>CM046833.1:18512333-19172333 GCA_025618425.1 Heliocidaris tuberculata
GAGTGATCACTGACGTCACTCCCCGGGGGAATGAAAATAGAGTGAAAATAGAGTGAAACTTCACTCTTTTCCTTTTAGAGAGCACTCGATAGTCATTCGATATTCACTCCTAAACAAGTGATCACTGACGTGACTCCCGGGGGAGTGAAAACAGTGAAAATTCACTCCTTTTTTTTTTTTTTAGAGAGAGAGAGAGAGTACCAAAAATGTACATTTATTTTTCCCCCAAAAGATGTAATGTTAGGTTGAAATTTCCCAACGTATAAGGGTAATCGTGGTAATCATAATTGTGTCCTACCAACTGTGCGCTAAATTTATGCCCGACTTTGGTAATGTTTCACCGAATCACAGTCACCTTTTAGTTAAAACTGATCAAAAAGTTTGGCATGTGATTGCTCAGAAGTTGGCCGGACACATAATTACCCAGGGGACGCGCCAGGGTATTTTGATAGGAGGGGCAAAACGACCTAAAGATGACGTCATCTTTTTTCTCCATTAAATAACAGGGGTGATATAGAGTTATATGTTTAAGACCTCTCTTTTTAATACTCCGCTTTCTTCTTTCTTCCCTTTCCTTCCCTTTTCTTCCTCCTTTTCTTCTTTTTTCTTCTTTTTTCTTCTTTTTTCACTACTTGAAAAATCATAGGGGGGGGGGGCGGTCGCCCCCTCTGCCCCCCTGTAGCGCCGCCCCTGCGGACACATAATTACCCTAATGTTGTACAAGTTTTTTACTCCACATTTTAACAGTGTATATTCAATAAATTTCATTTACTATCATTCTCAACAGCCGATATTCTTTTCAAGTTTAGATGATATTACCTGTACGTGTATATAAACACCAATTAAATACTCAACCTGTACACCAAAACTTGAAATTCTTATCTATTAGTTCATCTGATATTCATTTCCGATATACAGGGTCGAATTTTCACAAATATTTGTGGTCCTATTGGTAGGCCATATGTAATTGATAACAATACAGTATCAAAGTAACATCTACATTTAATCTATATCCAGATTTATATACCTCATACACAAATTCTTATTCACTGATTAGTCAAAACTATATCACATGACACGGCGCATCTCGATCTATCATTGCGTCAGAGGGTTTTTGGCGTTCTATCAATTGACCTAAGGTCAAATGATAGAACGCCCAAACCCTGTGATAGAAGGCGTAACCCCTCCACCACTTTTGCACACACGTACGTACACAAAATTTGGTCACATTTTAAGAGCGTTTTCGCGAGTTGCTAGGCTACGACTACGTTAATCAATATACACGCAGCGCGTAAGAATTTAACATGGCGAGTGACTTAGCAAAAGATGAGGATGAAAAGAATGAAAAGGATGAAAAGGATGAGGTATATAAAACAAATATGGACTGCTCTGTAATCGGATGGTGGTGGAAATTATCACTCCCTCGGTGGTGTTCATACCGGCCCTTCTGTCACCCCAGAGGCGAAGCCGATGGGGTGATAGAAGGGCCGGTATGAACACAACCTTGGGAGTGATAATTTCCACCATCATCCTCATGAGAAGTCAATATTTGTAAAATATCAAATTCTATATGGTTTTAACCCATTAACTACGGGGACCGGGTGGCCTGTGTATTAAGCCTATGGGAGCTAGAGAATGCAGTAGTCAACTGGTTCACTGTGAAATGTACAAGATAATACCCGACAAATTTCCGATGTCTTGATGCATGTTTCCAGGTTTCAGAGTTTATTGAATTCCACAAACATATATCTTTTATTATTTTTTAAAAACAGTACATTATGAAAATTAAGAAAAGGAATATAACACATATATGAACTGAAACAGATATAAGAGAACATCATTCAATGGACTTGGTTATGGTTTACACTGATAAAGCGATAATTGGTATAATGTAAACACTGTAGTTGTAAAGGAAAACATGAGCGGAGGTGTCTATTAAATAAGCATAGCTGGTATTTCAAAGACCCCTGTTTGAAAAAATAAAAAAAGTTGCAGTCCATAAATTAAAAGAAACAAAGAAAGAGAACGTGCTTATTTGAGCTATTAACAATCTTTTAAAGAGAGAGAGAGAAACAGTTCTTTGTATGTATTTTGTATTATATTTGTTGGGGGGGGGGGGGGGGGTGCACTTGCTTTTCCGAAGGTTCGTAATTCCGAAGGATCATAATTCCGAAACAAAAAATTGCAAAACCAGGGGGTTCGTGGTTCCGAAAATGAAATGGGGTTTATAATTCCGAACATTTGTTGCATTACTCCGAAGGTTCATAATTCCGAAGGTTCGTTATTTCGAAGGTTCGTTTATCCGAAGGTTCATAATTCCGAACATGAAATAGGGTTCGTAATTCCGGAAATGAAATAGGGTTCGTATTTCCAAAAACGAAAAAGGGTTCATAATTCCGAAAATGAAATACGATTGAGTATTTCAAAGGTTCGTAATTCAGAGAACTGATGTAGGTTTCTATTTTCGGAAGTATGGACCTTCGTATTATATGAAACCCTATTTCATTTTCGGAATTACAAACCCTATTTCATTTTCGGAATTATGAGCCCTATTTTATTTTCGGTATTACCAACCTATGGAAATACAAACCTTCGGAAAAACGAACTTTCGGAATAATGAACCTTCGGAGTAACGAACTTGAGGAATTATGAACCTTCGGAGTAAACGAACTTTCAGAATTTTGAACCTTCGGAGTAACCAACCATCGGAGTAAACAAACCTTCGGAAAAATGAACTTTCGGAATAATGAACCTTCGGAGTAACGAACTTGAGGAATTATGAACCTTCGGAGTAAACGAACTTTCGGAATTATGAACCTTCGGAGTAACCAACCTTCGGAGTAAACGAACCTTCGGAAATACGAACCCTCGGAGTAAACGAACGTTAGGAATTATGAACCTTCGGAAACACGACATGTAACCATGTTCGTCTGCATGGCTGGGTGATGCCGAAACCACTACCGTCCTAACAAGACTACGGAAGTTTGCTTGAGATCACAAATACTAGAAAACAACCTACATAGAAACGGACATAATAAGTACAGTGCGCAAATTTGTGGCAAACCTTTTTTTAAAGCAAATAAGTAACCT
Organism: Heliocidaris tuberculata; assembly: GCA_025618425.1. Lineage (NCBI taxonomy): Eukaryota > Metazoa > Echinodermata > Echinoidea > Camarodonta > Echinometridae > Heliocidaris > Heliocidaris tuberculata. The sequence continues at coordinate 18,515,424 of CM046833.1, forward strand.
ATCATAATATTATTAATTCTTTTTGTGCCATTGCTGCAATTTTGAACAGACTTTACATCCAAATCCCATAGAACAGTATTTTATGTGGCATAGAAAGAGTCATTAATTTCATATTTGAACTATGAATTCTTTATCGAGAGAAAATTGTCTCATGTATAATGCTACTACAATATTTTTCTTTTCACATTCGAATGAAGGAGAAGTGGCACACTCATTCTGTTTCATCTTTACCAATTATCAAAACTCTTTTTATAATGAATTAATATTAACTCTACACAACAATACTAGGAATGTCAAAGCAATATTTAGGAATTACAGGTTCTGAGGGTACATACAGATTCATAAATCTTAAGGTGGCATATCACAATAATTTCATCATCAATTAATCAGTCAATCCATAAAAATATCAATCAATCAATAAGTCAGTCAATGATATGATCGTTTGATTGAATAACAATTCCCTTCTCGAGGTATACGCATGAAACTTAATAAAGAAATAATGATAATCAGCCTATCAAATCAATCAATTAATCAATCGTTCAATCAATGATATGATCATTTGATTTAATATCAAGTCCCTCCTCGAGGGATACGTATGAAACTTAATAAAACAGTAATCAAAATCAGTCAATGAAATCAATAAGTCAATCCATAAAAATATCAATCAATAAGTCAATATGATCATTTGATTGAATAACAATTTCCTTCTCGAGGTATACGTATGAAACTTAATAAAGAAATAATGATAATCAGCCTATCAAATCAATCAATTAATCAATCGTTCAATCAATATGATCATTCGATTTAATATCAAGTCCCTCCTCGAGGGATACGTATGAAACTTAATAAAACAGTAATCAAAATCAGTCAATGAAATCAATCAGTCAATCCATAAAAATATCAATTAATATTTCAATCAAAGATATGATCATTTAATTGAATAACAATTCCCTTCTCGAGGTATACGTATGAAACTTAATAAAGAAATAATGATAATCAGCCTATCAAATCAATCAATTAATCAATCGTTCAATCAATGATATGATCATTTGATTTAATATCAAGTCCCTCCTCGGGGGGTACGTATGAAACTTAATAAAACAGTAATCAAAATCAGTCAATCCACAAAAAAGACCCCAATCAATCAATCAATCAGTCAATCAATGATATGATCATTTCATCTAATACCAAGTCCCTCCTCGAGGGATACGTAAGATGCTTAATAAAACAGTAATCAAAATCAGTCAGTGAAATCAATCAGTCAATCAATGATATGATCATTAATGATTGAAAAATAACAATTCCCTTCTCGAGGTATACGTATGAAACTTAATAAAGAAATAATGATAATCAGCCTATCAAATCAATCAATTAATCAATCGATCAGTCAATGTTATGATTATATGATTCAATAGCAAGTCCCCTGGCCCTGAGGGATACGTATGAAACTCAAAGCAATAGTCATAATCAGTCAATCAAATCAATCAAACAATCAGTAAAAAAAAATCAATCAATACATCAGTCAATCAATGATATGATGATTTGATTTATAGCAAATCCCTGCTCGACGGATACGTATGAGAATCAATAAAGCAATAATCATAATCAGCCTATCAAATCAATCAATTAATCAATCAGTCAGTCAATGTTATGATTATATGATTCAACAGCAAGTCCCCTGGCCTTGAGGGATAATTATGAAACTCAATAAAGCAATAATCATGATCACTCCTCGAGGGATACGGATAAAACTCAATAAAGCAATAATCATAATCAGTAAATCAAATCAAACAATCAGTCAATCAATAATCAATCATATCAATTATTAATCAATCAGTCAATCAAATCAATCTATCAATCAATAAATGGAATGAAAACATCGACATTCAAAAATCACAATTTACAAAGGAAAGCAGAATAATAATAAAAGATTTTGAATGAAATGGGATGAAGATTAAGAATCAACGAATGTTTTATATTTCGATTAATATCGTCATTGTGATTTACAGGGGCGCAAATCTCTGAAAATTTCTGACAAGCAAAACAAGGAAGAAAAAAAAAAGGTCTTCACATATTTTTGGGTCTCTTTGTCCTCCGAAATTCACTGACATGGAAGAAAAAAAGAAAAGAAAAAAGGTCAGCAGGTCTAAAAGGGGAGGGGGGGGGGGCACTATGTAATAAAGGGCGCACAATGTACACTTTGGTTTCAAAAGGGGGGAGGGGCACAGGCCGGAAGTGCCCCCCTAAATCCGCCATTAGTGATGTAACATGCGTGGGCCATTTCTCAAATATTAATCATATGATGTTATGGCTGCAGGCACGTTGGAATGGTAACGAGTATGGAATTCTAAGAAAGAGAGAAAAGAGGGTGCAGGGAGTGAGAAAGGGAGAGATTGCGGGAGAGAGAGAGAGAGAGAGGGGGGGGGGGGGACGGGAGAGGGAGAGACAAAGATCATAAAATCGGGTTGCATTTTGCATACATCTCCATGATCTCTGAATAGCTAAAATAAATGGTGCAACATGAAAAGGTTAGAATGTTGTTAATATAAGGGGATAGGGAAGCACAAAAACAACAAAACAACTACAAAAACGAAGGAGATGTGCTTGAAAGAAGGTGTCATTTTAAAGGCATATCCACAAGAGATATTGAGGTCGCTTACACCAGGGTCACATACGTCAGGCAGGCTTGTTTGGGTAGATGCAATATGGGGAGTGCATCTTAGTACAGAAGCGCTCGCGCAAGAGCGAGAGACCCAGTCGCGTAGATCGTAGAGGGCGTCGTTACAGGTCCAAGGATTGTCGGTGAGGTTGACACCCCTCGACAACAGCGGGAGGCTCTGTGGTGAAACTGACTGTAGCTTGTTGTTCTGTAGCTTGATCGTAGCACGATGTAAATGTGTAAACGCTGAAGTTTGTATAACATGGATGCAATTGTCAGATAAGTCGATAATTTGGAGAAGAGGGTTTGAGGCGAATGCCATGGCCGGAATGGCCGTCAATTTGTTGCTCGCCATTATCAACCACATAAGTTCGCCGAGCCTCTCTAGAGATTCCTCCTCAAGTACTGATATTTCGTTGTAGCTCAGGTCCAGAAATACAAGTGCAGGTGCCCCAAATTTCGGAAACATTTGCAATCCATTATCTTGGCATGAGAACTGTGCCACGGCAACATCAAGTTTAATATGCTTTGAGATATTACCGACATCTGTTAGAGATATATTATTCGCATGCAGAGAATAAAGGTTTGGTGTTAATTTTTCGAGCATCTGATCCATATCTTTAAAGGAAACCATAGTGTGTGATATATCCAGAAGAGATATATATAGCTGGATACTACCGTTGAATGGGCCAACAGCTTGCAACGGGTTACTGCTTATATTAAGCTTTGTCAACTGTCTACAGCGCTCTAACACCGCTGCGGATAAATAGACAATACTATTTAATGATACGTCAAGTTTCTGAAGCCGACACTTTTCAGTGAAGTGCGTATGTGTAAGAGAATTGAGGCGGTTCTTAGAAAGATCTACAATGAGATTTTTGTTGAAAAAGAACGGCGGTAGAGAGTGAATAGCGTTTCCGCTCATGTGACAGAACGGTAAATGTGCATCAAAAATAGCACTCGAGTTGTAGACGTATGAAACCTGGTTCTCGCTCACAAATAATTCTTTTAATTTCATCGGGAATTCGGAAGGTGAGATATCGGTCAGTGATTGGATTCTGTTGCTTTCCAAAGAGAGCATCGTTATGGTTGAATTTGCACCGAAGGAAGTTGTTCGAATGTAGTTGTGCGAGACATAAAGTCTGGTCAGCATCGGGAACTCCTCGGTTTGATGAATATCTATGCGTTCTAATGAGTTCCTCGACACGTCCAAAGTTCTAATTGAGATTGGATGTGATGATGGAAAGGTCGGGAATCTTGATATTCTGTTTCCAGCTAAGTAAAGTGCATCCACATTTGGTGATCCCTCGAACGCATGTTCATCCACCACAGAAATTCTATTCTCACTTAAATCAAGAATCCTTAACTGAGGAAGATTGCAGAAGTTGCGGAGAGCCGTAAAAAGATTTCCCTGAAGACTGATGAAGCCGATCTTTGCAAGCGTGTGCGTCATGTCAAACGGAGAACGTGCGAAACAGTCAACCAAATTATAGTTTGCCTGAAAACTTGTCAGTTCTGGTAGGAGATGCAGGAACGTGACGTCACCCAGACGGTTATGGTTGATGAAGAGTTTCTCCAGACTACATTTTTGATGTTGAGTCGATTCGGGGTCTATGCGGAATGATGTAATGTGGTTTCCTGACAGATCGAGTGCTTGTAAATTGGGTGCTAGTGATGTGTTCAGCATGGTAAGCCCTCTGATCTTGTTATGAGACAAAGAAAACGATCTGAGGGAGTCCATTTTACCGCAGAAGTGCATCTCATTGATTAAGTTATCTTGAAGGGAAATACTATATAGGCCTTTCTTGACCGATCGGACGTTAGTGATATCGCAGATATGCTTCACACGGTGTCCATCTAGTTTTAACATCGCTGTTGGCGGCACTTCCATTGCTGAGTCGATTTGGGGTCTATGTGGAACGCTCATGCTGAAATGCTTAATCTGCTGGAAGCAGCTTGGCAAGTATGAAATGACAATCGGATTATTATCGAGCTGTAAATATTTCAGGGACGTAAACCTGTCTAAATCTGGCAAAACATGAATGAGGTTGTCATTGAAGGCTAATTTTTCCACGTATTGGGGATGAGTTATATTGCCTAGGTCAAGGACTCTCAATCCATTAGACGTCGCCCGAATAACAGAGGCACTAATGGTCAAAGTGGCGAAGGACCTTATGCAGTTGTAGTTGAGAAACAGTTCCAACCGGTTCTTGTATACGCCTGTGTTAGTAAAGTCACTTTTGTCAATATGTCGGATGTAATTGCCAGATAGATAGAGATGAGTGAGGGTCGGTAGATGGTGTATGGAGTAAACATCAACAAGGAGGTTGTTTCGTAGGTCCAACTCCTCGAGGAGCCGGAGTCCCGCGAAAGCCTGCGGATCAATTTCGGAGATGATATTTTCTGCAAGGTTTAGAATCGCGATATTTGTATGTACATTAAAGGCGTTGCCACTGATGTGGAAGAGGAGGTTTGAACTTAATTCGTACTCCCGTATATACATTGTTTCAGTGCTTGTGTTAGGTAGACTGGTCAGTTGTCTTTTGGAGCAGTCAAGAAGGTGATGAACGGGGGTACACCGACAGGGTGCTGGGCATGAAGCTTCACCTGAGGTTATTGGTACGTTGACAACTGTGATCCAGATCAATGAGATGCTAGATAAGGCATGCAAGTGTCTCTTTAAACTAGATACGAGCATCAAGAACACAGCAATTAATGACAAAGCAACTCTTATGACATCGCGATGCCCCATTTTGAATCAATGAAACATATGCGCATGCGTATAAAAAAAGAAGAACAGTTAACGCCTCTCCAAGAAACATGCAGGATACATATCTTTCCCGTCGGCCGCAACAAAGTTGTGGAACAAACTACCTGCTATTGTGAAGAAAGCTACATCTATGGACAAGTTCAAGAGCATGGAGTCACATTTATTCTGCTCGAGAATAATTATAAATGGATTTTATTGGCTCAAGTGGTCTTTGTTTAAGTGGTCCAAACATGTGGATCGATGTTTGCGGAGGATTTTATAACTGCAAGGAAAAGGTGCTCTCTGGAATAACTTTGGACTGGATTCGACAGTTACCTGTAGTACCTTTGTAATACAAATATAGTTAATGGGGGTATCCGCAACGGTCTTTCAGTGATCGAGGAACAAACGCTGAACGTGGATTAAAGACACATAATCGTGGGTTCTTATGGTGACTTTGACAGTGCTCGGCCGGGTATTCATACTATAACATATGATTATAGATCACAATTAGTATATTTTATTTTAAAAACTGACAGGTCTTTGACTTCAAAGGAACCGACCAGGAAGGGTACTTCTCAAATAATTTCTTCTTCCCGGCGATGATGAACGGTCTCTAATTGCTCGCACCCATTGTCCGAGAATACCCGAATGGATGAGCTTGGATAAAAGATTTTTGTTGTTTTCGAGATCTGTATACGAGTTGAATGTCTATCTTACCGAGTCTGGTGTGAGCGAACTGTGACGCAATGCCCTTTTGAAGCTCCTGAGCACCTTCAATCAAAAGATAGTTTTACATGGAACTCACCACACGAATTACGTTCAATGAGCTTTACATTAAAGTCACAACTTCCTTCTTCGTCTTCTTCAGGCGCCTGCTTTCATTAGTGTACAACTGGAATTCACATAAAATTCAGCTTCTTTTTCGCTAGTATGGTTGATAGGGTGTGTGAGTGTGTGTGTAATTGAGTTTTGACAGACTTGTGACAATCAAAATATGATTATTTACGTCAGGGACCGACCTTTAACGTCACCATCCAAAAGTCGTGACTGAGATTCGAACCTGAGTCCGATCAGAGTCAGTTCGTAGGCGAATACAAAGAGCTGCCAATAGACGTTACCGCCAGACCAACTCCTAGGGGGCTTCTGCAATGTTATATACTTTTCAAGATATTTACATCATCGCATCTGCGCGGAAACCAGCGCAGTCATGACGACTGAGCAAAAGAGAGAGGGAGGAATCATCCAAAAGATTTCAATGACATGTCGAAATACAGGTTTATATAAATTTATTCAGCGATTCATTATAACTGCAAATCCTATTAAAGATCATGCTAATTTCGCCCACACTGAATCATCATTAATCTCCACAAGTATAACAGTCAATACAACTTGAGACTCGCATTAAGAAAAGGGGGAAAAAAGAAGAAATCGTTGGTGATACAATTTTACCACGAAAGGGTGAGATATTCTAGTTACCTGAAGGATTAAGTGGATTCTGGGCCCTGTTTTTTTTATAAAATTTATAATCAATTATAACAACTGCCTCATTTCCTTGACATATTCGCTCTCAACCAATCAGATTCAAGGATTTCAGTAGCTTATAACAATTATTGTAACTTGTTATTGATAGCAAGTTCTATGAAACGGGGCCTTGGTCAGCTCAGGCAATCGCATTGTAAAACAAAGTATCTGGAAGCTGTTCGGACAGGTACATGTATACGGTTACAAGTAATCATGACTCGTTATGGCGATTGTGCCTTTTCTCCTCTTGTCCAAAAAAACTCTGGAACAATCTTTCTTTCTACATTCGTGAGGCCTACACCATACAGATTCTTTCCTAACACGTCTTAAAACTCATCGTATTAGGCAATCGTATTAGTAGTTAATTTGTGTTTATATTTGTTATTCCATGTTCTTTATCTTTCTCTTTGCTTCTCTTCATCTCTTAAATTCTTTGCAGAAACATCTTTATCCCTTTCATGACAGGAATTATTCAACAGGTAAATTGATCACATTTCGTTCGTCAAATTGGCAACAATAGTATTTTTCTTATAGTGCTACATGGTTTTGATAAGGTGCAATGTCTTTGAAAACAACTTACAGGTTTACAAATCTTTTCAAACATTGAAAAAATTGCCAATTTTGACAAAAAACAATGATTCTGAACCTCTCAATGTGTTGCCAATTTAATGATTTTCAACTTTATTCTTGTTTCTAAAATTCTGGCATCAAACACAATAGTGGTCATGCAATAAAAAGGACATAGTTTGTGCAGAAATTTTTGCTCTTTCTACTCATGCATCTGGTATATTTTCTAGAGCTCTGAATCAAAAGTTAGTGAGCTAAACCACAAAATGTGGTCAATTGTCTTGAAAGGGTTAATAGATACTGCTCTTGACTTTGCAATATATTACAAATATATAACAAAACATATACATGTACATAATATGAACAACAGAATAAACAACAACAACAACAAATAATTTTGATAAACATGACATAGTGGTAAAATAGGTTTACAGCAAAACAATATTTTTCCATCTGTTATCAAATGATATAAAGTTGTTATTTTTAATGTAGATGTAATGTTCAAGAGAACGATACTATCTTAACATGCATTTTTAAAATAGAGCTGATTGATAATACGCTATTTTTGCATTTGCTGGAAAATATATAGTATTTGGCAAATAAAATAATGAAATTAAATTGAATTCCAATAAATTCTTTCCTGCGCTTAGAAACATAGTATTAAGCGCTATATAAATGTTATGTATCATAATTATTGTTATTGTTATTATCATTGTTATTAGTAATATTATTATTATCATTATTATTATCATCATTATTATTATCATCATCATTATTATTATTATTATCATCATCATTATTATTATTATTATTACTGTTATTACTATTATTATTATCATTATTATCATCATTATTATTATTATCATTATTATCATTATTATTTTCATTGTTATTATTATTATCATTGTTATCATTATCATTATTATTATCATTATTATCATATTTTTAAAGACTGATATTCCAAATACGTTAATATCGATGAAGAGAAATTGTAGTTTCATTACCATGATTTTGCCAAGATCCTGAATCTATTCCGCATCATTATTTTTTTTTTCATATGCCTACACCCAACCAAACAAAACGAGTGTCATATCTTATAGGATTTTGCAGAAAAACATCAGAGATGAAATCCATTCCGAAATCATGAATATTGTGCAAAGGATCGTAAATACGTGGTGTTTCTTGGTTTGATTAATGTGGATTAATTTAATCTCTTATCCTGATCCTTCTTATCCTTCTTAATTAAAACTGTTTGTCAATCACATTCAAAGAATATGACAGCGTATCCTCTTTTTTGTTTAAGAAAATTTAAAGAGGAGGTTGAGCTCTGGGAAAGGTGAAAAATAGTTTGTGGGCTTTCTCATTCTTGTTATACCAGTTTGGAAGATTGTCATAGAAAATGTATCCCCTCAAAAGGATGGCTCTTCAAGTGTCGAAATACGACAAGAAACAGCTGAAATTTTCGGGCCGAACTTTCATGTCACATGTGTCCATTCCCATTTGTACATTTCTGTATGCAGTGCATGTGACTCTCAGCAGGATTGAGCCAAGTTTTTCTCATTTTCGTGATTCCAAAACCTTACAGCATAAACACCAACTATACCCCTTCCCAATTGCTTCTAGACTACAGCTTTATCTTTGAGCATCGTGAATAAAATATGTTCCTTATATTAAGCTCTGGGATTCAAGCAGTTATCAGACAACCGCACATTTTCCTGATTGAAAAACAGCTATGAATAATTATAAGAAACTAAGTCCATATTTCATATCAATGCAGTATCTTCGCCCAAACGTTCTTCTTATCTTTTGATCCGTATTTTCAAATTTAATTTACTGCTTTTGTATCATTAATAATTTTAAAGAGATGGTTTGGGGGAATTTAAAAAAGAAGGTTCACGATGCAATTGCATGGTGAAAGAAGTTAATTGGAATGGTTAACTATTTAGTAAACAATGTAAAGTGTGTATTGTGAATTTTGTGAATCATCGAAAAAGATAACAAGTTGACTCTATCCTGCTGAAAAATCAGGCAGTGAAAAGCACTACACAAATTGTATGGGCTCTATTCTCAGAGATTTCCAGATGTCATCAAAATTTGGTCACAACTTTTAAACCATTTTTACTCATATCTGGAATATGAGGATATTTTAAGAGCTAACATTTCATTTGTCACTGGTATTATTACATTCTCCAACATATAGGACTAAAAGGAAAGATAAAGCTCACAAATTATTTTTACCTTTTTAAAAAACAAAACAGAACTCAACTTTCTCTTTAATACACATTTATTCTTATTTGTTTTAGACGAAGTTTAACCATTTTGATCATAGAAAAACGGGGGAGGGGTTGTGGCAACTCCTCCCATGTTTTAAAAAGAAAAACCCATTAAGAAAGTATATGGGACAGGCATTGTTATACCCCTTTTAGGGCTAAAATAGTTTTCCCTAGAAAAGGGGCTAGAGCCCAGATTTTTTTTTCTCCTATAGCTTCCCCTAAAAGTGAGAGAGCCTGGCGAGGAGCCTGCAGAATTCCCGAAATTATTTTCCAGTGAATAATGTCAGGCAAAAAATTTGCCCCCCTTTTTTTGACAATCCTGGAACCACCCCTGTCAAAACAAGTTTGATTTTCATCTTTCCCTGTTGGTCAGCTTAGAGTTGATAAACCTTTCTGTCTCCTCCTTTCTCTCTTCCCTCCCCCCCCCCTCTCTCTCTCTCTCCTTCTCTCCCAAACTATACACATCCCTCTGATTCTCCATTCCTTCCCTTGATTCTCGCCCTCTCCCTTTTCCACCTTCTTTTTATATCATTTTATTCCTTCCTTCACCCCTTTTAAAACCCTTGCATTCTTTTCTCACTCTCTCGCTAACTTATCTGAGTGTTAAAGAGAGAACATAATTTATGTGAAACGCACAACGCTTACTCTAGAAAAAAAAAATCAAAAGAGAAATCAAGAGAGAAAGAAGGAGACAGAAAGGTTTATCAACTCTAAGCTGACCAACAGGGAAAGATGAAAATCAAACTCGTTTTGGCTGACCCGGGGAGTGAAAAGAGAGCAAAAATAGAGTGAGAAATAAATTCACATTTTTTTAGACAGCACTCGAAATTCACTCCTAAACAAGTGATCACTGACGTAGATATATGACTCATCTGGTTTAGACAATGCTAACCTGAGTAATTATTTATTGTTTGTGCATCCTTGTATAAATCGTTCACTAAAACATTTGTATACATGATAAATGCATAAGTAGTACTGAACTCAACGCGGTCGAAGGACTTAGGCTGGTGTCTGAAGAAATACTGTAGCTCACGGAGCTCATTGCACTTGTACATGATTCAGGCAAAATTTGGTTTGTAATTTGTAAACCAATAAATTTTGTGCAAACTAAATGATTAAAATGATTGTTTGCACATCTGCCCATTGTTAAACCTGGGATGGATTTCTAGTCTCAGGCTACGACCGTGGGTAGAATTGAGTGTATTTGGTCCTTTGCACTCCAGGAAAAGACGATATACCAGAGTTGCCTCTTTGGTTGGTCCTGAATTTGGACGGTGGTCTGGTCGGATCTGGTAGTCTGGTAGTCTGGTCGTCTACTGCAGACCTGGTAGTGGTTTGGCCGTATGCATGCAGACTGCTGCGCCTGATGGTAGTTCACAAGCAGACAAGTGGTCGTCTGGCGGTGTATCTACAAGCAGGCTGTTCGTCGTCTGGTGGCGTACTACAGACCTGAGAGCATTTGGTAGTTATCATCCGGAGTCGAAGAACAGGACCAGAAGAGTGGTGCCAAAGTCAACTGGGGCAGTATACCTCTGTCAAACGGATCTACGACTAGAAATTTAGAAGCCCGACTTGATAGCCTACCAGCAGCAGGCATCCTGACAAGATTGGTTGCTGGACAGCTAAGACTAGTCCCCGGTTTCGTCACAATATATATATATATATATATGGAACGAAATGAAGCTGGTCACTCGGTGTATTTACAAGTTTCGGCTCCTGGCCTTCTTCAAGTTTATTTGCTAGGTCAAACAGAATAAAACAAATGATAATGATTATTAGGAGCCGAAAGCTTGTAAATACACCGAGTGACCTGCTTCATTTCGTTCCATCATATATCTGTTCACATATCTAAATTTACCATGGTTCAAACGAACGGTATATACACATCCACACCTCTCTCGCTATATATATATATATATATATATAAATATATATATATATATATATATATATCTACATGTTGTGCGTCGATTAGTCTATTCAGTAGCTGCTTTTACCTTAATATGGAAGCCAAAAGATGAAGGCCAAAACATGAAGATCAAAATCAGTAATGAATTAATGTGTATGGGTGAAAACCCATTCGCGCCAACATCAACACTGCCTTGCCTGATTTAGATTCCACTGCACGATGAGCGTGAAAGCCTGTGAGAAGACAGGCAGACACTTCGTAGGGCCATGGCAGCGCGTGATGCTCCATCGAGCTCAGAAATGCATCGAGAGAAACGGACGCCATGTGGAAGATTGAAAGCTATGTCCAAGTGCCCAAAATGACTATGAAAAAGGACGTTACATTGAAGATCACTGAATGTTATGATTTCATTTGTTTATTGGTTCTCATGTTTATATGTCTTTATTAAACATACGCATAAAATTTACGCTGACTATTTGTGTGAATGTTGTTGTCTCTGTTTCGGCAGGTAATCATACGACTTGGCGGAAATGAGTTTTTACTATCTTTCAAACAATGGCTGTTGTGCACTGAACCGTAACAGCAACATTGAAACAAATGTTACCAAACAACAAAGGAATATATAATCTATCCATACATGCTAAAAAATATTCTTTTAATATCACATTTTTAAAACAATACTCAATTCAAAAAGTGTAACATTCGTTCTGACTCACACTGTAGAGTGTATTATATAGATTTGCAGTATATAGCATAACTTTACCCAAATGCCCCTCCAAATATAAGTATTAACAGGGGAGCGTTTCATCATGCGTTTTGTCAGTGATTTTTACCGACAACTGTTATAAGCTACTGAAATCCTTGGATCTGATTGGCTGAGAGCAAATTTGTCAGTAAAAATCACTGACAAAACGCTTGATGAAACGCTCCCCAGGTGTTCAATTGCCGTAAGAGATCAGGCCCGCAATAGTGTAATAATAAATTGCTTGTGACCCAAATAAATCATGTAGCTGTAAAATGAATAAAAAATCGAAACTTGGCATGTGTTTACAGCTTCTCCTTGACTTTTCTAGTATATTCCTTAGTTTTAACAGATATGTTATGACTGTATTCAATATGTCGATTGTAACAATATCAATAATTTAGATGTATTACCTCGATTGACTCTTTTATATTTTTCGAGTAAAGGGAAATACACTTGGATAATGATATAATTAATAATATTATTGTATTATAGTAACATTATTGTCACTTCTGATGGCATTAGATAGTGCCTATTGACTTATTATTGGTGTTATTTAGTTATCATCTCAAAAGACATGCCGCTATATCTTATGAATGTGTGTATTATAATGAAATCCTTTTATGTTACATTTGTATATCGTGATTTTGATATGATGCGCATTAATTTCGTTAAACTTTGTAAAAACAATCAATCAAACAGTCAAACAAACAAACAAACAAAACAACCAAGCTGCATACCTTGTTTCTTTATATATATATATAATTATACACCATCTCAATTCAGTTCACAATTCAATATAGTTGCATACATAAATACAGATTATGAAATGGATTTGTCTGACAATTCGCTTTAACTTAAACAAAAACATAAATGAAAATGAGTATTTGAGCACACTGGTCCATATCAAACGGCATATAATTTATAGACATGTTATATCAAATCTTTTTTCCCCCAAAGAAATTATATGTGGGTGTGTTATAAATATATAACACATATTCCCTTCCATGAAAAAAAAAGAATATTGTTTATCATTTCTCCTTCGCTAATTTCTATTAAATATGATATACAGAGTACTATTATCGCATGACACGTATATTACAATGAAAGCATAAAAATGAACCGATATATACATATAAATGCTGAAATAGAATTACAATATCCAGTATCGTTTTCACAGCATAGTCAGATCAGTGGGTGAACTTGTATAAAGACATGTGCAAGAAATACATAGAAATAAAAAGGAGCAGGGAGAGAGAGAGGGGGGAGGGGGAGAGAGAGAGGAGGGAACGAGGGGAAAGAGAAAGAAAAGAGAAGAGAGAGAGAGAGAGAGAGAGGGGGGGGGCTGCAGGGAGAGAGAAAGAGAGAGGGAGAGAGAACTTAGGGTAATGGGAGAGAAAAGAGAAAGAAAAAGAGAGAATGGGAGGGAGAAGTGTGGCAGAGAGAGAGAGAGAGGGGGGGGGGGATAGCAAGAAGGGAGCGAGAGAGAGAGAGAGAGGGAGTGATAGAAGAGGAGGGAGAGTTTGACAGAGATGAAGAGGTAGAGAGAAGAAGAAGAGACAGGGGGAGAGAGAGAGAGAGAGAGAAAGTTGAATGAATCGAAAGAAAAGACGGGCTAACTGAAATAAAATAAAGTTTAAAAACTGAGAGATGGAAATATATATATAGAGAGAGAGAGAGAGAGAGAGGGAAAAGAGAGAGAGAGAGAGAGAGAGAGAGAGAGAGAGAGAGTCAGTTACTGTACGGTTTACATGAACGGAATATTGAAGAGGTAGAGAAAAAACGATAAGAGCAGGACAAAAGAAGGTTAGTGTACAGACAATACAGTAATGATGGTCAAATTGCTCATTACTTTGTGTACACACTCCTCGATGTCCTCTCCTAACTAATAGCCGGGATTGCTCGTGTTTTTAGTGTTTTGTTCTGGTGAAAGTGAAAAAAAATTGTGAACTTTCATAATTCTTTTTATTTCAGTTTGGAAGAACATCATATTAGTAGAAATGTCCCCCTAATCAATATGATTGCTCTTCAAACACCCTTATCCTATAATATGATGCTAAATAGCTGAAGTATTTGGACTAAACATTCATGTCATATTTGTGCAGTCCCATATGCCTACTTCTGTGTGCAGTGAATGTGCTTGTCAGCGAAATTAGGCCGATTTTTATCACTTTGATGATTCCAAAATTTCAAACTATACGCCATGTTTGGGGGTAGACATTATGAACATTTCCCACTGAGTTCCTCTATTTCAAAATGACGTCACATGACCAGATCAAACATAGTTTTATCTTGAAGTAGTTTATAAAAGATCCAGGATTTTGTAAAAGAGATGGCAAAAATCTTAGATTTTTTTTTTCTGACAAGCAAGAAAAAAGTTCGCCACTATAGAATACGGGCCCTGGTTATTAAATGGGGACACCGGCCATGAAACGATGTGATAAGACCCGCCGGAAATTTCAATAAAAAGAAAACAAAAACAAAAACAAAAACAAAAACAAAACCGAAACAGTTGTTTAGTTTACTTTTTACTCTAAAAGTGGGTACATAACACCACCACAAGTCATATGAATAAGAGTCTATTTTTTTTTTTACTTTTGCTAACCATCACAGACCTAAGTATATGTCTCCACATGCTATCACAAATCATGTTTTGAAAAACAATATTCATAGTTCCATCTAACAAGGAACAAATAAATATGAGAATTATTTGGTATAATGAAGCGGAAGGGGTGGGTATTTTTGAAAGTGTATTTTTTAAGCATTTATCGATTCCTTGCCATATGGACCTACAGGGCTGTTTAATTCAATACTTTTAGATAATTAGGATATATATCTAACACATTTAGCATGTTAGAATTCTGTGTTTCAGTTTTCAATATTCTCGTCCAGTCTCTTGCGATCCTCTTCCCTCCCCGCATCTTTTCCCCCAGCCTTGCTCTCCTCCCCCGCATCATCGCCACGCTCTTCCCGACACCGCCGACACGACACCGAAATCTCGCCAGCCACCAGACGCCGCAAGAGATACAGTCCGAAATACATCGCGTGTAACACCGGACCTAACACGAAGATAAACACCATAGACATTGGCACGCTTTCCTTAACACCATCCTCCCAGTCGATTAAACCCTCGTACAATTCCTTACCCCCGTACGGGTTGATACCCCCCGCGTAGTAGTAGATAACACTGAAGATAATGTACACCGTGAAGTATAACATCGGGTAGATGAAGTGTAGGACGCGGAACGGATGCGCGACTACCGTAAAGTCGACGATAGCGAGAATGGTCCCGACGGCGTGCACGTGGACTGTGAACACCTGCAGTTTCTCCAGCTTGGGGTCGTACTCGAAAAACCAGTAACCCATGGCAACGAAGAGGACCGCGGAGGAGGCGATGGTTTGGAGGAACCAGGTGAGCTTGAAGTACCATGGCAACGGTCGGCTGGAGAGGGAGGAGTCGGGTTCTGTCGGGTTCCTGGATGTTGGTAGAATCGGTGAGCTTGTCTTGATCGGTCCAATCGGAATGGAATCCGGCAATGTGGAAGAAACTGCAGAGAAAAGATAGCGAGAGATGGAGAGAGACAGAGAGAGAAAGAGAGGGAGAGAGAGAGTGAGAGTGAGAGAGGGAAGGTGTTAATATATATATATATATATAAAGCAATTAAATATTCACCTAATGCGCTATATAAATGTAATATATTATTATTATTTTTTTTTAATTTTTTTTTTATCATATATATATTTGTGCGTACCTTCTGTCCTTTAACCATTCTAATCATGTTAACCATTCTTTAAACCCTACCCAATTTTCTAATCGTGGTCTTGTCAATCTAGTTCAATCCAGTCTTATCATTCTTCTTCTCCAAGTTCATGTTCTTGTTCTACATAAGATTATCATTTTTATTCCACATTTGATATTGTTTTATTGTTGGTACAAAGGGGGATTCACACCGAACACGACAGACGACAAAAAGACACGACGACACGACATGAACGACTTTCTAAAACTCGCTGTAATGCAAACCTTATGGCACCGTGCACACTGCAGTGATGTCTTTTGAAACGTTACACACGTTTTTTTTTTTACCCGTTTCGGATAATCGCTCAGCGAGCGATTTTCCAGCACGCAAAACGATATTTTGGCCATCAACCAATCAGCGCGGAGGATTTGTAGTGACGTCATATTTAACCGAAGCTTTAATCTCGGGAGGTGCATCTTACTAACAACATTGTTTTTTGTTGGAGGAGGGGGGGGGGGGGGGGGGTGATATCGGAGCTATTTTTTTTAATGTAATTTTTAAAAAAAAATTTTGCTTACTACATCATACATCCTTTCGGGGATACAGTTAATTTTACACTTTAATGAAGCCTGAAGTTTATTTGCGTCCTTCATAATACCATTCACAAGATATTTAGATTACATAAAAAGAATACAATGAGAACTGTCTCGTTATATATTTTTTACAGATAGAGAGAGAGAGAGAGAGAAACATTTTTTTAATGGGACTTTGAAAATGGATTCTTTAGGGTCATTTAAAGATTTTCCATAATAATGTTGTAAAGAAATGCATTTGCTTTGTTGACATATGTCAGCACTTTAAAGGAGAATGAAACCCCAGGGAAAAATGATTTTTAATGAAAAGATAAATCGGTTAAGAAATGAGAAAGTTATGACAGTTTGAAAAGTCTCAATTTACTTTCTATGGCGATTCTCAAATTGGCAATGTTGCTTCAAAATGAAAGGTTTAGTAGGACAACTCTCCATATGTTTTGAACACAAAATTTAATATTTTCCCCATTATCTTTCAAGGTGCAGCTTGTCTCCCTCTTAGCTCAAGATATATCATGGAGAAATGTATTTGACACAACATATGTTGAGTTCACAAAAAGACAAGCATCAATTTTAGAGATAATGGAGACAATGATGAAATTTTGAGTAGAAAACAGATGGAGAGTTGTCGTACTCTACCTGTCACTTTGAAGCAACATTGCCAATTTGAGGATCGCCACAGAAAGTAAATTGAGACTTTTTAAACTTTCATAACTTTCGAGATCATGAGACTTCTTAACCGATTTTGATGGAACTTTTAAAAATTACTTCTCTCTATCCCCTCTTTTTATTAAAATGGATTTTCCCCAGGGTTTCATTCCCCTTTAATTCTAAATCAACGAGGAGTATGTTGTGACATATAACTTAGAAATAGAATATATAACAATACTCACAACTTTCCCCTATACATGCTATATGTATAATCAGAAAGAAAGGAGGGAATTGGAGTGTATGCGCTTGTGATGGATATTTTGTTTCACATCTATTGTATGAAAATTAATAGGTAAGGAAATATTTAACATTACATTTCAGTTCGATGGATTAATGCTTTCAATTACAACACAATCCAATGATAAACGTTGGTTAGGGCCATTTTCAGTCACGTGTGTGACTAAAATCCTGAAAAATTGTTGCTTTAAACCTAATTTTTCAGTATTTATTTTGTAGCAGAAGTCTCTCATTTTAGATTTTAAATAACAATATTACCCCCCCCCCAAAGACGGAGAGTAATTATTTTTAACGAGAGTACACAATTTTCTTTCAGAGGTCAAAAAGGGGTCTTACTTGTTAATATTCAAACCTGCTGTTCTCATATTTCCCTGGGAGAGCATTTTCCACTTTTCAATGCTGTATGATGGGATTGCTCTGAACAGTTTAAAAGCAACTTTCCATGAATGCGTGAAATTCTTTTCTTTTAGAAGTGAAAATATTGTCAGTCACGTGTCTGACCACTCTAAAAAAAAGCCCGTTTTTAAACCTCTGTAAAAACATTATGGTTGCGAAATGATTTTTTTCTTGTCAAAGAAGGGTAAATCTTTTTCATGTAAGAAACTGGTGATATAAAAAAAAATCGTTAATATGTAATCTGATTTTCGGGGAGTGAATTAGATGGTGCCGTATATATTTTGACACCATTAAGCACCGGGTGGTTTAGTTGAGTGATATTGATGACACAATAATGAACAGATGGGACAAATAAAACAAAAGAATTAGCTATAAGGAGGAAAATTACATTGATTTATCACAGTATTTGTATCTTGTTCAGCCAACTAACTATAGGCATATTTGCAATTTGAATGTCTGTTTCTATATATTTTGGTCTACCACCTGTGTTACCACTCAAGAAAAGGCCGTTTTTAAATGTTTCTGACAAAACATTATGGTTGCGAAATGATTTTTTTTAGTCAAAAAGGTAAATTTGTTTTCATGTAAGAAACTATTGATGTAAAAAAAATCGGTAATATGTAATCTGATTTTCGGGGATTGAGATCAGATTAGATGGTACCGTATTGACACCGGTAAAAAACCGGGTGGTTGTTAGTTAAAGGGCAATCCAACCTTGGTAATAAGATGATTTGTGTGAAAGCAGAAAAATAAGAAACACAGGATGGTGAAAGTTTGAAAGAAATCGGGCAAGGACTAAGAAAGTTATGGATGTTTGAAAAATGAGATCACTACATCTATGCGAATCTCAAATTGGCAATTTGGTGAGTCAATTGTGACATTTTTGTGGACAACTCTCCCATTTGTCGTACAAAAAATATCATTGATTTGCGGTTTTCTTCGAGGCGCTTTTACCCTTGGGGCAGTACTCAAAATATATTGGAGATAGCATATTATTATAGGTCCTCATGAACGAAAAGATCCTACTGAGAAATGCATTTTGAAAAAAAGTGAAATTTTAGTCATTTTGCGTGTTAGAGCGAATGGGGAAGTTGTCCACCGCTACATCACAGTGACACTACCTATTCCGCCAATTTGAAATTCCCATATGCATAGTGATTACAACTTTCAAAAATTCATAACTTTCTTATTGCTTGTCCGATTTCGTTAAAACTTTCACCAATCAGCTTCTCTGATTTTTCCTCTTTCTTTCAAAGCAACTTGCTATTAAGGTTGGATTTCCCTTTAAGTGATATTGATGACACAATCTGACATTTATGAATAGATGGGAGAAATAAACAAATGGATTAGCTATAATTATGGAGGTAAATTACATTGATTTATCACTGTATTTGTATAAAAAGTTATACCTGTTATACCTGACTACAATCTTGTTCAGCCAACTATACGCATATTTGCATTTTTAATGTCTGTTTCTATATATTTTGGTCTACCACTGAGCAATAGCTCAGTGGTAGAGCAATGATCTCATAACTGGGAAGACCCGGGTTCGAAAACAAGTGGATGCGCATTAATCCTCATTACCAAGTCCCTCGGAGAGCCAAAGCCGTCGGTCCCCTGGTTGTATATTTAGAAGCATATACATGCTCTCTTAAATTAGCAGTCAGGTAAAATAAACCAAACCGTTTTGTTTCAGGTCTAAACAGCAAAATCTAAGAAATTTGCTGTGGACAGGGATACCTGTCTTTAATACTTGATGTAACAAGTAATAAGTCCAAGGGGAGTGAGTGTGTGAATAGTCCTGTCATCTTATCTGCACGTTCCCTTTCATCCCCCTTTCTTAGCAGCCCCCCCCCCCCCCCGTAACTACATAAATGAGTGATCGCATGCAGAATGTTAAAAAACAATTGGGGAAAATGTGCATATTATGTATCAGAGGTCAGGTTAAATTAGAGACCACCATCGGTTATGCTTCATTTACTTTCTACTTGAATTAATTAAAGAAACAAAAATGTTCTTAATTTCCGTTGGTCCACCAAAGAAATGCAAGTACTCTCCAAATATCTGCAGGTAGCCATATTCCATGTAGAATATCTAGGCCTGCATAAGTATTTTCAATTAAGAAAATGTATTTTTCAAATCATTTTGTCAATTAAACAAGTGCTAAGCAGTGAGTGTTTTATGAAACAAAACCGGTGGAATTATTCCGAACAGACAACAACAAAGATCATTAATTTTTATGTATATCATATTTCTAGATCTAATTCTTCAACATAAGTCACATCACCATATAAAAAACCCAGCTGGAACAACAAAGATCACCTATGTAATTCTTCAACATAATATAGTCGCATGGAACTTTTAGAAAACCCAAATAAAGAGATAAATTATTTCAAAATTTATAAATATAAAACTTTCGTCTTATCTTTGCAATTATTTTGATGACAAAATGATGGGTTTCAAATAAATTCTGTCACGACATTCTCATCATTAGAGACGTCATAAGGAAGACTTTTTTTAGCGAATGTCGTGTACGGTGTGCACCAGTTTTTTCCCCCGTTTGCCGTGTAGCATTTCGTTGTGTCATGTCGTTTGTCGTTTTTCCGTTTTTGGTGTGAATCCCCCTACACCGTTTTAAACGACTGTGTATGCGATCTTCCAGAACCTACTTAGTGGGTGAATTCAAGTACGGTGTTGGTGTTGGTGTTGGTGTTGGAGCAAAACTAGCACTAGCCACAACACTGAATCTGAAATGAAGCTGGTGTTGGGATTGACTTCACTGGGTGTTGAGCTATCAATAATGTGATTGGTATTATTTTCATAAACCCGAATTCGGTGTTGGGGCTAGAATCAGCAGCCCAATTCACGCTCTCAACACCAACACCAATACCAACACCGAACTTGAAATCACCCAATGTACCGCTATTAGGTTCCGTAACGATGATCAACAGTACGTTGTGCCATTAGCACGCCGACTTGTATAATGACCATGATGAAATTAGGGACAGTAATGGTATTTTGCTGTCCATACGGTGTTAGATTCTTGTCGAGCTTATAATGGCGGCAAGACATGACACAATAGTTCTAGATAGCGTGAAATACGGCTGTCACAGTGGGAGCTCTGTTCTTTTTGTTGGAGAAAACTTGGGCTCAATCTTGGACGGTTCTTACTTCCTTGGAAAAGGTGTTTTTACTAACATAATGACCCTCTCGACCCAGGTGTTACTTAGCCATACTGGTTTAACAATAATTGCAACTGTTGCAACATTTGTCCGTCTCGACCCAGGTGTTTTCAAATTGATACCTGGTAATACCGGTGTAATCATCCCTGCAGGGCCCTTAGGAAAAGCTCTATTAATACTCAGATGAGGCTACTCATGGCAAACAGGACCATATCATTATGTCATTGGGCAAGTCAAAACTATTTTATCCCATACGTTCCCGACGTTATATCGGCCACATAGACATAAAGGTATTATGGCGTAGTGGATAAGTAACCGGACTCATAGATAACAAGGTACGGGGTTCGAATCCCAGCCCGTCACTGACGTCCTTTGGCAAGACATTGATCTACGTTTGCCGCATGGCTCACGAACCTGGTGTAGTAAATGGGTACCGGTAGGAATTTATTTAAGCTTCAGCGCCTTCATTATGGCAGCTATAGGCTGAGCCGGGGTTATAATCCAAAGCTATCTGGAAGCACATAGAGACACTGATAAAATGATATGCGCTATACAAAATTATTATAGCCCGACTAAAGTATGAATCAGAAAAGAATATCAAATAAGATGATATTTTTATGCCACTTTGTGTTCACAATTTCATAATACAATTCAATAATAATTGGGTAACGTATATGGACTTGCCCCATCCTTACCTGAAAGAACACAGTGTCCCACAGTGTGTTCACATAGTCGACTCCGTGAAGATGTGGTTCACACAGTTTAAACGCTGGAATTTAACAGTGTGAAGATGATTCCACACTGTGGACACCTCCACAATGTGGTTTACCACCGAGTGTTCACATAGTGATGTTCGATTTCACAGTGTGAATATTTACTCGCTCACAATGTGAAGATGTGATTCACCATGTTAAAACGCTCGAATTTAACAGTGTGTTGATTTCACATCGTGTTTCACACTGTGAACACACTGTGGGACACTGTTCTTTCCGGCAGGGGATACTGCCCCTCCTCCAAAACATTTCGTAAATTTGAAATCATCATTAGGCCTACCTTTACTCTTGCTATTGTTGAGATGGTACGTCACTGTCGACGCAGCTGCCGTTACGAAATACACCGTGAGGAAGAAGAAAGACCAATTCGACAGATAGATCGGCCATTTGGCTGTCGTGTCGACCGGGCGATAGAACCTAGTGTCATCCCAATAAATGATGACCAGGGCATTCCATAGCACCTGGTAGATAGCAAGAATCACCCTGTATACTACAAAGCTAGTCGGCTGCCCCGGCCATTGCCACTAAAAAAAAAAAAAAAAAAAAAAAATAGGAAAACCAAAATATATCTTTAGAAGTCGTTAATACCTTTTAAAGATTAAGTTCAGTTCTGGGCCCTGTCTCATTAAGAGTCGCGATTGATTCAAATCAATCGATACTTGATATCAATCACAACTCCTATCTCTTTAGTACAGAGTTGGGACTGATATCAATTGCAAATTATTTGCAATCGATCAATCACAACTCTTTATAAGACGGGGCCGGCTCAGGTCATGCTATTACATCAGGAAAGGCCCTGTCTGGAATCAACTGGGAAAGGTTGAGTATGTATTGCATAAGAATTGGTGTATACTGTGAGGTTTTGGAATCATCAAAGATAAAGGAATTGACTCAACCTTGCTGAGGTCACATGCACTGTATACAGAATTGGGTATATGGGACTACAAGAGTATGCATGTGGCATGAATATTTCAAAATGTTTCACCGTAACCGTGGTCCAAACTTTTCAGCCATTTCTCGTTTCATTTCGAATATGAGGGAATTCGAAGAGCACTCTTTTCCACGGGATACATTTCTTCTATGATATTCTTCCATCCTAGCATGATAAAGCTCACAAAGTATTTCCCCCCCTTAAATCAGAACCTAATCTTCTCTTTAAAAGTCTAGACACCTCTCATATAGTTAATGGTAAACAATTGGTTGGAAATCTAACTCAGGATCGAGTGCTCAACCAAATGGTGTGTATGAAGTACGATATTGTATTGTGATAACTATGACATGCTTATATTTTTGATGAATATGGATTTTTGGAGTGGATTTTTTATTCGAACATGCCATTAGAACAACTAATTAAACAAGGGAATACAATTTTGTTTGCTTCTCAATTATTTTTCTGGAATGGGATAATTTAGAGGTGCTGTGGTTTAGTTGATAAGTCACTCTACTGCGGATCACAAGGTATAGGGGTTCGAATCTCTGCCTAAGCACTAACATCATTTGGCAAGACATTAATCTACATTTGCTAATCTGGACCCAGGTGAAGTAAATGGGTACCTGGAGAATTTAATTCCTTGAAGCTTCAGCGCCTTCATTAGGAAAGCTAGGCTGAGGAGAAGGAGAAAGGAAGAAGAAGAAGAAGAAGAAGAAGAAGAAAAAGAAGAAGAAGAAGAAGAAGAAGAAGAAGAAGAAGAAGAAGAAGAAAAAAAAGAAGAAGAAGAAGAAGAAGAAGAAGAAGAAGAAGAAGAAGAAGAAGAAGAAGAAGAAGAAGAAGAAGAAGAAGAAGAAGAAGAAGAAGGGGTTGGAGAAGAAGAAGAAGGAAGGAAGGAAGGAAGAAGAAAAAGTTGGAGAAGAAGAGAGAAAGAGACTTAGCAAGCATATCAAGAGGAAATAGTTTATTATGTGTCTGTTTTGTTGACATCTGGGCCCTGTTTCATAAAACTTGTTATCAGTAACAAGTTGCAATAACGGTTATAAGCTACTGAAATCCTTGAATCTGATTGGCTGAGAGCAAATTTGTCATAGAACTGTGGCAGTTGTTACAAATAACAAGTTTTATGAAACGGGGCCCTGCTCTCCTTGTTTAATCATTTCAAAAGATGAAAAACAGTAATGAGCAAAAGTCCATAACAAGAGAGCAGCCCAAAAGAAAAACAATAACAACACAAGTTATGCCACTATCAGACTATGGTTACCTTCACTAGAACATGGCAGAGAGATGGATTTTAATCATATCCGGTATACTTTCAAGTTTCTGCAGTTGTAAAACGTTTAAAAACACGTTTTATTTGCAGGGTGATTGATCGAAAGTAGAATTGAAGCACGCAATTCTATACCAACTCAACATTCATTTAATCGAATTCTATTTTCATTTTCCTTCCGAAGAAGGTTATATTTCTTACTGTTGTAAAGGTTCATTCATTGGAATCAAGATTTTGTTTCACTTTCCTTCTCAGCCAAAAACACCTAAAGCTATATAAATGAAAAATCAAAAGACAAACAAACATTTAAAACGGATACCGCGAGGCAATTCGATACTTTCCTAAAAAATCACTTTACGTTTTTTGAACTCGTTTCGATTTTAATGCTGTTTTGTTGCTTCCTCAGTTCGTAAGAAAATGAAGAATATATATTGAGATCTGTAATAATTCTTCCAATCTTTGAAAATATTGTGATTGTGACTGAGTTTTGTTGGAATAAATATATATTTGTATATAAAAAAAAGAAAAGAAAAGAAGAATATATTGAGAAATAAAATCATGTTTTTCCAGTTTGCATGGAAATAATGGTAAAGTGAGGCAGTATGAGTACTCTCTCTAAGAAGAAAATGAGTGGTCACTGGCGTTGCTCCCAGGGGGAATGAAGATAGTAGTGAAATAGGGTGAAAATTCACTCTTTTTAGAGTGCATAGATCGATATTCACTCCTAAACAAGTGATCACTAACATGACTCCCGGAGGAGAGAAAATAGAGTGAAAATTCCTTCTTTTTTCTGAATGTTTGTATTTTTTTTTTGGGGGGGGGGGGAGGGAGGAGAGTAGGCCTGTGAAAGGATGGGGTAGAAAAGAAATAGCGTAAATGTATTCGAGGAATCAGATATAGATCTATCAGAGGGAGAGAGATAGAAAGGGAGAGAGAGAGAGAGAGAGAGAGAGATGGCGGGGGGGGGGGGGGAGGGAGGTGGTAGAGACAGGAAAAACAAAATGATTCCAACTAGATATTTTTTCGTTTGAAGCAGAAAATAAGTCGAGCAAAATAGATATTCACATTAATCAGAGACAGAGACAGAGAGAGAGAGAGAGAGAGAGAGAGAGAGAGACGTGGGGGGGGGGCAGATAGAGAGAGAGAGAAAGGAAGTGACGCTGTTATAATCCTCTTTCATTTCAGAATTTGTATATAAAATCATTCTTATTCTCACAGTTTTCTTAATGCCTTGGCGTGATAACAGGTAACCCGCAGTGTTAGATAGATGATAAAGCAATCATTCAGAAGTACGAGACTCCATGATTACTCTTCGCAGACAAGCTGTTTATAATTACTATGGAAACATACCATTCTCTCACAAACAAATTCGTGAAATACTAGGTTTTGGGTTTTTTTTTTTTAAAGAATGTAAATGACGACATCAAGTCGAAATAGGCGTATGAAAATCAACTGGGAAATTAATGAGGCGCATACTCCCATCAATAAAATCATAAGACGGTATTTTCCTGACTAGTAGAAAATGACAATCGAGACAACATTACCCTAATTGAAAGCTTCATATCGTTAACGTCCTGGGAAGTCTCCACTTTATTTTTTCAGATATTATGGGAAAGAATAACCTTATGGACTATAATATGTCCTAAATGGTAGGCTTGCTGGGTCATCACATGTGAGCAACACCTTGGTGCATATTAGCAATCGGGTTTCAGTACTCTCATCATACACTAGTGATGACTTTCTGATAATAAAGAGAGCTACGACACCTAACGACTGGAAGAAAAATGTGATTCCAAGAGGAATAACGAAAACTTGGGTGACAAACGGTTTTCGTGTCCGCTGTCTCTAATTGTCAGTGCTAGCGTGGGGACGGCTATTGAGGGAGCACTGGCAACAGGTAAAGGGATGGGGGAGGGGGGGGGGGGGGTACGGTCTCCGGACATATAAGGTGCATGGATGAAATACAAGAAAACACAGCCATACAGTGGGGAGCGTGTAAGAGGAGTCATTATCACATTCTTTTTACGTTGTCTTTTCCTAATTCTCCCGTTCTCCATATTCTTTCTCTTCTTTTCTCCATTTTTTTTTCTTTGTTTGCCTTTCGTTGGGGGCGGGGGGATAGGTGGGTACTGATGCCCCTTTAGCGACGCCGCTGTTAAATGCACGCGATAACCCTTTTACTACTATAAACTGAAGTTATCAACTGCCAATTGAGAGCCAGAAGGGCACTATTAACACCTTTAAGACTGTAGAGCATATAGGTTTACAGTAAGTGATAACCATGGTAACATCCTTTCTTTCAATAGCTTGAAAGCGACATCGCCAACTTGGCAATGTGATGTCATACTCAAGACTAAGTTAAGACTATATTTTTGCTTTGATGACAATAATAAGGAAGAAAACACACACAAAAAACAGGATTTTGATAGACTTCCTTTTAACTCGGCCAAGCGCTAACTTGGCAGACGTCTATTCCCTTCATGACTTCTAAAACAACAAAGTACATCATGTCCGTGTCTGTTTTGTGGTTATTTCAAGTATTTTGTAATTGTTTTATTTTTATTCCATTGCACAGGATTCCTTTATTGCATAAAATCACACACACACACACACACATGTCGTTACAAGAATTCAAGCAGGACTTCAAGTATTTATCTCTTGTCTTTGACATGTAGAAAAACTTGAAAAATCAATCAAAGGTATATATTCTATTGAAAACTAAATTTAAATGGCAGGAACACTACTTCGTGGAAATATATATATTTTTTTTAAATTGAAAGCTGCATGATTATTTTGATTATCAAAATAACACTGCTCTCATGACATTGGTAAGTACTTTTTGCATTTGACTGAAAAGTTGTTTTCTTGCAACTATCATTATTGAAGGGCATTACTTCAATAACAAATTATTATGTTTAGTGAGTTTAATCTTTACATTACTGTACTTCCGGATGGCCTTATTACGGGGATAGCAAAGGCTAATTATTTCCAGCTTTGAGAAGAGTGAAATGTCGTCAACCGTACGTTCCTTCATAATCGCTCCCTCGCTTCACCCCTTACACAATTTAATAAATGGAAAATTAATATTAATTCATGCGACGTCATCCCTTTGTAAATTTGTGCCTACTCTATGTGCGCTCTTGATATTATGATGAGAAGAAATTTCAAGTCAAAGGAAATGAACATTCTTTTATGGACTTGTTTTCTTGTTCCTTGTACAGGTGTGTTCTACAATCAAGTGACCTTTGACCGCAACATCCCGTCATCCCCTCGCATCCTGGTGAAACTATGTGTCATTGGTACCTTGCGCCTGGTGCCACTGATCTCTACGGAAAAAATCGAAGAGATCAGTGCCTGGTGCAGGTCTCTAGGTATGACAATTACCGGAAGTAATACCAGAGTTTACCGGAAGTGGAATGACAAGATACGTCACGCCGAGTTTACACTTTCAAACTTTCACTATGCACAGGCCCTATACGAGTATAACCCAGTAATTGTAACATAAATTATAAAGGAAGAAGTTACTGTGTATAGAAATGATTGATATGATCCGTTTTCTCCATGCACATAAATGATTAATGGATTTTGAAGGAGGTGAGAGCCTTCCTTTCACTTTAGATTCACTAATATCAATCAAGGAAAGTCGATCTGAACGCTGGCTAGTGGGTATAACAGATCCAGACTTCCAGTTTTCCACGTTTGGTCCCTTTCACTTTAAAATTATTAACTATGAAGAGAAATTAAAGTTTAACAATAGAAAGATTTAACGATTTTAATGACTTTAGGATATAGACCTCAGCTTCCACTTCAATTTTCATGAAGGAAATTACGTCGACTCTTTTCTTTGTTGAATGTTACATGTTAAGGATGTATAGTTTTTGACGCTTTATAAATGAATTACAAGATGGACTATAAGTTTTCTGGTCAGTCTAATTTTAAGCAAAGAGGCATGTTACTATAATGATACCAATTTTTCACGCGGAGTTTACAAATCAAAGAAAGAGAGGGGGTGGAGTAAATGGGACTTTTAGTTAGGCAATATTACTTGAGATATAATACTACCTCGTTAACTTATTCATTATGTATCATGAAGTACTATCATGTATATCGTAAAAATAAGCCTAGAACAAATACAATCAGAGCGAGTGAGAGAGAGAGAGAGAGAGAGAGAGAGAGAGAGAGAGAGAGAGAGGGGCGTCATTTAGGCGATGTTAATGGCAAAATAATGTCAGCATGCTCTGTTAAGTTAATATTAATATGAAGTATCGATCGTAGCTATGAAATCCATATAGTCGTAGTCGAGTGGTTAAAAACACTCGACTGGAAATGGGAAGATAGTGGGTTCGCTCCCCGGTACGGCACTAATGCCCTTGAGCAAGGCATTTTTATCCACATTGCTCTTTTATCGTACATTGATTAAATGGTGTTTGGCATAATAAATGTGTGAGTGTATTTCTATTTCAAAAAAAAAAAGAAAAGAAGAAAAAAAAGTCGACAGCACCCTCATATCATGCTCAATTATTGTATATATCTTTGTATTAAACCCCCTTCCCCTATAAAAACTTCAAAAAATGATAATAATTGCGAGAAGTGAGAAAACGCATGTACAGAAAGTAACCTCTATAATACTTCTAACAACTGTTTGTCATTATTGTCTGCTTTCGATCAGTTTCGAGGTGAGCGGGTGGCTTCTATTTATGTGTCGGGCACTGACTGATTCAGGAGAGGAGAAAGGGTGTGTGTGTGTGTGGGGGGGGGATACACAATCAGCTCCCCTTGACACCTATAAGGGTCATACAGTAAGTACACAGGTACACCAAGAATGTGACCCCGTTCTTTTGATGTGACGACCCTTTTTTCGAAGGATTATGCCCCTTCTTCTAAAAAGTCCTGGATCCGCCCCTGGTATCAGGTACAGTAATTGTTTTACGGGTCCGGAAACCCTTAGTGCAATTATGAAGGAGGGATTATCATAGAAAACCCTCACATACGGTATAGGTTCTTTAACTTTCAAAAGGAAGAAAATAGCATGATGAAAATGCGTCTGTAGATTGTTCAACACCGCTGCCACACATAGGAAACACGAGTGCAACGTGATTGCCGATTCACAGAAAAGGAAGTGTCGATGATATTAATGTGTATTTTTGTTGATTTGTTTCTATTAATAGAGTCGGTGTGTGAGTGGTATTTTGCTTATTATCATGTTCAATATCTTTCATATGAGGCGAAGCACGGCCTAGATTATGTTATTACTTTGTATTGTTAGAGTTAGTCTATAACAGACAATACTACATATCGATCATTTATAACGATGTGTATACATAATTTCAAATTATAAAAGAACTCTGTAGAGGGGTAAATAAATGAATAAAAAAGACATGGTAGATGATTTCTCGAAAATGCAGTTATTCAGTGGTGTATGCAGATATTATTAAGCAGGGAGAGGGGCGTGATCCCCGGGGAAACGTACTCGGGCAGCTCTCTTATAAAACATCATTTTTTTTTTAACTCGACGATTGAAAGGGGGAATGGGACATACGTCAGATGCTCGACTATACCAATGCATGGATACGCCGTTTCCTGAAGTTTCCTGAGCAAACTTTTAAGAGGTGTGTTCTACATGCAGGTGTATACTAAAAGATAGTAGTCCAAGAAAATCAGTTTTAGGGACACTTTACATTGTACGTTACATTGCAAAAAGGACGTAAAAATAAAAGTACAAAGACTCTTCAGAAAAATGATTTTTCTTAGTACCGTGACCGAAAATGAAATCATTTCAATTACAGATTCCATGTTTTCCTCCAGCATTTCAGCATGGTCTGAAATGCATAATTCAGTCACACTTGGTGAGAAGACTTTAAAAATGTTAAACATTACCTTTAGAATGCGGCAGCCCCTCCAGGGAAATATCGCATATCCGCGCTAAAATTATGCACAAAAATTAGAACATCACGGGATGACGGGATCACCGCTTAATGGCATCGTAATCTAATTTCTGTCTTCTTTCGATAATACCTTGTCTCTTTATCAGTTTATAGTTATAATGTTTCAAATAGCAAGCACGTGGATGAACATTTTTCACTTTTAAAGATAAAGTCGAGTTCTGTTTATGAGATTGAATTGTAAAAGAAACTGTCTCAAAGCAATTGGGACTATATATAGCTCATAACAATTGGTGTCAGTGCTGTAAGGTTTTGGAATCACCAAAATGATAAGAAATTGACTCAATCCTGCTGAGAGTCACATGCACTGCACACAGAAATGTGTATATGGGACTACACACAAATGTTCGGCCCGAACATTTCAGCAGTTTCTTGTCATATTTTGAATGTTGGAGCATTTGAAGAGCAATCCTTTTCAGGGAACATATCTACTATGATAATCTTCCGCACTAACATAAAAAGAATGAGTTAAGCTCACAAATTATATTTTGCCTTTCCCAGAACTCAAACTTCCCTTTAAGGGACAACACTTCAGTATATATGTCACTCAGCTGATTACCGCTTAGCTGTCTAGATTCTGAGTTGCTAACACTGAAAAGGCAAATTAAAGTAGCAATATCGATGAGAAGTGATAGGAGTAATAATTAATTAGTAACAGAAAGTGAAAATTGAAATAGTAGTGCTGGTTTTGGTAGTCCCACTGGCTGCAGTGATGGTGGTACTACACAAGTATGATTAGAGGATACCAGTAGCAGCAGCAGCAGCAGCAGCAGCGGTGTAGTTTAAAAAAAGTAGTACTAAAGTATAGTGGTAGAGTAGTAGTAGTAGTAGTAGTAGTAGTAGTAGTAGTAGTAGTAGTAGTAGTAGTAGTAGTAGTAGTAGCAGCAGCAGCAGCAGCAACAGCAGCAGCAGCAGCAGCAGCAGCAGCAGCAGCAGTAGTAGTAGCAATTGTAGTAGCAATATAGTAGTAGTAGGGGTATAGGAGTAGTAGTGGAATTAGTAGAAATTATATTATATTTCAGGTAATGGCTATTCTTCTTCTTATTATTATTATTATCAGTAGTAATAGTAGTAGTAGTAGTAGTAGTAGTAGTAGTAGTAGTAGTAGTAGTAGTAGTAGTAGTAGTAGTAGTAGTAGTAGTAATATAGTAGTAGTAGTAGTAGTAGTAGTAGTAGTAGTAGTAGTAGTAGTAGTAGTAGTAGTAGTAGTAGTAGTAGTAGTAGTAGTAGTAGTCGTCGTCGTAGTGACGGTAGTAGCAGCAGAATCTACGGTATATGCATAAACAGTGGTGATATGTGCCGTGGATTGTTCAAAAAACACGATAAAAACTATACTTTCGAAAAATAAACTCAAGAGTAATTTCAAAGGCCTATTGTAATGCCCATAGAAATCAGGTTCAGATTACGTAATACGCCATTGTAATGTTCGCACATTTCTAAAGGTGATAGACAGGTCTATTGAAATTGCCTTCAGTTGATTTTTCGAAAGTAGTTTTTATCGTGTTAAAATTTGATTTTAAAATCAGGGTAGTTCAAAATCTATCAAATCTGAAAAAAATAACAGTATTTTATCATCATCGAACAATTTCATTTTTAATCAATATCTGATTGGCATCATTCGTTTCTCATACATGTAATATCGCATTTGTTATGTAGCTGTACATTTACAACAGTGCAAGGAGTTATCACAGTTCCTTGGTCCTATACACTACATGAAACAGAATAGCATTAAAATGGCTTCAACGTAAAACCTTTAAGTTCAAAATGAATTATACACCTAGTTTTATGGTAATATTGGCATGTTGTACTCGGAATTAGACTTTCAGATTAAATGCCCTAAAATCACAACCCCGTTGATAATCACATAATGGTATGTCTGCACACGCCTGGGGTATTATCATGAACAGCTGATGAATCTGTTATGGAAACATGCTCATAGCAACAATCGATGTTTACATTATGAGGTCAAAATAGCCCTCGTTAATAACCAAGAAAGATTTCCGTGACGTTGAAACAATCACTCGCCACCACCCCTCCTTCTTATCCACCCCACCCCCTCATGCAAGCCGGAGGTGGGGCGGGAGGGGAGGGGGGGGGGGGGCGGGAGGGGAGGGGGAAGGGGCTATATAAAGCCGTGTTTCATAATAGTAAGTCTCACAATGTAAAATTAAAGTGGCATTAATTAACCATTCATAGAAAGTAGACTTAGTAAAAACAGAAATTAAAAAAAAAAGAATAAATTGTTAATTAGGTGTGAAAAAAATTCGGACAGAGAAGTTTTTGTGTATCACCACTGAAATGCGGTCATGATTACGTTTCGTGTCACGCACGGAAAGCTCTTCCACCTCGATGACGTGTTATCCCAAGTATCCTCTTTACATAGCAAACTTTTTGTCCATGATAAACATAGGTATTATTTATATACCACCGGAAAAAATGTCTGTTCCACCATCGGAAATGAGAAAGGGAAGGATACTTTGATTAAGGTACTCTATTCGCGTACGAAATCACATTATCATGACCGCAATGCCATTGGAGAGATTCCGGCCCAATGACATTAATGAAAACAACTTTAAAAGAACATAGCTTTCTTATTCTTTCTGTGATCTTTGTGAAACTTTCATTATTCTGTTGCTCTGATTAAAAAAAAAAAATAACAACAAAATTTCCCCCCAAGGCAACGTTTAGGAATATTTCAATGCCTTTTAAAGATAAAGCAACTTCACAAGATCCGTTTGCATCAAAAGTATGTTCTGCCCAATATAAAGAGTTGTGATCGGGGTTGTAGATAACGTGGGCACTTTCGGGGGGGGGGGCGGGGTTGATGCGCCCCTAAATTTCGGGGTTGGGGTGACAAATGAGATATACATGTATATAACTGCATAATATAAAGTGATTGTTTCCCGAATATGGAATATTTCAAAGTTCTCGGGAAAGGAAGGGACCTTATTTTATGGGGGGGGGGGGGGGGGGGTTCTTTCTCTCTCCCTCTCTATCTCTAAATCGTTATCTTACTCTTAATTATATTATGTACACCATTAAACTGCCCATTATCTCCGCCTCATTATAATTGATTACCGTCGTATAGTGATTATAACAGAATAATACTATATACCCACCTGAAATCTGTAGAACTCCTCCGGCGATGTATCGCAGAACCCGAAGTTTCTGAGCCGAAATTCCCTTCTGACTCTTTCCATTGTGAAGAACAAGCGGTTTCTACCAATCCATCCGCTTCCTACTCCAACCAGGAACCGAATGAGATTACAAACACATCAGACCATATCGTCGACATCATTCTGGTTCCTGCAAATCCGTGACCTACCTCCAGAGTTCGCAAAAATCCGTCTGGAACGCAGCCCAGTAGTTATAATTATATATATAGACGTAATTTTGTGTCCACATGAACTTTAAAGAGGCAAGAGTAATCGATTGTTATGGGGGATTGGGCTTGTTCGCAATACATAGCACGGCATTATTGGGTTTATTAAGGGAAATCCAACCTTAATAGCAAGTTGCTTTGAAAGAAAGTGGACAAATCAGAGAAGCAGACTGGTGAAAGTTTGAACGAAATCGGACAAGCAATAAGAAAGTTGAAAGTTGTAATCACTATATACATATGGGAATTTCAAATTGGCCGAATAGGTAATGTCACTGTGATGTAGCTGTGGACAACTCCCCCATTTGCTCCAACACACAAAATGACTAAAATTTCACTTTTTTCAAAATATATTACTCGTTAGGATCTTTTTCTTTCATGAGGACCTATAACAATATGCTATCTCCAATATATTTTGAGTACTGCCCCGAGGGTAAAGACGCCTCGAAGAAAACCGCAAATTAATGATATTTTTGTGTACGACAAATGGGAGAGTTGTCCACAAAAATGTCACAATTGAATCACCAAATTGCCAATTTGAGATTCGCATAGATAACAGTGATCTCACTTTTCAAACTTGCATAACTTTCTTATTCCTTGTTCGATTTCTTTCAAACTTTCACCATCCTGTTTTTCTTATTTTTCTGCTTTCACACAAATCATCTCATTACCAAGGTTGGATTGCCCTTTAACCCTTTCAAGACAATTGACCACATTATGTGGTTTGGCTCAATAAATTTTGATTCAGAGCTCTAAAAAATACACCAGATGTATGAGCAGAAAGAGCAAAAATTTCTACACACACTATGTCCATTTTTCTCTAAAAGAGAGAATATGCTTTAAAATCCTTAAATTGGCAACACATTGAGATGTTCAAAAGCATTGTTTTTCATCAAAATTGGCATTTTTCAACTTTTCGACAAAATTTGTAACCATGTATATTGTTTTCAAAGGCATTACATCTTATTAGAACCATGTAGCACTAAAAGAAAAATATAATTGTGGCCAATTTGAAGAACAAACTGTGATCAAATTAGCCCTTAAATAATTCCTGTCCTGAAAGGGTTAAAGGTACTTCATTATTCCTTTGGTGAAAAAAGGGAAAGTGGCTGAATTGTATATTGGATTGGATATATACATGACTTATACTGCTTGAAAAATTGTATTGTTCCCAGCAAATTGAAATATATTTCTTATTTTGATTTTTGTAGGTTTAACTGAATGTGTTTCGTAAACGCATTAAGGGGTTGGGGAATGGTTGCATAATGACCTACAAATCATTAATTCATTGAGAAGGAAGTTGCTCACGTTGTTTGTTAATATCGTGGTAACAAGAAGAAAAAAAAAAGGTGAATAAAAAAAGGAGAAGCAAGAATTGGAGTAGCAGATCCAGGATTGCCAGAAAGGGGAGGGGCGATATATTTTTAATTCAATTTTGACCCCCCCAAAAAAAAACAAACAAACAAACAAAACAACTCCTCCTGAATTGTTTTGCTCCAGGAAGTATTTTCAACTATAAAAGAAATCCTGTCGGGCGGGAAGGCGGGTATATAGTAAGAAAAAAAAAACATTTTTTTTTTTCTCGCAAGGAGAGGGGCGGCCGTTTTGGCACCCCGATCCAACTACGGGAATCGAGAGCTGCACTCTCTGGCTAATAGTCAAGATGCCAAAGAAGAAAGTTACAAAGAAGAGAAAGTTGTTAGAGGAGGGCCTGTTGCAGAGGATCATCTCCATAGTCCCCCTATATATACCCCCGAGGAACAGTCGCATACAGTCTCATACAGTCGTGCAACGGTAGTACAACGTTGTAAGATGTGCTGCGATCGGTCGTCCAACAGTCTCATGGTCTTAGCACAATCGCACCCATTCGCAAGACTGGTCGCTATAGGTCGCTAGCGCACGTGCGAGTGTTGCATGACCTCCAGCCCACCCACTGCGACTAATGAGTCGTGCGAACTCTCGCATCTAATCGTGCAACGTTGTGCAACACTCATACGAGAATCGCACGACTGGTCGTACGACCTAATGCGAGTGAATCGATCGCATCTGGTCGTGTCTGGATTTTGAGCATGTTCAAAGTTCAGATGCGACCAGTCACGACCGCCTCAGGTTCGTGCGACCGCCTGCAACGACTGCGAGTGGTCGCAAGACACCAAGCGATCGGTCGTGCAACACCCCGAAAAATCTGTTGCAGGCGGTCGCAAACTGGTCGCAGACCAATTGTGAAAGGGGCTTTACGATCGGTCTGCGATCCGATTTCAGAAGAAAATGTAATATCATTTGACAAAACATTTAAAAACGAAAAATATTTTTGATTGAGGCTCTGAATAGTCATACAGATAGGAAAATCGATAATACGGCCTTTGCCGAGTTTTCTAGTCGGTGGAATGGCCAAATCGGCTCCGAGTCGTAGTGACATTAAAAAATCGTACGACTGCCTACAATTTGAAACTAATTTTGCCCTTATTCCCTGTAGAAAGCTGACAGCTTACCAAAACCCTTTGTATTACTTTTCAGAACCTGAATAGATTTCATTTGGTAAAATGCCAATATGTAATGCCATAGCGATTTATTTCACGAATCGGATCGCAGACCGATCGTATAAGGTGTGCGGTGGCCTTTACACGTCAAGACTTCAAGAAATCCACTCATCCCCGTGTGCACAGAGTCAAAGTCAAGTGATGATTGATGAAAGGTCACCAACCGCAAGTTGCCCCCCCCCTATTATGGCTTAATACCACATGATATTCTGAGCTCATGCAACATCATGTAGGGGCAGATTTATGTGGGTTGGAATATCGTGGTCAGGTCCCTGGTTATCAATTTGGTTTTTAAAGAAACAGATCAATGAAAGTTTGAGCAAAATCCGTTAAGAAATAAGAAAGTTATGAATTTTTGAAGTTGTAATTAATCTAACACAAGTTGGCAACTACGTGACATATCTTGAGAGCTCCCTGTACCGGGAAAAAAAAATCATAAATTCCACTTTTTCTAATGAAAATATTTAATCATACATGCAACCTAGATTCCTTCACCAACAACTAAGAAAATGAAAAAGAAATTTTCTGTATAAATGACCAAATAAGAGAGGAGCGCGCAAGATACGTCACCAAATTTCAAAAATTCATAACTTTCTTATTAATTGTCCGATTGTAATCAACTATTCACTGATTCCCTAATTTATCTGCATTGTTTATTCAAATCAACTAAATACAAGGATGGACTTCCCCTTTCATCGGCCAACAGTCCGACATGCAAAAGTATCAGGGTCGATCCTGACTTTGGTCTTAATGACTGATGAATGAAGATGCTATAGTCAGTCCTTACTACGTAAACTTTTCAATAGCGGATCCAGGATTATCTGGCAGGGGGGGGGGCAGAATTAAAAATAAAAAAATAAAAGGGGGGGGGGGGCGGAGGGAGAGAGCAAAAGATGGGTGTGTGTGTGTGTGTGTGTAGGGGGGGGGGGTCAACAAATGCCGAGGGACGCAATTAGGGGATACTTTTTTAATGTGTCCGTAAGATATGCCTGAATAGGTGTTGGCGTGGGAAGGCAATTAATGTACATGCAATATAATCCTCCCCTATAATAATGTACCAATTCGATAGTATTGTGTAAAAAACACACACAAAAAACACCCCACCCCTCCCCCCCAAAAAAAAAACAAGAAAAAAGAAAGACAAAAGGAAAAAAAAAAACACACACACACACACACACACAAAAAAAAAAAAACAACAACCCACAATTACATAATTATACCACAGCTTGGCTGGCTAAAAATAATTCAGGACAACGGAAATTTGCCCGGTAGAAAAAAAAATGGTTTTCACTGGCAGACTAAGGGCAACCTTTTTTTGGCTGGAGTTTCCATGTCCATGTTCCTGTTGCCTTTCCCAGTGACTGAAAACGAAACTCTACCAAACGGGGGGAAGGGCGACTTGCGGCGTTGACGTTGACCAAATTCTGTAAAGAAGCCGAGATTGTAATCTAGCTCTAAACGACTTTCAGGTGCCTAAAGTAGGAAATTGAAAACGTCCAAGAGCCTCTACTCCAGGGAACATGTCTATATAGTCATGATAGTGGGGAAATAAGGGCGAGAGAGAGAGAGAGAGAGAGAGAGGGGGGGGGGGAGGGGAGAAGGAGGCAGGCAGAAAAAGGGGTTAGGGTGGGAGAGTGTTTGTGTGTGTGAGTGAGTGAGTAAATGAGAGAGAGAGAGAGAGAGAGAAGAGAGAGAGAGAGAGAGAGAAGGAAGGATTCGGAAGAGGGGTATACTTCAGAGGGGGAGGGGGGAGGGAGATAGACTGATAGAGAGAGAGAGAGAGAGAGAGAGAGGGAGGGAGAGAGAAAGAGTGAGAGGGAGAGAGAGAGAGAGAAGGATTCGGAAGAGGGGGAGGGGGCCGGGAGGGTGATAGACTGATATATATATACAGGGCTGTCAACTTTGGGGAACTGCTTGGAGGGAGATTCGTGATTTTTTTTCTCTCGCCTGCCCTCCAATTTTTTGGGTCTCTTTTGAAGTCCAAAAATCTCTGAAAAGCAAAAAAAAAAAAAAAAAAAAGAAGGTCCTCAGCATTTTGGGGTCACTTTTGAAGTCCAAAAATCTCTGACAAGCTATCATTTTACACGTTTGGAGGGAGTGTTTTTCATAAAGCGGGAGATTTACATGCTTGATTGCGGGAGAGCGGAGGAAGGGCGTCGTGGCGGGAGAATTAGCGTCGTGGCGTGAGACTCCCTCCAGATGCGGGAGGGTTGACAGCCCTGATATATATATATATATATATATATCAGAGAGAGAGAGAGAGAGAGAGAGGGGCAGGAGACAGATAGACGGATATATGGTGAGAGATATAGGGATCGATAGACTGACAGAGAAAGAGAAAGGGAGAATTAAAGAGAGAAAGAGAGAGAAGCTCAATATATAGCTCCAATAACACAAAGGGCGGGGGATTTTTATTTTTTAATTATTATTTTTTTTATTTTTTATTTTTTATTTTTCTATTTATTTATTTATTTTATTTTATTTATTTATTTATTTATTTATTTCTATTTTTATTTTTATTTATTTTATTTATTTTATTTATTTATTTATTTATTTCTATTTTTATTTTTATTTATTTATTTATTTATTTATTTATTATTATTATTTTTTTTTTTGGGGGGGGGGGAATTACACGCCTGTAACTTTTAACTCGAAGTAGGCCTATGTTTTGATTGAATGCATCTCTCATGAAGGGGGTGGACTATAATCACAGTAGCCTTTAATCACGGCGGCATGTACTAGCTCTGTCGATGTCAATCCTCGAGACGCGCGGAACAGTCCTCTGATTTTGAGAAGTCGACACACGCGTGTGTCGACTTCTCTCAGGTGACTCAGGTCTTCCGTGCGTTTCGAGGATCGACAGAGGTAAGAGCAGAGCAGCAAAGAAAAGACCTAGCATGCCGCCTTCATGAAAGGCTATATTCACAGGGGCGGATCCAGGATTTTGTACAAATGGGAGGGGCGCAATTTTCAGAAAATTCCTGACAAGCAAAAAAAAAAAAAAAAAAAAAAAAAATGGTCAATATATTTTGGGGGTCGACCTTTTGGCTCAAAAAATTCTCTGACAAGCAAAAATGAAAAAAAAAAAATAATGAAAAGCAACCCCCCCCCCCCCAAATCATCAGCTCGGAAGTAACAAACTTGGAATGGTGTATTTAAGGTACTTGAGTTTCAAGGGGGGGGGGGACTGGCCGGATGTACCCCCCCCCCAATATCCGCCACTGGAATAGAGGAAGCGTACGTGCTCGATTCCAATATGGTGTGCTGGTATATGGCTCGACTCCCCATGACATGTTATATGGCAGATGACTTTTTTTGGGGGGGGGGCGGGGGGCAAAAAGCATACATGTATCTAATCTCTGGAATTTATGTGGGGTCTATTCGACTCGTTGAGCCATAATTATACTTAGCTTTAGGCCTAAACGGTCACATTTTTCATAATTTGAAATAAATACTAGTCATGGGAATTAAATAATTCCAAAATCCCTGTTTCCCATAGTCTAAAACCACATGCAAATTATGTTATCATAGTTAAGGATTTTGAGAGTTGGGCTGTTCAAAAGAATTTATAACTTACGTGTAGTTTTCTGTTGCAATGAGATAATTTTGACGGACCGCCAGAGGCTCGAAGCATAAAAGTTGGTTTTATACACCAAGAATCACTGTTCAGTACTGATACAAATTGATAGGAATGGGAGGAATACAAAACTCTCACCAAGGGAATGGAAAGGGTCATATTGCAATGTAAATATACATTAAAAGGTCTATTTCTATCAGTATAGGGATCCTTATTAGGGCAAATATCAACTTACCTCGAGCCTCTTGCGGTCCGTCAAAGTTATCACATTCAAGGGAAAACTACAAGTAAGTTAACGGTTTTTTTTTTTTCTTCAGCAACCTAGTCAAAAAGTATACGATTGGAGTGTAAAATTAACGTCATGACTGTTTACATTACATTATAATTTACCACTTAAATGGCAATTTATTGTAAAATGAGTAAATTTAGTTCATAAATCAACGAGAAAAAAAAAGTGGGTCGAGTTGTCCGTTGAGGCACCCCATCGTCTGTAACGCGACCGAGTCGAGTTGTCCAGGGTAGGTGGTCGGATTATCCAGGGTCGGGCTAGGCTGTCCGCGTTGGTCGAGTTGCTGTCTAGGATCTATTAAGGTAGCTAGCTAGCTCGGGCGAAGCTATCTGTCACCAAGTCACGCGGGGTTGAAGGTAGCCAGCTCTAAATACACTTATGCAAGGGGATTGCCAATTTAAAGAGTGCACAGATCGCTTTCTACACATAAAAGCGCAATGTATGTTAGAGTTATATACGCAGTGTGTGCAGTGCACTGCAGTGCACCCCACATGTACGCACTATACCATATGTACCAATTGACACTACACGACGTAGTGTAGAGTTCAGTGGCCGGGATGGCCGGAAAGCGGCCGGCCATCGTTGATGTCTCACACAATGCGTGAACTGTATGGGGTTTGGTGGGTGGGTCGGAGTGGAGGCGGGGGGGGGGGGGGGGGGGGGGGGGGAAATCAGCACGACCCTTGATAATGGGATGGTAAATAAACGAAGAAATATTGACAATTTTAATTATTATCCAAAGAATCATTGAAGATAATGAACAGTCCCCGTCATTAAAAGTGGCCGAAAATACCCGATCGAGGCCTTATGTGAATTGATCGCTTTTCTCTAGACACAGGCAGTGGCGGATCTACATAGGGGAAAAACCGGCCTGTGCCCCCCCCCCCTCTTTTGAAACCCAACTGGCATACCTTAAGTACACAATTTAAAAAAAATGACCCCTTTATTGAGTACTTTTACGGCACTGTGGCCCTTCTTAGAAAATCCTGGATCAGCACCTGTGTCACACAGGTGATGGAAAAGCATTATAATAATAAGAGTAATAATAATAATAGTGGTTAAAATACTGATAATAAAAAGAGGAATAAGAATGATAATGATAATTACAATGGTAATAATTTTTAATTCTTCACCAAGTCAAGGCAATTCTTCACCAAGACACCGTCATGTATATTATCTAAAATGGAGAAAATGATATTTTAATTCTTCACCAACTCATGGCAGCTCATCGCCAAGTCACTGTCATGTATATTATGTATGGAAATAATGATATTGTAATTCTTCACCAAGTCACGGCAGCTCATCACCAATTCACTGTCATGTATGGAAATAATATTTTAATTCTTCACCAAGTCACGGCAACTCATCACCAAGTCACTGTCATGTATATTATGTATGGAAATAATGATATTGTAATTCTTCACCAAATCACGGGAACTCATCACCAAGTCACTGTGTTGTATATTATTATCTATGGAGATAATGATATATATATTCTTCACCAAGTCACGGCAGCTCATCACCAAGTCACTGTCATGTATATTATCTATGGAGATAACTATATATATATATATTCTTCACCAAGTCACGGAACTCATCACCAAGTCACCGTCATGTATATTATCTATTGAGATAATGATATATATATTCTTCACCAAGTCACGGCAGCTCATCACCAAGTCACTGAGTTGTATATTCACCGTCATATATATTATCAATGGAGAAAATGATATTTTAATTCTTCACCAAGTCACAGGAACTCATCACCAAGTCACCGTCATGTATATTATCTATGGAGATAATGATATATATATTCTTCACCAAGTCACGGGAACTCATCACCAAGTCACCGTCATGTATATTATCTATGGAGAAAATGATATATTATATTCTTCACCAAGTCACGGGAACTCATCACCAAGTCAGTGTGTTGTATATTATCTATGGATAAAATGATATATAATATATATTCTTCACCAAGTCACGGGGAACTTATCACCAAGTCAACGTCATGTATATTATCTATGGAGATAACTATATATATTCTTCACCAAGTCACGGGAACCCATCACCAAGTCACCGTCATGAATATTATCTATTGAGATAATGATATAATTATATATCTTCACCAAGTCACTGAGTTGTATATTCACCGTCATATATATTATCCATGGAGAAAATAATATTTTAATTCTTCACCAAGTCACGGGAACTCACCACCAAGTCACCGTCATGTATATTATCTATGGAGAATAATGATGTATATATTCTTCACCAAGTCACAGGAACTCATCACCAAGTCACCGTCATGTATATTATCTATGGAGAAAATGATATATTATATTCTTCACCAAGTCACGGGAACTCATCACCAAGTCACCGTCATGTATATTATCTATGGAGAAAATGATATATTATATTCTTCATCAAGTCACGGGAACTCATCACCAAGTCACCGTCATGTATATTATCTATGGAGAAAATGATATATTATATTCTTCATCAAGTCACGGGAACTCATCACCAAGTCAGTGTGTTGTATATTATCTATGGATAAAATGATATATAATATATTTCTTCACCAAGTCACGGGGAACTTATCACCAAGTCAACGTCATGTATATTATCTATGGAGATAACTATATATATTCTTCACCAAGTCACGGGAACCCATCACCAAGTCACCGTCATGAATATTATCTATTGAGATAATGATATAATTATATATCTTCACCAAGTCACTGAGTTGTATATTCACCGTCATATATATTATCCATGGAGAAAATAATATTTTAATTCTTCACCAAGTCACGGGAACTCACCACCAAGTCACCGTCATGTATATTATCTATGGAGAATAATGATGTATATATTCTTCACCAAGTCACAGGAACTCATCACCAAGTCACCGTCATGTATATTATCTATGGAGAAAATGATATATTATATTCTTCACCAAGTCACAGGAACTCATCACCAAGTCACCGTCATGTATATCATCTATGGAGAAAATGATATATTATATTCTTCATCAAGTCATGGGAACTTATCACCAAGTCACCGTCATGTATATTATCTATGGAGAAAATGATATATTATATTCTTCATCAAGTCACGGGAACTCATCACCAAGTCAGTGTGTTGTATATTATCTATGGATAAAATGATATATAATATATATTCTTCACTAAGTCACGGAACTCGTCACAAAGTCACTGTCATGTATATTATCTATTGAGATAATGATATATATATTCTTCACCAAGTCACGGCAGCTCATCACCAAGTCACTGGGTTGTATATTCACCGTCATATATATTATCCATGGAGAAAATGATATTTTAATTCTTCACCAAGTCACAGGAACTCACCACCAAGTCACTGTCATGTATATTATCTATGGAGAAAATGATATATTATATTCTTCACCAAGTCACGGGAACTCATCACAAAGTCACTGTGTTGTATATTATGTATGGAGATAATGATATATATATTCTTCACCAAGTCACGGGAACTTATCACCAAGTCACCGTCATGTATATTATCTATCATCTATGGAGATAATGATATATGTATTCTTCACCATGTCACGGGAACTCATCACCTAGTCACCGTAATGTATATTATCTATGGAGATAATATTCTTCACCAAGTCTTGGGAACTCATCACCAAGTCACTGTCATGTATATTATCTATGGAGATAATGATATATATATATAATTCTTCACCAAGTCACGGGAACTTATCACCAAGTCACTGCGTTGTATATTCACCGTCATATATATTATCCATGGAGAAAATGATATTTTAATTCTTCACCAAGTCACGGGAACTCATCACCAAGTCACTGTCATGTACATTATCTATGGAGAAAATGATATATTATATTCTTCACAAATTAAGTCATGGCAACTCATCACCAAGTCACAGTGATTTTCTACGGATTTCAAACTGGTGATTAATGAGTAAGCAAGTCACAGGAGCTCATCACAAAGTCACAGCCATGTACATTTTATATGGATAAACTGAAATATTAATATTTTACCAATTCATGGGAACTTATCCCAAAGTCACCGTCATCAAACCAATATATTAATTCTCAACCAAGTCACGGGAGCTCATCACCAAGTCACAGTCATTTACAATTTCTATCGTTCTAACTGCTATATTAATTCTTCACC
Organism: Heliocidaris tuberculata; assembly: GCA_025618425.1. Lineage (NCBI taxonomy): Eukaryota > Metazoa > Echinodermata > Echinoidea > Camarodonta > Echinometridae > Heliocidaris > Heliocidaris tuberculata. Next base: position 18,559,586 of record CM046833.1, read on the forward strand.
AAGTCACGAGAACTCTTCACCAACTCACAGTCATGTACATTTTATATGGATGTACTGCTATAATAAATCTTCATCAAGTCACGGGATGTCTTCACCAAGACTTAGTGAACGTCTTGACATTTTTTATGGAAAGTAGGTTATGCATTTGCACTATTAAAGTCAGCGTCATAAATTATTCCATTACTGTGGGTAAACTGGTATATGAATTCTTCACCAAGTCACGGATACTCTTCACCATTTCACTGTTATGTATCTTTTGGGGGTAAATGTGAATTTTTCACGAAATCATTGCAACTCTTCACCAAGTTACTGTCATGTACATTTTCTATTGATAAAATGGTCAATGAATTCTTCAGAAAGTTTACGCGATAACTGTTCTCCAAGTCGATGCATTTTCTGTGCCCTAAGCCATGGTCTTATACATTTTTCTTTTGATAGATTATTCACCATGTCAAGAAACCTTAATTCAATATGTTGTATTGGAAACTCATTAGTTGATTTTTTTAGTGATCAGTATTAAAGTCACTAGAATATAGCTTCAGGTTTCTTCAAATCATATAATGATTCGGTTAATTCCCGCCGAAGTCCGATGAGGAAATCGAGGGAAGTGACACATGAAAAGTATACGCTAAAATACAAAACAATAATAATCTGTAGAAACGTGAAATATTTCGAACACTAACAAACATTTAATGGTCATGATGACAGGGGAAAATGGCAAAGCAAACATTTTCTTTCCATTCCCTCTTTTCTTTTATATTCTTTTTTGTTTATTATACACAGACATAGTATTACATAACAGGTAAAGCCTCTGCGGTAATAAATGAGAATATGCAAATGAACTGTGAATACACTGCAGTGATACCATTCAACTCTTCAAATTCGAAAAGCAAATGACAACGAATGTCATGAATGTGCGGCTATTTACTTTGGTCACAATATGCGTTCAAAACTTAACTTGTTACGGAAGTACACTATTGCTTGGATGTATACATTTCATTTCGAAAACTTATGAGATTGCATTCCAAAGCTATTTTATGTGTCGGCATGTAGGGACACAAAAGTTAAAATGCATATTAATGCAAATGAATCTCCTATATTTGAACGTACGGTTTCGCTTTCGATACACTCGAACATTGTCATCGGCCTCAATAACAGATTAATGCTAAAAATATATATGAGTACCTCACCTCCACACGATTCGATTGTACGGGTCATTAATCCAACACTATTTTATTTTGGCGGTGGCACAGGGTAGGGGGGGGGGGGGGTTCGTTGTGTCAACTGCAGCGCTATCGATCGAATTTCAGAAACTGTGTTAATATCAATCGGGTTGTTACAATGATGAATTTTCAAGTCCTGATGACACTATCCCGCCCGCTGGAATGTTGGGGAAAATATTCAGGAAGGCTGCATTAACAATATTGTGCTGGGAAATAACATATCCACGAGGGAATAAACATTTGATTGAGAAGTTTCGAAGTACTGTAGATGTAGAGTTAAAGAAAATGTCACTTGTGGCAAGATTACATTGCTGTACAAAGAGAACATAACGTAGAAGCAACGTATTGAGACAGTAATGAGCCGACACACTTAAGCTTTTTACTTTTCTATAAAATCAACCTCCATAAGCATAGCAATTCAGGTGGAAACGGAATAAACTGTTCAAGTATTAACTTTTTTTCTCCGTCATGGAAACAAAACAAGTAAAACTCGAAACACAATGAAGCAAACAATATCACCAAAATTTGAAAATGTTCAATGGCGCCGCTTGTTGTTATGTGGGGTAGGAAATTCTGAACTTTTGTCTGTACTACCTTTACATTTGAATAATAAATATTTAAATTTCAAACTAGATTAGAAGTCTTTGTTCTTGCATATATTTAAACTGTCTAGACTAAATTCTTTCATTCCTCTTGTTCTAAATTGTGCTTTTCACTGGAAATTTATCCACAAGTATGTTATCCCAATCCACCTCCTAACATTACAGTTGCCCTTCTACACAATGATTAGGGTAGCTCATGACAGTGCAATCGTGATCATGCAAATTTGCTAATATTCTCATATTCTCAATTCGAATATGGAGGATAAACAAGCTTAAAAACGTCTTATACAAAGTTTACACGAGATTATAATAACTTCACTTTTAACTTCAAGATTTGTAAAGGTATGCGACAAAGGTAAAAATTATCTCATATCGCGTCTTGTGTATGTATATACATACCCATAAGCACAGTCATGTTCAAGGTGTGTTCAATGAAATAAACTAACCGAAAATTTGGTTTTATGGACGAAATACTTAAAAGGGAAAGTCCACCCTGGTATTTAGTTGATTTGAATAAAAGAAGAAAAATGAGAGAAACAGATCAGTGAAAGTTTGAGCAATAAGAAAGTTATGAACTTTTGAGGTTGTCATCAATCAAACACAAATTGGCAACTCCATGACGTATCTTGCGAGCTCCTCTCTCATTTGCTCAGTACAGAAAATCTCAATACTTTTTTGTTTGTTTTGTTTTTGATAAAGGAATAGATTTATTTCATACATGTTTTGTGTCAAAAACATATGAACAATGATTACATCTTAGGTGCATGTATGACTGAATATTTTCTTAGAGAAAATGGAAATTAAGGATTTTTTTTTTAGGTACAGGGCAAATGGGAGAGGAGCTCGCAAGATACGTCACGGAGTTTCCAATTTGTGTTTGATTGATTACAACTTCAAAAATTTTCAAAAACTTTCTTATTTCTTATCGCATTTTGCTCAAACCCGTCACTGACTGATTTATTTCTTTAATTTTTTTAAAACCAACTTGTAATCAGGGTGGACTTCCCCTTTAAGGTCACAATGTTTTCCAAAACATGTCCAATATGCCTGAGCTCAAGGTTGGATGTGATGTTTGCTAAAATGTCTTATGCTTAGATGTTAACGTGATAGACAAAACAAATATTATGATAAAAATAATATATCATGTATTATTGTAACAAAGATAGAACATAAAAATAAACATAAAAATAAACATATGAACCTAAAACTTAACATAAAAATTAAATTATGAACATAAAAAGCAACATAACAATAAACATTAAAAACATAAAAATATATACATATGAACATAAAAAAAAATTTTCAATCCCGCAGCTTATACAAAGTAACTCTTAAATAATCGTTATTTCCTGCTTTGCCAATTGCCTTTTTGGTAAATGAATTTATTTTTATAACTGGTAATTAATTTTGCAACGAATGAATAACTGTGTTGTTATGGAATCCAAACCTTTACGTCATAATCGAGAACCAGATGAAGCAATAAGCTGTTGCTTCCATTAGTTCATTATAAGGAAAATACGAATGTAAAGATTTTTACTCTGGAATTATGACAACACATTGATTAATTGGAGGCCTATATAAGCAAAGTGAATATCCAACTGCCTCACACGAGTCTTATTTTTTGCATTCATCTCACTGTAAATTTGAATTTGTAACTTTGTATAAATGCCAATTTTCATGAAGAATTACCTGAAAATGAAGGGGAATTCATCTTTTAAAAAAGTTGGATTATTGCTCCCCCAAAAAAATCAAAAAACAAAAACGGAGACAAAATAGAAAAAAGAGAAGCAAATAATTATTGCATCAAAATAAAAGGCACTCATGATATGAGAATCTCTAATGGGGCAACTGAAAATATGCTGTTTACATGATATCGTAAATAAACACCAATTCTCCTAATTCTTTGTTTTCCGATTTCTTATCTCAAATGTTTCATGTCAGTATGTTTGCGCTCATGGACCATGGGGAAGAAAAGTCGAAGCATGCAAATATCTTAAAACAGCTATTCGTCAAAGTTACATGACATAATTTATGACTTATTAGTTTTTGAAGTGTTAGTATCCTTATTAAATTGGACACAAAAAAGACTAATTTTACAAACGTATGTTACATCATTTACTTGAGAGAAGGAAATTCCTAGAAAAGTACGACTTGCAAGTACCTACTACAAGATTCATTCATCAACACTGACAAATGGTTACATAATGGTTAGGCTCTCAGTCGGGAGCGGTAACGAGGTAGGCTAAACAGTAGAGTTCAGGTGTGTCAGTACAAAAACCTTGTTAGAAAGATATGATTGTACAAACAATATTACCAATATAATGCAACGCAAATTGGACATACATATGTCTTTTTTTTTGAAGGTGCCTTCTCCAGGTTAACGCACAACAAATGCAGCCACCGTCCGCAGATATCGCAACACAGCCATCCTGCGTCCTCTCCTGTGCGATCAGGACAAGACGGCATGTCGCAGACCGTCCTCTGATTGGGGGGTGGTTCTGCCATCGCCAACAATTCATTCCGGACGTGGGACCTCATATCGTTAGCGTGAATACCGATTTGTCCAGGTTCAATTCCCTTAGTGATGGCTAGTGCATTCTGAAATATAAAAATATAAAAAATTAAAAAATGAATGTGCAAATAGTAGGCCTAGCCCAGTGACCGAAACTTCAACAAAGGTCGAAGAGTGAAGAAACATTGTTTAAAGGGGCAACTGTTATCACAGTGCGATATATGGCATAAAAAGGGTATCTAATTGAGGTTTCATACTATTTCACTAAATGGTGTTTTAAAGCTTTCCAATCAGCAAAAAAAAAAAGAAAAATAAAAAAATTAACGGATACCTCATACCAGTCAGTGACCGCTTGTGTCGCCATGATTCGTAGCTCTGAATGTTGTACAAGTCATGATCTTGGCTATAATAAGCCTTTACAACTTGGGCAGTTCCATGAGGTAACCACGTTTACCTCAGATCCTAGTCTAGTTCTTGTTGGAGAGTTTCCGTGACTTGGTGAAGAATAAATAAGTTTATCCATAGATAATATAGATGATGTATGTTGAAAATATGATGCAGAAACCAATACATCAAATCAAATCAAATCGATCAAATAAATAGATAATATATACCAGAAGGGTGATTTTTTGATGACTTACCTTGACTTGGTTAAAATATATCCTGTTCGATATAGATAATTTTTGGACGCTGACTTTAATATTGATGAGTTCCCTCGACTTGATGAGGATTAAAAATATCATTTTCTCCATATACATGACGGTGACTTGGTGATGAGTTGCCGTGATTTGGTGAAGAATTAAAATATCTCTTTCTTAATGAATAATATACATGACGGTGACTTGGTGATGAGTTGCCGTGACTTGGTGAAGAATTTTTATATATCATTTTCTCCATAGATAATTATACATATGACACAGTGACTAGTTGATGAGTTCCCATGACTTGGTGAAGAATATATATATCATTATTGTGATGAGTTCCCATGACTTGGTGAAGAATATAATACATCATTTTCTCCATAGATAATATACATGACGGTGATTTGGTAATGAGTTGCCGTGACTGGGTGAAGAATTAACATATCATTTTCTCCATAGATAACATACTTAACGGTGACTTGGTGATGAGTTGCCGTGACTGTGTGAAGAATTAAGATATAATTATCTCCATTATACAACACAGTGACTTGGTGATGAGTTCCCGTGACTTGGTGAAGAATATATATATATCATTATCTCCATAGATAATATACATGACGGTGACTTGGTGAAGAATATATATATATATCATTTTCTCCATAGATAACATACTTAACGGTGACTTGGTGATGAGTTGCCGTGACTGTGTGAAGAATTAAGATATAATTATCTCCATTATACAACACAGTGACTTGGTGATGAGTTCCCGTGACTTGGTGAAGAATATATATATATCATTTTCTCCATAGATAATATACATGACGGTGACTTGGTGATGAGTTCCTGTGACTTGGTGAAGAATTAAAATATCATTTTCTCCATGGATGATATATATGACAGTGAATATACAACTCAGTGACTTGGTGATGAGCTGCCGTGACTTGGTGAAGAATATATATATCATTATCTCAATAGATAATATACATGACGGTGACTTGGTGATGAGTTCCCATGACTTGGTGAAGAATATAATACATCATTTTCTCCATAGATAATATACATGACGGTGACTTGGTGATAAGTTGCCGTGACTTGGTGAAGAATATATATATCATTTTCTCCATAAATAATATACAACACAGTGACTTGGTGATGAGTTCCCGTGACTTGGTGAAGAATTAGAATATCATTTTCTCCATAGATAATATACATGACGGTGACTTGGTGATGAGTTGCCGTGATTTGGTGAAGAATTAAAAATATCTCTTTCTTAATGAATAATATACATGACGGTGACTTGGTGATGAGTTCCCGTGACTTGGTGAAGAATATATACATCATTTTCTCCATAGATAATATACATGACGGTGACTTGGTGATGAGTTCCCGTGACTTGGTGAAGAATATATACATGTATATCATTTTCTCCATAAATAATATACAACACAGTGACTTGGTGATGAGTTCCCGTGACTTGGTGAAGAATTAGAATATAATTATCTCCATAGATAAAATACATGACGGTGACTTGGTGATGAGTTCCCGTGACTTGGTGACGAATTAAAATATAATTATCTCCATAGACAATATACATGACGGTGACTTGGTGATGAGTTCCCGTGACTTGGTGACGAATTAAAATATAATTATCTCCATAGACAATATACATGACGGTGACTTGGTGATGAGTTCCCGTGACTTGGTGAAGAATATATACATCATTTTCTCCATAGATAATATACATGACGGTGACTTGGTGATGAGTTCCCGTGACTTGGTGAAGAATATATACATGTATATCATTATCTCCATAGATAATATACATGACGGTGACTTGGTGATGAGTTCCTGTGACTTGGTGAAGAATTAAAATATCATTTTCTCCATGGATGATATATATGACAGTGAATATACAACTCAGTGACTTGGTGATGAGCTGCCGTGACTTGGTGAAGAATATATATATCATTATCTCAATAGATAATATACATGACGGTGACTTGGTGATGAGTTCCCGTGACTTGGTGAAGAATATATATATCATTATCTCCATAGATAATATACATGACGGTGACTTGGTGATGAGTTCCCATGACTTGGTGAAGAATATAATACATCATTTTGGTGAAGAATATAATACATCATTTTCTCCATAGATAATATACATGACGGTGACTTGGTGATAAGTTGCCGTGACTTGGTTAAGAATATATATATCATTTTCTCCATAAATAATATACAACACAGTGACTTGGTGATGAGTTCCGTGACTTGGTGAAGAATTAGAATATAATTATCTCCATAGATAAAATACATGACGGTGACTTGGTGATGAGTTCCGTGACTTGGTGAAGAATATAATACATCATTTTGGTGAAGAATATAATACATCATTTTCTCCATAGATAATATACATGACGGTGACTTGGTGATAAGTTGCCGTGACTTGGTTAAGAATATATATATCATTTTCTCCATAAATAATATACAACACAGTGACTTGGTGATGAGTTCCCGTGACTTGGTGAAGAATTAGAATATAATTATCTCCATAGATAAAATACATGACGGTGACTTGGTGATGAGTTCCCGTGACTTGGTGAAGAATATAATACATCATTTTCTCCATAGATGATATACATGACGGTGACTTGGTGATGAGTTCCCGTGACTTGGTGAAGAATTAAAATATAATTATCTCCATAGACAATATACATGACGGTGACTTGATGATGAGTTCCCGTGACTTGGTGAAGAATATATACATCATTATTGTCCATAGATAATATACATGACGGTGACTTGGTGATGAGTTCCCGTGACTTGGTGAAGAATTAAAATATCATTTTCTCCATGGATAATATATATGACGGTGAATATACAACACAGTGACTTGGTGATGAGTTCCCGTAACTTGGTGAAGAATATATATATCATTTTCTCCATAAATAATATACAACGCAGTGACTTGGTGATGAGTTCCCGTGACTTGGTGAAGAATATGTATATATCATTATCTCCATAGATAACATACATGACGGTGACTTGGTGATGAGCTGCCGTGACTGTGTGAAGAATTAAAATATAATTATCTCCATATTAGATAATATACATGACGTTGACTTGGTGATGAGTTGCCGTGACTTGGTGAAGAATTAAAATATCGTTTACCCATAGATAATATACATGACGGTGACTTGGTGATGAGTTGCCGTGACTTGGTGAAGAATTAAACAATATTTTCTCCATATTTGATAATAATGCATGACGGTGACTTAGTGATGAGCAGCCGTGACTTGGAGAATTAATATATAATTTTCTACATAGATAATATTCACGACGGTGACTCGGTGATGACCCCGTCACTTTGTGAAGAATTTTATTCAGTGAAAATGTACATGATAGTTACTTGGTGAAGAATTAATCCGAGACTATAGGTGAATAGAGTGATGACTGTGACTTGGTGACCGTGTCTTAAAAATCATTATATTAATAATCATTATCGTTCTCATTACTATTTTCATCATCAATATTATAACAATTATTATCATTTTTATTTTTACTGTTATAATGCTTTCCCATCACCTGCTTCTAGGGAAAATCGAACTAAACACATAACCCTCGGGTATTTTCGGCCACTGTATAACTGCATGACGGGGACTGTTCATTATTATTCACAGTGATTCTTTGGATAATAACTACTATTGTCTATATGTCTTCGTTTATTTACCATCAAATTATGATCCACCCCATCCAACCCCCCCCCCCCCCCCCCCCCCCCCCCCCCCCCCCCCCCCCCCCCCCCCCCCCCCCCCCCCCCCCCCCCCCCCCAAGACGCACCCATCAACAGTCGACGTATTAATTGTGGGAGAGATCAACGATGCCCGGACTCTTCCCGGCCATCCACTAACAGCACGGCACTGAACGGGCTCTACACTACTAGTGTAGAGTGTATTTGGTACGTAGATGTATGTACCATAGAGTGCAACTCTATAGTATGTACAATACTTGTTCACTGCACACACCAACATACACGCCGCTTTTATGTGTAGAAAGCGTTCTGTGTACTCTTTAAATTGGCAATCCCACGCATGAGTGTATTTAGACTGGGCTAACTTCAACCCCGCGTGACTTGGTGACAGATAGCTTCGCCAGCTAGCTCGGTGTTCTAATTCTGGCTTTCTGTGTTTATTTCGTTCGGTAAGTAGATTCTAATGAATCAAATCAAAATGTGTGATTTTTTTTCGACTTGATGTGACACAGGAAGTTAAATGCAGCTACATTTATGTATAGAATTTGATTGTGTATTGAAGCCCCACATACGTACTTATCTTTGAATTTGTGTTCATAGCATTTGTTTGCAGTTGAACTTGAAAGAGGATTGTTTGCGGTGCAGGTTGGGCCTCGATCGCTATCGTTTCGCCGGGCTCTGCCTCGCGAGCGGCGCGGCAGCCTAGGTTTGTTTCTCTCGGGGGTTTCGCTCGGCAGGAAGAGATTTGTTGAGATTTGTTGAGATTTGTTGAGTTGAAATCGATATTGAAATTGAATTGTTATTTTCTAAAATCCACATTGTCCACCCCCCCCCCCCCCACCCATACACCACAACTGCCATCACCATTGCCGGTTGTTCAGCACAAATCATCTGCATCAATACCCATTTTTGCCTGAAAGTAAACTGAAATCATGGAAATTGAAAAGGCTGAAGAGTGTTTGAAAGATTGAATGCTGTAATGGAAGGAGAACCCTCATTATTTTCTTCTTCAAATTTCTTATTCCTCTGAAAAGTTACAAGACCCCATAAACGATGTCTTGTATAAAGACGAATAAGAATTTAAAAGAGAAGCAAATTTATTGATGAAAATAAATGTTTTAACATTTCTTCAGTTAAACATGAAGTATGATGGAGGGACCTAAGATACGCACTTTGTTTCCAGCGGCTGAAAATTCTCTTTTTCAATGATTAATGTGAATTTCTGTCGTACATCTTGGTTCTACATACATGTACACTTAAATTAAATCCCTGAGAAAATAACAACGGGCAAATATCAATAACATTAATTTCTTAGTCGATGTCGATACCCATGTCGAATTTGGTCAGAAAAATGAAAGGGTCCTAAAGCTACGCACACGTAATAAATTGATGCAAATCTTGATTTTGAAGTGATTTTGAATGCGAATTCCACCCCGATTTCCAAATAATGATAATATCACAAAAAATAAAGGGAAATTACTCATTCTTTTAGTCAAACGTAAATGATAATCTCGTTGCTCAGTCACACCAAAAGTTGGGCGCATTGAACGCGTCGCATTGCGCATATTTCCGGGGTGCGTGGCTTTAGGACCTGCGTAGCTTTAGGACCCTTGACCATACATGAAAAAGATATCATCATGCAGTACAATGCATCTTTTCGAAATGCTCCAGACAGTGATCCATCCTTAGCAGGTTGGAAGAGATGGGGCCAAAAAAGGAACCAAATAGACTATTCAAAACCGGATTCTTTTCTCTCTCCCTTCTTGGAAAATGGAGCATTTTAGGTCCATCTTCCTGTAATGCATTGCAATTTGCAATTTTGCATCCTTTCGACACTGTCAAAAATGGACTTGTGTGCAGAAGGACATAATCTGCGATGTTTTGGGTAGGGGGTGGGTGGGTGTGCGGATAGGTACATGTACATGTACATGTATATGATTACGGATTAAATGATTGTTCAAATCAATTATTAATACTTAACAGAGAACATGAAGTTACTGCCTGATAAGCACTTTGATCAAATCCAAGACTTAGGCATGCTTGCGCTAATTAATTTTTGTGAGTTTTACTAAGCAGCCAGTACTCACTCAAGTGTGAAATATTGTCAGTACTCATGGAACAGATCCTCACCCATAAATGTATAAGAAAAACAACTATCGATATTGTGAAATTATGATTTTGAAGGATATTTTCAAAGTGTGTACTTTTTTTATACACGCACTGTATACAGTACAATTTTAATAATCTGCATTTATTAAACTTTGAGGAAGCGTTCAAAGATAAGAGTGAGAAAATTTGATTAATGATTTTAGATCACAATTTTTTTTCCATTGTTAAACTGCAAAATGATTGATTGAACCGGGGGGGGGGGGGGGGGGGGGGCTGCAGCCCCCCTCTTTTTTGAGTAGACACGTGTTATAAAACCTTTAAAAAAATGGCTCAGAAATTGTCATGAATGAGTGAAATCATATCACCCCCCCACTTTCAAAAATGCTCTGGGCCCCCTGTGTAATATAAATATTTTTGTCTTGCTATATAGGAGGACCATGAAAAAGACTGACTTCTCTTTTGGCAAAAAAAAAAACACCTACGGCACCCATGCACTTTGATTCGATGCCTTGTAATATAGAAGAGTTTGTAAAGTCCATGAAACAATGTTCCCATTGAAAGCGAAAGAACCGAGTGAAAAAAATATTTACGAATGTTGAAAATAATTTAGAGCAAAAGAAAGCTCAGTATAGACCATTTTACATCAAAATCATTTTTTAAAATCTTGCGAGTGGGCAAAATAGATTATGGCAACTTGCCAGAAAATTGTTGATTTTGCATGCTAACACCTTGCATTTCACATCACTAGAAAGCTATTTGCAGTACTGCAAGTTATGGTCTTGTAAGGGAGGGGGGCGAAATGATTTTCCCACGCTCCCTTGATAGAGGGAAAGATCTGCAAAGATCTGAAAAGAGAAACAAAAAATTGCATTGCTCCCTCACTTATACATGTACAATAATTTTGGGCTAATGACCCCAGGTTATGTGCATCAGAACTCATTTTCATGTAGTGCCATCATTTATAAATTAAAAATGCTCCTTAATCTGAGTTGGGCATGGGGGGGGGGGGGGGTGGATTTGATAGTTTTGCCTCGGGCGCCAGAATACCTAGATACACCACTGGGGAAATATATTGAAATGAAAGTTTTTGAACTGAATCTCAGTATTGTATGTATTGGGAGAGTGAATTGCCCATTTCACCAAAATATGTATTGTATAGACTAATAGATCTGCATAATTTATTCATATGTAAGTAATATCCTGTCATTATCATAAACCTCCCCCTGCCCCCATTAGTATTATTTATTATTTTAAAAAATATATATTTTGATGAGAAGTCTATTTTTGTCCCCGCCGAACGAAGTTCGCGAGGGGACTATGAAACGGGCTCCGTACGTGTGTGCGTGTGTGTGTCCGTCCGTCCGTCCGTCTGTCCGTGTGTGCTCAAATGTTAGAAAATGCTAATTCTCCGTCATTTCTTGGCCGATTTTGATTCCGATTGTTTTATCTGATAGGGCTGGGTGGGGGCTACCAAACTTCTACACAGAATTTTGAAATTCATTAATTATGCAAATTTATGCAAATTTATTCAAAATCGACGAAAAATGCTACTTCTCCTCTATTTCACATCGGATTTTGATTCCGATTGTTTTATCTGATAGGGCTGGGTGGGGGCTTCCATACTTCTACACAGAATTTTGAAATTCATTAATTATGCAAATTTATGCAAATTTATTCAAAATTGACGAAAAATGCTACTTCTCCTCTATTTCACATCGGATTTTGATTCCAATTGTTTTATCTGATAGGGCAGGGTGGGGGCTTCCAAACTTCTACACAGAATTTTGAAATTCATTAATTATGCAAATTTATGCAAATTTATTCAAAATTGACGAAAAATGCTACTTCTCTATTTCACATCGGATTTTGATTCCGATTGTTTCATCTGATAGGGCTGGGTGGGGGCTTCCAAACTTCTACACAGAATTTTGAAATTCATTAATTATGCAAATTTATGCAAATTTATTCAAAATTGACGAAAAATGCTACTTCTCCTCTATTTCACATCGGATTTTGATTCCGATTGTTTTATCTGATAGGGCTGGGTGGGGGCTTCCAAACTTCTACACAGAATTTTGAAATTCATTATTCATGCAAATTTATGCAAATTTATTCAAAATGGCTGAAGGTTCATTATGTTTTCATGTTTTATATTTCAGTTGTATACATGCATTGTTGGTATTCTCTTCTTTTGCATGCAGTAACATTATTATTTTATTCACTGAAGTTTTTCACTGAAGTTTTAAGGTTCAGGCTAGTTAATTTCCACAGATCTGCACTTCCGGCGGGGACATTTATTACGCATTGCGTAATTTACTCATTCACTTGTTTCATTTGTTTTGATGTGCAGGATAACCAGTTTGAGACCCTAAGACCTGTGATGCACATGCCTTCAGCATATTAGACACTTGAAGTTCAGATGGAGCCATTTCCAAAGGACCAGCCACCCTCTACCAATACCATCACCATGGCAACAGCATTGTCATGCAGCCTTCCAACTGATAGAAACAAAGTCGTAAGAAAGATGAAACTTTATGGGTGTGTCCTGTGCAAGAGGTCCTTTGGTAAAGCAATGAATCTCCAGAAGCACTTGATGGAGGTCCATGGTGTAACAGAAGAGAGCGATGATGATGATGATGATGATGCGGAGGAGGAAGATTGTAGGGATGATGCTGGCTGTATTCAGAGTCAGCATGATGATGGCATCAATCTAATTGCAGATGCTGCTGCTGGTGTGAATGGCGAAAACTCTGGAGATAGCAGAGATGCCGAAGAGGCACCTTCATGCTTGCAGCCAACAGAGAACTCTCAAAGAGACCCCCTGTCAAACTCTGACCAGCCTGGTACGGAATCAAATCTTCATGGAGATGTCAACGATGTTGCAGTTCTAGAACAATCTACCACCACTATCCAAACAACATTACAAGTTAATCTTAGTGATATTATTGCCCAGGCTGCAGCAGGTGCCAATATTCTCATGGGTGAAAAGGATTCCGATGAGCAGGAAAGACAGAGAAAGACAAAGACACAGATCTGTGTAGAAAAAGAAGACTTGTCTAAGGAACCACAACACATCAGTATCGTGAAGGATACTCCAAATTTATTTGTTGATCCCTCTGCTCAAGTTCAAACTCCTACCTGTCTTGAAGATGGTGTCATTGTTCGAACAGATGAAGAGCAATCACAATTTAATGAGATGATACCGCAAGTATTTCCTGTGTCACTGCACCGAACCACATACTCTCCGAACAAGGGTCCTCCTTCACCCTCAAGAACAAAGGAGTCCTCTCAAACTCCTGTAGCTACAGATGATTCTTGCATAGCAGATTGTGTTGTGGGAGAGGTGCAAAATAAGAACTTGCAGGAAAAGAAAACATTGTTGTCTGCCCGCAGACAGATCTCTTGCCAGGCTGTTACCTCCAATAATAAAACTTTAAGATCCAGGAAAAGAACACTTCACCAAAGTGCTCAAGTATCTGATCGAGCAAAAAAGCAAGAGGTGGGAACAGATCAAAGACCACAGCTCCGAAGATCAGGCAGGCCTGCTAAAAGGAAGATAGACAAAAATTTTCAAATGGAAAGTGTAGAGGAAAAGAAGAAACAAATGAAGAAACAGAAAAATGAAAAGAAGAGAGAGGAGGAGGAAGAGCAGAGAAAAGGGGAGCAGGAAAAGAGGGGAAAGAAGCAGAAGAAGAGGAAGGAGGAGCAGAAGAGCGAGGAATTGAAGAGACCAAGTAGAGAGCTGCGAGAAAAATCCCCAGAATGTTCAGGTATTAACAGTTTCTGAAAGTTTAATTTACATTAGAATGTTCAGATAATAACAGTTTATGAAAGTTTGATTTACATGTTGTTTAAAGAAGGGGAATGTCATGAAACAGTGGAAATACTTTGAAAAATTCAATTTCCTAGGGTTCGCGTTTCATACTTGAAATAAAATTCACTGCTTAATCATATTCACTCAATTTAGTTCTGATTGCAGTTGATTCCGAAAGTGACATAAATTTATGTAACCCTAAAAGGCGTAGGTTGTTGTTTGTATTCCAAATAAGTTGCACTACTGCACATTATTTTATGACAATATTAAACAGAGCGAAAAATTTAACAATCCAGAGTGCAGCACATGGCAAGAAAAGTTCAAAAGAGCAGTTGTACAAAAGCTAGCAAATTTTTCCTGCAAGCATCTCTATTACTAATCGATAGTAAAAATGTCATGAATTTCTATTTTCTCCAAAGGAAGTACTCAATTATTCACATGCCCATATAATAATGAACATTGCTAATATAGCGCATATCTCTTACATAAGGGATATGTACATAAGAAAGTCCCTATGTGCTTTCAGAATAGAAAACAAACATGCCTGGTGTAATAAGTTATGAAAATAGAGAATCAAATAATTACTTAAATAGAATCAATTGATTACCTACAACAAATCAAATAATTACTTGCAAACCAATTACAGTTGCAAAGTACAAACAAAAATTATCATTAATTTAGGTTGCGTTCAAGCGAACATTTTTCACCCAAGAAACACGGTTTTGAAAGATGTTTAGTTTAGAACACGGTTGTGTTCATGCAATTTTTGGTCAGTTGTAAAAATGAAAGTGTTTGAGATCTCCAAACTGAAACGCAGAAAAAGGTGCGTTTTGAAACACGTTTCTGCCAGAAACACGTTCGCTGAAATTGCATGAACGCAACAGAGATCTCAATCATGATTCTATGATGTCATTGGGTAGAAGAAAAGATTAGAGAAGGACAACAATAAATGAAAACATAAGAAACAAAGAGAGAGGATGAGGATAAAAACAAAGAATAACCTAACAAAAGACAAAAAGAGAATACAAAAGGAAGATCACAACAATGAATAACATAAGGAAATATATAAAGAACAAAAAAGTGATAGAAAAATAGAAACAAACTATAACAATGGAAAAGATAGAGAGAGGAGAGAAGAGAAGATCAAAACAATACCATAAGAAAATTTATAAAGAAGGAAAAGAATGATAGAAGAATAAAAACAAAGAATAACATAGGAAAAGCTAGAGAGAGAAGACAAGAGAAAATCAAAATAACTTTAGAATGAAATAAGGTAATATACAAAGGAGGAAAGAAATAATAGAAAAAAATAAAAACAAGGAATAACAAAGGAAAATAGAGAGAGAAGAAAAGAGATGATCAAAACAATAACGTAAGGAAATATATAAAGAAGGAAAAATGACAGAAACATCAAAACAAAGAATAACATTAGGAAGAAAAGATTAGAGAAGGACAACAATAAATGAAAACATAAGAAACAAAAAGAGAGGATGAGGATAAAAAACAAAGAATAACCTAACAAAAGACAAAAAGAGAATACAAAAGGAAGATCACAACAATAAATAACATAAGGAAATATATAAAGAAGGAAAAGAATGATAGAAGAATAAAAACAAAGAATAACAATGGAAAAGATAGAGAGAGGAGAGAAGAGAAGATCAAAACAACTTTAGAATGAAATAAGGTAATATACAAAGGAGGAAAGAAATGATAGAAAAAAATAAAAACAAGGAATAACAAGGAAAATACAGAGAGAGAAGAAAAGAGAAGATCAAAACAATAATGTAAGGAAATATATAAAGAAGGAAAAATGACAAAAACATCAAAATTAAGAATAACATTAGGGAAAGACAGATCAAAACAAAGAATAACAAGGAAATATACAATATACATAAAATGGATAGATGAAATAAGGAAAGAATAGAGGAAAATATAAGAAAAAAAAAAAGAAAGGGAAGTTGAAAGAAGGATAAATACAAAGAATAGCATTTGGAAAGACAGCAACAGAAGAAGATAAAGATATTTAAAAAAAAAGGAATATAAGGAATGACAGAAAGAGAAGATGAAAGAAAGATCAAAACAATGAAAAACATGAGAAAGGATAGAAAACAAAAGATAGAAGAAAAGATGAAATATAGAATAGAAAAATAAAGACATATATAAGAAAGGACAGAAAAAGAAGAAAGAGCTATCAATACAAAGCATAGCATAAGGAAAGATAGAAAAAGAAGAGAAAGAAGCAAATAAAGAGATGCATTGGGAAAGATAAAAGACATGACAGAAGAAAAGATGAAGGAAGGAAAGAATGAAAAGAAACATAAGGGAAAAAGAAAGGATGTATATAAGTATATAACAACAAAGAATAAAAGGAAAGACAGAAAGAGAACCTACTATAAGAAAGATAAAGAAATACAAAGTTAATGACAGAAGAACATACATGTATGAAAGAAGAAAAATATGGAAACAAGGAAAGGAAGAGAAACTGATGATAGAAAGAAGCAAAGAATAACATAAGAAAAGATTGATTTATTTATAATTATTATTATTATTATTATTATTATTACACACGTATTATTATTATCATTATTATCATTATTATTATTATTATTACACACGTATTATTATTATAATTATAATAATAATTATTATTATTATTATTATTATTACACATGTATTATTATTATCATTATTATCATTATTATTATTATTATTATTATTATTATTATTATTATAATTATTATTGTAATTGTTATTTATTATATTGACCCTTTATTTCCTTCTTCTTCCATTTATATTTCCAATATTTAGCAGTTACGAGACGGAAAAGGAAGACCTTAGAAGAGAAATTAGCTGATCTTCACAGAGGTCATGAGGAGACAGAAAAACTCAACCTCCTTGTCCAAGAAATCATCGGTGAAAGACCAGGTACTTGAGGGGCCAGAAGTGCTCCTACATACATGTATGCTCTGACAACAATAAGTCAGTTTGTCATTACAAGATGCACGTGCACAGATAAAGGTCAATTTACTGAGGACACTGTCAAGAGTGTGCACACCAACATCATTTTAATTGTTAATCAATAGCGTATCCACCAAAACATATGCGCGTACGTGTACAGATCAGTGGAATTTGTACCCTCTACTAATTACGAACTGGCTTTCTACTCTAGAATTTTATTTCATTGAATATACAAGGTTTGGGGTTAGGGTCGCAATTGAGTTTTAGGATAGGCTTAGGCTTAGGATTACATTAAAAGGCCCCTGCAACCCAAACGCAACCCGAATGTAAATTTATTGCTGTTGATGTGTAGGGATGCATACAACTAATATTCTATTATTCAAACATCTAGATATGTTTCATAGATTTTTGAATGTTTTTTGAAATATTTTTCCCAACCTCCTAAGCTCCACCCTTAAAAACAAGCTCCAGATCTCATTCCTGCAATGACATCATCTGTCAATCATCAGTCAGCTACACTAACATTCTACAATAGACAGTAGAATGCAACTTTCCCCAGCTCAGCACATGCTCACAATAGAATTGCATGCTTTCAAACAATACCTCCTCAATACCATTCTTTTCCTGGTGATGCTACAGCATGTTTGACATAGCAACTCCTATGTAGGCATTGTATGATATATTAGAACAGATGGTTATCTCTGGCAAAGCTACATACCACTGTCTCTTCTTAGCTCACTAGTGATTGATAGATGATGTCATTGCAGGAATGAGATCTGGGGCCCTTTTTTAGGGTAGAGCTTAGCATGTTTGGGAAAAGGATTTTAAAAATATTTTAAAAATTCATGATACATATTTAGATGTTTTGATAACAAAATATAAGCTGTATGCATCCCTGCATATATCAACAGGATTTGCATTTGGGTTGCAGGGGACCTTTAACCCTTTCGAGACAATTGACCCCAATTTGTGGTTTGGCTCAATAACTTTTGATTCAGAGCTCTAAAGAAATAACCAAATGCATGAATAGAAAGAACAACAATTTCTGCACACATGGATGGTATCCATTTTTGTTGCATGAACACATTGCGTTTGACGCCAGGAATTATAAAAACGAGAATAAGCTTTAAAATCCTTAAAGTGGCAACACATTGAGAGTTCAAAATCATTATTTTTTATCAAATTTGGCAATTTTGACAACTTTTCAACAAAGTACCTAACCTTGTATATTGTTTTCAAGACATTACATCTTATTAGAACAATGCAGCGCTAAGAGGAAAAATGTTATTGTTGCCAATTTGAAGAAGAAAATGTGATTAATATAGCCCTTGAATAATTCCTGTCGTGAAAGGGTTGAGTGTTTGGTCCAGGGATGAAGTTAAGAATTCAGTTAGAGTCGGATATTGACCGTGGAGCAATTGTCACCGGAGCATGTGTTGTACAACCATAATGAGGGAGATGTTTGTGTCCTTGAGAAATCATTTTAATTAAGTTGTAAATCTCACAGCTGGGGGGGGGGGGGGGGGGGGTGTTTTTTGGAGCTCTTACAGTACATTTTACAGCACTTATAGGCAGAAAGTTGCACAAGTCTTCATTTTATATTGAAAAGAAGTGGCATGACAGTAAAGTCCATCTTAATTTCTCTGTGTAATACATGATTTCAAAGATGTAAAGGAAGATTGTCATGCCCCAGAAAGATCGACCCTGTGAAACTTGACCCTTTTGAGACAATTGACCACATTTTGTGGTTTTGCTTTACATCTTTTGATTCAGAGCTTTAAAAAATATATATGCATGAGTAGAAAGAACAAAATTTTCTGCTCACACTCTACCCTTTTTTGTCACATGACCATATTGCTTTTGATGCCCAGAATTTTTAAAAAGAAAATAAGCTTTAAAATCCTTAAATTGGCAACACAATGAGAGATTCAGAATCATTTGTTTTTATTAAAATTGGCAATTTTTTTCAACTTTTCGAATAGGTTTGTGACTAGGTATATTGTTTTCAAAGACATTACACCTTATTAGAATCATGTAGCACTAAAAGAAAAATATTATTGTGCCAATTTGAAGAATACAATGTGATCAATTTAGCTCTTAAATAATTCCTGTCCTGAAAGGGTTAACCAAAGCTGAAGGGAAAGTGATGACATTGTCTTTGGCAAAATTAGAGGCCTTAGAAATGAAAGATACCCCACTCCACCCGAGTAATGCACAAATGTACAGTGATCAGTTGGCAGATACACCTTTTGCTGCAAGCAGGAACGTTCACTTGTTTGTGGTGGTCATTGTTTCATTTTCACCGTGGCATATTCTAAGTTTTGCAGGGTGGATGGTCAGGAGGCATGAAAATTTCCAGATTTTTTTCTGTAGAAATTAATTTACTTATATTGTTGTCATGGCACTTGTCCAGCCTTTTTGGTATTTCTTAAATGGAAATTATCTGCGGACATGCAAGTTGCTTTTAATAAATGTAGTAACATGTTAAAAACTTAACCAGCTCAACGAATTAATCTTATTAGGTTTTTCACAGCATGCTAATGTACATGGCTTCCACAAGGAGGAATATATAAGTATACATGTATTTGGAATTAATCGAGGATACCTATGAAAGTGATTATTGTACCATTGACTCTATACATGTACATCATTTATTGCACTCTGTCAATCGCCATCCATGGAAATTCATGTAAGCATCTCTTATTTTCTAGTAAGTGCATCATTTCTATCACACTCTCTTCTCTTTTTTGTCTTTACTTTCCTTATTCCAAGGTGGCAAGATGGAAGCAAAGGATTTGTCCCTGTCTCGTTTGAAGAGGAGGAAATCTTCCCCTCCTACAAAGACCAAGTCTAATTTGACAAAGACCAAGTCCAGTTTGACAAAGGGCAAGTCTACTTTGACAAAGACTAAGTCTAATTCAACAAAGGGCAAGTCTACTTCGACAAAGATTAAGTCTCATTTGACAATGAGCAAGTCTACATTTACAAAGAACATGTCTGATTCGACAGTGAGTAAGACTAAAAAGACTTTTGACTGCATTTCTTGCCAGGAGAAATTCCCTTCTCTCTCAGAGTGCATTGACCACATGAGAAGAGCGCACCTTTCTCCAAAGCACAGTTCAAGGGAAAGTGAAGAACCTTATGCATCAGATCAGTCATCCGCTCTTGAGGAGGAGGAGGAGGAGGAGGAGTATGTTGAAGAGATACCAAATACTGGCCAGGGTAGTGATCCAACGAAAAGTATTCAGAGGCAGAAAAGCTCAAGTCGAGGTGAACAGTACAGTTGTAAATACTGCGGTGAGGTCAGCAAGAGTCTTGAAGGCCAGAAGGTACACATGTCTGTCCACTGCGGACTGGTGGACAGGAAATGTTTCAAATGCCAAATCTACGACTCCCGACCAAGTGCAGCTCAGCTTAAAGACATCGAAAGGTCTGTGGAAAGGGTCAGGGATACCACAAACGCAGAGAGTTACGAATTTAAGCGCGGGAAGCAGCTCCTTGTGCAGTTCCACCAGTGCATATTGTGTAACAGCTGCTTCGCAGTGGAGAAACACCTTCGGAATCACATGAGCCGGCATGAGGTCATCATATGTCAGGTCTGCGATGGAGTGTTCTCAAGCGCCAAGGCACTAGGGAAGCATATTCCTCATCATAGAACAGGACCACTGTCGTGCAAGACTTGCGGTCAGACTTTCTTCTCCTCTTACATGCTTCTAGTGCACATGCGTGGGCACACTAATGACTACAGATGCAAGCATTGCGATGCAACTTTCATGTTTCCCGCAAATCTGTCGAGACACATTAAGCAGCTCCATACCAATAACAAGAACTGTGACCGAGGTTCAGCAGATATGGTTGCCAGTCAAGAGCAGAGGACCTCAAAGCATAAAGACCGTACCAGAGGTACCAAAGACAATCCAAAATTCAATTGTAGATTCTGTGGAAACCTACATTTCTTTGAGAATACCCTGAAACGCCACATTGAAAAATTTCATCCAGAGAGTGTAGAGAATCGAGGGAACTTTGTGTGTGAACTCTGTGGGACAGTCAAGCACAAGTTCAGTCAGCTCAGAAACCACATGATTTGTCATGAACAACCCAAGCAGAAGTGTCGGCTCTGCAGCAAAGTCTTCATTCGAATCTCCAGCCTCAAGCAGCATATTCAGCAGGTCCATGAAGGCCGAAAGGATTTCACCTGCCAGTACTGTGGCAAAAGAATCTCCTCGTTTGTGAGTCTGCAGGATCATGAACGACTCCACACAGGAGAAAAACCCTTTGTCTGTTTGGAGTGCGGCAAGAGTTTTCGTCTCCGTCAGATGTACAAAGTCCACTTGCGGAGGGAGCACTTCAAAGACAAGTCCTTCAGATGCTTACAGTGTGGCAAGTGCTTCTTCTCCCGCTCCTCACTGGCCAAGCACAGGAATATTCACGCTCCAAATGAAGACAGTGTTTGCCCAGATTGCGGGAAACGATTCAAGCGCAAGGACCTGCTCAGGATACACCTTGTACAGCATCGCCAGGCCATGCAGTGTTTGAAATGTAACCGTCGCTTCAGCTCCGAAGTTGCTCTCAAGTACCACATGAACAAGCTGCACAAGATCAACCTCTATCGCACCACCTATTTGTCTGAAGGTTTGCTGCATACGCAACAATCGCAGATGTCAACTGTTGTTGAAAACCTGCCCTCTGTCGCTGACGCTCCATGCGGCTTAGCTAGCGATTCCTCAGCTGCAGAAAAGAACCCAATCTCTGTCACTGTAACCAAAAGAAACTCAAAGGCTGACTTAGCAGATGCATCTGAAAATAGTGGCGACGGTATTTTGCCAACCCAAACGGCCCCTGAGCCTGCTAATAATTTACCTTTACCGTATGGTACAGACCGAAGACTCAGTGATCCTACGAATGTAGCCATCTCAACGATTCTCTCTCAGCTCATGCATACATCTGTGCCAGAATAGCAGTGTGCCTGCCTCGAGAACACTGCCAAAACAGAAACTTTCTGAACTAAATAAAATCATTTTCCTGTCTGTGAATTATCTTCTGTGTGATCATAAAACCGTTGTTGGAATTGTGGGCTGGACATTAAAAAAAAATTAAATCAAACATGCCAAATTGCTTAGTTTTATGGGCTGTTCTTGGTCACGTGTGTGACCAAAAAACAGAGAATAAATAATTTTAATAACCTTTCAAGTGTGTTGGTTTTTCCTGTATATACAGCAAATACAGACATAGGTACATGGATTAAATAACAAGAAAGTGTCAATGATGATACCTTTTCAACCTCAGAGGTAAAAAAATTCAGGCCACGTGTGTGACCTCGCACAGAAGCAAGTTTTTAAAACTTAAATTTTATCTTTAAATCTCTCTGAATTTTAAAAGCTTTAATGTTCATATTAAACTTTATGGTAGGTACAGTGTATATTTCATGACACTATTTCTTAGAAAATACATTTATTCTGTTGAAAGATGTATAAGATTTTTGTTATGTAATATTTTGTATCATGCATGGTCACACGTGTGAAATTAGGGGGTCACGTGTGTGACATGCCATAGGTAATGAGTACAGATTTGGTGAAGTATTGAAAATCTGTAGTGTTTAGTACATGTATTTTTAACTCATTTTACAATTGCTAGTATGAATTATCAACATGGTAGATAGCGATTCTCAGATCTTTTCTCTATGAAAAAGTACACAGGGAACACACAATTTTTTCTTTTTCATTTTCATACATTTATCGATATCATTTATTGATATATTTATTGAGATAATGTGGAGGTGTTTTGGGGTTCAGTTTATTGCCATGGCACTAACAACCTTTGGCAAGACATTTATCTGCATTTGCCATGCTCGATCAAGGTGTAGTAAGTGGGTACCTGTAGGATTTATTTCTTGAATGCACTGAGCACTATGGTTGTCATGCTAAAACTAGGGTAATAATATTCTTGCAGGGCCCTCAGGAAGAACAGTATTTAGTACTGATCAGGCTACCCTGGGTAAACAAGACATTATTATTATTATTAATTCTTATTATTGTTATTGTAATTATTATATATTATTTTCATTAATATCTACTATTATCATTATTATTAATGTTCAGACCAAAGAATCAAAGTAAACAAAAAGTTTTCTTGCTGATATACAAGTACATGTTTATTCATCTTCAGCTTGTTTTCTAAACTATTTTTAGAAGCACATTTCCACTGGCCAATTACATTATAAATATACGATACTAGTAGCTTATTACAATTTGATCATAATTGTACAATGTTACGCAATCATTTCAGAGGATTAAGCAAGAGGAATACAAACTCTGAATTATCAGGTCAAGAAACTCAACAATAATAGATGAAAAAAACTGTACACATGACTTGCCCAGTACATATGCATTTGACCATTCTCACTCATGTAACGTGTGTGACAAAGTTAGTTGGGCAATATTTAAAGAACGAGAATCATATGGAATAATATTTGGTGAGATGGAGGACACATACAAGTTAACTTATGACAGGAAAAATATAGATTATCCAAATTGTATTTTTTAAATAGCATAAGCTTTTCATGTATTGGGGTCACGTGTGTGACATTAGAATTACTTAATTACGCAAGTTAATTATTACATAATGTAAAGACAAATTTTCTTTTTCCTTCAACTGAATTACTTGCAAAAGGACCTAGGAAGGATATGATTTCATTATAGTGTATAGCGTGACAACATCTATCACAGCTCATACTGAGAGATGACTATTATATGGTGAAAAAGGGGAGGTTTTTTTACTTTGACTTATGCCATTGTAATTGTATGCAAATTAGCATAATTGGGTCTTCAAGAAAAAAGTGATCCATGTCACTTTAAACACGGGGGGGGGGGGGGGGGGGGGGGGGGGGGGGGTGGAGGGGGGAATGTCTCATTGAGACCTGTACATCATCTGCGTACATGAAAACGGATAAAAAGTGTACCTTTTCAGCACTCAGGTTAGGCGTTTAGGGTATCAAAAACAGCAAAAATCAAGAAAAAGGGTATCAAATTCAGAGGTGATAAGAAGGAGATCCGCGGAAAGGGGTATAAAAATCAAAGATGTTAGACGGGTTTCCATGTTTAGGGTATCAAAACTACTCCTACCCGACTCCTACTGCAATCCCCGTTTAGGGTGCTTTTCAGAAAGTGATTTACGCAGATGTACAGGTCTCGATGAGACATCCCCCCCCCCCAGGCTTTAGACATTACTTTTCAATAATATTCTATTCAAAAGCACCAAGAATGAACTTCATTTTTGTCAAAAAAGTTTCACTTTACAAAGAATGCCCTTATGTACTGGCCCTACCAACAAAATATGCTGAATATTTGTTGAATATCAAATTAAGCAGTCAATACTTTGATCATTAATTTTGCAAATTAATTGATTGTATATAAGGCCCAGATGGAATAATATTGTACATATTTGTTGTTTCAATTGTGTGTTGTTAAATGTATTTGAATCTTCCCAAAATTAGCACCTTTACTCTACCATGGGTACATTTTGAAATACATGTATGTTTAGATTCACGATTTGAAAAACCAGAGAGAGAGAAACAGAGAGAAAGATTTGTTCAGTAGGTGGAGAGGGGGAGAGAAAGATTTGCCAGGTAGAGAGAAAGGGGGACTGAAAGAGGGAGAAAAGGGTAGGTAGGAAGCGAGAGAGAGAGAGAGAGAGAGAGAGAGAGAGAGAGAGAGAGAGAGAGAAGGGTGTGAGGTACTAAGAGGGAGGGAGAGAGGAATTGAGAGAGAGAGAGAGCGATAGGAGGGAGGAATTGTGAGAGAGGGAGAGAGAGAGAGAGAGAAGGTTGTGAGGTACTAAGAGGGAGGGAGAGAGGAATTCAGAGAGAGAGAAGGGTGTGAGGTACTAAGAGGGAGGGAGAGAGGAATTCAGAGAGAGAGAGAAGGGTGTGAGGTACTAAGAGGGAGGGAGAGAGAGAGAAGGGTGTGAGGTACTAAGAGGGAGGGAGAGGAATTGAGAGAGAGAGCGAAGTGTGAGTTACTAAGAGGGAGGGAGAGGGAGAGAGAGAGAGAGAGAGAGACGAGGGAGAAGGGGTAAGAGGGAGGAAGAATAAAGAAAGAGAGAGAGAGAGAGAGATGGGTGGGAGAGTAAGAGAAAGAAAGAGACAGGGGAGAGGAGAGCAGAACACTAGAAGAAAGAGCCAGGGTAAGAGATGAGAGAAGACGAGGGTAGCGTAGGTTTCTTCTTCCTCTCCTTCCCTTTTCTCTTCTACCTCTTTTTCTTCTGTAACCTCTTCCTCCTCCTTTTCTTCTTGTTCTTCCTCTTTTTGCTCTTGCTCTTCTTCTCCTCCTTATCATTTTTCTTTTTATTCTGCTCTTGTTCTTTTCTTTTTTTGTTTCTTCATATTTTCCTTTTTCTTCTGCTCTTGTTCTTCTTGTTCATTTTCTTCTTCTTGATATTTTCCATTTCCTTCTGCGCTTCTTTATTTTCTTCTTCTTCTTCTCCTTCTTCTCCTCGCCTCCTCCTCCTTCTTGTTCTACTTATCCTCCTTTTCGCACGTAACAGTGACAAAAGAAACAAGGTTCAAAATTTTAAAGGGAAAGTCCACCCTGATATATCAACTTGGTTTTAAAAGAACATTTTAAGAAACAGATCAGCGAAAGTTTGAGCAAGATCCGATGTGAAATAAGAAAGTTATGAAATTTGGAAGTTGTAATCAAACACCAATTGGCAACTCCGTGACGTATCTTGCGACCTCATCTCCCAGGCGCCCTGTACTGAAAAATCATAAATTTCCATTTTCTCTCTTTAAAAATATTTTATAATACATGCACCCTTAATATAATAATTTCAATTACGCTTTTACATAAAACAAGTATGAAACAAATCTTTTAACTCATCAATTAAAAACAAAGAAAATGAAAATTTATTAATTTCTGTGTAGGGAGCAAAGCCTTTGATTAGGCAACTAGATATTGGCGCTTTATAAATACCCTGATTGGATTGGAGAAGAGCTCGCGAGATACGTCACGGAGTTGCCAATTTGTGTTTGATTGATTGCAACTTCAAAGTTCATAACTTTCTTATTTCTTATCGGATTTTGCTCAAACTCTCATTGATCTGTTTCTGTAAATTTCCTGCACTTCTTTTAAAACCAACTTAATATTACGGTGGACTTTAATGATGTGCCGTCGACTTGGGTGTGATAGCGCCATCTACAGGAAAATTACTCTTACCAATTGAGCTATTACAGTTTTGTTACTCCTTGCTCTGACGGCATGCAACTCCGTTCTAATTTTCGACGTCTAATTTCCCCTTAATTGTAAAAGTTAATACGTGAAGCACCTAACTAGTGGATGCATTCGACTTTGCAATGACGTACACTTAACTTTAACGGATGTAATAAAAAACTGCCAACTGTGGAAAATACTAATATTGACTAAAGGGCGGTATAACATCGGAATGGTAGTAAATCTTTTAAACGTATATATCGTTGAATGCATCGGTACACGGTATTCCACTTCGTTTTTTTATGTCGTAAACCAATATCCTCACTCTCAAGCAGCCTATAACTTGTTTACCATGCATACGAATATAATGTATGTGCGTCAGTGGTTCGTCCAAGGAGTTATCACAGAACTGTGATAACTCCTTGGTTCGTCTAACTCTTACACCCAGTTAGTTCAAGATGGCCGCAGGAGAGAAAGTGCAGCTATAGGGTTTTTTTAAAAAAGGAGGGGAGCTAGCGGTCCCATACGTTCCCCCCAAAATAATGACTTATCATCCAAAAAAGTCTCTGACAAGGGAAAAATATGGATACTACGCCCCTGAAATTTTTCGTCTTCATCAAAATTGGAATGTTATATTATGGTAGTCAAAAGAACATCCCTTCACTGCTATTCTGTCAAAATAAGTAGAACAGGTTTATATACATGTGACACAGGTAGGTGTTTCATAAAGCTGTTCGTAAAGTTACGCATGACTTTACGAACGACCTGAATATGAAGTGCCAGATAGAATGCCCAAAGTTTTTCCTGATGTTTTAACAATGTGTGACTGTATCTCCAATAACCTCATTGTTATCATTAAGAATGTTAATCCACATCTGCACAGTTCAACTTTAGTTGATGCAGTTAAAAATGATTGAGCATCCTATTTGGCTTGTCATATTTAAGTCATTCGTAAAGTCATGCGTAACTTTACGAACAGCTTTATGAAACACGTACCTCCCAGTTCTCATACTTTTACATAATCATAGCAGAGAAGGGATGTTCTTTTGACTACCAGAACCATTGTGAAGTGTAGAATGAGGGGTTGGTTATTTTTGTCTACTCTGGCTTTGTCACTATATGGAGAACAAAAAGGTGTCGGAAACTGAAGTCACTGTATGCACAATGCCATTGTCGTGTACTGAATAAATTGCTCTACACGCATATTATATTTATACTAGGGTGCTAGCTGTGTTTATGATTAATCACAGTACCGTTTATTTGTCACAATAATCAAGTGAATAAAGAAAAAAGTCGGGTAATGTGTTATTTTTTTTTTTACCAAGAAGTATTTACAACATGTGAGTATGTGTTATTCATCCAAATCTTGCATGAGTTCTGAAGAAAATACATTTTCATCTTGATGAAGACTAAATGACGATTGTTTTACTTTATGAATGACTGAAAAATGATGTTTATTTATGTTACGTCGGCCCTGTGGCCTGTGGATGACACACGATCTCATTTACACCTGGGCGGGATTCTCGCACACAGAGCATGGATATAATTATGTTCGAATAGTATATCCATGAATAGAGCTAGAGTGAGCGATTTGATCTTGTCATGTTTCTGTGGTTTCATACTGCAGAGAAATTAAGGCCATAAAAACATAACATGCATAATTAGTGGTACGTCCCTTGTAAAGGATGCAAAAATTAGAAAAAAATGAATATATTGTCATTTTCTTTTCAGGGGGATTATGGCCCCCTTATAAGTCCTGGGAGGACCGACGGATTGACCTTTCCCTACCGTACCCCCTCCCCCACCCCATCGGCCTCCCGTCACCCCCAGCGCGAGGGTTAGTATCCTATACGTATTCATATCATAGTGGAAATATTTTCGAAGGAAATTTTGGTGGGGGGGGGGGGGGGGCTCCTTCTTTACACCGTGGCAACCGATATTCCTAAGTGAAATAAAGAGTCCTAAAATATGAAGTGAAGTGGCCGAAATCCCCCCCTTTTTTTTACATCTAACAGTTACATGTTCCTCCCGGCTTCACCCTGTCTCATTGAACATCAACCCCCCAAAAAAAAAAAAAAAAAAAAAAAAAAAAAACCAACAACAACAACAAACAAACAAAACAGTTGTATCACAGAAAGAATTAAATTCAACTAAGAAACAGCCCCCCACAAAAAAACCCCACCAACAAACAAACAAACAAACAAAAAAAAACCTTGAAAGTTCAATTTATAAAGTAATGGAATGCTTACAAAAATCAAACTTCCAAAGGAGCCGAATTTTCACAAATAAAAGGCAGAAAAGGTTACGGGCACCTGAATCGATCCGAATCGATCGCGACGACCGCCCCCCCCCCCCCCCCGATGTTTCATTGAGGCCTGTAAATCATCCGCGTAATACATCTAACAGTTACATGTTCCTCCCGGCTTCACCCTGTCTCATCGAACATCAACCCCCACAAAAAACAAAACAAAAAAACAAAAAACAAAAAACAAACAAACAACAAACAACAAAAAAAAAACAAACAAAAAAATTGTATCACAGAAAGAATTGAGTTCAACTAAGAAACAGCCCCCCTAAAAAAAAAAAAAAACAAAAAAACAAAAAAACACACACACACCAACAAACATACAAACAAAAAAAACCTGTTGAAAGTTCAACTTATAAATTAAGTAAATCAAACTTCCAAAGGAGCCGAATTTTTAATAAAAGGCAGAAAAGTTTACGGGCGCCAGAATCGATCCGAATCGATCGCGACGACCCCCCCCCCCCCCGGATGTCTCATTGAGACCTGTACATCATTCGCGTAAATCACTTGCTGAATTAAAAAGCAGATTGCAGTAGGAGCGGATTTTGATAGGCCTACTCTAAACAGGCATGTCAGGGAAACCCGTCTATCTCTGATTTTTATATAAAACGGCGATTTTATATCTTGCTTAAGGTATTTTACATCCTATTTGAGGATTACATCATCATCATAGACCTCTTTTTAGCCAAAAAGGAACCGTAAAAGAAATTTAACCTACTTTGGAACACACTACCGAACTATACCCCCCCCCCCCCTTCAGCGGATCTATCATCTCTGAATTTGCTACCCTTTTTCTTGATTTTTGATTTTTTTGATACCCTATATATAAACGCGTAATCCGGGCTATGCGCTTATTGTTGAAAAGGTACCCTGTTTATCCGTTTTCATGTATGTGTACCGGCTTCAAAGAGACATGTCCCCAACCACCCCACCCACCCAACTTTAATATATATAAAGATTTTTATCTTTTTCAAAATTTGAAATTCTTTTTTTTTCTTCTCCCCTCATCCTCACTCTTCCTCCTCCGCCTCTCTGACTTGCCCTATCCTAAAAATTCATCTCCTACGACAGCAACGCCCTGCAAGGACCCCCTGGCACTTCAATTTGACTACTCCGCGGCTTGCCACCGATCTCCGCACATCGGAGGAATTGAAATTACAAGTTACAAGATTAGAAGATGTTAATATATAGAAACTTTACTCCACAAAAATGTGGCATCCTTGAACCTTGAGAGACTGGTACCAATATAGCAAACTGCGCGGTTAACTTTCGAGATGTGGGCCCTGTCTTAAAAAAGAGCCTTTTTGCGAGTGTTTTTTGCAATAATTGATATCAGTTGCAACTCTGTACTAAAGAGATATAGGAGTTGCGATTGATATCAACTGCTATTATTTATAACAAATCTAAGACGGGGCCCCGATCTCTGAAGCCGAAAACACCCAGTATAAATAAACAAAACATAAAAACTAGTAGTGCAAGTCCGTGACTGCACTTTCTTGATGATCTATAAGGCTCTATCGTCCGGACCCCATAGACAAATATTATTTATTGCATCTAGCTGTTGAAGAATTAAATGAGAAGATGATAAACAACGTAGTGCGTATTTTTATTGTTCGAATGAAATTTCAAGAGCAAATTTATTCCTCAGGCCAAACGGCCGACTCGATCGCGAGAAAACACAAATTGCATCCCTCCTCCCGAATGACCCCTCGCTCTCTCTCCTTCTTCCTACTTTGCGGTAACAGTTCTGCACACCACTGATTGGAGATCTTATTGCTGCCAAATGACAGACTGCAGTGTATTTTATTTCTTAACAGTTTTATCGTCAGGAATAAAAATAATCATGACTTGATTGCTGATTCATTGGAAAAGCTTTTGAGTCGTTTCTCAATATTGTTACATTCCAATGCACACGAACAAAAGTGACAACCGACGAACGGTACAACAAAAGATTCATTATTCTGGCCGTTTACTGCAATACATTCTACGGGTTTTTTTTATCCCCGTATTGCACACAACGAGTGACTGTGGATGCCCGCAGTAGGAACGGCGAGATAAGAGAGTGGTGGAAGTTATAAACAGCGACAGCGAGCGAGTACGTTTACGAATTTTGTATTTCCTATAGTATTGGACCGGTTTGACACATTTTTTCGCCGAATCAGATGTAACCAGACAGGAGGATGATTATCAGGATATTTCTGATTGTGGCATTTCTTGCCAAATTTGGAGGTAAGTTTAAGTCATCATCAGCTCACTGCAATTTAAACTCAGACAGTGAGGTGAATGTATTTTGCCTTCACGTAATTCAGGAGATGCCGTATATCATCGAACGGGGCTAATATGTTTCGTTGAACTATCCACATATTTCGCTGCATTGATATAAGCAACAATGAAGGTTTACTTTAGATTAAGTTAAAGTCATAGTAAGACTAAATATAAACCTATTCACATTCAATTTTTCAGGACGAAAATATATTTTTGTACCATGTAGTATATCATTCAACATGTTCAAAATGGCGATTGTATACACTGCATAATTTGCATCTCACAATAACAATAATACATGCACAGGAGCGGCCGTTTGTTGTTCGATTTGCGTCACCCATTCGCTGTGGTTTATTGCATTTTCAGTACTTGTCGGCATTATTCTGTTTTTAAAGTTGAATAAAACTACAAACCCACGAAATTGTAATGCTCATACATATGTCATACAATATATTGCAAAGTAATAAAATATTATGTAGGGGCCTAGTACGTGTAGGCCAACATGCACATTTTTCCTTGATTTGGTTTCGCATTTTAATGAATGGTGATTATTGTGAAGGGGAGAAAACAGTATAGGCCCCTATATAATGAAGATGAATACCTTGGAACTGTGTGGCTGATGATGGCCCTCACAAACAATTCCATTTCAAAGCAGCCTAGGCCAATGAAAATGTTTTTGCCTTTCTCCTATCAAGTATCATGTTCAGATCTGTATGGATTGCATTATCTGCATGATTATATGGATTTTATTATTTTTTAATCCACAGAGCCACATTATAAAAGAACATAATTGTAACGCCGAAAATATGACATACATGTATAGTACCTTACTTGTCTTAGCCCTAAACAAAATTGACAAAGCTCATTTATTTTAAGCATTATTATTATAGTTCTGTAATCCACTGCATGTTGTCGAACCCGCGGGTCCTCTCTCAGTCCCAGTTACGAGACCACTGCTCTATACCACTGAGCCATAGTCGGACACTTCTCCCTATACATGTAGTTATACCGACAAGCTAAAACCTTTTAAAATGTAGGCAATTTTCTTTTAAAGAAATAACTAAAATTATGAGCCACATTTTTATTTTAAGGGAAAGGGAAATTGATTTTCACATGCTTGCTATTCATATTATAATTTACAAGAATAGTACGTTTCGTGATATGCCTATACATTGAAATGGAATTCCGATATTATGATACTGTTCAAAAGATATCACAAATTGCTAGAGAAACAGCTTGCTTTCAATGGATTCACTCGAAGTACTGAAAACGTTTTGAGTGTTTTCACATTGTGGATTATACTACACACCAACAGCATCATGATTATGCTATAATTTACTTTGATTTAATAACTATAAAAGTGATCAAGCGAACTTAGATGTCACATTATAGTCTTGTCGTTCTCTATAAAATTAATAATGAGTGGAATCGTACATTATATTCTGCCTTTTCCTTTTCATAAAAAAGTAACCTGTCATGCAGGCTAAGAGTATGATTTGTTACAAAAGAAATGCCAAACATGTCTATACAGTCTTATGAAAAATCCGTTTGACATTCCCAACAGTGTGTTTTTAAATGTCTAATTTCATTTTCCTTTGATATAATAATAATAGGCCCCAGAAATGTACCGACCAAGACTACGAAATGTTAAATATACGATAAATGAAAAGTTTGATGCGTTTGCATGCATGAGTCTACAATATTCAACGAATATTTTTCTTAATTATTGACAAATTAATGAAATTATTCCTTTACTTAGTTTGGTCCGAGTTGTCTGTTTATATGAACAACATTTTGGACCCACGATCACTGCCTTAGGGAAAAATACCCAATTAGGCCAAGTAAAATCAGTTTCTCGTCCGGGATTTTCGAAAATGAGGAGGGGATTCCATGTAATAATGTTTGATATTTTCCCAAACATAAAAAGTGATATTTCGTCGATTTCGACACATTTTTAAAGAATGTAATTTCAGTTGTTCATGCACCTCAGAGGCTCAAAACAAAGGAAAATTTCATAATCATGAGACAGCTGTTAATTCACTGTCTAGATGAGTAGATGTCCTCATATTCTTATTAATTTCATTTAGAAAAAAAAAAAAAAAGGAAGGAGGGCAAAAAGGATTGAGGAGGCGACGAGAAACTAGGAATTAATTTTATTTGGCCTTACGTATATCAGCCATTCCATGTAACTAGGCACCAGGAGCTTAAAATTTCAAGTTCAACCAATTTAAAAAAATGATTCATGTTTGGTTAGGTATATGTTCAAAAGGTGTAAATCTGATTTTTCACCGCCTTTCACCTTCTAACAACCGAGTTACACCTCCCGGAACAAAGATCAAATTTGCTACAAGAATTATGCCTCTTTGGTACCGTTTTTAATCACACTATTTAAAGCATGTTCCATTATCTGTAGATACATCATTTTTTGTATTAAGTCTTATTTTATACCAATTTTACCATATCAAGTTTGTTTTTACATTTATATGTGACGAGCTTGACAATATTTTAGATTGCAAACACCCTCGAAATGTGTCACGCGAGTCACAAAAATATGTCCATATTTTAGATTGCTTAAAAAGTAGTAGATTGTATGAATTGTAGTTGATAACTTTTGAGGATCTTAGGGTCCTCAATCATAACAGCAAAGAAGATTTCCATGTGTAAACC
Source organism: Heliocidaris tuberculata (assembly GCA_025618425.1). Classification (NCBI taxonomy): domain Eukaryota; kingdom Metazoa; phylum Echinodermata; class Echinoidea; order Camarodonta; family Echinometridae; genus Heliocidaris; species Heliocidaris tuberculata. The sequence goes on from CM046833.1 coordinate 18,593,639, forward strand.
CCTTCATTATGAAAAACACCAGAACAATAATGTCACGCGAGTCACGCTAAGATTTCTTAGGGTTGTCACATTCTACAAGTTTGTGAAAATAAAGAGAATGATTGAGATTTTTTTGAAAAAAATAAACTCTGCCTTTAAAATAATTCATGTAAAATGTTCTAATTATCACATTAAAGGTAAACATCATGTTATTTGGTAAATAAAGAGATACAATACATATAATGATCTATATTTTAACTGCAAGCCAATTCAAGAATAGATTCGTTATGAGCGCCCTATCTATGCTGGCGGAGCAACACAACATTGACCTAGAGTGGAATTTCAGCGCTACAAGTCACGGGAAAGGCCCAGTTGACGGTATTGGAGCAACCCTGAGCGCAAAGCTGCAGATTTGGTGAAAAATCAAAAGTGTGCAATTTACACTGCTCAAAAATTCTGTCGTGCTGTAAAAGATTCAACTGTTACTACATCACAGCAAAGGATGTTGAAGCTCGTTCTGAGGCTTTGAACCTGCCTGACATCTTTGGAGTAGCTACACCACTCAAAGGCATATCACCCCTTCTTTATGTCACCTACAAGAGTGGACAGCTTGTCACAAAAGGTTCACTTAGAACTCAGAGAAGCAGCAGTGATCTATCTGATAATGGTGATGATGATGGTGGAAATGAGGATACCATCCAGAGCACAAGCACTACAAGTTTGGGCCCAAAAGTCAATGAGATGGTGGCAGTTGCCTTCAGCGGAAAGCATCCCAGGAGCATCTACATATACATATACATGGCTCAAGTCCTCCAAGTGGACAGAAGTGAGGTCTACCTTTGTTACCTAGAGAAAAAGGGAAATCTCCACCACTGGCCCATGAAAGCTGATGAATCGTGGCAGCCTGCAGCAAACATCCTCTGCAAAGTACAGCAGCCAGATCTTGCCAACAATAGGGGACAGTTACAATTCATGGATGAAGAGATTGAATCTTTAAAAAAATTGGCCCTCAACAAACCAGGAGTGGAAATTGTCTTCATGAAATAATTACAAACTTTCCCAATCAATACAGAAAAGACACTCTGGCAAAGAAAAGTGAATTGACTTAAGTAGTTATCTGATTTAACTCTAAGAAAGATAAGAGTAGTATGGGTTGATTTTCTTTAGAACTGTTAAATGTGATTTTAATGTAATTTGCTCAAAGGAAATGAAACAGTTGATCATTTTTTAATATAAGACTTTGTAATGATAGATAAGAAAGTAAAAGATTATATGTGAACATTATTAATAAGAAGAATCAAGGAGTGAAGGACTCTTTGTGCATCAAAGTAACTTTTAAGTTTCAAGAACTTATGGACACAAATCCAAAAGCAAAAATGCAAGTGAACTAAGTTTGACTTTGATTCATTTTAGATAGAATACTTTCTAAAGTAGTTAAATAAGAAAGAAAAAGAAAATTAGTTATAAAAGAATGACTTTCCAGAACTCTTAATTTGAAGGGGGGGGGGGGGGGGGGGGGGGAAGAGGAAGAAGTGAATTTTTGCTTGATGTTTATGTATTGCATGTTCCAAGAGCTCCCATCAGAGCTTGAATTAAATAATTCCTTTGTTTTAAAGATGTATGTGATGTAACTGACCATAAATGATAAGTTAGGTTAAAAATTTGGCTCATTTTACTTTATAAAATCATGATAATTGGTTCAACTTTTAGTCCCAAATGACACTTGTCACGCGAGTCACACTCATGTGTCACGCGAGTCACATTTTCATATGGCGATTGACTTGAAACAAAAAGTCAATGGATAATGAAATTTTGACTTATTATTGCCTGATGTCTCAAAATGTACTCCAGAAAATTTGGTGTAAATGGGACAAGTACTTTCTTACGAAAATCCAGTCAAGTACAGTAAGGTCAGAAATCTTCAATAGTGTCGCGTCACGCGAGTCACAACAAAAAAAGTGAAATATCTCCAACAAGAATGACTTTACATCAAAGATTTCTGTTTACCAATGTGTATGGTCAATACCTTGATTGAAATATGTAAAAAAAACAGGTCTGCAAAATAAAGTTTTCAAGTACTTAACCTTAACAAGTTGAAATTTTGTATAAATGTCACGCGAGTCACAATGGAATGGCTGATATATATATTCAATAAAAATCATGTTTATTTTTAATTGTGCATGACATACCTGAAAAAGCTTTAAAAATAGAGAGCATATGTTTCAAGTGAAACGGTTAATTGAAAGAAATTTGCCTCTTATTTTTTTCCTCTGCTTTCTAGTTATTACTTATCTTCGGCAAAGGAAAGTGGACCAAAATGGACATGAATATATCTACAAAATACAAATGTCATTTTCCATGAAACTTATACAATTTCTGTACGATGTTTGTTTTTTCTTGCAAGATGCATGCAACCTTTTCCAATAAAAGCCTTAGTTTGATGCCAAAGCCTTATAAGCAATATTGTTGAGAGAATCAACACTGCGAAACGAGGACAAAGTTTCGAATTGTAATAAGTAAAGACAGAGGCAAAGCCAGGATTCTGTATTAGAAAATGTAGAAGGGGGTGGGGGTACAATTATTGTACTACAATTCCGAAAGAAAGTCACTGAAAACCAACAACTAAGTGTAGATTAATCTTAAATAAGCGTGTTGAAAAACCTTAAGAAAAAAAGATAATAATAAAAAAAAAAACTTTTGATGTGTTCATTTAAAATTCTGAATCTTGTATTTTTTCAATCATGATTTTCTTAAGGGAAAAGGCAAACTGCAAACATTACCTATATATAATACATTTTTTGATGGGAGCAATATTTCTCATAAATTTGTTTTATTGGTGATCGTGATATCCCATGTTGGATTGATTTTCCTTATAGCCCCCAAATGTGAATTATACCATGCAGAATTAGCCTGTATAGACATCCACCAACGGGGCACGGGGCAGGGGGCTGGGGGCAATACAGTGATCGTATATATCTAATTGGTAATAGATACATAAAATACACATTCCGATATCATTTGGGGGAGGGTCACTGCCCCTTCCCCCTGTGATCAACGCAAATCGTTGTAGGCTGGTAGCCGATATAGTAATCATGGGTTTTGCATGGAAAAAGTGTCCGAAATATGATTCTCATGCACTGAATCCAAAGAAATTAGACCGCATACTGTATACATACTTATAATTATTAAAAAATAATTTTCTGCCAAATATAAAACAGATGAGCATTAAGAAAGGAAATGACATCTATTTTGTCAGGTAACAAGAAAATATTTTTTCAGATAAGAAAACATTGTTATAGTTTCTCATGCAGCTTGTTCTGCAGGTCCAAACAACTAATAATACTTGCCAAAAGAAAATCGCATTCTTCCGTGGAGTCGGAAGGAATATAAAGGAAGAATGATTGAAAAGAAAATAAATTGGAAGGTTTGGTGAATAGACGAAATGAAATGAAAACATGGATGTCAGATTATATTGTGGAGTTACTAAAAAAAAAGGTAAAATGAAAATATGAGAATTAAAAGAGAGAGAGAGAAAAAAAATAATAAAAGGCTATGAGAGTGACTATAAAAGAGTGATGAACGAGTTAAAGAGGGTTTTATAGTATTAAGTCTGTAAAAGAACTAGGAAAAGAAAAATAACAAAAATTCATACATTCATGAAGAAGAAGAAGAAGAAGAAAAGGAAAAAGAAAAAGAAAAGGAAGAAGAAGAAGAAGTAGAAGGAGAAGAGGAAGAAGAAGGAGAAGGAGGAGGAGAAGAAGAAGAAGAAGAAGAGGAGAGGGAGAAAAGACTAACACTATTGGCATTTGCTTTTTAAAAAAAAAACATACCTCCAGCAAACCCAGATCAGATGCCCCATCATCTTTGCCACCGTCTATCACAGCCACAGCGCCGCCAATATTTGAACCACCACCATCACCACCACCGCTACCACACCCATTATTACGATTCTCCACCTCTTATAATTGCACCTTTGCCGCCATAGGCTATTACATGTACCACCCACAACCACCACCAAGAACACCACCATCATCATCTTCATCATTACCACGAATTAATGACACCACCACCACCACCACCACCGTCACCATCACCACCACCACTACCATCACCGCCACCACCACTAACAATAGTCAAGCATTACAAACAACATCACCACCACCACTATCACGGTCACCATCTTCATCATACTACTTTCGCTACCACCACCACCACAACAAACAACACTACAACACAACCACCACCATCACCACCACGACCACCAACAACACCATTACCACCACAACACAACCATCACCACCCAACAACAAACAACAACACAACCACCACCACCACCACCACCGCAGGCCACCACCTCCATCTCGCATACGAATGTCATCATCAGTTCTGTAACACACTGGTCAATTATAACTCGGCCATGTTCACCAATAAAATATTCTCAAACTATAGTTCGCTTCTGAACAAACAGTGGAGTTCCCTCATCGCTTCGGACGTGCGCGGCTCTTTGAAAGCAAACTTCTCTTCGAGGGCTCCTTGTTGACTTTGCAAATTGACAAGAATACATGCGTATTAAACTTCTCAACAATATGTTTACTCTACATTGGAGGACGAAAAATGTAACTACCCAATGTATATTGACATGCAATGGAAGTCAACTCGAACAGGATTACAAAAGATAAACATAGACTTTTTTCATCCTGAGACTTTCTTGGGTTATTGTTTGTTTGTTCAAGTTGTTTGCGGAATATTTCTCGTCATTTTTAATTCCACCCTATTAGTGCCGATGTATCAGATTCCCATCAATGAGACCTGTCAAATTGTTTCTTTAGTGCATGGGCTATCAATAAATTATCAGGTTTAAATTTTATGGATTGCATTTTCAGTTTCACAGTGTGTCTACGTACATGATGGGAACCTGATACATCGGCACTAAACACCCCAACTTCCCAGGCACTGGACACCCCCAACTTCCCAAGAAAGTTGAAGTTGTGTTTACGGGTACGATAGGCCAAAGCTACAACGTTTTGACGACAAATTCATAGGCTCATTTCAGGAACCCCCTCCTTTTATGAATTAACTCAGTGTGAGTTGTCTATAGGTTTTCCTCTTTTTCTTGTTGTTTGTTTTGTTTTGTTTTGTTTTGTTTGTTTGTTTGTTGTTTTTTTTTTTTTGGGGGGGGGTTGACAATTTGAGAACTTTTTCTTGTCTGACTGCAATTAAACTTATTCCAAAACAATAACGGACAAATCCACTCCTCTATCATTTCTGAAACAACACCCCCGGCCCCGACTACAAAATTCCAATTAATGATCATTTGTTGACCTATCACCATAACATAATTACACTTTCTAGTAGGGTACATGTAATGTTACGGAAATACACGGGGGCTACGGGCGATTTCGCCCTCGTCGGCCCCCATATTGCCCCAATAAATGCTGGAAAACCTGTATTTGGGGGCGACCATTTTCATATGAGTCGCCCACATCAATAATTCGAAAGAAAATCACTATTATGCTCAAAAAGCAGCTAAATTCAACCTTTAATCTCGTTGTTGACTCGGAGCTTAGCACATCGCGAATGTGTAGCATCGTGAGCGCTAGACCAAATGACAACAATTATAGCCAGATATCGCCTATCGACAGGGAAACTGAAGATAGCGCTTTTTTCACGCATACTACAGTAACTACCCTCATTCTATATCATGGTTGTATAAATTCATCGACAGCTTCATTTCACTTAGTCTTTGCGCGACACCTTTTGTGAAAATTTCCTTTCCGAAACGCAATATCACTGTTAGAATGATAGGTCTAAAATTACCATCATATCCGTGTAATGAGACTATCACTAGATCTACGACCGGATATTATACACCACACAGAGAAATTGTCCCTTACCACATTAAGTCCGTAGTCACCTCAAAAAATCAATCTGTAAAGCCAAAGCCTGCCTAAAAAATGTGGAATTAGTGCCATTTTTTCAAAGCACGCGGCGCCTAAGTCGGGTTGTGAGAAACAGAGTGAACGAAAACGCTCTACAAATCAAGAAATCGCTGTATTTATGACGGGGCTTTTTACTTATCGCGCGAGAGCGATGCTCATCGAGTGAGATGGTATCCGCGAAAACCAAATTGGAAAAGAAAAATCGCCCGGAACTGTGTGCATTCACAGTGTATATGTACGTACGTACGTCCAAGCGGATTTAGGAGTATTATGTGCGAGAGAAAAAAAACACACACCAAGCCCGCCTTTTGACGTAAAATAAACATCTCCGCGGGAAATACGCCTAATGACAGCAAATTCGGGTGAAATTGACGTATTGTTGAATTGACCTATTGTTGATTTATTCCTTCAAATTTTGAAAAAAAAAAATCTGATCGGGGGGGGGGGGGTGAAGTTAAAATTTTAAAAATCTATAGAAGGTCTATTTTAAAATTAAATTGGGCAGTATGACGTAAAGTAAACCTGTGCATGAGGTACGATTAGTACCATTGTAACAGCAATCGCAATATCACAAAAAAAAACCCCCAAATTGATAACCAATCTGCACTTTCCATTAAAATGGTAGCCCCAATAACGTAAGAAATAGCCCCATAAAATTCAAAAGTAGCCCCAAGGCAAACAAAAAAGTAGCCCCTAAAAAAAAAAATATTTCCTAGGCTGGAACTTAGGCTAGCTCCTCAGCTGGTAGAAAATCCTCGAAAAAATAAATTCTTTGAAAAAGAAGATAACTCTTTAAAAGGCCCTTTTTTGAGAGAGAGAGAGAGAGAGAGAGAGTTGGGGTTCACCTCACCCATCTGCGTTCCAAAACTGTACATGTAACAAGCAAAAAGAAGAAAGAGAAGAAGGAGACCCCCCTCACATTTATTGGGTGTCTTTCACTCAAAATTCTCTCTCTAAAAAAATCTAATTTTCTATGGCTTCCAGGATAGTTCCCTTTCATAGTTTCATTATAAATTTAGTTTATAGCAGATTCGGAACGCGGCAACTTAAAGGCCACCGCCGTATCCGGACACCTACCCCCTGGACAACCACCCCCCGGATAACCACCCCTAGGATAACCACCCCCTAGGACGACTACCCCCCGGGACGATTACCCTCTAGGATGATTACCCCCCGGCTAACTACCTGTACCCCCTAGGGCAACCACCCTCTAGGACACCTATCCCCCGGACAACTCCCCCTAGACAACTACCCCCTAGGACAAACACCCTCTAGGACAACTACCCCCCGGACAACTACCCCCCAGACAACTACCCCCTAGGACAACCACCCTCTAGGACAACTACCCCCGGATAACTACCCCCCGGACACGTGTCCTAGGGGGTAGTTGCCAGCCCTCCAAAAGTCGCTTAGTGGGGGTGGGAGGAGTGAACAAAAAAATTTCGCCAGCCCTCAAAAAAAAAAAAAAAAAAAAAAAAAAATTGGGGCGGTCTTTTATTTTCCCAGGGAAGGTGGCCCGGATCCGCCACTGCCTTCTGACAATGTTTACATTTTTTAATGAAATTGTGCCGAGTCGGCAAGGCTTAATACATGCGCTGCTTAACTCCTGCATGGCTATCTAACGTAATACTTATATGAGTTATACAGTAGATCTAAAGTTGTAAGGGCCTATAAATTTAGCAAGGGCCTTATATATATCATATCGGCCAGCATGTACTTGTATTCAGGTATTAGCTGTACGTAGCGTCCGTAAAGTGCACATGCAGATGATGCAGTACTAGGATAGGGCCTACGTGGACAGTAAACTAAAACCTGCCAAAACCAGAGCTTACTGAAATCTGAATGCAGGGTTTAGGATTAGGGTTAGGCCCGGGGGGGGGGGGGGCACTCAGGTATATTAGTGTACACATGCGTGTCCATGGATTTAAAAAATACCCCCTAAACAAGTGTCATGTTTTGGTGAAAAGACGTACACCCCTTAAAGGGTGACTAAAATAGAAAATTAATTGCCCATTTTTCGTAGGAAGGAGTCATCAGGAGCCAAAAATATCTATCACACACTTTTTTATGCATTCAGTCGTATTTCATAATCATTTGAAAAGTACATTTTTGCTGATTTACACAGTCATAAGCCCCGCCCCTAAAAAAACCCATCGAAACGACATCATGATCACGTGATCTGTGACGTACGAGAAGTAAGGGAAAATATTCCACCAACCTGTACCTATATACCGTGCGCGCCCGCAGGCCCCGGCAGGCCCAGCCCGGTGCCGAGCATGACATTCACCGAATCGACCATTTGCATCGCATATTTTCTTGTGTTTAATTCCTCACAATAAATTTGATTTTGGGACACAATTTCATCAGTAATGCCAAATCGGTGTATAGTTGCGGGCTGTAGCAAGACCACTAAAGATGATGTAAGCCTACGTACATCATTTTCCTAAAGATGAAAATCTACGGAAATTGTGGGTCGCAAAGGTATGCTCACGCGGGCAGAGTGGCAAGGGCCAAGCGAGTGGAGTATAATTTGCAGTGATCACTTTTCTTCTCCAGCAGCTGCAGCAGCTTCACCCGCGCCGCGACCCCTTCTCCCGCGGCCCCTTCACCATGCCCTGGCGCGTCTTCTGCGAGGGGTTCAAACCCCGGGGGGGGGGGGGCACTCACGTATATTGGTGGTACGGGGACGTGCCGCTTTGATGACCCCCTTTTTCAGACCCCGATTTCCGTTCTCTAGATACTCAGTTCCGCTCAGGAGCCGCTCAGCCCCGCTCTGAAGACCCCCGTTATGAAACATATCCATACCAAAAAGTGTGTTGCATTCTCAACCATGCGCGCGCGCGCGCGCGCGTATCACTTTCCCCTCTGCGATTCCCTCCTTAGAACCCTGTACATTAATCATGAAAAACGTAAATTTCAACTTTTAGAAATACTTATATCTTTTTCACTTTTTAACAATTTAATTCAGTTAAAAAGGAATATGAATATTGAAGAAACAAAGAAGCTGCTGAGCATAAAAATGTAATCATCTCATATGTAGAATTCTGGCCAATTTTGTTTGAAAACGGCCTTTTTATGTTGCCTCACAAAAACGTAGAACACCCAAATTACACGTGTTTCTATGGGGAAAGTAATCGACTCGCAGTGACAAGGTAATTTTGTTAATTGGTTAGCAGTGCTGTTAATGGCGGGAATTAACCAGTTAAAAGGTTTCTTAAAAGAGTAAGAGTTCTAGGTTTGACCTTTCTTATTTTGACTTCTACTGGTTTTGTAGAATTCTGGCCTTTTTATGAATTAGTTATGAAATATTTGTGTTTTTAGACTGATTCTGTGCGCGCGCACCACTGATCTCTACAGAGATCAGTGGCGCGCACGTGTCATTCTGATGACATTCAGGCTACGCACAAATGCAACAAATTGCGCGAAACTTATTGACATGGTTCGCGTGCGGCCGGGAGCGTGGCGGAGGCAGTGGTCGCTCGACCTGGTCTCGCGCCCTAGGCCCTTTCGTCGCGCGAGCCTTGAAAACTGCTCCAGCTAGCTAGCTACTAGCGCTACACGGCGCGGCCGCGGCCCCCGGCGCGGCCCCCCGGTTAGTTTTGTAGTTCCCTAGACCCTGTTTTTCACTCTGCCCAATAGATCATAGTTCCCAAGACCCCGTATTTTACACCTTGAAGTCAGTTCCTTAGACCCCCTTTTCGGGGATTCGTGAGGCACACCCCCGTCAAAATATAATTCGAGTGCCCCCCCCCCCCCCGGGGTTCAAACATATATGGTCGAATTCCCCTTGCCACTGCACTTGAGCTTCTTCTCTTTCGGGATCGATAAATCATCTGATAATTCAAACTGGTATCTGGCTCAAAAAAGTCCTCCAAATCGGGCTCGCGATCACTATCCATCTCTTTAAGTTACTCGAAGAATTCAGCCAAAAATCTAAGTCAGTATTTGTACCGTACATGTAAAGCGAAGAAAAAAAAGGCGAGAGTAAAAACAAACCAAACAAAAGCGTTCACCAGTCGCTTAGTACGAGGGGGAACATAGTTACCGTACTAAAGATGTGTAGTACATTGCACAGACGCATAAAACGGCTGTGTACGCGTTTAAGACCAATGCAAAAGTGCAAAACTATCGTTCGGCAAGCTCAGATGGATGAGAACATTGTTCAAAGAAAAGTTTAAAAAACAAAACAAGAGCTGTATATTGGGGCAAAAGTGTTCACTGATCTTGTAGAAAATATATTGATAATGATTATTCACTCCTAAGACTATATTGATTAATAATTTCCCTTTTTCATAAATTGTCCGTTGAACAGAGGGGTCAAATACCGCATTGTGTGTACAATATTACATTGCCGCAGCCTGCAGATCTTGTGCCTCTTACTCTTCATACGTCACTTGGGGGTGTGACGTCAATTAGCCAACCAGCTCACGAGTTTTAAGGAACGGTCCCAAAACCTCTACTTTTCCCCCTTTTTCGCCAAAACGAGACATAATTTTGACAATCACTTGTCAGATTCGTGATTTGAAAGCAAAAATACATGGAAACAGCACCTTTTTTCTCTCTAATCTAGTCACCCTTTAACAAGGATTTCGCGTGTTTTTTCATAAAAATTACCCCCCCTAAACAGGTTTGATTGAAATATTTACCCCCTAAACAAGTGTGTCTTAAATATTACTCCCTTGAACATAAAAAATACACCACTTCAAAGGACGTTCAAGTTCCTGAAAATCGGACTAAAAATGTTTTGTTCGTACCATTGCCGCCGGAATGAAAATGACCCCCTGAACGCGTTTGGCCGCATTCCGTTCAGCACCCCCTTTTTGTTGAAAATCGGCGTTTTCGGACCCCTTAGCTTAACACGTAACGCGCGTTACGCGTCCTGGATGAAAAAAAGACCCCTTTTTACGCGTTTTTTTGGACGCGCATGTGTACACCGTGTACACCAATATACCTGAGTGGCCCCCCCCCCGGGGGGTTAGGGTGTAGTTGCACATGGTATGTGGGGCCTATGTCATGAGTAGACCTATATGCCTTCACAATCAATATGCCATTGGCATTTGTAGTTTGTTGTCAAAAAATGTGTTCACATCCAAGGCAGATCAGTAGATGCGTACGTACCTGTAGATGAAATAGAACCTATTCCCTTGCCCTACGCGCGCGCCTAGCCCTAGCCCAGATCTAGTCTAAGTTACCTAGACAGTAGACAGAAAAATCCGTCTGTTTGAAGGAGTTTTATAACGTTTTTCCTTTTGAATTAGAGTAGAGGCTCTCCTCCAAGACGGACGGAAGCCTGTAAGGCCCCTAAATTGAATAGGCCCTTACATTACAACTTTAGATCTACTCTACGGTACTATCGTGTAAGTATAGTCAAGGATTGTATTTCCGAACAGATTGTATTACCGAAAGTGTACAGTTACATGTAAGCGCCTAAAATGGGTTTTCATACACGTGTGGGATTACGCGTATGAAAACCACACTATTGAAACAAAGGTTGTCTCTTTTTCCCATAGGTTTCACACGTTCGGAAATACAGTACCTTTTTCAAGGGACCAAAACGCCGCGTCGTTGGGAAGGGGTTCACTCGGAAGGGAACATTGTATTAAATCAACGGTGTCTTTTTAAAATTCCATCAACTTCTTTTTCTGTAGGACTTTGAGCATTCATTATGTAAGTTTGACAGATATTCGTTTTATATTTTATTTGCTATCGTTGATTTTCTGAAAAGTGTTCGGACACTGGATCCACCACCATATAACTCATACAATGTTAGATAGCCTGGAGTTAAGCAGCGCAGTGCGTGTATTATAAAATAAGCATTGCCGACCCAGCACAATTTCACAAACTTGAATGTAAACATTGTCAGTGAATTCTTACTTTTAAGGTCGAATGGATCTGTCTACTGTCACATTCGCAATTTATGTTGCCTCATCAGATTGATATGTTCGATAGTTTAATCCGGATAATAGTTTGCCCGCTGCATGATTGTGCACAGGTATAGTCAAGGATTGTAATTGCGAACAGATTGTATTACCGAACGTGTAACAAAGGTTGTGTCTTTTTCCCATAGGTTTCACACGTTCGGAAATACAGTACCTTTTTCAAGGGACCGAAACGCCGCGTCGTTGGAAAGGGGTTTACTTGGAAGGGAATATCATATTAAATCTACGTTGTCTTTTTAACCCTTTCATGACAGAAATTATTTTAAGGGCTAAATTGATCACATTTTGTTCTTCAAGTTGGCAACAAAAATATTTTTCTTTTAATGCTACACGGTTCTAATAAAATGTAGATAATGTCTTTGAAAGCAACATAGAGTCTACGTGGTTAAGTTAGGAACTTTGCCAGAAAGTTGAAAAAATGCCAATTTTGACTAAAGTAATGATTTTGAACCTCTCAATGTGTTGCCAATTTAAGGATTTTAAAGCTTATTCACCTTTTAAAAATTCCTGGCATCAAATGCAATATAGTTTTGCAATGATAATGGACACAGTGAGTGTAGAAATTTTTGCTCTTTCTACTCATGCATCTGGTATATTTTTTAGAGCTCTGAATCAAAAGTTATTGAGTCAAACCACAAAATGTGGTCAATTGTCTTGGAAGGGTTAAAATTCCATCAACTTCTTTTTCTGTAGGACTTTGAGCATTCATTATGTAAGTTTGACAGATATATTCGTTTGATATTTTTATTTGCTGTCGTTGATTTTCTGAAAAGTGTTCGGACACTGGATCCACCACCATAGTACACTGGTCTGGATGCATGTTCGATACGGTATAAATATACATTGTATAGCTCTACTATACTGTGCATGTGCTTGACTCACTATACTCTGCATTTTAACAAAGCGACTGAATCACACCTATATCAAGAGTTTATAAGCCAATCAGGAGCGTCGATTTTGCTCTAGTGACTTTCCCATCCTTTCCCATCCGCCCCGGGCCGTGGCCGCCCCGGGACCAGTATGGTATGTACCAAAGATCTTTGGAAGTTTTGTGCGGGGTTTTATACGATCTCAAACAGTGTTTAAAAATCCACTGTTGGTTCAGAGTTTGAGATTCGTAGCTGTATGGCTGTTTTACTTCTTTTCGATTAAAACCTCTTTCTTTTTGACCTTCACTCTCCCACCTCCTATGCCCCAACAGACGCATTGATTGTGACACCGACGACTTCGCACACGAAGTTTGAAGGCGAAAGTGGATTTTTCTACAAGTGTGAGAACCCAGATGTGAACGGACCCCAGCCGGCGTGGGACGATTCTGAGGGAGACCCTATCTACACCGTTGATGGAGGTACTATTAAATGTTTAAAAGTTTTTTTAGCCAAGCAAATTAAAGTTCAGCAGCTTATAATTATGGTGCAAATGATATACTAAGTAGTCTAACTGTTACCCAGACGTTGTAATTCCGGACAGGTTGTTAATCCAAGGAGCTTCAAGAGCTGGAGTCACATGTAATATTAGGCGTAGCTCATTCTCTTTGAACCATGTTCGATGCCGCCAAGGAAAAATATGTCAGGCATGTGCTTAACTGGATCTTCCTTGCAGATAAGAAGACAAAAAGATTCCTGCCTGGCTGCAAACTTACGGGCCATTTTCAAAGGAAAATATGCTTTTGTAATGATAATTACTTTTCGCTATCACTAGTCTGATGCAGGGCTGCCAACTCTCACGCATTGAGCGTGAGACTCACGCAATTCACCCAATTCTGACTGTCTCACTCTGATAAACAAATTCTCAAGCTGAACCCCCAAAATATAAAATAACAAAAAAAAAACTCTCCAAAATCTCTGATATTCCAAATATTCAATATGCCCAAGGCCTTTCGAGATTTTCCCGTGGGCACAAAGCAAAGCTTAACCTATGAAAATCATTTTCGGTAGTGCGCAAAGATTGGATTGGATTGGATTACGATTGGTTATACTGCGTGTATGTATATACGTGTGACGACTATGATGAGTGTAACTAGATGGCCGGACTGACATGGCTTTGGCGCGGCAGCCCGCCCGGGGTCCCAGCCCGGCCGCGCTGCATACGTGGCTCAGCAGAGTTTGCCGTCGATCGTACACCAACGTAATAGCCAGCACATCCCTCTACGGCCGGACAGCTGGATCTTTAATTTAAGTTTAACTCTTGAAATTCGTATTAAAAATCATACAGTAACAAATCTGGAACTTTGTAATTTTTCATGGTCAGTAAACTACATGTGGCATTAAGAACAATGTAACCTATTTATTACTTATTCAATTCAATTTTAATAGTAAATTAATATTAATGCTGCTTTGGCTATGACTGTGTATGTGTTGAAATCATGACTAAAGTATGCACCAAATTGCACCATTTAAAATGTAAAATTGTCAAAGCTCCCTACCGTGGAAGGGGGGACACCCCCCCCTTCCACCCCTCGGTCGCTTCGCTCCCTCGCAATGTCTCACTCTAAACTCTCACTCAAGGTTGGCAGCCCTGCTGATGATTTATATGAGCACTTCACAGTGCTTACCTTTTTGGCTTTAGGCTTTACTGGGGGCAAGCGAAAACAAATTGTACAAAATTCCCCGATATATGAATCAAAATTGCGCGACGGGCATGTGTGGGCACTAATCTGACATATAACATCATAATTAACTGTACTTGAACAATTGCAATTTCTATTTTCGTTTGCAGGGAGTAGATCTAATCGGAAAAGTGTCAAATTGGGGATTTTAGGATTGTAAAATTTTACCTTTTTTTCCACAAATTGAAACTACTATCATACAATACAGCCACATTTCTGGACACAATTAGGCTTTTTGTATTCAATTTTATCATGTGTGAAAATTTCACTTTGTTTATTCAAATAAAAAGTGAAATATTCTCGATATTTCATTTGTGACAAAAATCACTGCTCAAGCTTTCCCATGAAGTTGGCGGCTTGGAACATCGGACATCAAAGGCTACGTCCAGCGCACCTGTACTAGATTCTTTTATCCTTAGAAAGGAGCAGCTGCTTGAGATGATTTGTTGCCAGTTGAAACTCCAGCTCTTGAAGCTCCTTGGTTAATCCGGACAGGTCATTTTTAAACAGTAAAATCGAACAACTTTTCATGCAAATTGTCACAAATCTTTCACAGGATAGGTTGAAAATCATGTGAATTGCAAATATTCACTGGTTTTAGTGTTACTTCATGCATGTTTTTCGTAAGATCTGACGGCAAAATTGACAGGCTAATTTTTGTTAAGTGTCCGGAAACGCAACCCCCCATCCTACATATAGGCCTACTTAGTATAAAACTAAGTCTAACAAAGTTAGTCTAAGTTAACCTAGGCCTAACTGCATGGCATGCCCATGGCATGCCATGGAAAGTTTAAGGCCAAGTAAAATTGATTCCTAGTTTCTCGTCGGGATTTTTCAAAAATGAGGAGGAGGGGGTACCATATTATTTGATTTAAAATTTTTTTTTTTTTTTTTTAAGATGGCCGCCACACATACAAAACGTGTCATACAAATAGATCTAGATCTACTTAAGTTACATGTAAGGTTACTTCAGGTTGAGTTCTGGACGCAGGTACATGTAGTGATGCCTCTACATGTACATGTATGTCCAGATCCTGGTTGCCTGATAGGACTCGGGCTGTATCTAATTTACATGTATTTTCAAAATGTATGACACTATCTGCCTCTACAACGCAGTTTGGGAGACTGTTCCACATATTTACCACTCGTATCGAAAAGAAATTACTACGTATACTTTTATTGGCTCTTCTTTTGCTTATCCTAAAGCTATTACCCCTCATCCTGGAAATATTGAGCTCCAGAAGAGGCGTTGCACTTGGAACATATATCTTTATCATTTTGAAGGTCCCAATCATATTGCCTCGAGCTCGTCTATAAACCAGGGTAGGCAGTTTCAGTTTATGTAGTCTTTCTTCGTAGCTGAGACCTTTCAAGGAAGGAACAAGTCGAGTGGCCCTTCTCTGCACATTTTCCAAGGCGTCAATATGCTTGTATTTCCAAGGGCACCAAACAGATTGAGCGTACTCGAGATGTGGCCAAACGAGAGCTTTGAATAGTCTTAAAAATATATGCTCATCTAAATAGAGAAAGGAACCTCTAATCAGACCAACAACTCTGTTTGCCTTGGTAATTATGTTCTGAATGTGGCTATCAAAAGAAAGTACACTATCTACACAGACGCCCGAGTCACGCATGCAATGGACATTTTCAACTTTCAAGGTCATGTCGTGAAAAGCCTTGACCTAAATAGTATTTCCGATTTGTGTCTTTGTCACAGTTAGATTTTCTGCCAATAGTCAAGATTTTACACTTCTCGGGATGAAAACTTAATAGCTATTTGACAGACCAACTCTGGAGACTCATAAGGTCTTCCTGCAGACAGGAAATATCCTCTGCACACGAAATTTTACTGAGAACTTTTGTGTCATCCGCGTATAACAAGGTTTTACATTTGGTGACATCAGGCAGATCATTGACATAGATGACAAATAATATTGGGCCGAGATTAACAATGCCTTGCGGAATACCACTAAGGACAGGGGCCAAGGGAGACATACCAGAGTTAACAATGAAAACGTTCCGAGAGAAAAGACTCGATCCACTTTAAGATGTCCTGTGATATCATGTAGCTTTCTACTTTGGCAATTAGTCTCTTATGTGGCACCTGGTCAAAAGCCTACATAAAATCCATGTAGGCAACATCAACTTGAGCTCTGCTATCTATAGCTTCAGGAACAAAATCCAACATGTTCAGTAACTGCAGTGAAGTGGACCTGCCTGGTATAAACCCATACTGCTTATCACTAAAAAGACTGTTAGTTTGCATGTGATCAATGACAGCATCCCAAATGATAGATTCCATGACTTTGCACACAATACTAGTAAGACTAATGGGCCTATAATTGTTTGCTGATGACTTGACACCCTTTCTCTTGTAAACGGCTGAGATACATGTATGTGCCCTTTTCCAGTCATCCGGGAATATGCTAGTTCTAAGCGAAGTGTTAAATATCAAACAGAGAGGTTTTGCTAAAGTCTCAGAAAGCTTTTGCTAAAGTCTCAGAAAGCTCTTTTAAAATCCTAGGATGCAGTTTATCATGACCTGGAGACTTAGAAACGTCCAAATTGTTCAACTTCTTCAAAATCACATCCTCAGAAATATATAAATCATCTAGGTATGATTGGACATCATGAGCCTCTGAGCCTGGGATCACTCCAGGGGGTACAACAACAAAAACACTGGAAAAATGATTCAATAAGACTTCAGCTTTTTCAAGATCATTTTGTGTCACAGAAATATTTCCATTACTACAATCTGTTTTCTGCAAATGAGGTATACCACTCCTTGTTTTGGTTCTCCTACTGACATAATCCCAAAAGACTTTAGGATTGACCTTCACAGCTTTCAATAGTAATGTTATTTTCCTTTTGCCGCTGAAAATTCCTAGTCATGGCATGTACTTTGTTTCTACTACGACAATATTCTCTCCACTTAGTCTCACGAAGTTGGGTATCTTTATTCTCTATAAACCTTTGCCAACAGCGAGATTTTTTCCTCTTGGCAGCAAGAAAAGTCTTCAAGGACTCACAAGGTATTGATGCAGCAAAAGACATGCAAGGTTTCTTTTTTGGTATAAGTCAACAGTATCATACATGTATAAGACAGACAAAAATCTAGACCACTGCTTTGAGGGGTCATCGGCAATATTACTAAATTCAGAATCCCAATCTAGATCTGACATTGCTCTCATTTTATTGTAATCACCCCTATTATAGCACCTCTTCTCCTTACAGGAAGATACAGAATAACAATGAAAATTAAAACTTAGCACCCCATGGTCACTCTTACCTAGAGGGCTTAGAGTTTTAACATCCAATACCATGTTCTCTTCATTTGTAAAAACGAGATCCATTGTAGTTGAAGGTATCTGATCAGACCTACAACGAGTTTGCTGACTAACATGCTGAAAGAAATAACTATCTCTAACAGAATCGATAAAAAAATATTCTAAATAGTTCTCATTGTGTATGGTAGTCCAATTAGACCAATCACTACCTAGAAAATTGAAATCTCCCATGATAAGAATATGGCTGAAAGAAAGTCTTGCAACAGATTTCATCATGTCTAACAATATCCCACTGTTAGCATCAGATCCACTCTTACTTCTATACAATTCCAATCAAAAGTCTATCGCTACCATGCAAAGTAATTTCACCAAACACACACTCCTCATAATCATCAGAAATACATTTATGTAATTCGCTCGACAACAGAGAGTTGTGCACATAAAGAAGAACCCCTCTACCAACCTTGGAGTCAATATTTTTATGAATAAAGTTGTATCCAGGCAGAGAGTAGCTGGCAAGAGTGGGCTCATAGCGGAAATGCTTTGACTTAGCCTCAACAATACCTATCACTAGAGGCTTACTGTTATTAACAATTAGACGCATTTCATTCATCTTGTTGTCTTAAATGTAGGAGCATTCGTAAAAAGACAACTTAGAGCTAAATCAGAGAGCAATGCACTTACATTGGAATTGGGTAACATATTTACATCAACATCATTAAGAACATTTGAATCTAGTCATTTTTTTTAGGAGCTTCAATACCTTCATTGCCCAGGGTGGGCCCCGTACTTGGAACAGGTAGTTAATGTAGTTTTCCCCTTCAGCCTGGTCAGCCTCTTGGCTACGGGCTTGCTCATACAGATGTTTGGCTTCTTCCCTCTCTTCTTTTGTCATATCATGCTTAATTTTGACATTCTTCAACTTCTCAGAAGCATCAGCCAACTTCGGGAGATTTTTCATTACTCTACGCTTCACATCCCCATCAAAGAATTGTACAAGCAGGGGTCTAGGTTTATCAATTGGGCACGGCTTCCTGTTATATTTTTCTGGGGTCCCTTTAAACCCCCAAAAGGCACCAAGTTATAATTTTGGGGGTCTGCAGCAAAATGTTGGTGGTTTAAAAAAAAAAAAAGATTTTTTTTTAAACAGAAATATCAAAAAAAAAGAAAAAAAAAGGAGGCGGGCGCAAACAAAGACGCGGGCGGGGACGAGTAACTAGGAATAATTTTTGTTTGGCTTATTATAAAGTTTGAAGTTTTTTATTTTTAATTTTTAATTTTAACTGTTGTTATTAAAGGTTGAAATGTTAAAGTTAAGCCTGAATGTAATTCAATTAATTCAGTCAGTAGATACGCTACTGAGGACATCATAATGTATTTTGGCTAGATGATGGATTATGTACAGCTCTCAATAGCTTGTTGTATTAGAATTTTTATCCTTCCGCCCACCGAAGGTGGTGCCGTAGGCAATTATGTTTTCAGGTTGTCCATCCATCCGTCTGTCCTTCCCGCTTTCTCGTTCTCGCATTCATAACTCAAGAACCACATTAAACTTCAAACTTGGTGCTAGTATGTATCACCATAGGAAGGCGATCTGATTAGATTTTAGGGTATGTAGGTCAAAGGTCAAGGTCACAGAGGTCAATTTCTGAAATTTCAAGTGTTAGCCTCGTTCTTGTGATAACTTGATCAAGAACCGTTTGAGGTATGAACTTCAAACTAATTGCTATTATATATCACCATAGGAAGACGACGTGATTAGATTTTAGGGGATGTAGGTGAAAGTTCAAAGGTCACAGAGGTCATTTGCCATGAAATGTCAGGTTTTGCTTTGTTAACACTCTCTTGAGCTAAATTTGAGCCATTAACTTCAAACTTGGAACCAGTATGCATCACCATAGTAAGACGAACTGATTAGATTTTTGTTTTGACATGTCATATAGAGGTCATTATAATATACATGTATGTGAAATTAATGTTTTTTTGCTTTGTTATCACAATATCTCAACTATTTTGTATTCATGACTAGGAGGAGATAAAGTGATCAGACTTTTGGGTTATAAGGTGTAAGTTCAAAATTTAATGTCAAAGAGGTCAATTACAATGTACATGTAACATGTAATTGTATGTACATGTATGTAGGCTTTTTATTCTGGTTATCACAATATTTCAAGAACAGTTTGAGCCATCAGGCATATAGGAGATGCAGTCGCATTTATCTTGTTTTATTATATTGCCAAAAAACAACTATCGTTGCATCCTTTCATTTTCAGGTGGGAGCAACAGAGTATATATCACCGAGACGACAAGGTCAACAGACTGCGCAACGCCGAATACTCTCTGCCGGTTCACTCGCCTCCACTTTAGAAACGCCCAGATAGGAGACAGTGGTCTTTACGCATGCAAGGCTGATGGACATCAAACACAGACGAGAAATGTTTATATCTATAGTGAGTCTTTTTTGTATTTAAGTGACTGTATTTTCAGACTACTTTAACCTTGTTTTCTCTTCGGTAAACTTTACAAACTTAAAGGTGAGAGATAGTTTTGGGAAGCTCTCAAAAACTTTTCGTGAGATTTCTTTGATTTTACTTAATAAATAGCAGGGTACTAACATAACTAAGATGCTGTGAAGTTTTTTCCTCCTCAAGTGAAGTATTTATCGAATGAAAGGTGAAAAGTAATAAAAATCCCTGGCCCCAAAAAGAGGGGATGTAAATTCAAACAACGGCCACACACATTACGCACATGGGGATTGCCGTGTGTTATAGAATACGCTACACACAGTGCGAAGCACTGGGTTTATTGTGCGGGGAACCTTCGGGTGGATATAGTCTTAGCGTGAGGCAGTGAAAAGCCGTTACCAAGCGTTTCTTACAGATATTTACACTAAAATTTGTTCGAAATCGTGAATGGAATGTTAAAATAATCTCGTACATGTGTCTTATGATAAAAGGAGAATAGTATGTGACTATGTCAGATAAGTTTCTTGCCAGTATTTTTTTTGCTACCGAGACTGTCTGTGAGCTTTAAAATGTGCAACACTGCTATTTTTTATGTATTGAAACAGTCAAATATGGATGTACACCTTGGTCTACATTTATGATCTTGTGTCTAAAATGTATCTAGATAGAAGAATGGCTTGGCAAACACCACGGAGGAACTAACGGCAGAAGAAAAAGGGGCTGACTGACCAGTGGCGCAAATCCATTTTGAAATTCGGGGGGGGGGGGGGGGGTCACCACATGATTTAACTTTAACCCTTTCAGGACAGGAATTATGTAAGGGCTAAATTGATCACATTTTGTTCTTCAAATTGACAACAATAATATTTTTCTTTTAGTGCTCCATAGTTCTAAAAGGTGTAATGTCTTTGAATATAATATACATGGTTAGGAATTTTCTCGAAAAGTTGAAAAAATTGCCAATTTTGATGAAAAAAAATGATTTTGAACCTCACAATGTGCAGCCAATTTAAGGACGTTAAAGCATATTCTCATTTTATAAATTCCTGGCATCAAATGAAATAATGTCATGCAACAAAAATATACATAGTGTGTGCAGAAATTTTTTGCTCTTTCTACTCATGCATCTGGTATAATTTTTAGAGCTATGAATCAAAAGTTATTGAGCCAAACCACAAAAAGTGGTCAATTGTCTTGAAATGGTTAATTTGTACCTGTCCGAAATGTCTGAAAACTTTTTCTGACAACCCCCCCCCCCCAAAAAAAAAAAGGTTATCACATTTTTTGGGTCTAGTTTTCCTCCGAAATTCTCTGACAAGCAAGCAAAAAAAACCCTCCAAAACAAAGTTATTCAAAAAGGTGGGGGGGGGGGGGGGACATGTCCCCCTGTCCCCCCCTGGATTTGCGCCCATGCGACTGACTAAGACCTGGCTTGATAACATAAAGCAGTAGACAGTAATGTCTTTGAACAGTTAACTAGAACAGCTGAGGACAGGAAGTTGTGGAGAACTTGACATGTGCTTCAGGATCCATCACATTGACGCCCCAACGGCCCCAAGCCATGGGACACATAGATAAATACAAATGTAGATAGATAGATAGATATAAAATGACAAGAGAGGAATACAAATTGTGTAATTTAACCCTTTCGAGACAATTGACCACATTTTGTGGTTAGGCTCAATAACTTTTGATTCAGAGCTAAAAAAAAAATACCAGATGTATGAGTACAAAGAGCAACAATTTCAGCACACACTACGTATATTTCTGTTGCATGACCATACTGCATTTGATGCCAGAAATTTTAGAAACGAGAATAAGCTTTAAAATCCTTAAATTGGCAAAACATTGAGAGGTTCAAAATCATTGTTTTTTATCAGAATTGGCAATTTTTTCAACTTTTCAACAAAATTACTTACAATGTATATCACAGACATTACATCTTACTTGAACCATGTAGCACTAAAAGCAAAATATTATTGTTGCCAATTTGAAGAACAAAATGTGATCATTTTAGCCCTTAAATAATTCCTGTCCTGAAAGGGTTAAAAAGGTAATGGTTCTGAAAGCTGCCAATCCTCCACTGATTGTCTGTTTTTCTTTTTTCATTTTCCAGAAAGCATCACATTTCCTTTTTATGATGGTAACGAAGAGGCACAGTCCCTCATCTACAACACATCTTCAACAATTTACTGCACGGTATACCCCCTCGATGTCGGGCTAGATATGTTTTGGGAGAAAGGTTCAACTTCTGTTGGGGACCCCCGTAAGTATGAGTTTCTTTATACTAGCCTAGACAGAAAAAAAAAAAAATTATGATCATGTGTTTACAAATAATCAGAAATGCCAGTACATATAGGTCTAAAAACATGCTTCCTCAACTTTTCACTTTTCACTTTTCGACTTTTCGAATTTTAATTTTGGTAAATTTAATCTAAAGTATACCCATACGTTGTGTGCCCGGACAGGTTGGGTAGGTATCCAGACAGATTATTTTGAATGGCAAGTTAAACAAAGTTGCATCGTTAAAATGTTAGACTATGTTATGAATAACAAATATGCTTGGTGGTTAGTATAATTTCATGCATATTTTATGTGAAATCCAACAGCATACAAGACAGATTAATTTTTGCTATTGTGTCTGGACACATGACCCCCATCCTACATGTTGCCTGTTCATGAGAGCCAGAAGGGCTTTTAATATCTCTGTGTTAAAGTTTGTGAGTTAACGCCCTTTTGGCTCCAAAGAGACGGTGTATACTGTGAAAAATTAGAGGAATCTCTACAACTTTTAAAGGAGCTGGGGCATTGATTGGAGGTGGATTTTCAGGGAAACAAAAAAACTTTCACGATTGACACAGGAAGTGCATTGACGACCTCCTTTAACAGATCTCTTTAGGCATTATATTTTACTGATATGTGTTACATAAGGTTTATCAAAACATTAAATTAATCCTCAGCTACAAAATTATGAAAAAAAAATGAGTTAAGGGGTTTTATCACTCCACCAACGATATATTATTATTAGAAGCACACTCTGATTAGGGTTCACAAAATTTTGGTAGTCAACTGCCTCCAGAGTCACTGCCCTGCCCATCAGTCATTTGAAAGATTTGGTTCCTCGAATATAATACCTTTTGAAAATGTGCATTGACTGAAGGTACTTTGCTTTCTGGCAGAAAAATATGTCGATGAAGTTGGGCAGCTCACAGTAAAAAATGTGGAAGTTTCGGACGAGGGCGAATATGGCTGTGTGGCATTTTACCCAGACACTCCCTTGAGCATTGCCAGATACATCATTGTTACCGTGCAAGGTAAGTGGCTCTTGTTTGCAATTTTGCATGCCTTTAGGATTTATATTAAAGGGAAAGCATACCTTAATGACAAGTTTTTTTGAAAGAAGGAGGAAAAATCAGAGAAGCAGATTGGTGAGAATTTGAACGAAATCGGACAAGTACATTGTAATAAGAAAGTTAAGAAGTATGGAAAGTTGTACTCACTATACATAGGGGAATTTCAAATTGGCCGAATCGTTAATGCCACTGTGATGTGGTGGACAACTCCCCCATTTGCTCCGACACACAAAATGACTAAAATGCTTTCATGAGGACCTGCAACAATGCTATCTGCAATATATTTGGGAGTACTGCCCCGAGGGTAAAGGCACTTGGCAGAAAAAAAAAAGTGGGAGAGTTGACCGCCAATGTATATCACAATCCACTCCCCAAATTGCTGATTTGATATTTGCATTTAGTGATATCATTTTTCAAACATCCATAACTTTCTTGTTCCTTGTCAGATTTCTTTCAAATTTTCACCATCCTGTTTTTCTTATTTTTCTGCTTTCACACAAATCATCTTACACAACCAAGGTTGGATTGCCCTTTAACCCTTTCATGAAAAGAATTATTCGAGTGCTAAATTGATCACATTTTGTTCTTCAAATTGGCAACAATAATATTTTTCTTTTAGTGCTTCATGGCTCTAATAAAATGTTATGTCTTTGAAAGCAATTTGTATATGTATAGACTAGTTAGAGTATTTATCAAAAAAATGGAAAAATTGCCAATTTTGATTTAAAAAGCAGTAATTTTGAACCTCTCAATGTGTTGCCAATTGAAGGATTTTGAAGCTTATTCTCCATTTTGAAATTCCTGGATCAAATGCAGTATGGTCACATGGACGCAATGTGTGCAGAAATTTTTGGTCTTTCTACTCCTGCATCTAGTATATATATTTTTAGAGCTCTGAATCATAAGTTATTGAGCCAAACC
Source organism: Heliocidaris tuberculata (assembly GCA_025618425.1). Taxonomy (NCBI): domain Eukaryota; kingdom Metazoa; phylum Echinodermata; class Echinoidea; order Camarodonta; family Echinometridae; genus Heliocidaris; species Heliocidaris tuberculata. The sequence continues at coordinate 18,618,130 of CM046833.1, forward strand.
ACAAAATATGGTCAATTGTCTCGAAAGGGTTCATGCTTATAGTGTTTCCTACATGTAAAAGTGAGAATGACCACTAAAATATGGGTAGTGAATTGCTGTGTTTGGTCTGTCCTTATATATGGCTACGAAAGCTGGACGTTGAATAAATCAACGTATGGCGGAACTGAAGCTCCAGAAATGTATACATGTATGATTGACTATTTTCTTAATAGAAAATGAAATTAATGATTTTCGGGGTACAGGGCAAATGGAGAGGAGCTTGCAACATACATGTACGTCACGGGGTTGCCAATTTCTGTTTGTTTGATTACAAATTCAAAAATTTATAACTTTCTTATTTCTTATCGTATTTGGCTCAAACCTTCACTGGTTTGTTTCTTTAACCCTTTCAGGACGATTGACCACATTTTGTGGTTTGGCTCCGTAACTATTTATTCAGAACCTTAAAAAATATACCAGATACATGTACATCAGTAGAAAGAGCAATAATTTCTACACACACTGTGTCCATTTTTGTTGCATGACCATATTGCGTACTTGCGTTTGATGCCAGGAATTTTTAAAACAAGAATAAGCTTTAAAATCCTTAAGTTGGCAACACATTGAGAGGTTCAAAATCATTGTTTTTCAACAAAATTAGCAATCTTTCAACTTTTCAACAAAATTTTTAACCATGAATATTGTTTTAAAAAACATCACCCCTTATTAGAACCATGTAGCACTAAAAGAAAAATATTATTGTTGCCAATTTGAAGAAGTAAATGTGATCAATTTAGCCCTAGAATAATTCCTGTCCTGGAAGGGTTAATTTTTTCTGCTTCTTTTGAAACCATGTTGTAATGAGGGGGGACTTGCCCTTTAGCATACATGTATTAGTCCGGACCCTGTGTATAATAGATAGTGTGGATCCCTGCTTAAATAATAGTTTTTCACTCATGAATAGTAGATATTCACTATTATTGGAAAGGACATGACTTTAGTATTTTTATATACTGATATACTCCACATTTTGTAATGAAAGAACAGGTAAAAGAGATGAAATCATTTGAAAAGTAGACATTGAATATGTTTTATTGAAATATGGAAACTTGCAAAAGCCCTGGATAGCATGAGTCTACGTATGCGTAAACTAAATGTATCTTCTTATGTTGTTATAATATCTTGTATCTTGTAATTGACAATATTGATGTTGGCCAAGGCAGGCAACAGAACTTGGCACTTAAAATCGTACCTGACACCCCGCATTTCTACCTTTCTACTCTCTTGTAGTCCCACCTAAGTGGGATGGTGTACCTCCCAGGCCGCGGAACGTGGTCATCAACTCGGACGTGATCCTGGAGTGTGCGACCACTGGGCGACCGGACCCTGTGGTCACGTGGGCAGACGTAACCGGTGGTAACCGCCAGGAGATCATGGACGACCCTGGGATGTACGAACTATCGTCTACAGGTAACAGACAGCTGAGGATTAGGGATATACAGCTTCCAGCCAGCGGGAATATTATCATCATCGAATGCCAGGCCAGTAATGACCCTTCAGGAGCCAAAGTCAGGTGAGTTAACCCTTTAGAGACAATTGACCACATTTTGTGGTTTGGCTTAATAACTTATAATTCAGAGCTCTAAAAATATACCAGATGCATGAGTAGAAAGTGCAAAAATTTCTGCACACACTCTGTCCATTTTTGTGGCATTACCATATTTCGTTTGATGCCAGGCATTTTGAAAAGGAGAATAAGATTTAAAATCCTTAAATTGGCAACACATTGAGAGGTTCAAGATTATTTTTTACCATGTAGCACTGAAAGAAAAATATTGTTGCCAATTTGAAGAATAAAATGTGAACAATTTAGCCCTTAAATAATTCCTGTCCTGAAAGGGTTAAGCTGTAAATTATGATAATGATGAACTGTTATTCTGTATACTTTGTCTGCTTTATACAGCCTTCCAAGACAGTATAGCTAGGAGATCTTAATCCCTCATTTCCTCACTGATTACAATGCCTGCTCCCTTGTCAAAATAAAATAGTCTGAAAATACTAAAAGCATAGCAAAAAAATATACCAAGAAAATATACTTTTTTGCTATTTTCTTTCCCAAGAAAATATAATGAAAATAGTCCAGAAATATATGGGAAATAAGATAAAAATAGAGTAAAAAGATATTTTTGGCCTGTATGTTTTGAAACAAGAAAAAATAGAGAAAAAAAATAGATCTAGAGTATGTTAAAAAAATTTTTTTCTTAAATATATTTTTGGCCTATATGTTTTGGAACAAGAAAAAAAAAATAGAGAAAAAAAATAGAGCATATGCCTATCAAAAAGATATATTTCTTAAGATATATCTTTTGACTATTTTTTGATCATTTGTTTTGTCAATAATTAACATAAGTTTTTTTTCTTTGAAATACATTTAATAAACTCTTAAAGGAAAAAAAATACTTTTCCAATATGGCGAAAAGAATGAGTTGAGAAAATAGAAGGAGAATAGTTTACAGTTTTACTAGTTTGTAAAAAATAGCAGAAAAATAGTCCAAGGTTTACTTGTTTGTAGGGAATAGAGAAAAAATAGTTGTCAGAAAAAAAAATAGAGTAAAAATATTCTATTTTTTCATTATTTTATCAGGACAAATAGTTTAAAAAAAAGCTATGTTTTCAAGAAAATAGAAATAAAATAGAGGAAAATAGAATTAAAATAGAGGAAAATAGAAATGAAATAGGAGAAAATATAATTTTTTTTTCACTCATTGAAAAACTACTAGGGCTGAGAGCCATCAGTTCTCATTTTATTTGGTTTAATTGTATACCCAAACTAGAAAGAAAACTGAATGTTGAATGTCTTGAAAGACTTCTACTGATGCTTATAGTATCAATGATAAAGACTCTTCAAATGCCTGTGACGCTCTCGGCATAAAGCAATAGGCCAGTTAATGAGCACTGAACTGAATTAAGATTGCGAGGCTACAAGGACACGACAATGCACCATACTTGATCGTGGCAGTGCCCTGGGAGCATGGACATGGAGACTTATGGGTTATAAGAAAGTAGTCTTGAGGTCTAGTACATGTATATGTAATCTTAGAAAATCTTAGACTCAAACAAAATTTACACAGAACATTTAAGATTGCTGTTAAAAGATATCTACATGTACCAAACAATTTGTATTGTATTCATTGATTTGGTGTGGTCCAGAGGTCTAGTACATGTATATGTAATGATAGAAAATCTTAGACTCAAACAAAATTTACACTGAACATTTAAGATTGCTGTTAAATGATATCTACATGTACCAAACAAATTGTATTCATTGATTTGAGGTGGTCTGGTGGTCTGGAAGTCTAGCACATGTATGGAATGACAGAAGATCTTAGACTCAAACAAAATTTACACAAAACATTCAACATTGCTGCTAAATGATATCTAACGAACAACTTGCATGTTATTGCTTTCTTAATTTTCTTTCAGTACGGCGATCACCCACACCATACAACTGACAGTGCTTGTTCCCCCTAGCCTGACGCAACAACAAATCTATACAGTGGATGAGAATGCCGAGGGCGGCAACACAAGATCGTTTGAGTGCGCCAACACAGACTTCCGTTCGCAGGCGAGCCTCTCGTTCCGGCGTGACGGACGTAGCGCGATGGATGAGCTTGAGTTAGGTCCCCAGGTAAGGTAGCTAGCTGAGTGGAATGTTCCGGAGTGGCACAAAAAGACGTCTCCAGAATGCCAATGGCAAATGACAATGGCCAATGTCTCAAACATTTGTTTCTACTTTAATGCAACAAAATTATGATTTTCAACAATATACATTCTGCATTCCGGATGCGTCTTTTTCGTGCGTTTTGCTAAGCTTCCTAAGGATTGATTAGGAGGTACGATAGATCAGGGGAGCGTTTCATCAAGTGTTTTGTCAGTGATTTTAACCGACAAATTTGCTCTCAGCCAATCAGATGCAAGGATTTCAGTAGCTTATAACAGTTGTCGGTTAAAAATCACTGACAAAACACTTGATGAAACGCTCCCCTGTGGTAGAGCAGGGTTTTGTATCTGGGAGGTCCCTGGCTTTGAAACCAAGTAGATATGCTAATGCATAAAGATTAAAATATCATTACTGTTTATTAGTCTTCAAAATTATCAATTCCCTGGCCCCTGCATACTTAAAACTGTTAACAAATTGTTGCACCTTTACCTATTGTACACCGGTATTCTGTAAATTCACTGCTTGATATCCCATACCCCAAAACCGATTTCAAGAAACGTTCTTTCTCATATAAAGCAAGCTTTCTGTTTAACAAACTTTCAATTTCTTTACAATCAACCAATTCAATTGATATATTTAAGCGCGGTTGCCAATCAGCAAAACATTTATTTTAATATCCCCTACCATCTAAAATATTTAAAGGCAACTTCCTTCTCCCTTTTCCCTCCCCCTTATTTTGTTATCGCTGTAATTATTATATTGTGTACATTATGTATTTTTATATTTCCTTGTATTTTATGTTTTTGTTGTAATTCATATAATTCATGTATATTATGTATTTTCTTAATATTTTATGTTTACAGAGCGTACTTTTAAAGCAGTTAAAACTGAACGCACCTGTATTTTAAATAAAACTCTAATAAATAATAAATAAATAGTAAAGCATTAGTCTTCATTACTATGTCCTTCGGATAGGATTTAATGCTGTGAAATCCCCCGGGTTGCTTGCTTAAATTTCGATATTCAAGTATCCACTTGTTTCCTTAGCAGTCAGCTAAAAAAAACAGAAAAGCAATGAAAATGATTTGGTGTTGAGAGCAGGGAGAGTGGGAGTGGAGATATAGCATGGAATATTTTTCACCCTGTGCTGCCACTAGTTTATGAACATTCATGGATAAACTTTCAAGAGATAAATTTCTCTGTTTCAATGTCATATTAGCCCTGAAACCTCTTCTATAGAACATAATCACAATTTACATTTATACTTTTTTCTCTTTCATAATCATAAACAAAATCTAGCTATTTTTAGTCCAAACATATAGTATTATAGTCCACTGTTTATGATCTTGGCCAGGCTTTGCCGCAAAAGGCCTGGAAGGGGTTAAATTTTGTTTTGTGTGTTATTTTCTAATTCTCACTTTGGGCTTGATATTATCTCTATTACCCTGTTCCTATTAATAATGGCTTCTTACACGTATATAGCGCTCATATCTGTAACGCTGTAATGCTCATGGCGCTGCACATTATTACCCCGGTTGTAGAGCTCTGCCAAAGTAACTAGTGCCCAAGCATATCAGGTACCCATTTACACCTGGGTGGAGAGTGGCAAATGTATTTCACCATCATACATCTACATGTGCATTTCTTCTGTTAATCTATACACACATCCACTGGTATGCTGCCTTTGAATTCCTTTGACCTGTGACACAGCCGGATGACTCCCGTGTCGTCGTGACGCAGAACAGCCAGACGTCGGCCCTCACGCTCACCATCACCAACATCCAGAGGGAGCATGAGGGGATCTGGACCTGCTATGCCGAGAGTATCGCTGGCGACGTGTGGGTAGATCACATGCTCCTGGTGGAGTGTAAGTACCATCAAACCTCTTACAGTGCCCACCTCTCTAAGACAGCCAAAAATCGGAGATGCACTTTTTTTCACGGTTGAACGACAGACACATGCTGCGGCGATAATTGCTCTGCTGTCAGTAACCTACACTAACCGAATTCTTAATTTCAACGCTGGAGCAAACCCTAACCCTAACCCTTAACCCTAACCTAAAACTCAATTGGAACCCTAATCCTAACACTATACCTTTGACAAAATAAAGCCCAGAGCAGTTGTCGTCAGAGCAAATGTCGGAGCAGCTTTCTGGTTGTGGGATCTACTTGTTCATGTACTTAAAATTTGGCCAATATGTTTTTTTTTTTTGGGGGGGGGGTAAGCATGTCCCTTGTACCCCCCTCCCACCTTGGATCCACCACTCCCTTCCAAATTCTAATAGCAACAAGCCTGCCGCTGGATTGCTTCTTGAAGACAGTGATTAGTGGCATAGCAAGGGTCCATAGCATTGAGTGAGCACTGGGATCAACGAGGCCATACAGTGTGAGGGGAGGGTCAGGTCTGGGAGGAGGCTGTATCACCTTCTTGTCATGTTGCCTCTTCCCCTTTCTTTTTATTTCTCTCTCTCTCTCTCTGTCTCTCTCTTTTGTAAGCATTTTTCCTTTTTTTGCTTTTTGATTGTGAGGAGGAGGAGGAGGAGGAGGAGACACATGCCTTCTTTGCCCCTTTATCTACATCACTTGCAATGTACAGTATTATATAGAGGGTAGCCTGTGGGCTTGATACTTCTACGCCTTTTGATGTTATTTAGAACACTTTAACATCATTTTTCTGACAAGCTTGCTACAAATCGAATTACATGTACCTTTGTGCATGTACCCATTTCCAGACTGGCATTTTATTGACAGTGATGGGCTACGTTATTTCTTTAACATGGTTTCAGGCAAGCTTCCTCCAAACTAAAAAATGTCTTCAATTTTTCGTTTTGCATGTACCTATTTCCAGACAAGCCTATTATAGACCAGTCCAGAACCCCAGCCAGCACTGTATCGTGGGAAGGGAGGCTGACCAATCTGACATGTGTATTCTTTGGCTACCCCACCCCGACCATCAAATGGACACGAAACAACCGAGAACTCACCGCTTTGGATGTTACTTTTGTTCCAGGGGTACCCCCAGGTTCATCTGTAATTCAGGTATTAGAAACGTTATCTTTTTTCTTTGTATGTATGTTGGAAAATGTGAACAATAGCCACACCAGACATTTTTTAGATTGGTATTAAATGTGCTGAACAGCAGACTCTCGTTGAGAGCTCCAGTTGGTCAATCAAGTGGTCCTTTGCTTCTCAAAATAACAGATTGACTACATGTACATGCATCACAGTACAAATACATGTAAGAACAAAACTGTTACTAAACAATAAATAAAGCACAAAAAAAAAAAATAATAATAGTAATCGCATCATATAAAAGGGGTATTTTGAATTTAAAAGCTTGAAGTACAGTTTCAGAAACGTTTCCTACAACATGGGCAGGGAGGGAGTTCCATAGACTGACTTCAGTGGGAAGGAAACTTTTGAAAGTTTTTGCTTTCATTATAGCCCATTTGCATTTTTACCTGACTGTGCAGATCACGCCTGAGACCGAGGACTTTGGGGCCTACTTCTGCAATGGGTCAAACACCAAGGGATTCTTGAACCATCGACAGGAACTCACAAAAGCTGGTAAACTCGCAGTGCAATGTTTCAATATAAAAGCCTCTATTCCCTGAGCAATAAGCAAATTGCTGTATAAAGCCACGTTCAGATATATCTTGGTAAACTGTCCACTACCCCCCCCCCCCTAGCTTTTTTTAAATACAAGTATATGAATGGGAAATGTTATTATTGTTATTGTTCTTGAAATGGTTTATTTGATAAGATTTGTTCACAGTTAAAGGCTAAAGTGTTTAATCCTTTACAAACAATTTACAGTAATAATTCACAAAATGATAATAAAAAAATATAAAATAAAAAAACATGATACAGGAATGTACATGTACTGTACATGTACAATACGCAATACACAAATGACCTTCAAAGAAAAAAATTACCATGTTGGATAGAAATTCATGTATGCAAGTGATGTGTAACAAAAATGATACTAGACCTGGTACTGCAGATCTGTTGAATCTTGCAATTAGGGTTAAATAAGGTTTTGTGCAGCAAAGGTCCCTTGGTGTACAACAATGTACTCTGTCATCTTTGTGTAGAATAAAAAAAAAAATTAAAAAAATGAAGCCTTCAGACCACAGACTGACCTGCTGTCATGCCAGATATCGAGCAGCCCTTGTGGCAAACTCCCCAAGGTCTCCATTGGCCAGTCCGCCCCTGGTTTAGCCCATCATGTCCAAACAAGACCTGAAACTGTAATTCTCGTAGTGCATGTAGCTTTTCTTCATAATTCCGTATGATATGTTGATCAATTTTCTTTTTTTGCTTTGGATATTATTCATCATTTTCAATACAGAACGACCCTCTGAGCCTTTAGGCCTGCGAATCGAAGACGTGACATCATCGACCGTCACTATCCGATTCAGTCCGCCTAACGACGATGGTTCACTTCAGATCTTTGGATATACGATTGAGTATCAGGTCTTCACCGATGCTCTACCAACTGCTCTGGAGTATGATAATCGTGAGTGCACAAGGCAGGGATGTTGAATGTGAATTCAGCCCTTTGCTGATTTATTTGGTTATATGAAATGGCTTATTTGTAAGTCATTTGTGGCCTGTGAGCTGAATAGCAGAAAAAAAAAAAAGAAAGAGATTTGAAAATTATTTGTACCTGCAGTATGAGATGACTTGCATTAATACCAGTTTTTATTGTATTATTTTCATTGCATTTTTACCAAAGACTTTTTAAGATTTGAATGTAGTGTCACAACATGAACCTTCCCTGACCTATATGTACATGTACTCTTTGCTTTATATGGAACTCTTTTTTCTGCTGTCCTGTACATTTATTTTTTATACACTTCACTCTCTCTTTATCTCCCTCTATCTCTGTTTTTGTCTCTTTCTCTCATCAGTCCTTCGAGCTGGAGCTCTCTCTCACTTTCTTTCTGCTCGTACTTTGGTTGTGATGTTGCTATCTATTCCAGTTTCATATGTAATGCATTGATGATGTGACTAAGAATTGTATTTACATTGTCTTGCTATTCATATGTTATACTGTCTTGTTATGTTATGTGCTGAGAGCTGGAGGGCTGTTTTTACTCATATTTTGTTATTGCCCTTCTCGCTCTTAGCATACGATACCATGTTTTGTGAATCTTTCTCATATTCCATGTACATAACCCCAATGGAAAGAAAATTTCTGTATTATATTTCATGGACAAATAAATCTTGAATCTTGATTTGTATTATATTTCATGGACAATAAATCTTGAATCTTGAATCTTGAATATCCTTTAGGTAGCTTAGCGAAACGCAATGGCGCATAAAGACGCGGTAAAGATGCAAGGAGGAAAATTGCCTGTTTTGTCTGTGCTTCTAAAATTAGAATCAGACATGTCTGAATAAAAAGTGCTCATATCATTTTTCTAAATAGTGTTCAAAGAGGTAAATACTAATTCTACATCCTAATATTTTGGTTCTGCCTCTGTAGAATTTTGATTTTGAATGATTTTTGTCATATGCGTCTTTCCCACATTTTTACGCGCCACAACGTTTCACTAAGCTACCTTACTAACTGAATTCATAAATTCAACCCTGGGGGTGTTTCAAGCTGTTCGTAAAGTTACGCATGACTTTACGAACGACTTGAATATGAAGTGCCAGATAGGATGCCCAAAGTTTTTCCTGATGTTTTAACAAAGTGTGACTGTATTTACAATAACTTCAATTAAATTGTGGCAAAAAATATACTTTGCATTATAAATGTTTGTTATAATAAGAATATTAATCAACATCTGCACAGTTCAACTTAGGTTGATGCAGTTAAAAATGACTGAGCATCCCATATGGCTTGTCATATTTAAGTGATTCGTAAAGTCATGTGTAACTTTACGAACAGCTTTATGAAACACCCCCCTGGACCAAACACTATACCTCATCCTTACCCTAAATCTTAAACCTAACCTGGAACTCAATTGCAACCTTAACCACAACCCTCTATCTTCGATATAATAATGCCCGGAACTTTTGCTGCAGAGGTGAATGTCGAACCACTGATCCTTCTCTGTATTCTAATGTCCATTTTATCAGTGGTACGGTGCCATTCTATATTTAAAGGTCATGTAGAGTTTTGGTAAGCTCTCAAAAACTGTTTGTCAGATTTCTTCAATTTTTGTTGATAAATAGCAAGATACTAGCAATACTAAGACACTGTGAAGATTTCGCTTCCTAAAGTCTAATATTAAACAAATAAGAGGCAAAAACTTATTTATGTGCCGGGACAGGCACGTAAAATCCCAACAAAGGTAGCATGTGCTATACACTGTACACACACGTGTAAAACCAATGAGTAGCTATACAGACAGTGATACACATGCTGTCTCTATGCGAAGCCCCAAGATTGCTGTGCGGGGAGCCATCGGGGAGGAAGGGTCCTAGCAATGGCAGTGATCAAGCATTCCTTACAGATATTTACACCGAAATTCACCAGAAATCATAGATGGAATACCAAATGATCTCTTACAGACATCTTTTGATACAAGGAGAACAACATGAGACTATATTTAACATGTTTCTTTCCAATTTCTTTTTTGCTACCAATACTGTACATGAGCTTTAAAATTTACCAATCACCCGAAAAAATAAATTGTGTACAGCTAGAAAGTATAAAATCAACCTCAAAGAACTTTATCTGGCATTCTATAGGTCAACAGTTACAGAGTAAGAACGAAGTAAAGGATAACATAAAAATGCTTGCGCGGAACAGAACTCTGAGTTTGGTTCTGCGCGAGCCCTTATCTTGGCGTGCCTGTACGGGTGCGTCGAGTAGTCTAATCACGAGTCGCTTTTACGCTTAAAGAGTGTAATTAAACTTGCAATATCTCTTTATAGAGTTGATATTTGAAGCCCATTATTTGAATATATTATAATGACATGGCACCTCTAACATACAGAGCAAAATATTTTTTTGTGATTGGTACCCTTTAATGATTGCTCTCTCTCTCCTATATTTATCTCCAGCTGTTTCTAGATGGTTTTGAGATAGAGTGCAGTAAACTACCCGGTACATGTACTGTATTGCGAATTTTTTTTCTCTGTGTGTCATAAGTGTCTCTTAATATTTAAACATCTCTCTCTGTCTCTGTCTCTGTCTCTCTGTCTCTCTATCTCTCTTTCTCATGTTTTTATCTCCAGCTGTATCTGATGAAGAGACTTGTCGGAACATAGTTCTACCAAGATTAGATGGTTTTGAGATAGAGTGCAGAAACTATTGCGAAGATTCTCAGACAGTTATCTGCTGTCCGGTCGCGGATCGTAGCATCTGCATCGAACGACCTCCTAACCAGGGCTGTAAGTGCAAATCATATTTGATTATTTCAAATCGATTCAAATGAATTTAAATCATATTATCTATTTACACTTCATAAACAATTGAGGCAATAGTTCATCAATGAAAAAACAACCCCCCCCCCCAACAAAAACAACCAAAACCCCCCCGTACATTTACATGTACTATGTATATAGTGGTATGTTCTGAAAAAACAAACAAACAGGGCTTGTTGTAAATGAATTGTTTATCAAAAAATCTTACTTGAATGTTAAAGAGAGGCATACAAAAGCTTTTTGTCTTGCACTCATAGATTATACCGCAAGAATGAATATTATGGGCGCTTTGTTCCTTTAGGTTCCAGTACACTCTGATGATTGCAAGAAGAAAAGCTTTAGGATGCCTCTCTTTAATGCCAATCTGATTCTGCATTACTTAACATCTTTTCAGTTACGACTATGTCCAATTTTTTCTCTAGAATATTAAGTAAGTGCATACACTACAACACTCATCTACATGTAAGTTGCAATCCTGATAGATGTAAAGTTAAACTTGGACAATGAAAAGTGAAACTAGACGTATGGATATATCCAGGTAATATCAACGAAGAACAAAGATGATTGCGAGGAAACTATCTCTCATCGAAATTCTGCTTTCTGCTTTTCAGATACGGAGATTCATTTACAGAACCTGCGAGCACAAAGCATCTATGAGATACGTGTAGCCGCTAGAAATGAATTGGGAACGGGAGATTACACACAACGAGTCACAGCAAACACTGAAGCGTTTTGTAAGTGAAGGCATTTCCATGTAGGTGTATATTGCTTCTCTATCTACCCAAGTGTGTAAAGGAATGTCCATACAGTAGGATGTAAATTTAAAGATAAAGTTGAGTTCTGGTCTAGCGATTGAATTGTGAAAGAAACTACATGTATTTGGAAGCAATTTGGAAAGGGCTATGATATCGTACATAAGAATTGGTGTACACTGTGAAGTTTGGGAATCATCAAAAAGATAAAAAGTTACCTCAACATTGCTGAAAGTCATGCACTGCACAAATAAATATGTATATTGGACTACATGATGCATGTATTTGAATATGAGGGCGTTTGAAGGGCAATCCTTTTCAGAGGACATTTCTTTTATGACATTCTTCCAAGCTAAAGTGAAAAAAAAATGAGAAAGCTTACAAATTACTTTAACCTTTATGAGAACTCAACCTTCTTTTGATAAAGTCCGGGATTAGCATGTGTGTGCCAGTACAATGGTGACTGGTTGAAATATTCCCCATGGAGTTGAGATCATATGTGTCAAAACAATAACTGCGTTAACTAGGGAAATACTTTTCCCTTTTTTGTTTTTGTCTGTCTTCATATGGTGTTGATGTATTCATATTTTTTTCATTCATTTTAAGTATGTCTTCAAATATTGTTGATATATTCATATTTTTTATTCATTTTAACCTTCATATTTCCTTCCAGTTCGTACAATGTACAAATGTACATTTTAATCTGACATTACCATCTTATAACTGAACATTCTTATTACTAAAGATGTAGCGCGAAGATCTCACTTTGTCTGATTATTTGCCAATATATTTTACTCACTGTACTTGTGATTCTTTCAATTTTGAAACTGTATTTGTAAATTACTGTGCTAGAGAAGAAATTTTCGACTTAGGTCAATAAATAGTTGACTTCATATAATCATTTTAATCCTCTACAAAATTATTATCATTATGTGGCATGTTGTAACTGATTGAGCTACTAAGTACTCATGATTCTCTCGAATTTGTAAACTGTATCTGTAAATTATTCCACTAAAAAAAAGTTTTGACTATTGGTTAATAATTAGTCTGTTCTATTTAATCATTTTAATCCTCTATAGCTTTGCCAAATGCCCCCAACATCATCTCCAAACGTGTGTCTGATAGGAGGGACCGCTACATGCTGCGATGGAGGGCTCCTTATGATGATGGAGGATCAGAGGTCATCAATTATCATATTGAATATTCCCAGGTCAGTTTTAAGGGGCAAGTCTAATCGTAGAATAACTTGATTTCTACCCCCGTTCATTTACATATAAAGAAGTTTATAGTTTGCTGTAGCATTTTTTTTCTGTGGTTTTCCTCTAACACGCCTAACACTTTGTTTCTTGGCGCCATGGTGCTGTCGGCCTTGCAGCTACATATATTAGGCAAAGCATTGTCCTTGTACCCAGTAGAGAGCTGGGATGACAGCACCAATGATACCATTGTACAAGGGCAAGTCTAAACTATTTTGTCCCATGAGTTACTGCATGTCCACATTTATGATTTTACTATATATGCTCATCATATTAAAGTTAATAGTGCTCACGTACTATTAGAGCCCAAGACAGACTTAATATGAAACGACATGACATATTTGATGTCAATTTCTGTTCAGAGTTCCTCAATACTTGTATTGGACAGTAAATGACCAAATACCTTGGACTGGCCCACAAGGACATGATATGAATAACGTTACAAATTTTTACAGTGTGACATGTACATCATTAACCTTAATTTTATTATTTGAAACATGAGCCTCATCATACGAGAACGGAACTTTACATTTTTGAGCTGCTTTTCTCTTACAGGTTGAGAGCAGGGATGAAAGCGAACTGACTCCAAGGCCAGTCAGAACCCGGGTTGATGGCTCTGCCAGGGAGTTGGAGATTAGTCCTCTTAACCAGGGCAAGTTCTATTTAATAGAGCTGAGGGCTGAGACCAATTTAGGCTTCAGTGACCCCGCCCAACTCCTGATTGAGACGGCTGGAACGTTCACTTTCATGACAACTCCTCCAAGTATGTCTTTAACTCGTTATCCCAATTTTTTCCAGGAATTTCTAAAGAGCTAACTTAATTCAGATTTTTGTTTTTAAATTAGCAACATTGCTATTTCATTTTTGTTGCTGAATTTTTGTAATAAAAAAAGACATGTATCTGAAAGGAATAAACATGGATAGGAACTATGCAGTAAAATTTATTGATTTGCAGTGTGCTATGTAATTAGCATTTTATTCTTCACCTTTTAGCATGTTGCCAGTTCACGGAGTTCAATGTATAAGTCCTTGTTTCTTGTTTAAAAAAAAAAAATTGTTATCAAAGGACATATGGAAGTGCGAATAAGAAAACTGTGTGCAGACATTTCCGCACTTTCTGCTAGTTCATCTGCTATAGCGGCCTATATTCAATAGCTCTGATTAAAAAAAAAACAACTACCAAGCCATTTAAACTCCAACAGGTTGACAATCCTCTTAAACAGGTACATGTACATGTATTTGCTATGGATTGAAACTCTAAGACTTCCACATGGTTTAGAGTATACATGTATGTTACATATGCATTTAATGTTTGACAAAAATGAACTGCAGCAGACAGCCATTCCATTAGTTGCCCAAAGGGGCAAAGAGTCAGATAAGTGGTTAAGCTGGTTTAAACCCTCCTGGTTATTTTATTTGGCCTAAAGAAAGCCCCGTTGCATAAAACGTACCATTAACGGTAACTTTGCCATCAATGGTAACTCCCATGGAAACCTTGATTTTGATTGGCTGTTGAGTGATGTTACCATGGTAGTTACCATTGATGGCAAAGTTACCGTTAATGGTAAGTTTTATGCAACGGGGCCCTGGTCTTTCTTTTCGCATTTCGCATTCTGCGCCAACAACACATTTTTAATGAATGTAATTTCATTCTCTCTTCTTTTCTCGCCATACATATTGAATATATGGTGACAGAATGCATCCCTGTGTAACTCCTTTCTTTATAATGTTGGACCAATCTGTTTCCCTAAACTCTGTCTTTACAGATGTTTCTTAGCTACTTGTTCTGCACTTTTTCACCTCCTTCTATATATTTTTAAATCAAATTGTCTCCGGTACCGTTTGTTTGAAGAAATCCATGTGAACAGCTAATGCTTGTGTTCCTGGAAATCAGCATCGGATTATTTCCAGCATGTTTTATTGGTTCAACGGGTCTTTTTAGAATGTTATATCATTGTTTAAGAAATTATTACACAACTTTGTGGGCAAATTGTGAAGCACTTTGCAACTGCAAGGAAAAGGCGCTGTACCAAATACTATATGGATTGGATTGGATTGGTGAATTCAGCTTTTCTGCACTCCCCAAGCCCGTACCAGGTACTTCACTCTCTCTTACTTCTGCATTCATGTCACCTATAATGATAATGAGGTTTCCCTTTGTTGTAGAGTCCATGACTTGTTGAAATTACTCACAGAATTCCTCAGTGTCCACCTCTTCTGCTTCAGTGGCTGGAGCATGCACCTGGATGATGGTTACATTAGTTTGTTGTCCCTTCATGCTTACCGTGATAATCCGGTGACTGTATTGTCTTCAAGTATTATGAAATGCAAATGGAGAGCCGCCGATTTATACCAAGAATCGTTTCTCTATTGCCAGTGAAACTTGCATTAAAACTTCTCCACAAACTACCCATTTTCGGCATCAAATAACAAACTTATTTGCACCTCATAACACTTCTATTTATTTTAAACTGCCGAACGAGACGATAGCGTTCGGTTCGGGAGTGCCATGTTCGGCGAGCTTTCGTGCGGTTCAGCTACAGCACTAATTCAGTCATTCACAGGGTTGTATTCCATCACCTAGTAGTATCATCTTCCAGTATAATTTCCTGTGTAGTACACTTTAACCCTTTCAGGACAGAAATTATTTAAGGGCTAAATTGATCACGTTTTGTTCTTTGAATTGGCAACAGTAGTATTTTTCTTTTATTGCTATATGGTTCAAATAAGTTGTAATGTCTTTGAAAACAATAAGCATGGTTAGAAATTTTGTCGAAAAGTTTTAAAAAATTGCCAATTTTGGCCAAAAAAACAATGATTTTTAACCTCTCAATGTGTTGCCAATTCAAGGATTTTAAAGCTTATTCTTGTTTTTAAAATTCTTGGCACCAAACGCAATATGATCATGCAACAGAAATGGACATACATGTAGTGTGTGCAGAAATTTTTGCTCCTTCTACTCATGCATCTGGTACATTTTTTAGAGCTCTGAATCAAAAGTTGTTGAGCCAAACCACAAAATGGGGTCAGTTGTCTCAAAAGTGTTAAAATCATCTGTTAGGAAGTACCCCATCCCAGTCCATTTCATTCCACCAATTCCTAGAAGTTCAATATTTTGTGTTTTAGCTAAGCTTTTACAATCTTTAACTGAATTAATTGCATGCTTTGCATTCCTTGTTCCTATGGTACGGATCTTAGCAAAGCTAGTGCTCCTTCTTTCAAGTGTGAGGAAATTGGCCCCTGGACATCCTTGTGGGTTTGGTTCAGCAGCGTCATTACGTGCAGCTCTGTTCACTGGGACTCTTAGCTCTTCCCCAGTAACTTGATGGGCACCTTTAAACCTGGGGGTCGCATTCTCCAGCACCATATCTTGGTCTTCTGTCTTCTGTCTTCTGTCTGCTGTCTCTGTCCATGAGGTTTTCTTGACAGCTCCTGCTAACTTGAGGATTATCCATCTAACTAGGATTGATGACCCCCTCCTTTGTCTTGATAAGTTGAGGTCATCCGCTGGCGGCATCATTCCACTGCTGCAGCTTCCCAGCAGTTTCACTGTGTCCCTGGTTTGGGTTAGTACGGGTTACTTGCCAAAGGTGAGACCTCGATCAGGGCTCATCTAGGACAGGAGCATCCTACTCTTGTGGATGTATAGGCACATGACAGGGATTGACTGCAGCAAAGTTCCCAGAGGCATAGATGTCTGCAAAAAGAATGATATCAAGTAAAAATTATTGTAAAGCTAATCCATGATGCTTACCATCTTCCTTTGAAGCCATTGCATCTTAGAGCTACATGAAGAGAGATGCTGTTGCCTGCCAAACACAGCACCTGCGTAGAGAGATGCTACAGCCCGCTAAACAGTTTGCATTTGCAGACTCAAGACTCGTTCACATATAAAGCGGTAAACCACCTCAAAAAAAAAGAATCGCTGCGGATTTTTTGTGTACTAAATGAATGGCAAGCAGGGATGCATGACACAACAAAGGTCCTACGTGCACTCACTTACCTGTGTGTTATAAGATACAGAAATGCGTGGTATGCTTAACTCTTTCAGTGCCGATGTCACGTACATGTATATGTGACAGATAGACTTGTCATTTTCATTCACCAATTGCTCGACCACAGGAAAGGTATATGGTGGTCAGTGAATATCTACATTATGAGCATAAATCAAGCATTCTAAATATATGATTATAATTATATGCTACCATAGAAATTTTCAGAGAAAATTACAGATTTTTAAATAGATATTACCTTATTTCAACATTTAACAATAGTAAACAAATGAGAAACCAAAAAGATGGACGAAAAAGAAACTCAAATGTAATTTTCAATAATTCTTATGCATAAAGTTAGGTAAAGTAATAATGTTTGGTATCATAAGAAATGGCGATACATTTCCGACAAGTTTTGTACACAATATTTTGTGAAATGATAGATGGTTAATGAAGTGCAGACATTTGAAAAGTAAGCATTGATCACATTTTGGTAAAATTTTGAAGAGAGCCAAACCCTTTGGCACAGTAAGAGTTAAAAACTCCCGCATTTTTTTTATGAGGTGGTTTACTGCTTCATATTTGGACGAGCCTTAAGACTGCAATTGAATACATGAAAGGAAGAAGGGCCCAAGTCCATCAAAACATTTTTTTTCTCAGTTATTTAGATTGAGAAAAATCATATTTCGAGATAAGTTTAAAAGAATGTTTTGATAAATGAACATACAGTACATTATTCAACACTTAACATGAATGAGTCAACTTAAAGCTGGCTTAAAGTGGTAGAAATTGAACAGCGCCATCTTACGGCCATACCTGAATTAAGATTATTATTATTAGAGATAAGTTGCATTTTATTTTGAATTTTAACCTAACAACTTGCTAAAAAATAAGCACATTTTAAAATTTCAAACTGTTACCTGTATGGAAAATATGCCTAGAATTACGTCTTAAGCTTCTAAAAGGGAGAATGGTGCAGATGGGGAAATCAGACACACAGATGTTTCCCAAATCCTGTTAAAAGATGGCGCTATTTAGGGGGTTCAGTTTAACTCTTACTGTGCCAAGGGGTTCAGCTGAGAAAGCTCTCTTCAAAATTTTACCAAAATGTGATCAATGCTTGCTTTTCAAATGTCTGCACTTCATTAACCAACTATCATTACACAAAATATTGTGTACAAAACTTGTAGGAAATTTATTACCATTTGTTATGATACCAAACATTATTACTTTACCCAACTTTATGCATAAGAATTATTGAAAATTACATTTGAGTTTCTTTTTTGTCCATAATTTTTTGATTTCACATTTGTTTACTATTGTTTAATGTTGAAATAAGGTACTGTAACATCTTTTTAAAAATCTGCAATTTTCTCTGAAAATTTCTATGTAGCATATAATTATAATCATATATTTAGAATGCTTGATTTATGCTCAAAATTTTGCTATACATTGACCACCATATACCTTTCATGTGGTCGAGCAATTGGTGAATGAAAATGACAAGTCTGTCTGTCATGTATACGTGCCATCGGCGCTGAAAGAGTTAAGGCAACTTTAAAGCAATTTCAAAAGCCCCTCTATCACCTTTTAAAATGTGTGAACATTACAGTGACGTATTATGTAATGTGAACATGATTTCTATGGGATATACAGCAGGGTATTGAAAGTAATTGAGGTCATGTTACATATTGATAAAAACATTCTGTCTCCTAAAATTATTTAAATATCAAGTTTTTTCCTTGATAAGCGAAAAAACTGTTGTGGTGGACTTGGGCCCTTCTTCCTCTACGTATGCAATTTTATGACCAGTATTCTGCATCACCTTCAAATTTCTGTCTTTCTTTCCCATCTCTCATCGTAGCACGGCCAAGGAACAACGGATTCTGGGGCCTCTTCAACGAGAACACCACCATCATCATCATCGTCCTCATCATCGTTCTTATCATTGTCTTCGTCATCGTCACCGATATCTGCTGCTATTGTATCAATGATTGCGGCTTGCTTATGTTCATCTGCGTGACATGCTGCGGGAAGACGCCCCCCTCCACGAGACAAGAAATAGAGTTGGGGGAACAGGAATATGGGTAAGAACTTCTTTTAACCCGCGACAGGAATTATTTAAGGGCTTAAATTGATCACATTTTGTTCTTGAAATTGGCAACAATAATATTTTTCTTTTAGTGTTGCATGATTCTAATAAGGTTTAATGTCTTTGAACACAACATACATGTACATGCCGTAGGAATTTTGACGAAAAGTTGAAAAAATTGCCAATTTGATAAAGAACAATGGTTTTGAACCTCTCAACCTGTTGCCAATTTAAGGATTTTAAAGCTCATTCTCGTTTTTAAAATTCCTGGCATCAAACGTAATATGGTCATGCAACAAAAATGGACATAGTGTGTGCAGAAATGTTTGCTCTTTCTACTCATGCATCTGGTATATTTTTTAGAGCTCTGAATCAAAAGTTATTGAGTCAAACCACAAAATGTGGTCGATTGTCTCGAAAGGGTTAAGTATTGGGGTAATTGTATGACTGTTGCTTCACTGACAGGTGCTTCACTGTCAATTAACCCATAGCAGTAGTGTTTCCTTTAAGCGATGTTTTTGCATTATCTTTTGATCCAGAGTGAAAGGAATTACACATTGTACATGAGCAGAGAGAGCAAAAATCACAGAAAATGTTGAGTCTGTTTCCACTGCAGTATGTTGCGTTGTTCATGAATAAGAGCAATTTAATTGTACCTAATCATTAAAGTCTCTAAATTGGCAATGCTATGTAAAATATGTAATCACTATTTTCGTGTATAGACAATTTTTCGCTCAAATTTTGCAATTTTCATTCACATTGGTTTGTTTAATAAACATTTTGATTTTTGTTAAACTTTGTAAGAGTGGAAAATAGAAGTAATTGTTGCCACTTTGAGAAGGGAAAACTGATCAATTCTGATCATATGGAAACTCTGAACTATTTGAACTTTAACCTTGGAGCCCAACACTCTACCTTGCTCTAAGATAGCGTAGCAAAATCTAGTGACATGGAGAGACGCATCCAGAACGCAAAATGCATATTGTTGAAAAATCATAGTTTTATTGCATTAAGGTAGAAACCTATCACTGAACCGTAAGAGTGGGTAGCATACCTCTACTACCTGGTTTAGGCTTGATATTATCAAAACTGTCTTGTAAACTTACAACTTTTAATTTCATTAATATCGCAATTTGCGATTTTTTGTCTTTTCGTGCCACTGCGTTTCGCTAAGCTACCTAATCCTTCGAAACCTGTAACCTAATCGAAACTCAAGCTCTTATCCTAAAATTCTTGATGAAATAAAGTCCGGAGCACATTTTGCTGTAGCAAATGCTGGATCAACAATGTAGCACATCGCTTCATATACATCTCTGGTAAAAAATTTCATATACACATCTCTGGTAAAAAAATTCATATATACATCTCTGGTAAAAAATTTCATATATACATCTCTGTTAAAAAATTTCATATATACATCTCTGGTAAAAAATTTCATATACACATATCTGGTAAAAAATTTCATATACACATCTCTGGTAAAAAAATTCATATATACATCTCCGGTAAAAAATTTCATGTATACATCTCTGGTAAAAAATTTCATGTATACATCTCTGGTAAAAAATTTCATATATACATCTCTGGTAAAAAATTTCATACATACATCTCATCTAAAAATTAGAATACATTTTAGGTTGCTTAGCGAAACGTCGTGGTGCGTAAGCACGCGGGAAAGATGCATATAACATAATTATTCAAAATCAAAATTTTATTCTATAGAGGCAGAACCAAAATATCAGGATGTAGAGTTAGTTGAACACTTTTAAGCAAAATAATTATGGAGACTTTAATTCAGATTTGTCTTATTCTAAATTTAGAAGCACAGACAAAGCAAGCAATTTTCCTCCTTGCGTCTTTCCCGCGTCTTTGTGCGCCACTGCTTTTCACTAAGCTACCTTAACCCTTTGGAGACAATTGACCACATTTTGTGTTTTGCCTCAATAACTTTTGATTCAGAGCTCTAAAAAAATATACCAGATGCATGAGTAGAAAGAGCAAAAATTTCTGCACATAATATGTCCATTTTTGTTGTATGACCATAACGCGTTTGATGCCAGGAATTTTGAAAATGAGAATAAGCTTTAAAATCCTTAAATTGGCAACACATTGAGAGGTTCAAAATCATTGTTTTTCATCAAAATTGGCAATTTTTTTCAACTTTCGGCAAAATTCCTAACCATGTATATTGTTTTTAAATATATTACACCTTATTAGAACCATGTAGCACTGAAAGAGAAACAATGTTGTTGCCAATTTGAAGAAGAAAATGCGATCAATTTAGCCCTGAAATAATTCCTGTCCTGAAACGGTTAAAGGCACCTACATGTACATGTACATGTACATGTAGGTACATTGAATGTGATATTTTCTTTTTCCTCTCTTTTTTTTTCTTTCTGCAATTCATTAAAGGGAAATCCAACCTTAATAGCAAGTTACTTTGAAAGAAAGAGGAAAAATCAGAGAAGCAGATTGGTGAAAGTTTGAACAAAATCGGACAAGCAATAAGAAAGTTATGAATTTTTGAAAGTTGTAATCACTATGCATATGGGAATTTCAAATTGGCGGAATAGGTAATGTCACTGTGATGTAGCTGTGGACAACTCCCCCATTCGCTCTAACACATAAAATGACCAAAATGTCACTTTTTTCCAAAATGTCACTTTTTTTCAAAATGCATTTCTCAGTGGGATCTTTTCGTTCATGAGGACCTATAACAATATGCTATCTCCAATATATTTTGAGTACTGCCCCGAGGGTAAAAGCGCCTCGAAGAAAACCGCAAATTAATGATATTTTTGTGTACGACAAATGGGAGAGTTGTCCACAAAAATGTCACAATTGACTCACCAAATTGCCAATTTGAGATTCGCATAGATGTAGTGATCTCATTTTTCAAACATCCATAACTTTCTTGTTCCTTGTCCGATTTCTTTCAAACTTTCACCATCCTGTTTTTCTTATTTTTCTGCTTTCATACAAATCATCTTATTTCCAAGGTTGGATTGCCCTTTAATACATGTATATGCTTTCTGGTGATGTATTGTGTTATATTAATTTGTTATAATAATTACATATTATCATTGCATTAGAGTTATGTCGACATTGGTAAATTAGAAGTTTACAGAATGGAACACTATTAACCTGTTAGAAAGGATTTGATTTTGATAAGACACACGGTCCAGCCTGAGATATCTTGGGCTTAGTAATTAATAGAATAAAAAAACAAAAAAGTGTACATTATTATGTTTAATTTGTTTCTTACTCTTTTTTGGGGGGTGTTATTGGAACCCTCTGATTTGTTTTTCATCAAAGCTCACTCATCAAATTTATTCCACTTTTTATGCTTTTTAAAATTATTTTGTTTTGCAGGCCAGACAGCATCAAAGATTGGGACAGCTTAGAAGACGAAAAACATCAATTTGAAGTTCGCTGACAATCCACATTAGGAACTAACAATATGTGAAAGGACCAAGAAATAAAGAGAACTTTGTAATTTTACTTGATATCATCTTCTTATTCTTGAAAGGGGCGATGGCAGAAATAGAGAAGCCTTTTGAAGGGATTCATGCCTTAACTAATCGATTTATTCACACAAGACATTAAAAGGAGACTAACAATGTAACATCTGCATCATCAATTCTTCCTGTTATTATTTTTTTCAAAAGAAGGGCAAGGGTGTTATGCTCTGAAGTTAGCTTCTTGAAGGCTGGTAATTTAAAAAATAATCAAATGTTTTATGAGGAATATGTAGATTATCTGTTTTCCGTATAAGTACTCTCATTCCTTGCTCAATCTATTCACTCTGTGTGGAAGTGTCACACATGACTGTTCAGTGATTTTCAAAACGACCCCCTATTTGCAGAAAATGAGTCGATTTTTGTCCCACAATCAGCCCCCCTTAACCCACTGGTGGTTCCCTTACCAAGCGTATAGGAATGATCCTTAAAAAAATAACCTTTTTCCACGGACTTCGGGACAGTCATGAGTACTTTCCAAATGTACAGAAATGGAAACTATTCAGGATCACTTCGTTTTGGAGTGGAAATCCATGCTTTAAAAAAAATATAGTGGAATCCACTCTCAAAAATGTTATTACAACCACTACTTTGGAATGGATTCCACTAAAATTTAGTGTGGATTGTTGATTGTCCAGAAAAGAAGTGATAGCTAATATACTCTTATGAGAGTAGATTTCACTCCTGTATATTTGGAGAGTACACATTTTAGCTTGTGTGAACACACCAAGAGTTTTGTTCTCCCATTTCACTATTATGATTCAATAGTATTCTTTGAAGGCTCGTTCACATACGCAGTGGTAAACCGTCTCAAAATACGTTTTTTCGTGTACTAAATGAATGGCTAGTGTGGATGGATGACGCAGCTAAGATCCTACGTGTACTCACTAACCTGCGTGTTATAAGATAGAGAAATGTGAAGCGCAGTTCGCTTAAAAACTCCACGTTTTTTTGGAGGCTGTTTACCGCTATATATTTGGATGAGCCTTAATTGTGATTGTAATTCTCTCTTAATGTACAAGAGTGGAAATCTTCTAGTTTTAGGAGTCATTTTAGGTAGCTTTGCGAAACGTAATGACGCGAAAAGACATGTCCGGAATGCAAAAGCCGCAATGGTTCGTAATGTAATAGTAAAGCTCTTTTTTTGACATACATGTATATCTGAATGAGAGTTTAGGTGACGTTAAGCCTAATCCAGGTAGTACATAATTTACCAACTCTATATCCTAATAATATGGTTCTACTTTTATTATAACAAAGTTATGATTTCCTACGATTATGCATTTTGCGCTCCTTTTTGTGTTCCGGATGCCTCTTTTCGTTCCACTACATTTCGCCAAGCTGCCTTAGGGATAACTTCATTTGGAGTGGAATCCACTCTCAAAAGAGTGATCCAACCAATCCTTTGGAGTGGATTCCACTACAGTTTGGAAGTGATCCATAATACGACTCCTGAACCTAGTGGATTTTCATTCTTCTGCACTACTAAAGTGATGTACTTCATATCTGTTGTTATATATAGCTAGCACGTGTATTCATGTCCTTTTGAAAGGACGAAAAGGATGTGAACAGAAATGGCCACTTTTCATGATCTGTAGGCCTCCATCGTCTGTTTGGACCCAGAAAAGTGTTAACTCATTTTACTTTAAAACAGAGTTAACGCCCTTCTGGCTCCAAACAGACGACATGTTGGTGTTCTGTTAGTGGAGGGAAAACTGACATTTACTTCCTTTTAGAGATTTGCGAGTACAGTTTTATAGAGAGAATTTTAATATTCCATGCCAAACAGAGTGGGAGAGGGAGAAAGAATGACAGAGAGAGAGAGAGAGAGAGAAAGAGGGAAGTAAGAGAGAAAGGAAGAGAGAAGTAGAGAGAGAGAGAGAGAGAGAGAAAGAGGGGAAGTAAGAGAGAAAGGAAGAGAGAAGTAGAGAGAGAGAGAGAGAGAGAAAGAGAGAAATTGTAGGGAAATGTACTCCTTTTTATACTCAGAATGGTAATCAAAGAAACTTTTATAGCTGATTGTTTTACAATTTTCCACAGAGCACTGCTGTGACATATAAATATATATATATATATATATATATATAAAGGTGATTGTACATAATTGTCTTGTCTGTAAAAAATGTTTACGTACACGTAAATTGTGTTTATTGCAAATACTGTAATTCAGTAATATATTTTTTGCATTAGTCATTAATGTCTTAAATTTGCTGTTGTTCCTTGCAAAATTTTTGTGACGGAGTTCACCATAACTTTCAACGATTGTTAGACTCTTTGTCTCATTAAGTGCTATTATATGGCAATTCCACCCTGATATCAAGTTGCATTTATTAAGAGCAGAAAACACAGAAACAATCGGTGAAAGTTTGAGAAAAATTGGGTTACAAATAGGAAATTTATGAATTCTTAAAAGTTGTAATTGACTAGATGCAAATTGGCAACTCTGGGATTTCTCCCATTTGCTGTGAACCAAAAAAAAAAAAAAAAAAAAAAATTAATGAAATTTCTATTTTTGTCTTAAGCAATTATTAAATTATACATGCACAATAGATATAATCATTGCATACATGTTTTTACACAACCCCCATATGAAATAGATATATTCCTTCCTCAACAACCAAGAAAAAAAAGAAGGAATTAAAATTTTTTTCTCCTTTTATTAAAAGCAACCTGATAGTAAGGAGGACTTCCGTGTAAGTTTACACTTGTGTCATTTTGATTTTTTTTTTCTATTCCAAACCATCCCATCCCAAGTCGTTGGTAAATTTCTTATTACACTCATGTTCATTGGATCTAAATGTAAATATCTTTTGTTTGCAAATGTAGCACGAAAATTCTTCCATTGCATACTAAACCCATGACACAATTTGGACAAGTACGGTACTTATGAAATGTTGCATGACATGCTGTCTTCAGTTTCTCTTTGCTGTTTTACGGGGTATGAGAAAGATTTTGAATGTACGTGGGTAATTCGGTTATTGTGGTGCTGTGGTTTGAAGGCTGGAACTCGTGATTAACGTGGAGATTAACTTGACTAATCACGCGGGGGTTTCACAAAGAGTTAAGTTTGACTTAAAGTCGCACTTAAATTCCTAGTTGCGTGCGGTATATGACACATCACCACATTGGTCAGATCATGCTCAGGGGACGCGCGCTATTGGGTAATCTACCAATGAGATTACGCGTTTAATACCGTAAGCGCATTGGCACTTACGCATGACTTTAAGTCGAACTTAACCTCTTTGTGAAACACCCCCAGGGTCTTTACACGCTCCTCATTTGCACTTATATTCTTGTTTCTTTTAGATAAGAGATGATAATTTTATAGACAGTAGGCTATACAAATATACACTCCCTTGAGAGGTAGTTAAATCTATCAGATTTAGGATGTAAGCAATAGTACTAGTAAATGGTACTATTATAGTGGCTGCGACCCTGTAGATTTACAGCTGGTTTCTAGAATGATTACTTATGGTGTTATTTTGTTGATATGTAGATATCCCTCATATCTGAATAGTTACTTTTACTCCATTTTGTTAATTAAGAAATTACATTTGAATAGAAAGGTATTTATTAATTAGCCTATTAGCACCAGATGACGTCAGAACCCCCCCCCCCACCCCCACAAACCCCCCGAAAATAACGTCATATTAGATTAATTCCATTTTGTTCAGTAAGAAATTACATTTGAATAGAAAAGTATTGATTGATTTGTCAGCCTATTAGCACCAGATGACGTCACAGAATAACGTCATATTCAGTCAGCAAGCGGAAGCACATTTCGCCTCTGCTGTGTATCGCGGGGGTAGCTTGAGGGCTTTAACTGGCTAGCAGCAAAAAGCAGTAGGTTCAGCAAGTCAGTCACATGACTCCCTGCACGAAAACTGGGGAGCGTTTCATCGAGTGTTTTGTCAGTGATTTTTACCGACATATTTGCTCTCAGCCAATCAGATGCAAGGATTTCAGTAGCTTATAACAGTTGTCGGTAAAAATCACTGACAAAACACTTGATGAAACGCTCCTCAGATCTCTGAAAGCAAGCGGGGAACAAAGTAAAAGTTCTCTTACTTTGACGTCACAGATACGAAAATTAGTAAAGAGGTTGCTCTTCTAGTAGAAATATATTTAATTGCATAAAGTGCTGTTGGCCATATCATATACGCAGTTTTTTCTATTAAGTTTTCTCAAAATCACTTGGGGGAAATGTTATTTTATAACGATATGTTTTCTTTATATTTATTTATGTGCTTGACAATACACACTCTATGAGTTGGCCCTGTAATAGATAGCATCTTTGTTTTAGTTTTGCAACATCCTCTTATTGCAGAGTCCTCCAGACAATTGAATTTTTAAAATGATTTGGGCACCACTGTAATAACTTGATGCTATGTTGTCTAGCTAACCCCCTCATTAAAAAAAAAAAATAATCATGACTTTTCTAGCTTTTAATCAAGACCCAGATTATCCTATTTTTTTCATTCGCTTTCATGCATATTGCTATTCAAATTGTGCCTATATAAATGTTATACTGATTGTCCATGTCATTGACTTCTGGCTGTAAAGAAAGAAAGAAAGAAAGAAAGAAAGAAAGAAGAAGAAGAAAAAGAAGAAGAAGAAGAAGAAGAAGAAGGCCAGTTGATATGCAACGAGTGTAAAAAAAAAAAAAAAACTTAAAATGGCAAACAACTTGCTGATTTTTATTAGCATGCCTTATCTTGCTATTCATAAGCACTACGTAAAATTTGACATTTTGGCAGTTATTATAATGCCTTTAGACCAATCGGAACTCGGACTTGTTGAAGTAAATACAGTATACATGTAATTACATGTACTTTACAGTTCATTTTCATTTTGTTCATGTATTGGTCTGGTGCATTATTTCTAGTGTGAATTAGCGTTATACAATTCACTGTTTCTTACTCTGTACATTGATGAGCTGTAAATAATATTGCAAATGCTTTTCTCTATTGAATTTATTGTGCCTTGTTTATCTGTTAGACGATCAGATTTCGTTTTTCATTTTTGAAGTATGCATGATATGGCGCAACGGCATTATAGGAAGCGAAAGACAAAATGAGAGCGAGGGATTCGTCCCCTATAAGTGTGTGGGTGAGTGTGGGAGCGTGTGCGTGTGTGTGTGTTTTGAGATAGGGAGAGGAGGGATTTTTTTGTGAGAGATAGTGAAAAAAAGAAAAGGAAAGTTTGTTAGAGAGAATAAGAACAGGTCAAGAGAATGAAAATGGAGAAAGGGAAGGAAAAAGAATGAAGAAGAAAGAGGAAGAGAAGAAAAGAGATCGGTGACAGAGAAAAGGGTTAAAGTTCATGGCACAAAATGGTTAACTATATAAGGGTGATTGAATGAGAATTCCACCGTTCAAAAAGTTTAGATAATAATGTCCCATAGAAATTGCGTTCCAATTCCATAACAAGTCATCTGGTCATTGAAGTGTTTGCACATTTCAGTACAGATGGACAATCCCAATGCAACTGACTTGGGTTGATTTTCTTTGCGATCGTGTTAATTGTAGTCAACTTTGACTGAGGCAGAATTCCACATTAAATAGACACAAATATCTATATCTAATTATCTTTAGCCCTGGAAAAAAATATTAGTCCAAGCTTCTCTAATAAAGATACTATAATATGCATTCAAACTAATGAAAATGATTTGTCTTTGTATTTCACTGAATGAATAGCAAATTCCAGCAACTTTGCTTTTATGATATTTTATTTCCTTCTTACCACAAATGTAACACTTTCAGTAACCCTTCTTGGTCTAATATTTTTTTTTCCATGGCTGTATGTATGTGATTCACAACGCATAATTTCATTCGATTACGTTCATTGACGTCACCGTACCCTCCACCGTGTCTAATATTACTGTTTCTGGATTTAATGAAATACTAAAGCAAAACCCATCATGGAAATTCACTATGATTTACGACGGAGAGAGGCGAGGATCTCTAACCGTGCATGGGATGAATCAAGTTCATTGACATAAGGAAATAGATTTGTACAAGTAATCAGTACTGCAAAAGTTTGAATAAACTCGGGATTTTTTTTTTTTACTGTGTATATATATCCCACGTAATGAGCTTGCGTGGGCCACGGAAAAATGTGCTGCAAATTTGGTTACACTTTATATGAATACTATATGGTATGTTTTGATATTTCTATGTGTCATTGACTTTAACATAGAACTGACGAAAAATGGCATTAAAACGCATGCAACTATGATGTTCTTTTTCTTCAAAATTAGGACCAAAACAATTTACATATTGAATAAGCCCAAAGTAGCCACAATTTGGTTACTTACCTGCAAATACAATATATTCCCCAAATGAATTTTAGAAGAATTATATTACAATGTCTATTTAGTAGGCCTATTCTAACTGAAAGGTTCAGAGATGTTGCTGAGACATTCCTATTTAACTTGTCCAACATAAGCCTTCGGGGTTATAGTCTAGAGAAGGACATGTCAAATTTTGGGCATTCCTTTCCCTTACTCCTATATTTTTCTTTGGCGTTGTATCATGTGTACTGCTACATTAATGCGACATTTTCCCATTATGCCCTTTCCAAAGAGAAAGAACTATGGTATCTTTCATTGGGGAAAACAAGGTTTTAAAGGAGAATAAAACCCTGGGGAAAATTCAATTTCAATGAAAAGAGAGGATAGAGAGAAGCAATTAAAAAAAAAAGTTCCATCAAAATCGGTTACGAAATGAGAAAGTTATGAAAGTTTGAAAAGTGTCAATTAACTTTCTATGGCGATCCTCAAATTGGCAATGTTGCTTCAAAGTGACAGGTTTAGTAGTACAACTCTCCATATATATGTTTTGTACACAAAATTTCATATTTTCTCCATTATCTCTAAAGATGCTGCTTGCCTTTTTGTGAACTCAACATATGTTGTGTCAAATATATTTTCCCATGATATATATTAAGCTAAGAAGGAGACAAGCTGCACCTTGAGAGATAATGGGGAAAATATGATTTTTTTTTGTGTGTACAAAACAAATGGAGAGTTGTACTACTCACCCTGTCACTTTGAAGCAACATTGCCAATTTGAGGATCGCCATAGAAAGTAAATTGACACTTTTCAAACTTTCATAACTTTCTCATTTCGTAACCGATTTTGATGGAACTTTTTTTTAATTGCTTCTCTCAATCCTCTCTTTTCATTAACTTCATTGATTTTTCCCAGGGTTTCATTCTCCTTTAAGTTTCACCGTCGAACTCATATGTGTCTCGTGAACACAGGGAGAGTCAATAACTCCTCCTTGCGTTGTCGCCACTGTAAAACATATGTGGGTGAGGGAAATGTGTAAACTAAATAGTCTAGAAAGGATCAAGGTCATTACGTTTGAAAAACTAATTGAACCAAAACCCATCTTAAAATGTGTACCCAAACTTTTGATCAGCACTTTATATACACACGACTATATAGCTAGGCCATTTACATTTCAGCAGTGTGCAGTCCTTTCTGTGCCAGCCTGAAATTCAGACGTAATGTGACGTTACGCAAAACGACGCTGCTCGACGCAGCGGAAGTCTTGCATGTCACGTGGGCAGCCTTCAAGAAAACTTGCTGAAAATCCCAAACTGCCAATAAGTTATTCTTCTGGATTTTGCTTACTGTAAATACGAATATTTGCGTATTGTGATATTTTGGAAGCATTTGCAGATCATAACAAAAATGAAAATTAATCGATTCAGATATCGGTGCGTGGGATTACACAACTATGTACATTCGAAATTTCTTTAAATTGTGGAGGAAATGATATTCGCGTGATCAAATACAATTTTATCACAGTGGTAATCAGCTTCAGATATGGAATAGAATGCTATATAAATCAACATAACCTTCTGAAAATTTTATATCCATGTGAAAAACGAATTTTATATCCATGTGAAAAACGACCTAGTTTCACTGGATTTTGCTCATTAACGTCAGCGTACCCTCCACCGTGTCTAATATTACGATGCTTTCATGGATTCAATAAAACACAAGAGAAGCAAAGCCTCTCAAATTCCCCATGATTTACGATGGAAAGAGGAAAGGATCTCTCACCGTGCATGGGATGAATTAAGTTAATTAACATAAGGAAATAGATTTGTACAAGTAATCAGTACTCCAAATGTTTGGATATACACGGGATTTCAATTAAAAAACAAAAACAAACACTTCGATGTTTATAATAATATGCAGGATCGGCGGTTCCAAAAATTATGTGATATAACATGAAATCAAAGCCTTTGTCAGCTTACATAGTTACCGTACCTTAACCCTAAATGGCGTATAAAGGACGAGTCGAAAAAAAATGGCAAAGAAACATCTTTGGATCATTGCTACTGCCTTACTGGTGGATATTTCAAGTTACATTCTGCTAAAAAATCTAATTATGCACATGAACGTAGTAAATATATTAAATTTAAATGGGAGTAACCAAAACAAGCTGTGGTACATTGGGCGGATCTTTAATGTATATACTTCGATTTGCTATGAATTCTAAACAAAATTATGTTACAACGCGAGGTATCATTAGGCTGCCTTTTGTCAGTTTTAGTCTTTAAATTACCACAACAAAAGAAAAATACATTAGTATTATTAATACATTCTGTATAAATTATCTTTATATTGTATTCAAACCAAACGACGTTTTTGAGAGCCGAGACAAGCTCATTTCGTGAGAAATGCAATCTCACCATGATAAGTTTTTGAATGTATAAAGAAATTCAAGAACAAAAACTCACATAGCTGTGATAAAATTGTGATTAAATTGTTAAAAGCAGGAAAGTATCAATTTCCCCCAGTTGTAGCAAAAGTATTCGATATGATACTCAATAAGTGGCAAATTTTCGGAAAAAAGGTCTGAAAGCTATACAATTCCGATATTCAAAGCGGGCTCCAAAACGGACCCTTCAAATTACAGGGGAATATCTCTATCAAGCTGTATTTTGCAGTGTTCTGAAGGTTACATGCCGTTTTTCCGAAGGTTCATAATTCAGAAAGTGAAAAAGGGTTCATAATTTCGAAAGTGAAATAGGGTTAGTAATTCCGAAAATAAAAAGTAGGGTTCATAATTCCGAAAATGAAACAGGGTTCATATTTTCGAATGTTCGTAATTCCGAAAATTTATATAGGGCTCTACTCACTGGCTTAAATCCCCCTGGGGGGGGGGATGGGGGATATATCCCCCCCCCCCACTTTTCGAGGAGGGGGGGGGGGGATGGCCTGTACAATCATCCCCCCACTTTTCACGAAAGAAATGAAAAAATATATATTACTAGATATCATCATCATTATTATCATCATTATAATAATAATAATAATAATAATAATAATAATAATAATAATAATAATAACTGGAAATTTAATTCGTCACTGAAGACGAATTAGGTGGTCTGTCCCTGGGCCAATTGCTTTGTAGACGTTGATTAGAGGTGTGTATGTATGGGGGGGGGGGGGGGGTGTGGATGGGTGTTAGATTGAATGTGAATGATATGGGAGGGGTATATGCTTATGGGTGTTTTTTGAATGACAAAACGTGCCTTGTGTTTATCAAACAAGATCACGTTGGCAAATTATGTCAACCATCCCCCCACTCCTCGATATGGATTTACGCCACTGGCTCTACTGTATTTTCAGAATTGCGAACCTTCGGAACTATGAACCCTTTTTCATTTTCGGAATAACGAATCTTCGGGGTAATACATCAAATGTTCGGAATTACGAACCCTATTTCATTTTCGGAATTATGAACCCCTTGCTATGGGAAATTTGCGTTTCGGAATTACGAACCTTCGGAATTATGAACCTTCGGTAAAATGAACCTTCGGAAAAAAACGAGTACCTGTATATAACACGAGTAAAATATCTTAACGAAAACATCTTGAACCTGTTTTAAAGAAGGTAAAATAACAACCGATATATATTTGTGCTAAAGACCATAACTGATGGATAAGTAAAACAAAAAGAGAAAGAACAAAGCTGATAAAATTATGTGTTTTGTAGTTCTGAAAAAAAAAAAAACATTCGATAATGTTTAGCGGGGTCTCTTTTTATATAAGCTATTGAATAATGGAATAGGGGGAAATTTTTACGATATCGTTACTGATGTGTATAACAAAAAACAAACAAACGAATAAGTATAAAATTGACAAACGGAATTACACCTTGTTTTAAAACAAATACAAGCAAGGCTGTACTTGTAAGTATGGCAAGCCAAAGGGGAATATATTCGTCTCTTGTATTTATATTCATCTCTAATATATATTCGTCTCTAATATATTCGTCTCTTGTATTTATATTCATCTCTAATATATATTCGTCTCTAATATATTCGTCTCTTGTATTTATATTCATCTCTGAAGAAATATATTCATCTTTTGAAATTGTTTATATTTATCTCTACAGAAATATATTCAGCTTTTCAACATTTTCGTCATTTTAATCTATTCATCTCTTCAATATTTTCGTCTTTTTATTATATTCATCTCTTCAATATTTTCGTCTTTTCATTATATTCATCTTTTTTTTTATATATTCAACTTTTAAATATTTTTGTCATTTTAATCTATTCATTTCTTCAATACTTTATCTTTTAATTATATTCATCTACTTCATATAGTCATCTTTTCAATATTTTCGTCTTTTTAATCTATTCATCTTTTGAATGTTTTCATCTTTTAATTATATTCACCTATTTCGATAATTTCGTCGTGAAATTATATTCATCTTTTGAGATAAATGGCAGGAGATGGCGCTCGTATCTATTCGTCTCGAGAGCCCTCGATCTGTGCGACTCTGTGCGGCATTTATTCCACAAGTTTGTTCGTCTTTGAAATAATATGTTCGTCTCTTAATATATTTGTCTTTGACATATTATATTCTTCTTCTCCAATGGGCACGAGATGGCGCTTTACCACTTTCGAACTGCGCGCGCGCGCGACTTCCCCCCGGCCGGCCGCGCCGGAGCTAGCTAGCTAGCTAGGGCAAAGACTTTTAATAGTATCAAGACAGATTACTCTCACCTACTTCCGTAGTACATTAGGCAAGCGTAAGTTGCTGTGTTAAAAAAGACTCGGAAAAAATCGTTCGCCATAGGTATAACACGTGAAAAGATGTCTCCTTTTTTCTTGATATTTCATATCTTACTCATCTTTTTCAAGTCTGATTTTTGAACGAGAGGAAGGATGGATAGTTCAAAAAACATTTCTTGAACCTTTACTTTCAATAAATGCCACTATAAATCTTAGGGATCATCCTGCTTTTTGACAAAGTTGTCTGCCATAGGGTTCACACGTAAAAACAGGGATTTTAAGACTGATTATAGTTCCCCTATTATTACCTTGAATTTATTGTAAATGTGGCTTGCATGTAATTTGAGACTCCGAAATAACTTAATGAAAGCTCAAAAAGTGGAAGAGACCCCACATAAATCCCCGGGAATATGCATACTTTTGGCCTTCCAACTGCCATAGGTTAACACGCAAAAACAGGGATTTTGAAATAATTTTAATTCCCCTAGTATTTATTTGAAATTATGAAAAATGTGATTTACATGAAATTTCAAACTCTGAAAATGTATAATTAAGGTACGATGAGTCAAATAGACCCCTCATAAATCCCCGGGAATATGCATGCTTTTGGCCTTCCAGCTGCCATAGGTTAACACACAAAACAGGGATTTTGAAATGACTTTAATACTAATACTATAGCGGGGTTTGCTATACAGGTGCCGACTGCGCCGAGGTTGAGTTAGAGCAAGAGCAGAGAGCAGCGCCATCTCGTGCCCATTGGAGAAGAAGAATATAATGTTTCAAAGACGAATATATTAAAAGACGAACATATTTCAAAGACGAACAAACCTGCTGTGGAACAAATGCCGCACAGAGTCGCACATATCAAGGGCTCTGGAGTCGAATAGATACGACGAATATTGTCAAGGACGAACAAAAAGACATCTAAATGATAAAGGATGAATATAATTTCAAGACGAAAATATCGAAATAGGTGAATATAATTAATGATGAAAACATTCCAAAGATAAATGGATTAAAAAGACGAAAATATTGAAAAGATGAATATATGAAATACAGGAATATAATTTAAAGATAAAAGTATTGAAGAGATGAATAGATTAAAATGACAAAAATATTTAAAAGCTGAAAAAAAAAGACAGATATAATGAAAAGACGAAAATATTGAGGAGATGAATATGATGAAAAGACGAAAATATTGAAGAGATTAATAGATTAAAATGACGAAAATATTGAAAAGCTGAATATATTTCTATAGAGATAAATAAAAACAACTTCAAAAGATGAATATATTTCTTCAGAAATGAATATAAATACAAGAGACGAATATATTAGAGACGAATATATATTTAAATGCAAGAGACGAATATATTCCCCTTTGGCCTGCCATATGTAAGTCCAACGTTATTTCATTTGTACTTGAATGACCTACCTAATGATATTTGAGTAGATGGAACAGACACAGTATCTTTCAACGTGAAACTGGTAAAACTATCTGATGTTTGCTGATGATATAGTTCCGATATCAAAAACCCAAGAAGGTATGAAAATTATGCTCAGCAGGTTACAACAATGCACAGCAAATGGTTGCTACAAGTCAGTGGCGGATCCAGGAATTTCAAATTGGGAGGGGGGGGGGGGTGGGGGGGGGGGGAGCCAGCGGCGAGGGAGCGGGGGTGGGTGTGGGAGGGGGTATACCCTCCCATGGTTAGGACTTTAAAAAAAAATCATGTGCGAAAGTCGCATTTTAAAAGCACTTTTAGTTAGAGGAAAAGCTCTAACCCAACCATTGTCTGTAATCTGAATTGAATTGAATTGAATTGAAATTGAATTGAATTGCAAAACACGCAGCCCGAACGCTGATACTGTTTGTTTTTAAAACAATAACACAGATAGTAAAATCAACATCTCGAATAAAAAATGAATCATAATACAACACAACATAACACAACATACTCTTAAAAAGTTATAAAATTACATATTGGCAAATACAACGAGTCTAGTGCATTATGCGAATGTCCAATAATAGCAATTGGGTTATTGATTCAATAACTCACAATCTCTGCAAAAATGCAATTTATGATTAATAATTGCTAATGAAATTTTGTACTCCCCCCAATATATTTGTATATGAAATGGACAAATTTTGCTGACCCCCTCCCCCCCCCCCCAGTATCTCATTGTATCAGTTTTAAATAGAGATTCTGAATAAAAATTATTTAAAATATTCGACTCTCTCAGATATACACATATAAAAATACAAATTAAAAAAAGAAAAATCATTTGAAATAACAAGAGAGAATTACGTGGCCTGATGTTAATAAATGTATATAGACTGGCCAAGTGCACTTAATTTATCAAAAAATCAATTGTCTTATTAACCCTTTCGAGACAATTGACCACATTTTGTGGTTGGGCTCAATAACTTTTGATTCAGAGCCCTGAAAAATATACCAGATGCATGAGTAGAAAGAGCAAAAATTTCTACACACATTGTTTCCATTTTTGTTGTATGACCATATTGCGTTTGATGCCAGGAATTTTAAAAAGGAGATTAAGCTTGAAAATCCTTAAATTGGCAACACATTGAGAGGTTCAAAATCATATTTTTTATCAAAATTGGCAATTTTTTTCAACTTTTCGACTAAGTTTCTAATGATGTATATTGTTTTCAAAGACATTGCATTTTGTTAGAACCATGTAGCACTAAAAGAAAAATATTATTGTTGCCAATTTGAAGAACGAAATGTGATCAATTTAGCCTTTAAATAATTCCTGTCCTGAAAAGGTTAAGTAAGCTAAAGAAAAAGGAGGATCGAGAGAAATGGACATAAGAGACAAGAATATGGAAAAATGAATTCTGAAAAAAAAAAAAATTGATCAGCAATTATAGAAAATAAATGCACAAATATAAACGTGCATCCATATTACATTTTTCACAAATGATAGCTAAAAAGAATCCAATAGACAAGAAAATTAGCAAAAATTAAAACAAAACTTCGGAGAAATTAAATAAGTCCTGCTTAGAGTACCTCTATTAGAGAGTAGCGACAATGATTTGAACGCCATTTTGTTTCCACTGCTATGCAAAATTTCTATTCAATTCTAATGAGCACCTGCATGGGTGTTCTCAGGGGTGGCGCTACAGGGGGGGGGGGGCAGAGGGGGCGACCGCCCCCCCCTATGATTTTTCAAGTAGTGAAAAAAGAAAAAAAAAAGAAGAAAAAAGAAGAAAAGGAGGAAGAAAAGGGGAGAAAAGGGAAGAAAGAAGAAAGAGTATTAAAAAGAGAGGTCTTAAACATATAACTCTATATTACCCCTGATATTTAATGGAGAAAAAAATATGACGTCATCTTTAGGTCGTCTTGCCCCTCCTATCAAATTACCCTGGCGCCGCCCCTGGGTGTTCTCAATAGAATGAATTCGAACGCCATTTTGTTTCCAGAAAAGTCACACGTCCATGTCGCTACTCTCTATATAAAGGTACTCTAATCCTGCTGCTCTGACAGCGCCCTCAATGAACGACATACCGGGAATGGGCTGTTTGTAAGGAAAAGTAAATACCTTTAAAGCTTATTAATTCTCAATATTCAAAATACGGTCGGCATCATTTCATAAAAAAATATTCACCTTGAACGATGCAGTCAGTCAAATTAAAGCACACTTATTAATATTGAATGATCGGATAGTTGATATACCTGAGGCCTATTTCACAAAGACTCAATTGACAATTAAGATTATATGTGCGAGTCAGAAAAAAATGTTACACTTTTTAAAATGCTTATATTACAAATATGATAGAAATATCATAATTTTTTTCTTGCACCACTGTTAGATAGAATAACTCTTCCAGTTTTATTTGATACCATATTTGTGGGGAATCAATAATGAATTTACTGGATAGGAATAAATCAATGTGTCTGGGTGAAAATCCATTTGCGCAAACATCAATAATGCCTTGTCTGATTTGGATGGGACTGCACAATGAGCAAAGAAGCCTTTTGTAATGATAATTGAGTTATTCCAAATCAGTCAAGGGGCTGTTAATGCTAAACAGCTCCTGTGGAATGGCCCCCGACATGCCCAAGATCTCCAGACCTAACACCCATGGACTTCTTCGTCTGGGGGTTCCTGAAGTCCAAGGTGTACAGCAGCCCACTTACCAGCTTACAGACAGGCAGACACTTCGTAGGGCCAATGGCAGCGATGCACCATCGAGCTCAGAAATACATCGAGAGAAACGGACGCCATGTGGAAGATTGGAAGCTATGTCCAAGTGCACAAAACGACTATGAAAAAGGACTTTTCAGTGAAGATCACTGAATGGTATGACTTCTGGCTTTATTCATTTATTCATTTATTTATTGGTTCTCATATGATTATTCGTGTTGGTTAAACATATGCATTAACTTTACACTCATTGTTTGTTTGAATGTAGTTTGTTTCAGCAGGTAATACCACTTGGCGCAAATGAGTTTTGACTATCTTTCAAACAATGGCTATTGTCATGGGCGTAAATATGCAGGAAATTCTTTTCATCAGAGGGGGACGTAACAATAGGTCGTCCCCCCCTGATGAATAGAATTGCGTAACAAATCTCCGCCACTGGCTATTGTGCACTCAACCGTAATAGTAACATTGAAACAAATGTTACCAAGCACCAAAGATATATATACTCTATCCATACATGCTAAAAATACTATGTTAATCCCACAATTTTAAAAACAATACTCAATTAAAAAAGTGTAACATAACACTGTAGTGTGATGTGGATGCCTTGACAAATATTATAACTACCAGACCAAAATGCCTCCTTCTGAGACTTTTCAGTTCAGTTAAGTTAAATGTAATCATACAAAGAGAATGAGAAACATCTTTGTTTTTGAATTAACAAAGAAAAAAGAAATGAACGCTTAAATCGACAGAGTACTGTAACCATGATTGTGAAGTCGAGCTTCAATTTTACATCAACATAAATCGTTCGTGAAACACCCCCTTTTCTGGTCACTGGAGAGGAAAGCGGAGGGAGAGTGGTTGGGTATTGTACACGCGAGCACGCTCGTGGATCGTGAAATAAACAGTACCAGGGGAGCGTTTCATCAAGCGTTTTGTCAGTGATTTTTACCGACAACTGTTATAAGCTACTGAAATCCTTGCATCTGATTGGCTGAGAGCAAATTTGTCAGTAAAAATCACTGACAAAACGCTTGATGAAACGCTAACCTGAACTACTTTCCTAAAACTTTTAGCCTCGGTACCAATCTAAATTCGCGCTTTAATGATTAAAATCTTGAAGTAAGGGGAGCGGCGCTTCGTACAATAAAATGTGGTGCGCTACTATTAACGATATACTTGGTAATGAAACCAAAGAAAATTTATGAAAAGCCCGCGCTATATTTAAGGTGATCCGAAGAGTAAAAACAAATATGTAAATAAATCACAAAACAGAAAAATTAAAGGGGGGGGGGGGGACGCCCTAGGCGGCCCTGCCTGGATCCGCCACTGTATAAGTTAATATAATAAATACCAAAATACTCATCTGTAATAAAAATGGAAGAATGTTGAAAAAACACAACTTTTATATAGATGATGAAGTGATAGAAGTTCTAAAGAAGCAAACTATTTAGGTAATACTATGAATGCTTTCAACAACGCCAACGAAAATCTAGTAGATAAACCCAAAAGAGCAATGCTCAAACTTTACAAATCATGATGAAAACAATGAATGAATTCCGTTATGAAGGGTATTTTTCAAAACCAATTCACTACAAATCTGCACAGTGATGTAGGGAATAATAGTAGGGAGGGGAACAAACTAAGAACATACAGGAAATTTAAGTCAGATATTAAACAGGAATAATATCTTCATATTATCAAAAGTTTTCACCTCCGAAAAAATATATGCCGCTTCAGAATAATCTGTCTTAATTTAGCAATAGAAACAGGAAGGCACAGAAGGCCTAAGAAAACATCAATACATCTTAGAATATGCAATGACTGTGAAGAAGGAAAGATTGGTGACGAACTACACAAACTGATGTTTTGCCCTAAATCCAAAGAACAAAGAAAAAACCTCTGAGATGTTTTATTAATGAAATACCCTAAATGTTGCTTTTCTCGGAGCAGAAGAAAATGTCAAATTCTCAATAAAATTAGATAACGAATATGTCATACTCAGCCTAGCAAATTTTAAAAAGGATATCATATCATTATCATATCACAGTTTTGGTAAACCCTCAAAAATATTCGTCATATTTCTTTGAAATTTTAGATAATAAATAGCAAGATACTTGCATAACTAAGCTGCTGTTTAGTTTTTTTGCTCCTCAAGTGAACTATTAAACAAATGAGAGGGAAAAAAATAATTTACATACCGGGCCAGGGAGGTATATCACAACTCCCGAAAATGGCAGCGTGCACTATACACTATGAACCGCGTGCAAAACCTACGAGGTTTTTGTGTATACTACACACAATGACACACATGCTATGTCCATGGGAAGCCGTAAGGAAGGAAAGGTCCTAGCGCAGGGCAGTATTAGTTTGCAGGCACAAACCCTTGTCAGTCGTAAAAGAGTGTCTGCACTGTAAGACTACCATAGGCCATGTACTATAGCTGCTCCTGGCACGACCAGAAGGTAGCTGAATTAGGCTTCTCTCCAGACACAGTGATTTTCTGATAAAGTGTCAAATTAGGGTTTGTGCTTGCAGACCAGGGCAGTATAGCCGTGATCTATAGTGTTCCTTAAAGATATTCACACTTAAATTCACCAGAAATCATGGATGGAATACCAAATGATATCATACAAACATCTTTTGATACAAGGATAACAACATGAGACTTTATTCAGCACGTTTCTGTCCAATTTTCTTTTTGC
Source organism: Heliocidaris tuberculata (assembly GCA_025618425.1). Classification (NCBI taxonomy): domain Eukaryota; kingdom Metazoa; phylum Echinodermata; class Echinoidea; order Camarodonta; family Echinometridae; genus Heliocidaris; species Heliocidaris tuberculata. Next base: position 18,658,747 of record CM046833.1, read on the forward strand.
TACCAAACTGTATATGAGCTTTTAGGAGAGAATTCTGAAATGAATTATATCATATCAACCTATGTAGATAGGAATGAAATATTGTTGGGATACTCTGATATTTTTACCATATTTTGCTATATATTTGTTGTTGGAACATTTGGTATCAAATGACTTGTCTGAATCATTTCTAAAGGACTGAATCATTTCTAAATGAATAGCCTATTTATTTGAACTATCAGCAATATTTAATTCCATTAAAAAAAGATATCCCCACATTTTAACAAACGTTAGTATTACCTGTGTATACCATATTATGATTCCAATTTTTATTTTTATTTCCAATAACAGTCTCGTTCACAGTTCCATATAGCGTATATAGCATATAGCGATGAAACTGTATGATTTGTGTAATAATTGAATAAAATACCAGCATCCCGGTAGAGAGAGAGAGAGAGAGAGAGAGAGAAAGCACCACTGCGCCTGCGCATGTCAGTTATATCCCATAATACTAATACCCATAACGAGAAATTAGTTCTATAGACCAAACACCATCTACCTGGCGAAGCAGAAACATCTTCCTCAAGCTTTTGACAGAAGTTTTGCGTTCTCTATTAAACTTGCCTATCTCGCATTAGGGGGAAGCACTCCCTCACTAAAATGGCTCTCTTCGATTGCATCTTAGCGCTGATCATATTCAGTGGATGTATTCCACTTGCCTCCACCACTGCCTTTGGTAAGAATGAGATTTCCCCCCATTTTTCGACTTCTGTCATCATTGTCATCTTCTGATAAATAGTCTGGGTTTATACAAAATTCCTAAGTGACTGTAAAGCTCTTGGACACTTTAAATGCATTTGTAACAAACACCTACTCTCTAAATGTAAACGAGTGAATTTGTCACTCTACATTAAGAGTGAAGGAACTTTCACTCCTAATGGAATGGTAAAGCACTTCCTTTTGAGTGAGCATACCGATATTCCTTCATCAGCCGTCTTACTCACTGACAGAGTCAGTCTGTGTTCCGCTCGATATCATTCTATGCAGACGGAATTATTTTTACTCTTGAGCAACAAGTGACGCAAGGCAACCAATGACAAGCCGCTTGAAATTCATTGTCAGTGTCATTTTTTTCTGTGAATAAAACTACATGCATCACTCTTTAAAAAAATGGTTAATAGTCTAACGAACCAGTGCCAAATATTTTAGCACTATGCTGTAGCGAGGGGTATGTATAAGTGACAGCACATCGGTTATAACGTGAAACCAATAGAGATTACAACGTATCGGTACTGGTTGGGCTTCAGGCAGGAAAATTAGCATAATTCGCATATTTAAATAATATAGGAGTTTTGTCATGACTCATTTTGATAGATTTGTTTTGATAAAGTTGTTTTGCCGAAAATCAGTGGTTACATTTGATAATTCAGTAGGGATTATGCTGTTTTAATGAAAGTGTTAGTTTACTAACTGTTACGTCAATGGTTTTTTTTTATATGATAGTGTAGTGCTTGCTAAGTTGTAGGATTATGTGTTTCGAACTAGCCATCTCATTGTATTCGCTCCCATTATGGCCCAATGGATCTCACCGAGGTCTTTATCAGGCATTTACTTGAAGGCCATGTTTTACAACCATTAGAAACTGTTCGAAATCTGGGTGTTGTATGTGACAAACATTTATTAATGACTGATCAAGTAAGTAAGATTTGCCGAGCAGCCTCCTTCTCCTTATATAAAATAGGACAAAATAGGACAAATTAGGCGTTACTTAGATGAGAAACTGACAGAAAGACTAGTTCATAGACTCGTAATGTGTCATATTGATAATTGTAATGCTCTTCTCTACAACCTACCTGAAACTCAACTGAACCGAATCCAAAGAATCCAAAATTCTGCTGCACGGCTTGTTACGAGATCCCGTTCGAGTGAATCTATCTCTCTTATTTTGAAAAAAAAAATACACTGGTTACCTGTTCGTTCTGGAATTGTGTTTAAGATCCTTGTCTTAACCTTTAAGTGCCTCAAAGGATTGGCTCCTACATATTTGACTGATTTACTTATCCAATACATACCAAACAGAAACCTCAGATTTTCCCAAAAGTCCCTTCTCACAATTCCACAAATAAATACAAAATTTAATGGGTCACGCTCTTTTCAGGTTGCATCAGCAGAACTTTGGAACAAATTGCCAGAAAATATCAAAAATTGTGATACCGTTGACAACTTTTAGGCACATCTTAAAACATTTCTTTTTAGAAATAACTTCCAGTGTTAACTGGTAACTAGATGAAGTACATGTATGTTGAGCATACCTCACTCTTCTCAAGCTTCTCTATCCACTTTTCCCTTTTCCTCTTTCTTACAGCGCATAGGGACATACTGTGATATGCGCTATATAAATATGGTATATCATTATTATTTAGATGTTGCCATCAAATTCCCTGTTGCAATCCCCGGCCTGTTGCTTTTGAGATAGCATGTAAAGATGCTGCAAATTTAAGCAACAAACAAATCTTCAATAGAGTTAATTAATGGGTTGATGATCTGAGAGAAAGGGATAGCTGGTAAGTGATCTTCAATTCAAGGTGTTCGATTGTCTGCTGCTGTGAAGAGGCGAGAAAGGTGACCGATTGCCATCGACAGATGAGTGATTGCTGGTAGGCCAGGGCCCTCTTGCATAAAAAGTTGCGATTAACGCAACTCAAAAAATTAAACGCAACTCGATTTTCAACCAATCAGGATCGTGTATTTGGGACTTGCGTTTAATTTTTTGAGTTGCGTTTAATCGCAACTTTTTATGCAAGAGGGCCCTGGTGGTGTACAGTAGCTGACGGTTGGTGATGGTCGAGTGCTGGTAACTCCAGCCAAGGAGTTGCTCCAGTCATCTGCACCGGTCACCAGACGGACGGGGAGCTCGGCCAGGCACCTGACAAAATAGCAGTGTCAGCCGGCGTGGCGAACCGTGCCCGTCACAATACTCTTGAGACTGAGTTGATGATTTCACTCAGAAAGGAGTGAATTATCTCCACTCTGTCCACATGAGTGATAACATTTTCACTCTTTAAAGGATTGGTGTTTCACTCTGTCCTGAGGGAAATAGTGACCACTCTTTTTTCAATCGAAAAAGGGTTTTCCCTTATTTAACAACTTGTGAGAGTGGAATTTCACTCTCTTTTGAGTGCTTTTTCACTCTTTTACATTTAGAGAGTAGGTGGATCTTGGGGGCCAAAACCGCCGCGGGCTCAAATGAAATAAAGGGGCGAGGGGAGGGGGAGGGGGTGATAAGAAAAAATATAATTTTCCGCTTTGTAACCATGTAACCATAACATTTTTGGTCTTCACTACCTTTCTTTTAAAGAAAGGCAAATGCTCGCTTAAAGTTTTTGTACAGATATCAAAATTGCATGAGTTTGAAGTCAAGGCGTACATTATGTTTCGCTTTGATAAAATGTTTGTTTGACTTTGGCAATGCTGCTTGGTACAGCAGTCTGGGCAAGATGGATTTGAAAAAGTTAAGAACAATTTAAATCTAAAATAAGATTGTAAGATTTATCAATTGCTCAGGCCTGAGAACACATGTTGGGAAAAGCGATCTTGAAAGAGCAGGCGTTCTCCGTTTTGATCAAAGATCAAAACAACTTGTATTAAACCATGTGCATAAAATATATCAATGATAAGTAGATCATTACATTGCCACTAATTTTACTAGCGTGTCAAATGTTCATAATCATGATACAAGAAATAGTCATCTTAACTTCGTTTTACCTAAAAGACTTGGAAAAATAGGAAATTCTTGCTATTTCAATGTTGTACAGTTTTGGAACTCTCTTCCAAATCAATCAAAAACTGCTGCAAGTTTTTCACATTCAAAATTTGAACTGGAAGAATATCTAAAACTAAGTTCCTAAAAATATGTAATTACTGCTCATATTTTAAATTCGTTTTGTGTTAAATTAAGCTTGTTCATATCTTATTTGTCTTAGTTTTAAAAGTTTTGTTTTTGTTTAGCTTTATGATTGTAAAATTTATCAATATTTATAGTAGAGCTACATAGCAACAAATTCCAGACCAATTGTGCATTTTATGATTAAAGCACCAAATTTGTCACACAGGTACATAAATATGTTCTAAGCAAACGAGGATATAGAGCCACTTGGAATTCGGGCCTGGGGCCTGTTCTGTCCGTTCTTTTTCAAACTGGCCGCCACAGGGTACTTTGCCTGTAAATTTGGTCCAAAAGAGAGAGATATTTTTTTAAAACCAAATGTAAGTTTAATTAAAGTTGTAATCATTTTTTATGTTTCCAGGATTTAGGTGCCCATATTTTTCTAAAGGCCCTTTTCATAGACAATAATTTTGATAAAATTATTGAACTGTAGTGGTAGAATCTCTTTAAAATGATCGCTATTTTAATTCCAATTCCAAATCTAGTTTTCACATAACCTAACATTTATTGTTTAAAAAATACATGCTCTTTCTAGACAATCATGCACTTTACGGGAATTTATTATTGCGCAATCGCTGCAATGCCTGCAGCCCCGGGCGCTATTTTTTTCTTTCTGTCACATGCAAAATGAATTCCACGTTCAGTTAGACAGAAAATATGTGAAATTTCGTTATTTAAATTTTATTATAAACGACTCATGTGGAAGAGTTGTTAACGCACCCCTTCGAGAAGAGTCCCCCACTTTTCTCGAAAGGTACGTTAACGCGCCCCTCCATTCTCAACGCACCCTTTCAAGACAAGAGGGGGCAGTTTGCAGGCACAAACCCTGGTCAGTCGTAAAAGAGTGTCTGCATTTTAAGACTACCATAGGCCATGTACTATAGCTCACTGACACGACCAGAAGGTAGCTGAATTAGGCTTCTCTCAATGATTTTCTGATAAAGTGTCAAATTAGGGTCTGTGCTTGCAGACTAGGGGGGGGGGGGGGGGCTTTCTCGAAAGGGTGCGTTGAACGCTCCACACCGCGCCGCGCCGCATCGCACCCTTTCGAGGGCAGAGGTGTAGATTTCAAGTCCCGCTCATCCCTACTCCTCACTTATTTGAGAAAAGAAACAATGTAAATCTGGTAATTTGTCTCTGTTCTAATGAAAAAACCCAAATATATACCCAAGGTAAGTGGGATAGAAGAATAATTGATCTTGGCCTTGTACGCAGCAGAACAAACCGATAGGCCTACCGATAGCAAAGAAGATGGTAAACAAGTAGTCTGGGAGCCTGTCCCGAAACATTTATCCCATTTTACATATAAGATTTGACCCCTTAAAGTAACTTAGACCATCCATGTCATTCACAAAAAGTTTGTCAGCTCGAACGAAGCCGCTGGATTTGGCCCCCAGAGCCCCCCCCCCCCCAAAAAAAAGAGCCCTAAAGTCGGATCAATTTCAACCCATCTAACAGTAACATTTGTCAGAAGGAAGGTGTATGACTATACATTACCAATACACAAAAACTGACAAAATTTTCCGTCGGAATTGGTTGTCAGACCGCCTCTAAAAATAGGGGAAAATTTTTCTCCTTAAGGCCCATGGAACAAATTTTGTCACGGTTAGAAGGAAGAGGTATGGATGTACATTACAAAAAATATACAAACACGCCTCTGAAAAACCCCCGCAAAAAACACCAAAGTGCCCCTAAACTAAGATTTGCTGCCCAAAATGCTCTGGATGTAGAGAAAACCTCTTTTTTTGCATTATAATCTTAATAGCTCCAATGTGTGTAATTCGATACAGGTCAAATGTACATATAACACGATAAAAACTACTTTCGAAAAATAAACTGAAGGGCAATTTCAAAGGCCTATTGTACTGCCCATAGAAATCAGATTCGGATTACGTAATAAGCCGTTGTAATGTTCGCACATTTCTAAAGGTGATAGACAGGGCTATTGAAATTGCCTTCAGTTGAGTTTTCGAAAGTAGTTTTTATCGTGTTATATAGTACAATCTTGAGTATTTCTTGGGGTGCACTTTGGTGTCAAATGATCATTTCAATAATAAGTTATTAAATTGAACAAGAAAATAATTTATTGCTTTTTCAAAAGTAGTCAAATTATATTGCGAGCGAGCGTAGCGAACGGGCACAATCTTGTTCAATGTGATGTTAAGTCCAATTTGGGGTACTTTTCCCAGAGGGTGGTTGTCCTGGGGGTAGTTGTCCGGGGGGGGGGGGGGTAGTTAGTTGTCCAAGAGGGTGGTTGCCCTCGGGGGTAGTGGTCGGGGGGGGGGGGGTAGTTGTCCAGGGGTACTTGTCCTAGAGGGTGGTTGGCTTAGGGGGTAGTTGTCTGGGGGAAGTTGTCCGGGGGGTAGTTGTCCTACGAGGGTAGTTGTCCGGGGGGGGGGGTAGTTGTCCTAGAGGGTGGTTGTCCTAGAGGGTAGTTGTCTGGGGGTAGCTGTCCGGGGGGTAGTTGTCTGGGGGTAGCTGTCCAGGGGGGTAGCTGTCCGGGGGGGTAGTTATCCGGGGGGTAGTTGTCCTAGAGGGTAGTTGTCCGGGGGGTAGGTGTCCTAGAGGGTGGTTGTCCTAGGGGGTAGTTGGCTGGGGGGGGGGTAGTTGTCCGGGGGGTAGTTGTCCTAGAGGGTGGTTGTCCTAGGGGTAGTTGTCTTGGGGTAGTTGTCCGGGGGGGGGGGTAGTTGTCCTAGAGGGTGGTTTCCCTAGGGGGTAGTTAGTCGGGGGGGTAATCATCCTAGAGGGTAATTGTCCCGGGGGGTAGTCGTCCTAGGGGGTGGTTGCCCTAGGGGGTAGTTATCCTAGGGGATAGTTGTCCTAGAGGGTGGTTATCCTAGGGGTGGTTATCCGGGGGGTGGTTGTCCAGGGGGTAGGTGTCCGGATACGCCGAAAAATTAGTCTATTTCGTTCGGGGATATGCTCCGCTGAATCCCTCTCCTAGGAACAGAGACTCGAAAGTCAGAAAATGTTATAAAACTCCTAACAGACGGATTTTTCTTGCTGTCTAGTATTACTAGTGCTATTAGTGATAGTACCGTTGCGCGCATGGGAATATACACCTTTGCCGCTCCGCGAGCCCCGGATAAAATGTAGGTAATTCTGCTGCACCTGCAAACACTGAAAACCGATTTCGGCTTTACTACAGAATACTCTACAAAAACGCGGACAGGCAATATTCTAACCTAAACCTGAAAATTACAAGAACGTTAATTAGTAGTAACTGTTAACTAAGATCTAGATTCAATTTAAAGTTCTAGCAAATCGTCTGCATGCGAGACATCGCTTAAAGGTAATAAACAGTAGTGGTAGCAAAATGAAAGTTGGCATGAAACTGCTCAAAAACAGTCTCATATTGTTCGGCTTGCATAAAAAGATACATGAGTGAGATAATCCGGTATTATATTCATGATTTCCGGTGATTTTCAGTAAAATAATTCAAATGATCGAATATCAACGGTTACCTTATACCCTCGCTAAGGACCACCTACCCCGACGCTCCCGGCTCAACGGCGCACAGCGGTTCGCACACACTGTTTACACGTGTGTGAACTGTCAACGCGGTACCGCGCTTGTAATTCGATGTTTATTTTTGGGGATATTTTAGCCATTTCTAAACCATTTTTCTTCAAACAAACGTCACCAACGTTCGAAATTAATCATTTCACAACAGTATATGTAGTAATTTCCATTCCAGCTGACAAAGTAGTTAAATATCCAAAGCGCCACCTTTCCCACTACTGTACAATACCTTTCAAACTTAGTAGTATAGTGCCTGGCCGGCTGTAACCGAACGGCCGGGAGCGAGCTGTAATCCCGCTTCGTACCAAATTCACTTCAGTGCAGCTGCAAAGACGCTGAACTTCTGTTTCACTCACACTTACGAGCTGCAGGTCGGAGTTACCAGTACTTGCACGGCTAGATCAAAGATGCATTGAAATACTTTAAACAATACTGTTATTTTTTCATTTCAAACTCGTTAAAAATGCGATCATGACTTTGAGAACAAAGTAAGTATCACCCACTTTCCTACGTGCAAACTCAGGGAATCACAATTATTATGCACACACGTCACCAGCGCGGCTTTACACGATACGACGTCACCAAATCCAAGCCTTTGGATTTAGCAGCGTTACGCCGCCGCCGCACAGTGGGCCAGAATGGCTCCTAAGTGCGTCAAAATTCAGTTTTACCTAAAATTTAAACTTAGATGATGGGTGTTTGGGTATTCAGACCCGCAGAATCCAATGAAAATATTTTCACATACCTATGACGTCATTAAAATACCGATTTCTGATTGGCTGCCAAAATCCAATGGAAAATAACATATTTATCGTATTACAATGATTGTCCTACTTCAGAAAATTAATAATGCGATCTCTACGCTACGCTTTATATCAGAAAGTGAAAACGGTGTAAACTTAAAGCTCAGGCATATGGTACGTAAGAGCGAGTGACTTAAGGGGGGGGGGGGCGCCCTCCTGGAAAATATTTGTAGTACTGAGAAATTTGCAATGTATTGCAATGTATGATGTCATTACTTGAAAGTAAACCTTGATAATACATATACATGTACTAATGAAATAATAATATTCAGCTAATTAAAAAAAAAAAAAAAAACAATGAAAGAGCGCCCTCTGTAGCCTTGATAACTTTGCGAGAAACGTACCTGTATCACTAAAAAGTAATTTTGTAGGTACTATCGAGTTATCAAAACCATAATACTGACTAATAAAATCCATGCATATTGTAAGTCCTTTAGCCCTATTTTTTATAATGTCAGAAGAGTGAATTATTTCGAAAAGCCTTCGCCTTGAAATATTCAATGAAGCCATTGTGAATTACTCAGAATTACTAAGAAGAAAAGAACATTTTTAGAGCTTGGTTTTGTGTTGGACAAATTATGATACAAACATGCCAAAGGTTTCAAAATTATATAAGTTATAAACAAACCGGTATGAATTTTAAACTACATGATAGTCATTAATCGCGCCCTCTCAACAATGGAAAATCGAGCAGAAAAAACAGAGCTACACCTCATAGAAGACAGGAATGCATAATCAAGATTTGAGAAAAAGTCATGTCCCGTAGAGAATACACGCAAAATGTGAAAAATTGACATGCCTCCTTTAATCGCAAAAATACAGCGTGATCCCTTTGTCAAAATGAAAAATGGTGGTAACTGATTTTGTAGAGAATTGTCTCAGCTACAACATATCACAATTTGAAAGAAAATCGACAACCTATTACTGAAATATTGTCAAATGAATACAAAAATTATGACGTCATGTTTTCAAAATCGAATTTTTAAGTTCATATGCAAATATGATGACGTCACAAAATGCGATCGACCAAATTTTGCATGAATTCAAATCTACAACTAACAGGCTTTCAGAATATGTAATAAAATTTGGGGGTACCGGTTCATTCTGACGAGCTATAGCGGATTCTAGATAGGCATGTTTTTACCACTGTTTACATTATATTGCCCATTGACTCGCGCACGAATTTGAAAGTTTTAAAATTTGAAAACGCGGGTGTGGCATTATGGAAGGTCGAGAATGACTGTAAATAGTTGGAGATTGTCAAGAATAGTGTCAGGAATACAAACTATGCGAAAAAAATGGCGTCTTTACGTTCTGTACGCGCTGCGCACGCAAGGACGGAAAATTTTGAAATGCTTAAAATGTCCTGAAACGTACTCTGATTTGATTAAAAAGTGATTTTAAGCATTTTTAAATTTTGACGCGCGCGTACGTGCGCGTCATGAGCGCGCGCGGATTTTGTTGACATTTTATGTTGACCCTTGACCTGAAGTTAATATATGTTAAATATGGTTCATTTTTTATGAATCGTTATGAAGATATGATTGATAATGTGATTCAACAAAATGGCGCCTGGATGATGGCCAGCGTCGAATGCATAAAGCTGCAGGCTCCACTAGTGCAGTGGCGCGCGTCGTTATGAAAGTGATGAAAATCACTAGACTCGATGTACCAGTCGTTTCACAAGAGTTAAATAGTTCACAATAGTGATCGATCGCATTGAATCAAACGCTAATAGCGTTGGATTGGAGGGAGGCTTTATGTTACGGATTTTAGCGATTGATAGGAAAATAGCGATTAATCGCTAATCTCTCTTTATGTTACGGGGCCCTGATGACCTTGAAAAGTTTCCTAGAACTTGACCTTCATAGGCCTGATGCCGGACTGAAATTTGAGTAATAACGACCACAAGAAAGTTGTCGGAAAAAATAATGAAAATTCTGACGAAATTAAGAGGTGATCTGTCTTCGACAGACCACCTAATAAAAATATACAAGTAGAGGAATACAGGTAGATAGATAGATGGAGGGATGCGTGTATTAATAGATAGATGGATATAGATAGATAGATGGATGGGATACGTGTAGATAGATAAAAATAAATAATGCACTCAAAAGGCAAGCTAAATCTTGCCTTCTGGACTTCATTTATTGAAGGAAAGAAACAATTCTCTACAGCCCAGCGCATTTTTCAAAGAAGAGAAACTTCACATTGTTTGACAAGTGTGGGTCGTTAAAAGAATTCTGGCTTGGAAGCAAGCAATTGTTTATTTATACAAAATAGGAGCATTTACGGACATTGGAAACAGATCTCCATCTTACCCAACATCATAACAGATGCCTATTCTATTTATATAGCAATTGCACAAACATGAACTATATCTACACTTAAAGTTTATTAATAATAAGAAGAAAAGTCTTACCTTAAACGAAGAACATAACAAAATAGAAAAATATAAAAAATGCAAAAAGTTGAGCTTCCGGCCCTTAGAATACTGAACACCACTGAACATATCTGGCATCAAAATATAACTGCGATGGTTGAAAAAAGAAACCAGGGAGGTGTTTCATAAAGCTGTTCGTAAAATTACGAACGACTTTACGCACGACTGGTACCTGTTCTTGGGTGCTAATCAGATTCTCAATAGTTTTGATTCCCATCAGCTAAAGCTGAAATCCAATCTCTGTGGATTAAAATTCTTGCTGTTAAACAAGCATCCGAATGCAAAATTATTTGTCAAAACTGATTAGTGTTATTGGAAATTCAGTCCCACATGTTAAAACACCAGGGAAAATCTGGGATACCTCATTTAGCACATGGAATTTAGAGCATGGAATAATGTTTTATCTACCCACCCCCCCAGGCTCAAGCCTACACCCTTGACAAAATGCTTGACACTATAGTTCTATCATCATAGCGACAAAGGGATCTACACAATGGTAATCTTAATGTTTTTCTTGATGATTCTTGCCTTTGTATCCCATCACAATGTCGAGGGGATTCCTGATTCTTTTGAGCCTGGATGTGATCCACAGATAAGCAGGTCGACTTTCCATTCTTGCCTCCCTGTAATTCATCCCATCAATGAACCCAACAAGATTACCTCTAACTTAAAAAGATGCTTTGTTGGGAGGAGACTGCCTTATTATTGGAACACAACAGCCACATTTCAATCAGAACTCTTTTTATGTGGTGATGTTGAATCAAATCCAGGACCTGGTAATTATGAAAGTTCATCTAAGGTCACCGCCGCTCATCCACCTCGCTCAGCTAGCGGACTTCTGAGCTGTACGTTACTTAATGCAAGAAGTTTGCGTTCAAAGATACCAGAGTTTGAATCGTATGTGTGTACCGCCAAACCAGATATTATATGCATTAATGAGACATGGTTGAATGAAGATACTTATGATGCATCTTTGGGTTTTCCAGATGATTACCATATTTTTCGTCGTGATCGCCCTGGTGGTCGACGTGGAGGTGGTGTCTTGCTTGCACTACGCCAGTACTTGAAACCGGAACGCAAGGACATCCGCCACAACACCCTTGAAATAATCTGGGCCTCTTTTAAGAACGGTCCTGATTCATGGCTCATTGGTGTCTTGTATAGACCTCCAAACAGCAGCGTATCGTACTGGGAAGTATTACAGGCTGAACTGGATGCAATTAAACCTGATGATTATGATGGGTGTCTTCTTCTCGGTGACTTAAATGTCGACATGTCACCAAATGTTCCTTCGGCAAATCGGAATCGCCTGTCAACAATAATGAATGATTCTAACCTTACCCAGATGGTATCCTCACCGACTAGATTGACAACCGGAAATGCCTCTGCGGGATCACTCATCGACCTAGTCTTAACCAACCGTGAGCATGCTCTCGTTGATGTTAACACTATGGCTAATCCTGTAGAGTCTGACCACTTAGCAGTTAGCGTTCGTCTTCGCTCTCCACAGCCCGCACCAGTGCCTTCTGTTCTCCGGTCCTTTCTACATGTTAATAAAGGTGACTTTGAGCATCTACAGACTCTTCTTCATCTCATTCCCTGGAACTCATTCTTAGATCCTTCCAACGTTGAGGATAGCTCTGAGCTATTTTTAGATCTCTTCAACGCAGCAGTCAAAGATTCGATTCCACGATCATCGAAGAGAAAATCGCGTTGCTCACCATGGATTACTGAGGATCTGAAGAGACTGATCACTAAGAAACACTTTTTGTTCAGAACTGCTAAGAGAACAAAGAATTCTACTGACTGGGATACATATAAATCAGTAAGAAAGCAGGTGAAAGTTCTAACAAGGAAAGCTTACTGGTTATATGTTAACACATTATTTGCATGTAAAGATAACAGGAGGAAATTTTGGTCATTTGTAAGAAGTCGTAAACATTCACTACCCCCTCCTAAGTTTCAGTTCAATGGTGTAAATCTTACCCAACCAGATGATATAGCTGCAGCTTTTAATGGCCATTTTTCTTCTGTTTTCTCTCCTCCCTCTCCTCTGCCTACTGATGTTCCTGATTGTACCTTGCCTATTTCTGAACTTAGCCACTTATCTGTATCTGATCCAGAAGTCTGTTCTGCCCTCTTAAGACTACCTGGAAATAAATCTCCTGGACCAGACGGCGTATTACCTAATATTCTCTCTAAAGTAGCCTCTGAGGTTTCATATCCCCTGTCTATTCTCTTCAATGCTTCATTAAGTTGTGGTAGTGTTCCTTCTTCCTGGAGAAAATCTCACATTACTCCTGTATTCAAGGACGGGAATAGATCCTCAGTTACTAACTACCGCCCAGTAGCCCTCACATCTATCCTTTGTAAAGTCTTAGAGAGATTTGTTGTTAATGCCATACAAGATCATGTGGGGTTATATGGACTGATGAGCAAACATCAACATGGCTTCACTAAAGGTAAAAGTTGTGTAACACAACTTGTAAACCTGATACATAATTGGGCTACCACACTAGACAAACCACGTCCACCACACATTGATGCAATTTTTCTGGATATGTCAAAGGCTTTTGACCGTATGCCCCACAGTATCTTACTATCCAAGTTAGCAACCAAGTACAATATCCGTGGTAATATCTGGAAGTGGGTACGTTCTTTTTTATCTGACCGAATCCAAGGGGTGCTCTTTATGGGTGCTCTCTCCTCTTGGAGTAAGGTCTCTTCTGGTGTGCCTCAGGGCAGCGTGATCGGCCCGCTACTCTTTAACCTTTTTGTGAATGATGTCATATCTGATGTTGACTCTGATCTGTTACTATTTGCTGATGATATGTTGCTATTTCGTGTCATCCGTACTCACGATGATGAGATTCAGTTGCAACATGACCTGGACTTGCTTCAAAACTGGACAACCACAAACGGTATGTCCTTTAACTCATCCAAAACAAAGGTCATGCATGTGACTAGAAAGCGTGATATTCCAAATACTGTCTATACCATGAGGGGCACACATCTTTCATGTGTCTCTTCACACAAATATCTTGGTGTATTGATCAGTTCTAATCTTTCATGGAAGTCCCATGTTCCTCCACCTTTGCTATTTTTGCCTTATACAAGGCACTTATCCTGCCGATTATTGAGTTTGGTGTTCCTGCATGGCACCCAAACACATCTAGTCAAATCCAACAAATAGAACGAATTCAACGCATAGCAACACGTATTGCTCTGAAACAGAAAAGAGGTGTAATGCCTTACGAAGAGAGATTACGGGTTCTCAACTGGTCTACCCTGTCGGCTCGACGAGAGTATTTGTTATGTTCATTTACCTTTAAATGTCTGTACTCCTGCTGTGACTGTGAAGCACTATTAGAGAACACTCTAATTAACAAAAGACGTCTAAGTACTCTTTCTTTCTGTCATCTTCCTTCACGGACACAGGCTTTGTTCCTGTCCCCCTCCCGTAGGTTCCCTCGCCTGTGGGACAAGTTGCCATCAGATGTTAAGGATGCATCAGTAGTTTCCTCACTCTCATGCTTTCTTCTCTCTCTTAAGCGAACCCTTCTTTCTGAATAATTACACCTTTCCTCCCTCCACTAAATTGATCTCTATTCTCTTCTAACTCCCTTTTGACCCTTTCTTCCTTTTCTTGCTAAATATTACCCTGAATTCAGAAAAGTACAGATAATTTAGTTATAAACAAGTGTAATAATATGAACAAATCTGTAATGTATTATTACTTATCTGTTAAAAAGCATTTGAACTGTCATACTATTATGCCATAACCTATCATTCTGCAATTATATTCCACTTGAAGATTAACCATAATATTCATACAGCCCAAAACAGCAATAGATATGTCATAAATTTGCCTATACTGTGATTCCTTTTTTTTTTTTTTTTTTTTTTAGTCTTCTAATCCACTTTCAATTCTGAAATAATTCTGGATATTATATTAATCTGCAGCATTATCGTAGTACACAGTGATTTATATTTCATATGTATTTATAAAATTTGGTAATTATCTAGCCTCCATAAAATACACAGAGGAGGCAAACCTCCTCTGTGTATTTCTATCATTCCCCATGTATTTTTCAATTTATTGCAATTAAATTTCAAATTATAATGTATACTTGCATTGCAATTTTTAATATGAAAGTATATTAGCATTTTTAATGTTACATGCAAGATGTTTTTAATGATATTCTGGTAAGATTTAACCTTTTGAAGTTGAATTTTAAGTCAGATTTCATTTCATTTCATTTTGTTTTCTTCATTTTTTGAATAGTGGATTATCCATTATTCCCTTCTTGTTTTTTCCAAGGTCTCAATCAAACAGATATTTTCAGGAATTAATCAACATTGATGACCGGCAGTTTTATCCGAATCCGATGTAATTTACATTTTGCAATTTTCAATACTTCACTGTAATTTTCTGGACGATCATTTGTTTTCATTTGTATAATTATATATGTATATTGTGCAATATCTATTATATTTCTCGGAATGGCATGTGCGGGTTCACATGCCTACGGGCAACAGAGAAGAATTTCTCTTTTGTAAACCCTGACCCACATGCCATTCCGTCTTATCTTATTCTATTTTATCTATTACTCTGTATGCATATCTTGTACTCGTTTTTATGGTCGAATAAATAATAATGATAATAATACAGTCAAACCTGCTTTAGCGACCACCTGTATAGAAATTAAGACCACCTGTCTATAAAGACCACAATTTTTGTTTACCTTGAGCAATGTTTCTCATTGAAATATGTATTAAAGGAACCTGTCCTTAAAGACCACCTGCTCATAAAGACCACTTTTCTTGTCTCCCTTCAGCGGTCTTTATAGACAGGTTTCAGAATAAGTAATAATATGAATATTACATTTGTTATAAAGATTATTGAAAGTGATTTCATTTTGTTTTTAATTTTAGATTATTGTTGTAGGGTGTGGTAAAAATGACAGGCACAAAACAGGGTAATAAAACCAATCATGTCACCTGATACTGCCAGGGATCATACTGCTTTAACCATTTTAAATTGAAGTTATGTACATCAACTAGAGCATGGAAGTCCAGATGCAATGAATGAGCAGTAGATGTCTAAACATGTATTTGAAAACATGAGATCACTGGCGTACACAGGGGGGGGGGGGGGGGGCACAAGGGGGGGCCCTATTCAGCCCCTAAAAAAAACAACAACAACAAATATAATCAGTCACAGTACGGTACCAAACACACACGCGTAAAACACACAGTGATACACATGCTGTCTCTATGCGATGCCCCAAGATTGCCGTGCGGGGAGCCGTCGGGGTGGAAGGGTCCTAGCATAATGGCAGTGATCGAGCATTCCTTACAGATATTTACACTGAAATTCACAAGAAATCATACATGGAATACCAAATGATCTCTTACAGACATCTTTTGATAAAAGGAGAACAATATGAGACTAAATTTAACATGTTTCTTTCCAATTTCCTTTTTGCTACCAATACTGTACATGAGCTATAACCTTGTGCTAACTTTGCTTTAGATTCCTGGTTGAGAAATGTACACGTAATTCCATTTAAATTTGTAATATACAACAATAACTCGACTGTTTGAGTAACGAACTAATAAATAAGACAACTCAATGTATTACTGGGTATTAGACGACAGTTATCAAATGATATTTTGCTGCTAATGTTGGCTGATGGTTAACATGACTACCATTTATATCTATGTATTTGTTTATGCTATGTTATGTTTTTGTTAATCACATATATATGTTTGTAAAATGTTATGTGCCAATGGTGGCTGATGGTTAACATGACTACCATTTATATCTCAGTATTGGTTTATGTTATTTTATGTTTTTGATCACATATTATGTTCTTAAAATGTTATGTGACTGTTGGTAATAAATAAGCAAGGGAGTACAAACAGAAATGCCGATTACTAAACTCATCTAAAGGGGGATATGTAATGTATGTGAATAAACACAATGAATAATTGTAACGCCATCTGCTGGTGAAACCTGGACAGCCTATGTACGTATCATAATAAAGTCACTCTGCAACTCCATCTGATTGAGTCCACACATGTTTTCTGTCGTGCTCGTCACAAACATAACACGGTCAAATCACGCATAATGTTCAAAGTACTATAACTGACTTATCAATATCTTCATTCAATGGCTCCAAAATACCTAAATGAATCTTTGGTAAAATATGTACCTTCCAACATTCTACGATCGGCTCAGAAAGATATTTTGCATTTTCCTGTTATTCAGACCAAGTTTCATGGAGAGTGATCATTTGTTCACGCTGCCCCTTCACTTTGGAATACTATCCCATCTCATTTGAAGGATTCACCCACAATACCTAAGTTTAAAACCGGCCTGAAAACGTATAACACGATAAAAACTACTTTCAAAAAATCAACTGAAGGTTATTTCAATAGCCCTGTCTATCACCTTTAGAAATGTGCGAACATTACAATGGCGTATTACGTAATCCGAACCTGATTTCTATGGGCAGTACAGTAGGCCTTTGAAATTGCCCTTGAGTTTATTTTTCGAAAGTAGTTTTTATCGTGTTAATTAAGTGTTTAAGAGACATTTTGAATGAATTGTATTGTGCATTTTATAGCATCTCTCTAATCTCTATCCTTTTATTTTTCCCTTCTCAAAGCGCATAGATACGCAATGGCAGTGATATGCGCTTTAAAAGCATCGTTGTATTTTTTTGTATTATTATCTTTCATATTACATAGGGTATGGGTACAGACCACCTTGGATGGTTAAGTCATTTATAATTTTTTTCTGTTTCATTAGTCTTTTTCAATAGATTTTTAAAATTTGTTTTTTGGGGTTTCGAGCTTGAAACGTTTTTATATTTCATTATTAATGTTATTTTTTTTTGGTTTCATTAGTCTTTTTCAATAGATTCCTTATTTGTTGTTAATTTTATAGCATCTCTCTAACCTCTATCCTTTCATTTTTCCCTTCTCAAAGCGCATAGATACGCAATGGCAGTGATATGCGCTATAAAAGCATCATTGTATTTTTTGTATTATTATCTTTCAGATTATGATTTCATAGCTTGGTCAGGTAAGTTATTTATTAGTGTTTTTTTTAAGGTTTCATTAGTCTTCAACAGATTCCTTATTTGTTATTTGGGGTCTTTTTTGAGCTTGAAACATTCTTATATTTCATTATTATTATGTCATGAACCCATTTGAACATTAAGTAACATGACACTCTTATATATAGAAAGTAATGAGATTTAAAAAAAAAAGAAAAAAAGAAAGAAAAAAAAAAGAAGAAAAATTGGATCAGCAATCATGGCAATCATTATCATTATAATGTTCGAGTTTCATCTTCCAGAGAACATAACGAAAGATATTTAAGGCAACAGAGAAAGACTTAACGATGATAAAATTGTTGATATAGTAGTATAAATAACTGGGAAAAATACGTGTTTCTTTGTAGCTATGACATTCATTATATTGAAAACAATAAAACCTGAAATGCAAATAGTCAAAGTATTGCTGATTTGATAGGTATTTACTTTTGAATTCTGAACACGATCGCAAAGACATTTAAAAAGCAACCTAAGGCAATTTCAACAGCCTCGTCCATCACCTATTGAAATGTGCGAACATTTCCTTGATGTTTTACGTAATCCGAACATGATTTCTATGGGATATGCAATAGGGTATTGAAGTTGCCCATGAGTTCATTTCTCGACAGCCTTTGCGATCGTGTTTTTGTAATTTGACATAGCTTTGCACCAGGAATAAAAGTGTGAATCGTTGTCATAATATATTTTAAAACTTGCTAGAAAAAAAAACAAAAAAAAAACTGCTATTTTTATCGATAGGTCTTCACGACATTAGAAAGTATGATTTTGGCTCCATCATCTGATCATATTTCTATATTCAAACCGATTTTTTTTTGTTGGTTTTCATACAGAATTAAAAACGATCATCATGCAACTATAATATAGAATGAAATATGTTTTAAAGACTTTTTCTGACTTCAGAATCTATTGTTGTTTTATGATCTTCTTGTTTGCAGATTGCATGTCCTTATGCGCCAGACCCCAGCAACCCACAAAATGTTGTGAGTGTGCCATTCATTTAAAAAAAATGAGATGTCGGGATCATGCTAACATTTTCAATTGAAAATTAAAATTGCGACTATATACTCATGATATTTACGCCCTTCTTTAGCTTTATGTGTTAAGTCTGTGGGGAGATATTTTAGTATAGTGGTATAACATTTGCCTGTGGTCAACGGTTCAAACCCAGTTAGAGTCACGATTTTTTTCTTCTCTTTAGCTTTCATTTAAGGTGGTAAATCCACGCGGAAAATTGAAAATACAATTAGTGGCCAGGGACATGGCTTAATATGGCAAAATCATCAGGGTTATAATCATTGTCATCAATGTAATCATGTTCATAATCATCATCATCAGGATCATATTTTCGTGATTCACCTTTGTCAACATTACTAGTATCGCTGTGATAATGAAAATGAATTAGCGGACATGTTCCAATAACATGTTAAAGCTCATCACCTCTTTTTGACGTCACCCCGGCGCCATTTTGTCATTTTTAGACCAAAGTGCCATTCCCTATTACCTGCCACCCCCGCTGACTCCCAAACGGAAGGGTGAATCTCCTTCAAACTTGGCACATGCAGTGATCAAACCTTGTGAAAACATATATCCACCCACGAATTCAGTGTATTAGCTCAATTAACACAAAAGTTATTTGTCTGTTAGCGTCGTCTCATATTTACCTTCTTAACTTATCCATCACGCGTTGCCAAACACGCTAAACTGTTAAAAATTGAACAAATCCATACTCCTAAACAAATTACAAATTTAAAAAAAAAAAAAAATCGTCAAAAGCGTTTTGTTTAACGTCGGTATGTTATTTAAAAAAAAATAGACCACCTAATACTGGTTCACATGTATAATTTTTCGATTACCTAATGTCTTTCAGATCCGAATCAGAATGTGTGCGTACGAGGTAAGTCATTGCAATGTCGTACTACGACATTGACCTGTTTCCGTTCGCGTTCTGACATTCCTATTCTTCTTCTTCTTCTTGATCTTCTTACCTCAAACTCCTATTCATTTTGCACGTAGTGCTTGTTCCTCCTAATTAGGTCCCTTCCTCTCGTCCATTTCATTTCAAATTTCATAGCCATCTTCCTTGCCATGTCTTGTTGTGCCCCTGACTCTTCATTTTCCGAAATCACTCATGCATGAACATCCAGGCGCCATTTTGTCCATTTTCGGGCCATTTTCATGTCTTTCTTTCTTCTTGCTTATCTCCACTATCCTACATGCTACAGACTTCTAACAAAGTGCTCTATATAGAGTAAGACTTGTTCTTCAACTTTCTTTTTTTTACCTAACCTTCAAAATTTCATCTTCATACTCTAAATTCAAATCCGAAATCGGCAACATTAAAAAACATTAAAATTCTTAAAATATTCATTCCCGAATTTGAAAACTTGCCATAACTTCCTCATATCAAGTCATTTTTGTCTCAAATTTTCACTGTGGCTTTATCTTGTCATTGCACACATCCTTAATCAGTTTCATGCTTCAATGATTCGGCATAATAAAAATAGCGCCCTCTAAAGTTTCCAAAATGGCTATTTTCTTGTGGCCGTATCTCCATCATGCCTAGCTAAAACCGTACCCTTTTTTGGATTTAGGTGTTTCAAGATATACTCTATTCAGCCAACTGAAAAAATATATACCTTATCACAGACCAACTTGGCGAAAATTGCTCGTAAAAATCATGAAATTTACGGAAATGCCGAAATAACTTCAACTTGCTCTAAAATTGCGAAATTTAAACCTACATCTTTGAAACTTGGTAGGTGTGTGTATCAATAGATTTGACAACTGTCAGCTAAATTTGGTAAAAATTGATGACGTCATCACGAAGTTATCGCAAAAAATCTCAAATTAATATGCATTACATAATATGGCGTAATATGCTTATTTTAAATGGCGCACTAATGACATTCAGCTCAAAATGACCGCAATGAAATTCCCTTCTCAGAGATACCAAACACGGTATAGGGTCTCACAGAAAATTTTCAGTAAATCGTAATTTTACTTAGGTCATTATACAGATCCTGCACAATTTCCGGCCATGCATTACACGTATTGTCTATGGGGCAAATCGGGATCCCAACTTTGGCCCCCTGAACGTTCTTTATTTTTCTTGAAATTTTGCAGGCACATTTTTTGAGGCAAAATGAAGAGAATCTCGAAGCCGGATTTTTAAAATCGGTCAAGCGTGACATTTTAGACGCCATTTTGTCCTCTAAAACTACTATGCATCACACGCTCCGATAGGATTGTCATAAAAATATGAGAGTGGTCTCAAAATGACCGCTATGAAATGCTCTTTCGTATGATACCAAATACGGAATATAAAGAAACAAAAAAAGGCTAAGATAATAGCAAAGAAAGTCATTTCAATATATACCATTTTAATGACATATACTTCAATACAATTCTACACAGTGCCAATGTGCCGTGGTATACTATACGTCACATATAGTGTGCAAGCCACGTGGCCGAAGCCTATCAATATATCCTCATCATCATTATCATCATCATTGTCATCATCATCACCATTATTATCATCACCATCTTTATCACCATCATCATCATCATATCATCATAATAATCATGATCCCCATCACCATTATTATTATTATATCATCATAATCACCATGATCATCATCATTATCATTATCATCATCATCATTATCACCATCATCATCATCATCACCATAATCATAATCATCAGTATTATCATTTTCACTACCATCATCATCACCATCACCATAAGCATCATCACCATCATTATCTCCATCATCATCATCATCATCACCATCACCACCATCATCACCATCATCATTGTCATCACAATTAGCATCATCATTCTTTGTTTTTTGTTCTTTGTTTCTTGTTTTAATTTTTCTATCATCTCCTAATTTTACAGTATGCATTATTTTCTCCCATCTTATCTGATATCATGTTTCGACATGCATAACTTTATATTTCGCACATCAACTTTTCAACAAAATAAAAGATACGGACGACATTGCATGCACATCGTTCCGATACGATTGCAGTTCTAGTTTATTTTTTTTTCTTTCAGTACGATCGCATCGTTGTATTTTTTTGTATTATTATCTTATTCCAATGCGAACATTACAATGGCGTATTACCTAATCCGAACCTGATTTCTACGGGCAGTACAATAGGCCTTGGAAATTGCCCTTGAGTTTATTTTTCGAAAGTAGTTTTTATCGTGTTGTATTTGTTTAAGAAGCATTTTGAATGAAGTGTATTGTGCATTTTATAGCATCTCTCTAATCTCTATCCTTTCATTTTTCCCTTCTCAAAGCGCATAGATACGCAATGGCAGTGATATGCGCTTTAAAAGCATCGTTGTATTTTTTTGTATTATCTTTCATATTACATAGGGTATGAGTACGGACCACCTTGGATGGGTAAGTCATTTTTTTTTCTTTGTTTATTAGTCTTTTTCAATAGATTTTTAAAATTTGTTTTGGGGGTTTCGAGCTTGAAACGTTCTTATATTTCATTATTAATGTTTTTTTTTGTTTCATTAGTCTTTTTCAATAGATTCCTTCTTTGTTATTAAGTTTATAGCATCTCTCTAATCTCTATCCTTTTATTTTTCCCTTCTCAAAGCGCATAGATCACCTAGGAGGGGTAGGTCATTTATTATTTTTTTTGTTTCATTAGTCTTTTTCAATAGATTTTAAAAATTTGTTTTTGAGGTTTCGAGCTTGAAACGTTCTTATAATAATTTCATTATTAATGTTTTTTTTTTCATTAGTCTTTTTCAATAGATTCCTTCTTTGTTATTAAGTTTATAGCATCTCTCTAATCTCTATCCTTTTATTTTTCCCTTCTCAAAGCGCATAGATACGCAATGACAGTGATATGCGCTATAAAAGCATCGTATTTTTTGTATTATTATCTTTCATATTACATAGGGTATGAGTACGGACCACCTTGGATGGGTAAGTCATTTTTTTTTCTTTGTTTTATTAGTCTTTTTCAATAGATTTTTAAAATTTGTTTTTGGGGTTTCGAGCTTGAAACGTTCTTATATTTCATTATTAATGTTTTTTTTTTTGTTTCATTAGTCTTTTTCAATAGATTCCTTCTTTGTTATTAAGTTTATAGCATCTCTCTAATCTCTATCCTTTTATTTTTCCCTTCTCAAAGCGCATAGATCACCTAGGAGGGGTAAGTCATTTATTATTTTTTTTGTTTCATTAGTCTTTTTCAATAGATTTTAAAAATTTGTTTTTGGGGTTTCGAGCTTGAAACGTTCTTATAATTATTTCATTATTAATGTTTTTTTTTTCATTAGTCTTTTTCAATAGATTCCTTCTTTGTTATTAAGTTTATAGCATCTCTCTAATCTCTATCCTTTTATTTTTCCCTTCTCAAAGCGCATAGATACGCAATGGCAGTGATATGCGCTATAAAAGCATCGTATTTTTTTGTATTATTATCTTTCATATTACATATGAGTACAGACCATTTTGGTCAGGTAAGTTATTTATTAGTTTTTTTTTAAAGGTTTCATTAGTCTTCAACAGATTCCTTATTTGTTATTTGGGGTCTTTTTCGAGCTTGAAACATTCTTATATTTCATTATTAATGTTATTTTTTTTGTTTCATTAGCCTTTTTCAGTAGATTCCTTATTTGTTATTTGGGGTCTTTTCCGAACTTGAAACAGTCGTATATTTCATTGTCAATTGAACATTAAGTAACATGACGCTGTAATTTATAGAAAGTGATAAGATGGAAAAAAAAGAAAAAAGAAAAAAAGAAAAAAAGAAAAATTGGATCAGCAAGCATGGCAATCATTATCATTATAATGCTGTTCGAGTTTGATCTTCCAGAGAACACTACGAATTAGGGCAACAGAGAAAGACTTAGTGATAATAGAATTTGTTGATAATAGTAGAAATAACTGGGAAATATACGTGTTCATTTGTAGCTGTGACATTCATTATGTTGAAAAGGTAAAACCTGAAATGCAAATAGTCATATAGTATTGATGATTTTATAGGCATTAACTTTCGAATTCTGAACACGATCGCAAAGACTTTTAAAAATAAACCCGAGGCTATTTCAACGTTCAATAGCCTCGTCTATCACCTATCGAAATGTGCGTACATTTCCATGATGTTTTACGTAATCCGAACATGATTTGTATTAGATATGCAATAGTTGAAGTTCCACGCACGCAAAATCTGAAAACAGTCATAATTAGCATCACAAAATCGTTCCGACGTCATCTTTAGGCCTGTATCTCAAAAAGTAAATGCGTGTTGCACATGAGATGGTATTTGCCTCATATAAATGGACTGCGTTGAATGACTGGCGGGTCTTTGACGCGGCCTGGATGAGTGATATACTGTAGAGGTAAAACACAACAGCCCCGTGGGGAACCGGTCTCAGTAACTGTATGAGAGGTCTTTATTAGTAATCAACAACTAACAACATTACATATCAATAATGCTTGTTTGCAATGGGAAGCATCCATTCTCAAAAACATGTCATTTTGCATCACACATAAATTTCAGTGGATTTGCCCTTTTAAACCAAATATAAGTACCACTGTGCCTAAAACTCCCAACATTAACATGGGTAGATATCCAACCCAAATTATTTAACCAACAGTAACTACCAATAAAAGACTCTTGTAAACTAACAGCTCAAGCTTGGGATAAAGTAACACACCAAGCTATTTTTAATAACCTTATCATGACCTCTATATCACTACTATACAGCGCGTCCCCCTAAAGTTAACAGTTTGAAAAATTCTCCCCAAATAAATGTTTCAAAATATTGTTAAGAAATTTTCATACCTGTTGATAGCTTAGAGGCTCGTCTATCAAATGACACCAAAATATCTCACAATATTGTACGCTTGAGCGAGCAAAAGACAATTTAGAGAAAGGGTGCAAAATGCAGTCTTGACAAGAATTGATATTGGCTCTGGCTGGTATCACCCTAGTTGAGAGTCATGTAAAGCTTTGAAATGTCCATATTCTGATCAATAAAAGACAATTTATAAAATAACGGGCTATGATTTCTGTATATCCTTACACATCCAATCAACATTTTATACTTCAGTGAGCAATTAACTACTTTGCCGAGTGTTCCAAAATGTTACCTTCGTGGCTTGGTCACTCAACCATACAGTTTTGATGGGATATATCAGCACATACACTAAACAAAGTCTGTTCTTTCATAATCATCTTTTAATTATCAGAATATAAAATTTCTAAGTTTTTTCATGACACAACTTTGCCGATACCAGCCTGAATAAAAACAAACATTTGTGAAGAATTGCACCATTTCACAAAAGTGGATTTTGCTCACTCAAACGTAAAATATTGTGTGATATTTTGGTGTCATTTAATAGAAGAGACCCTAAGCTAACCACAGGTATGACATTTCCCTGAAAACATTTTGAAATATTTAATTGAGGAGACTTTTTTTCATCTGTCAATTTCAAACAGTTGTCAACTTTGTTGATACCAGTCAGAACAAATACCAGTTCTTGTCAAGTCTGAATTTTGCACCCTTTCAGAAACATAATGAAAACCTGCGCTCATTTGCGATGTGCAAGATTCACAGAGCATTATACTCACGCTACAACACAGGACAGCGGTTGAAATTACACGTAATGATTGTAATTATTTGCTCATAGCGCTTTTCTTTCTGAACGTTACCGCAAAATTTCATTTCTTCAGCTTTCTGATATTACAAATTTTGTCAACATTTGCCCAATATCCAGTGATCATTTTTTCTTCGAAGCTGTCAATGTCAGTCTCGTTATCTATGGCAAATCGTCTGAAAACGGCCAGAATTCCCCCCTTTTCCCCGACACCATAACCTAAATGCGTCGCCTACGTAACAAAGAAAACTCGTCCCGCAAAAGGGCAAACTGATCTGTAAAGCTTATTAAAAATCCAACATACTGACGTAAAGCTTTACGTGATTGGTCCAATATCCAGTGATTATTTTTTCCTAGAAGTTTGACTTCCAATCACAAGAAAGCTACAAAAATTGAGAGATCGCGGCATTTTCGAGTCACTTGACTCCCATTGAAACTATACACGTGGCAACGTTTACCCGATTTCAACATGCTCGGGTATTGTTGTCTATAGACGACGATTATGCAATTTCTTGACAAATTTCAACCTTTTGACGAAAATATTTGTTATCTATGATTGCAGAGCTCACCACTGCTGAAGTTTTTTATTAATCAGAATCTCTGATTTGGAACCACAAGGGTGTTTTTGATGTGATTGTATGATTGATTTCTCAGCAGCATTTTACTCTCATAACACATGAAGTGTCAAAGACCGCACCAGTTACTAAACCGGGTAGACAATTATACATGTATCTTTTGTTTTGGGGAAAAGAGGTAGTCAGATAAGGAAGGATAGAAAAGAGGGAGTTGTGCTTTGTATAGACTTTATTGAAAATAATAATGAAAATAAGTATGAAAAAGAACTCTTTAGGTAATATTTTCATGTTTCTCTTGTGTTGTTTTCTTTTTCTAACACGTAATCTCTCTGCTCTTTGTATTCTTTCTCTCGCTTCTCTCAATCTTTTCTTTCTTTGTTACATCTTTCTCTACTCTTCTTTCTTTATTATTTCTCTTCTTTCTCTTTCGTTCTCCCTTTTATCCCCTTTTCTTTCCCTCCTGTCTTTCTGCACCATTTGTGTGTCTGTAACTTATATCTTATCTTAGCTTTGAAAAACTTTTTTTTAGAAATTTGTCAAAAGTTAAAAGGGTCGTTTTAAACAGACATGTGCATAAAAAGTGTAAGACACTCCACACTTTTGATATCATAAATCAATAGTGGACACGTGCCGACAATTCATGACCAGAAATTAGCTCATAGAAAAATTGGGCCATTTCTTTTATACTCCGTGGAATTTACCGTAAAATTGCATTTTCCCCCCAAATTTCTGCAAACTCGAAGAAATGATAACTTTTCAAGTAAAAATATCACAATTATAGTATAATAATTTCCTATCCAATTTTATATCAGCACAAAAAATGTCACGATGGTTTGTGGCTAAAATTTCAAAGAGCTCGGGTCATTTTACCGAAGTGAAACATTTGCTTAAAGTTGGGCGTTTTTCGTAAATTTAAAGTGTAAAAATAGGCTACAGAGGGCGCATTTTGGGGTGGGGTGATAAACTTACTGATGGGAATGGCGGATCGGTTTCATGGCTATTTTTGAAAGTGCTTCAATGGACTTGATCAAAATTTAAGATACGAGTCCAATTTGCCGACCCCCATCTTCCGACCCCTGCCTGATTCTCTCAGACAGTAGTAGCTCTTAAGTCTATGGAGAGATATTTTAGTACAGTGGTATAACATTTGCCTTGGTCAACGGTTCGAATCCGGCTAGAATCACGAGTTTTTCTTCTGTTTTGCTTTCTTTTTAGGTGGTCTGTCATGGACAGATCTTCGGACTATCGAACCTTAGGGGGCGATATTCCACTTATGCAGGCGGGAAATTGAAAATACAAGTAATGGGACATGGCTTATGGGAAAATCATCAGGTTTATAATCATTATCATCGATGTCACCATGGTCATCATCATTATCAGGGTCATAATATTTCCGTGATTCATCTCCATCAACATTACTATATCACAATCATCATGAAAGATCCTAATCACCTATTACAAAACATTCTTAAATGAATTAGCGGACATTTTCCAGTAACATTTTAAAGCTCATCACCTCATTTTGACGCCATCCAGGCGCCATTTTGTCATTTTTGGACCAAAGTGCCCTTCCCAATTAACTGCCTCCCCCGCTAACTCCCAAACGGAACAGTGAATCTCCTTCAAACTTGGCACAGTGATCAAACCTTGTAAAAACATCGTGCACTTACGAACTCAGTGTCTTAGCTCAATTAAAGGAAAAGTTATTTGGCTGCTAGCGTCGTCTCTCTTTTTTTTCCATAACTTATCCATCACGCGTTGCCAAACACGCTAAACTGTTAAAAATTGAACAAATCCATGCTTCTTAGTTCTTACTATTACAAATTAAAAAAAAAAAATAGTCAAAAGCGATATTTTTAACGTCAGTATGGCAGTTTTTAAAAATAGACCACCTCATACTTGTTCACAAGTATACATTTCTCGATTACTTAATATCTTTCAGATTTCCCAAGCTATCAATGCCGACAAGCTTTTATAAGTAAGTCATTTGATTTTTTTTCTTTGATTACTCTTTTTTCAAGAGATTCCTTATTTGTTATTTGGAGTCTTTTCCGAACTTGAAACATTCTTATATTTTATTATTTATAATGTTATGAACCCATTTGAACATTAATTGACATGACACTCTAATATATAGAAAGTAATAAGATGGGGGGGGGGGGGGGGGAGGGGAAGAAAGAAAAAAGAGAGAGAGAGAGAAAAAAAGAGAAAAATTGGATCATCAATCATGGCAATCATTATAATTTTAATGTTGTTCGAATATGATCTTCCAGAGAACAGTACGAAACATATTTAGGGCAACAGAGAAAGACTTAGTGATGATAGATTGTGTTGATAGTAGTAGTAGAAATAACTGGAAAATATACGTGTTCATTTGTAGCTATGACATTCATTATGTTGAAAAGGTAAAATGAAATGCAAAAAGTTATTATAGTATTGATGGTTTGATAGGTATTAACTTTTGAATTCTGAACACGATCGCAAAGACTTTTAAAAATAAACCTAAGGAAATTTCAATAGCCTCGTCCAACAAATGTGCGAACTTTCCATGATGCTTTACGTAATCCAAACATGATTTATATGGGATATGCAATAGTTGAAGTTGCACGCTCGCAAAATCTGAAATAGTCATATTTAGCTCAATGAATATTAATTACGTCATGTCAATGTTGCGTTAGTTGTGCGTCCAAATGTTGTTCGACGTTGTACGACGTTATGTCTATTTCTCCAAAACGGTATGTTCAATCAATTTGGGACTTGGTACATCTAAATAGTCAACACCAACCTTATGAATATGCATGACATGCCTTCATTGTTGTGATGTGTTGTGAGTGTCAAAACGTTGTTCCAACAGTACTATATTTATATTGAACACGACACTTGGAGTTAACGACGTTATGTTTAAATCTGTACAACGGCACCTTCAGACAAGTTCAATCTCGGTACAGTTATAGTACTAAATACAGTAGTCGAAATTAATCTGATGAATATGAATGAATTGCTGTTGCGTCAACAGAGCATCCTAACGTCGTTCCCGACGTCATCTTTAGACCTTTATCTAAAAAATTGTATGCGCGTTGCACACGAGATGGTATTTGCCTCATATAAAGATCATCAGTACACACTTATAAATACTCATGTACAAGAATAAAAAAATCAAGAATTAATTCAAGAATTAACAACAACAAAATAACGGCTGGAAAGCTCTATTCAGAGCCATTAACTTAATGGCTCTGTTCTTCCTAGAGGTCCAGAACAAGAAAAACAACAATAACAAACAAATATTAAAAACAAAAACAAAAACAAAACAAAACAAAGCAAAACAAGCAAAATTTGCAGAACGAAAAAAATATTTAAAAAAATATACACATATACTGTACTGGGGGGGGGGGGGGGTGGGGAGAGTTGCTCGATCGCTACGCTCGCTGGCCGAAGTGGAAGTACCACTAAAAGCACATTGAATACAACTGAATACTCGTACTCTTAATTGTAAAATATTGCCTAGATTTCTTCAATGCATGAAGGCAGGTATTCCCATGTGCAATATCAACTCTCTGTTGGACGTTTTGCACGGTCAACAATTGAGGGGGGGGGGGGGGGGAACGGGAAGGAAAACAAATATTCCAACCGTTTATCACCACCCCCTCTCCCTCACGCACTGTACAATTGTGCAACTCGTTACAAAGCTACCACCCAATTGAGTATTTAAGGAAACTAGCATTGTGGTTTGTCGATTTAAAAGAATAGTATGGGGTATACAATCATGTTAAGATGGATGAGAAAGCAACCTAGATCACAATGTTCGGAAATTTATACCTTTTCACCATCAATAAATTTTTGAATACTAGCATAATGACTTTTGAAACATTTATTCCATCAAAAACGCTATCATAATCACGGAGAGAATAATCAGATCTTCACACTTTTGAGACACTTAAGATTATTATGAAACAACACAATTTTGACACGCTCATTTCATTGGCATTTTGGGGCCATAGATTCTGTCTGAATTTTACTTGCAGACCGTTGTAGATTGTTATTTTAAGTTCGCCTCTTTAGTAGGAAACACGGAAAAATATTGGATTTATTATTCGTGAAAATGCATAGGCCTACTTATACTCACTCAAACCCTTGGTTGTAACCCCCAAATTTCCAGAAGATCTTACTGTGGGAGAGCAACCTTTTATCCCTTCCCAGTTGGTATTTAATATTGAATATATCAAAGAAATTCTCAGAACGTTACCTTTGAAAAAAAAAAATCACAGAATTTTTCGCCCAAATTTGATGGACTTTTAAAACAAAAATGTAATACCAGGGGAAATCTCCCCCCTCCCGTGCTCATGGTTATAGACACATTTAACTCACGTACGCGTGGTGAGGTGAATGTTAACATCATAATGCACCAAAATCCTTCTATTTATAAGCAGATTTCCAAAAAGTTCTTACCGTGGGAGGTAGATACCCCCTCCTCCGGATACTCATTATATCCTTACTGATTGTTGGTCATCCCCCCCCTCCACGTCCTCTCTTGGCCGAAATCAGTTTAAATGCCATCGAGTACCTGGGAGTTGTAACTGTTGGGGGGGGGGGGGGGGGGATAGTTGACCTACATGCCATGGGTGAGAGTATGTTGGTTGTTGTCCGACTAATAATTACCCTAAGTCGTTAATGTTCGGGGGTAGTTATTTGGGTGGTAGTTACCTGAGGTGGTATTTGTCAAAAAGATGTCCTAAAGAGTGGTTGCCCTAAGGGGTAGTTGTCTGGGGGTAGTTGTCCGGAGGGGGGGGGGGAGTTGTCCTAGAGGGTGGTTGTTCTAGGGGGTAGTTGTCCGGGGGTTACTTGTCCTCGAGGGTGGTTTTCCTAGGGGGTAGTTGTCTGGGGGTAGTTGTTCCGGGGGGGGGGGTAGTTGTCTGGGGGTAGTTGTCCCAGGGGGTGGTTGTCCTAGAGGGTGGTTGTCCTAGAGAGTAGTTGTCAGGGGGGTAGCTGCGCGGGGGTAGTTGTGCCGGGGGTAGTTGTCCGGGGGGTAGTTGTCTGGGGGGGGGGGGGTAGTTGTCCAGGGGGTAGTTGTCCTATAGGGTGGTTGCCCTAGGGTGTAGTTGTCCTAGGGGGTAGTTGTCTTAGAGGGTGGTTATGCTAGGAGTGGTTATCCGGGGGTGGTTGTCCAGGGGGTAGGTGTCCTAGAACCCTTTATTAGCAATAACTGACAAAATTACATATCACATAATAATGCTTGTTTGCAATGGGAAACATGCTTTCTCAAAAACATGTCATTTTGCTTCACATATAAATTTCATTGGATTTGCCCTTTAAAACCAAATACATGTGCCACTGTGGCTAAAACTCCGAACACTAACATATCCAACCCATATTATTTAACCACCAAGTAACAACCAATAAAAAATAACAGCTCAAGCATGGAATAAATTAACCGTATCCGGACACCTAACCCCAGGACAACCACCCCCCGGATAACCACCCCTTGGATAACCACCCTCTAGGACAACTACCCCCTATGACAACCACCCTCTAGGACAACTACCCCCTAGGACAACTACCCCTAGACAACTACCCCCTAGGACAACTACCCCCTAGACAACTACCCTCCAGGACAACTACCCCCGGACAACTACCCCCGGACAACTACCCTCTAGGAAAAGTCCCACCGGACAACTATCCCCCAGACAACTACCCCCTAGGACAACCACCTCTAGGTCAACTATCCCCCGGACAACTACCCCTCAGACAACTACCCCCTAGGGCAACCACCCTCTAGGACATCTCCTTGACAACAACCACCTAAGGTAACTACCACCCAAATAACGGGGTAACCTCTCTAGTCATAAGGACCACTATTCATAAGGACCACTTATTCATAAGGACTGCTATTCATAACGCGTGAATAAATGAATAGCGGTTTTGTATGAATAGCGGTCTTTCTAAATAGCGAGTTAACCATAGACAAATTACCTCGCTATTCATAAGGACTTCCATTCATAAGGGCCACTATTCATAACTATTCATAACGTGTGTTAAATTAATAGCGATTTTCTATGAATAGCGGTCCTCATGAATAGCGAGCGGACCCGCAAATAACTTCCCCCGGACAATAACTACTTAGGGTAATTATCATTCGGACAACAACCAACATACTCTAACCCATGGCACGTAGGTCAACTATCCCCCCAAACAGTTACATCTCCCAGATACTCGACGGAATTTAAACTGATTTCGGCCAAGGGAGAACGTGGAGGGGGGGGGGGGGGGTGACCAACAATCAGTAAGGATATAATTAGTATCTGGAGGAGGGCCACGTAACATAAAGCTTCGCAATTGTACGCGATCGTACGATCGAAAATGATCGTGAAACTGTAACTTTAAATCTTTGGAAGGTTGTTCGTGATCTTTTTTTTTTTTTTTTTTTTTTTTTTTTTGGTGCCGAGGTGTTGGCGTCGTATTCGCTCGTCGTCCGGGGTGCTGGCTCCAGACAACAGAGCCTGTGCTTGAGGTTCGCCGTGAAACCATTCAAGCGGCGAGCTAAAGCAGGGCAAATTTAGTTTGGCCCTGTTGTGATCGCCGCGCCATTGTTTAGCTTAAATTGTTTGGAGCCGGCAACCTTGACGACTGGGCGGGAGTGGCTTCGCGCTTCGGTGAGGACTTTAGTTTCTCACAATGATAGAGGCATGGCTTCTGGACCCTCTGCCCTACCCCTTTCTTTTCCTTTCTCTTTTCTCCCCCTTTGTTCGTTTATGTCTCTGTGTTGTTGGTGTGGCCGTTCCTTTTTTTTTTTGTTGGTTTGTTTGTTTGTTTTTTTGTGTGTGTTTTCCTTCTCTTTGTTTTATCTGTTTGTTCGTTTGTGGTTGTTCTTTGTGTTGTTGTGGGATGGGGGGGGGGGGGGGGGGGGAGGGCGTGATGATGTATGTTCTCTAATCTTTTTTTTTCTCTCTCTCTCTTTATTCTTATCTGCTTTCTATCCTCTTTTTTTTCCTTCTCTTATCTTTCCTCTTTCTTTTAATTTAATTCTTTCTCTCAGAAGGAAATTGGAAAAGGATTTTTTTTTTGAAAATTGTTTGTAACGAAATGGGTAACTTAAATATGTGAATCTTATTCTTTTTTGAAATATCTATTTCTGTTCGCAAATATATATGCTAGATGAAAGTTTGTATTATCGTTTGAAATGTGAAATTGCAGTTAGCAATTATATTTATGTCAAGATTTTGTTGTTATATTATATGAAATGTTTCAAATTATGTTCAATTTTCTTTTATGAGAGAAAATAATAAAAACTTATGAAAAAAAAAAAGTAACATTTCTTTTTTTTGTTTTTGTTTTTGTTTTGTTTTTGTTTTGTTTTGTTTTGTGTCTTCCTTCTCTTTGTTTTATCTCTTTGTTCGTTTGTGGTTGTTCTTTGTGTTGTGGGATGGGGGGGGGGGGGGCGTGATGGTGTTATGTTCTCTAATCTTTTTTTTTTCTCTCTCTCTCTTTATTCTTATCTTCTTTCTATCCTCTTTTTTTTTCTTCTCTTATCTTTCCTCTTTCTTTTAATTTAATTCTTTCTCTCAGAAGGAAGTTGGAAAAGGATTTAAAAAAAAAAAATTGTTTGTAACGAAATGGGTAACTTAAATATGTGAATCTTATTCTTTTTGAAATATTTATTTCTGTTCGCAAATATATGTTAGATGAAAGTTTGTTTGTTTTATCGTTTGAAATGTGAAATTGCAGTTAGCAATTATATTTTATGTCAAGATTTTGTTGTTGTTGTTATATTATATGAAATGTTTCAAATTATGTTCAATTTTCTTTTATGGAGAGAAAATAATAAAAACTTATGAAAAAAAAAAGTAACATTCCTTTTTTTTGTTTTTGTTTTTTTTTGTTTTTGTTTTTTATTTTGTTTTGTTTTGTTTTTGTTTGTTTTTTTGTTTTGTGTCTTCCTTCTCTTTGTTTTATCTCTTTGTTCGTTTGTGGTTGTTCTTTGTGTTGTGGGATGGGGGGGGCGTGATGGTGTATGTTCTCTAATCTTTTTTTTTTCTCTCTCTCTTTTATTCTTATCTTCTTTCTATCCTCTTTTTTTCTTCTCTTATCTTTCCTCTTTCTTTTAATTTAATTTCTTTCTTTACCACAGTAAAGTTCAGCGTAAGCCGACGTTTTAAAGAAATTTTGATACGTCGGGCAAACGCTGGCTAAAACGCCAAGGTGTGACAGCACCATAAGCGGTAGGAAGGATAGAAGGAGAGAGAGAGATACAATTCTTTATATTTAATATTATAAAGACAGGAATGCACCATAATGGAATTGATTTTTTTAATCAACTTCTTACTTTTAGCACTGCCAGTGTGAGGAACAATATAACAAAATCTTAATAATTAAAATAAAATTAAATCTTATAGCATTTTAATCGAATAATCAGTCGAGGAATCCAATTGGAGAAATATCACTTTACCATGGGGAATATATCTTACATGGTTTAATTATTCAAAGCTGATTTGACTGTAAAATGCATTTAACCACCAACGTGTCACGAGTGGTTGTAGAAAAAAAAGTGCCACTACTTTGCCAGGGGGCAAGCAGGAATAACATGTAGGATTGCAATACAAACACCGTACTCAGGGGCGGCGCTACAGGGGGGGCAGGGGGGGGGCGGCCCGCCCCCCTATCATTTTTCAAGCGAGCAAAAAAAAAAAAAAAAAAAAAGAGGAAGGGGGGGAAAAAGGAGAAAGAGAAGGGTAAAATGGAGAAGAGAAGGCTAGGCCATGCAACTATGACATAACTGTTATAGTCCTATTTGTTATTTCAAGACCCTCGACGTGCGACGTTGCTATATACGCGTCATTTTGCCCCCCCCTATTTAAATACCCTGGCGCCGCCCCTGACCGTACTTGAAATAACGAATACGGAGTGTCGAGAGGTTGGTGTTGGTGCATAGGGAAATTGCACATAAATTGCCAGCACAAACCTTGATACTCGTTTCAGCAGGCGACATTCAACATCAGCAAAAAACAACACTGACTACCGGAAATACAAGTAAAATTTTGAGGGGTCAATCCTAACACCAGGCTGATTTCAAATATGGTGTTGAGCACTGATCTGTATGAAAAGAATCTTTTTATACAGATGAATGTATGAAAAGAAAAGATTCTTTTCATACAGATCAGTGGTGTTGTCTGTTGAGGCTGGTGTTGCCGCAGTGATTGATTGCAGGGTACAGTCATGACATTGACAGTCCGACACATGCTTGGGCCTATGGCTAAGTATGAGTGATTGATAATACTCCCAGACAAAAGATAGTTCAGCAACAAAATGGCGATTTCATCATCGAACGTTTCCGTCTAAGATCATCCTTGACTGCAGGAGAGGCTGCAAAATCATGAAAATTGAAATACTGGCTTACTACTAAGTAAGTCATGTAAGTGCTAGGCCAAACATCCAAACAACTGTTTTTGAACCGACAATGAAATTAAATGACCGTTTTTTAGACCACACGTAAATTGTATCTAAACTCCAATATTATCTCATTTTAATTCCTTTTAACTTTTGCTCTTTCCATGAATTAAGGAAAACATTGGACCTCCCAAGTTTCATATCGTCCACGCAGCCCGAACGCGACCTTCGGCTTCGGCCATTTGCCTGCAGTTGCACAGTGCAGTCACACAGCAAATTGTCGTCAATATTTATTTAATGAAAAAATATCAACTCAAATATTCATAGCTTATTACTATCATCGAAAGACAACTATTCCACGAATAATTTTTAAACATTAAATGACGGGTCATAATATTTCATCGTCCAACTTTCCTCTTCAATCCGACGTCGAACTTCGGAGCTGTTTCGTCGACTGATGCACCTCGTTAGCTAGCTAGCCAGCGAAGCACTAGCGCTCAGCCCGGCCGGGCCCGTCCGGCCCGCTGGCCAGCGTCGAATGCATAAAGCTGCAGGCTCCACTAGTGCAGTGGCGCGCGCGTAATTATGAAAGTGATAAAAATCACTAGACTCGATGTACCAGTCGTTTCACAAGAGCTAAATAGATCACAATAGCGATCGATCGCAATGAATCAAACGCTAATAGCGTTGGATTGGAGGGAGGCTTTATGTTACGGATTTTAGCGATTGATTGCTATTAGCGATTGATAGGAAAATAGCGATTAATCGCTAATCTCTCTTTATGTTACGGGGCCCAGGTTATGATCAGAAGGATTTTGGGTGCATTATAATGTTCAAATTCACCACACCACGAGAAAAATTATATGATTGCAGTTTAATGTGTCTATACCCTTGAGCATCGGGGGGGGGGGGGGGGGGGGAGAGAGATTTCCCGGGTATTACATTTTTGTTTTAAAAGTTGGGTGTTTAAATTCGGTGTTTGATGGTTGCATTGTACTATTGAATTTTTCCATCACATTTGGGCGAAAAATTCTGTGATTGTTTTTTTTTTCAAAGGTAACGTTCTGTGAAGTTCTATGATATATTTAATATTAAATACCAACTGGGAAGGGTACATTTTTTTTTCTTCCAAAAATAGGGGGCACAGTGCCCCCTGCCCCAAATGCCAATGAAATGAGCGTGTCAAAATTGTTTGTTTCATAATAATCTTAAGTGTCTCAAAAGTGTGAAGATCTGATTATTCTCTCCGTGATTATGATAGCGTCTTTGATGGAATAAATCTTCCAAAAGTCATTTATTGTAGTATTCATAAATTTCTTGATTGTGAAAAGGCATAAATTTCCGAACATTGTGTTCTAGGTTGCTTTCTCATCCATCTTGTTTTCCGTCCCGTCCCCCTTAATTGCTGACCATGCAAAACGTCCAATAGAGAGTTGATGTTGCACATGGCAATATCTGCCTCCATGCATTCGAAAAATCTAAAGCCATATTTTTAAAATTAAGAGTACTAGTAACTCGGGGCGGGCACCATCGTATTCAGTGTGCTGCTAGTGGTGCTTCCATTTCGGCCAGCGAGCGTACCGCGCGAGCAAAAAAAAAAAAAAAAATAATGATAGATTGTATGATGATTAATTTCAAGCATAGGAGACGTTTGTTTTAGAAAAAAAGCAGTTCAGAAATGGTTAAAATATCAAAGAAAAAACATCGAGTTTTGTACGTGGGCGTCGTACTGTATTCACACACGTGTAAAACCAATGAGATTTCCGTTTACACGACATGTGTACGAAACGCTATGCACCGCTGTGAGGGGAACAGTCGGCGTGAGTGGCCCTAGCGCAGCCAAGAAAGTAACTGTTAATATGTGATCATTTCAATTATTTTACTGAAAGTCACCAGAAATCATTAGTGGAATACCAAATGATATCATGCATGTATCTTTTATTTTTTATGCAAGCCGGACAATATGAGACTTTTTAAAAATCAGTTTCATACCAGTATTTATTTTGCTCCCACCACTGCACAATACCTTTAAGTAGGGCCCATCCTCATTTCCCCTTTTCAAAAGAAAGCAAATAAGGTACAAACAATGATGAAACTAACACTCTCATATCATTTTCCAAATAACAAGGAAATAGAGACAAAATCTTCCTGTTTTTGAATATTATGATTTCCCAAAACAAAGGCATTTATGAAAAAAGACGTCTGTGTGCAGCAAAGCAAACTAGTTATCTATCAGCAACCAATGATCCTTCTGCTAAATCTTGCATTCACTACAAATAACACCTGTTTATCACTGGCGTAGCCAGGGGGGGGGCACAAGGGGGCCATGGCCCCCCCTGTTGATCGGAGAGCAAAAAAAAAAAAAAAAAAAAAACAACTAATTTCCTTTTCACATGCTGGTCTTACTAGGACTTACCCTACCCCTACCTTACAATCGAAATAAGGAAAAATAAAATGGAAATATTACCAAAAAAGTAAACAAAATAAACACTGCTTTCATTTCCAGCAAAAACTGTTCCTTTCCAAATCATAACCCGAAACTTTGTTAACAACATTGACTAAGTAGATTGGTAACAGAACATTTATATTTCTTTTAGTTTGTCGAGAGTTGAAAGAAATTGTACTCAGAATGATGAAGAGGCGTATCAGTTATTCTTGCCGAATATAAACCTCTCTTTGTGAATGGGTATATGTCGATGGAGGCAATAACCATTTTCTTCGTTTTGTAAATCTTGAGTTTGTTTAAGAGTTATCATTGTGGTAGCCAACATTGCTTTTATACGAAAACAATGTCACCGTTATATCATTTTTATGGTCTTCATCCGAGGAGAAGCAAAACACTGTTTTTCAAGGTAGAGTTCGATTTTATAGAGGAATATTCAAAAAAGATACAATTTCATTCTTTGTTCAAGTCGTATTTTATATACTAGTAAGTCATCGGACGAGATGCTTTCTGCTTTGATGTTTACAGTTTTGAGTCAAATCTATTATCACTAAATTGAATGACAAAAACGGCCTTCACATGTGGCAAATCATGTGCGCTTGACTTGGTTGTATGAAGACTTTGTTTAGCCCGTTCTCTATGTGTAATTACATTATTTCCATATGTTTTTATTACAAATTGTGATCTCTATACTCTTTACACGATGTAATTCTAATATTTTTCCGTGCTAAATACTCACATTGATGTTCATTTTGGTTACAAAAATTAATCAAACTATATAATTCCTCAGTACTTAAATGAAGGAGTACGTAGCTGGATTCGTGTAGTATATACGAATTAGGCAACTAATGAAAAACCTCTAACCGAGAAAATGAGATAAAGAGCTAAACAAGGCAGCTAAATAAATTGCTAAAGTCTTTTACATACACCTAATAAAGATGTTGCATGTGTTTTCAAATGAGACTACCGCTTGAGATGAGATATAAATTCCACTCCATGAGAAAGGGCGTCCTCTTAGTCATATGTTAGTCAATAGTCAGTGTGTCTGTGTGTGGGTTTTTGGTTGTTAGTCTGTATATTTTCTATCCGAAAACACGGGTTTCAACGTTTCGTATGAACACTGGTACAGCTATTTATACACACCAACTACATGTAATTTTGCGTATTGCTTGGAATTCTGGAGCCCCAAGGAGTGGTAATCCTTCCACTCCAATTCATTCCGGAGTAGAGAAAAAAAATCCTATTTCATCTGTCACTTCTCAAGTAGGTTACACCAGAATAGAATTTTAGGGTGCAGAAAATGCCATTTTCATGACCTGGTTTTAAAAAATTTTCCTACCGTGGGAGGGGGATACCCCCTCCCACACCCTCCCCCGCTCGGTCGCTTCGCTCCCTCGCCTTGGCCCCCCTCTTGAAAAATCCTGGCTACGCCAGTGTGTGTTTATGTGTATCTTGACACAAACATCCTATAATTTCTACACAATTATTTATCTAGTTTGTCTATTTCTTGAAGCTAATAACCATGCATATCAATATCAATTCTCCCAACTCGACCTGTGTAGGTACTATCTCACACCAACAAATGAAAGAGCACACCTATTTCAAATAAGAAAATGTATTTATATCTACATCAAATCCTACTTTTATCAACTAACCCAACTCAATTAAGCATCTTCCATACTTCTTCTAATTTCTCACATCCAAACAGACTCCAATAAGCTCCTGAACTAATCCTAAACACTGACTTCTCCTATTATTCCATGTACAATATGCATCACTTTCCCGTACCACCTGATTCCTATCACAAGCACATCTTTTTTTATGCTCCATATACTAGCTTCTCACTCAACTCAGGACCTGGACCAAGACCTACTCAACACATAAATTAGAGCGCAGCCCTGGGTACAACATTTACCCACATCCACTATACACACGACCATGATAGTGTATTCACACCAATGTACATGACCATGTACTGTAATGTATGTTCCCAACTATGAAGCAAAAGATCACACATTTCCACATTAAATTCCTGCTTTCGATATAACCATATCAACCCACATAATACATCAAACTGATCACTAGAATGGTGCTGACACAATGCAAGTATGAACATACCAATTACTTAGCGTTAGATAATTAAAATTTACTAAAAATAGCAGCGGGTCAAGTTTGGTCAACTCACCTGTATGAGTAAGGCACAGAGGTACCTGTTCAAAAAAAAAAAATCAATAAAAAAAAAAAAATCGGAGGCCCTCTATAGTTTGCTACGAACGAAATCAGGGACTTTACATTACAAAAATTGAATGCAAAATGAACAGTGCAAACAATGTGTTGAATTATTGACGTAGCCTTTATATAGGCTTGATCAGCGCAGACAATAACACATTCAAAATGACGCCTCGTGTCTGTGACATTACACTATACAGCAATTAATAAAATTATTGTTT
This sequence comes from Heliocidaris tuberculata, assembly GCA_025618425.1. Taxonomy (NCBI): domain Eukaryota; kingdom Metazoa; phylum Echinodermata; class Echinoidea; order Camarodonta; family Echinometridae; genus Heliocidaris; species Heliocidaris tuberculata. The sequence goes on from CM046833.1 coordinate 18,699,047, forward strand.
GTATTGTGCATCATGCAAACACCTCCAGTAGTATTTTACTCTCAAAGACTGCACCAATTACTAAACTGGGAAGACAATATACATGTATCTTGTGTTTTGGGAGAAAAGAGCTGGTCAGGTAAGGAAGGATAGAAACGAAAGAGTTGTACTTTGTTCAGATTTTAATAAAGTAATAATGAAAATAAGTATGAAAAAAGAACTCTTTAGGTAATATTTTCATCTGTTTCTCTTGTGTTGTTTTCTTTTCCTAACTCACACTTTCTTCCTTTTAGATCTCTCTCTCTCTCTCTGCGCTTTGTACATCTTTCTCTACAGGCGCGCCGGAAGCAGTTTGGGATTGGGGGGGGGGGGGGGCAAACATTCAAGGGGCTCACCTTTCAAGGGCTCATGTCTTCTCACCCCTAAAAAAACACACACGCTTTCCCACCCTCTCACAACAATCAAAATAATAAATCAAAATTTTACTCAAAAATTCTCTGACAAGCATTTTTGGGCTGTATTTTTACTCGAAAATTCTCTGACAAGCAAAAAAAAAAAAAAAAAAAAGAAAGAAAGAAAAGGTTATCAGCATTTTTGGGATGTATTTTTACTGGAAAATTCTCTGACAAGCAAAAAAAAACAAACAAAAAACTAAAATTCTGCTAAATTTTGTCAAATTATGCTAAAGCCCCACCCCCCCACTTCCGGCGCCTATGTTTCTCTACTCTTCTTTCTTTATTATTTCTCTTCTGTTTCTTTCGGGCCGGGCCGGGTCGGCAAAGGGAAAATAAAGAAATTGAAACAAACAGCCCCCTGTTCTTTTGGGGCTCATACATACCACAAAGAACATGATTTTCTATAAGAAAAATTGGAAGATCAAATTCTGCAAAAAGAGTGCTAAGATCATTCCAGAACTTGTTGACGACTTGACAGGAAAAGAAAAGGTGTACAAAAATAGGCAAATTGTCTTGTAAAGCGCCACCCACGGCTACACGATCTTTCAGATCGCTCCACAGATTTGTAGCTTAAATTTGCATTTTAAGCTTGAATTTGATGATTTCTTTACCTACAATGACTTTAGTATGTAAGCAGTGTAGTCTCGGGACTTTTGATTATAGTTGGGTATGTACAGAGTATTTCGCCTAACTTCGACTAGCTTTTAAACTGAAGATAAAACTATGCATTCATATTAAATTTAACGCGGAAATCAGCTATCACCTTAGCCGAGAACTTGGCACCCTCTCTCCAGTTCGAGAGACCACGGCTTTCATGTCTTTGGCTCTTGCCCTACTGGCAATAAGCATGAATGTATGCTCGGACAAGAGTCTTTTGAATGTGACTACTCGCTACACGAATAGAGAGCCCTTTTTTTTTTTTTTACATTAAACAGTCCCTTAGAAATTCCTTGCTTAGTCGTATTGACAATTCGCTTTTGAATGAATTGTGTGATCTTGGTATAGCTAAAATGCAGAGCAGTCAAAGTGAATAAGAGACTCGAGATAGATAAGCCGAAGCAGATCCCCTCTTGTATTACTCGGAAGAAAGTTACTTGTCATTGCCGCAATTCTCCTGTACCAAACCGAAAGCCTATTCTCAAGTCCATTCAAGTCTATAGAACTGACCTCAGCAGACCATTGGCGCGATTTGCTTTGTGGAATGCTCGATTTTGAAGGCCCGGGGTAAAGCCACTGCGCTGTGTGACTTCCTGATCTCGAACGTGTGGATGGGTTTGCTGTTTCAAAAGAAGCTGGAAAACACTCGGAGCGACGTTTCGCAAATTATCAATTGGCTTCCTCGGGCGACTGAAGATCCAGTAGACAGAATGGCCCTTATAAAGTGTGAGATTATGCAGAGCAGGGGCGGCGCCGGGGTATTTTGATAGGAGGGGCAAGACGACCTAAAGATGACGTCATATTTTTTCTCCATTAAATAACAGGGGTAATATAGAGTTATATGTTTAAGACCTCTCTTTTTAATACTCCTCTTTCTTCTTTCTTCCCTTTTCTTCCCTTTTCTTCCTCCTTTTCTTCTTTTTTCTTCTTTTTTTTCTTTTTTCACTACTTGAAAAATCATAGGGGGGGGGGCGGTCGCCCCCCTGCCCCCCCTGTAGCGCCGCCCCTGATGCAGAGTCTGCGCGCACTGGACCTTGTGCAGCGCGCGAAAGACGATTTGGAATCCTCAGAATGGCCCGGTCCCACGCATGTGACAAATTGAAGCGGAGGCCTCTTTTCTTGTTGAGTGTGGGTCCCTCCACCCGTTCTCAGATGGCTTCTCTGATGCCACGTTCAAATCATCTGGATTCCTTGTCCAAAATTATCACGTCTTCAGTATCGAACAAATGTTTTACTTGAACTTATATGGGTGTAGACCGCCGAATCCGGAAAGCTGTCTGAACTACTGGGCCTTCGATGTTGATTCATGCGAGCTCGCAGGGATTGTTGAGTCTCACTCACATAAAAGTCATCAGACTCCTCTTGAGAACATCTAATACCATATACCAAATTCCTCTGCTTTTCTTTCGGAACTCGGTCTTTAACATGCATCAGTCTTTGTCTTAAAGTGTTGTGAAGTTTGAAAGCGGTAGCGATGCTATGCTTCTGAAATAACCCCTTGATCTTCTCTGAGAGATCTTACACATATGGGATTGTGATGACAGGACACAGAGCGTTTAACATAATTAGAAAAACGCAGAAAAAAATTACTCAACTAAAGAATCAGCAAATAAATAATAAGTTGGATAGTTTGAGAACACAACAAGATCGTTTGGAGAAGGAAATTGAAGAGCAATTTCCAGCCGACGTCGTCCGACAAATTAAGGACTACACGACGCATGCGCAGTTAGCCCAGCAAGTTCACAAAGCCTCTTTGATCAGAATTGGAGAAGTCGTAAGCCGAAGGATCATACATCCAATATTCCATCCAATTGGGTGAAAAATTAGTCTTCTAGGCAACTTTCGAAAGACGAAAAGTGACTTTTAGGAAGGGTTTACATTTTGCGGCATCACATCAGAACTACCCGTTTCGGATCTAATAACCTCATGACGTGAGTACCTTATTATGTCACTCTGATTTACCGAAACAGAACATTACAAAGAAAGAACAACGCACGTGCGTTGGAGGATTTGGCAAATGACAAGGACATTGCAATAGTGCCTTCTGATAAAGGGAGATGTTTTGTTGTTCTTGACAAGGATAATGTTTGTGTTCTGTTGCTACTGGAAGACGAAGAACAAACTCGTGACAATATCCCTATCCTTCTTGAATGAAAACGAATCTTATCAAATATAGTTTAAACCAAATATCCACTGTCCAAATGCAGATAAAATATCCTGTAAAAATTCTCAGACGTATAGCAAAAACATTATAATTATAGTAAACATGAATGAATCAGGTTGCTCCTAAAGTGTTTTCAGTTTTGTCATTTTAGAAAATAGAAACTAAATCGATTGAATTGTAATCATAAACATGGTACACAGAGATTGCTCAAACCTCTCTGGTAATTATTAAAATAGGAGCATGTAGCATATCTTATCAAAATTTTCGGAACAAAACCTAAATTTGTATCACGAATACATCCTCCCAATAAATTTCCTTTAGTCAATCTCTAACATACGAGGTGCTGAATAAATAAAAAAAACTAACAAATACGAATTACGTACTGTCGACTAACTTTGACTGCAATGTACTATTCAGCTATTCTCAAACTCTTATAAAGTATAGATGCTCGTAAGAAAATACATCAAGATAAATATCCAAATCAGTGAATAAAACTGACTGTCAACACTTTGGACATTTACAAATGACTGATTGTGGCAACAGTAATCGAAGGTATAACAATATTACTCGCAGAACATACTGCAGTGTGTCGTTTCAGAATAAAAGAATCAAGAGTTCACCTGACTATTCATAGCAAAGTATTAACAGTAACAATGTACCATCATTTGCAAAAGTTTAAGACCACCTCGGGATTTGTGGGTATTTCACTAATTTGGAATACTTTCTTTTGTCTCATTGAATGATTACACAACATGTTTACCACAGTGATCAGTAGCACAAGAGTAATGGTATAAGCCCATAGTTCAAGTATGATACATAGGTTATGACATGAAATTAATTGTATATCTGAAAAATAAGTTTAATTTTTTTCTTTCTTTCTTTGAGTTATTTGCATTTTGGAATAGTGGTCTTAAAGTTTTGCAAATGATGGGTATAGTAGTCTCGTGCGACTGACAAAGAGTGTTCCTGACTCTAAACAATGGTAGAAATGTAACTTCCAAAAATATTCTCTCTTTTCTTTAGAAAAATACAAAACAAAACAACTCAAAATTTCATGAATGTCTTCGTATCTCGACTCTACAAAACTGGTATAATCCGATCATAGAAATAATAAGTATGTCTGATGCATGATGACTGAAATAATAAGCATAAGACTGCGCTAAAAATCGTAAAGCATTGAAACTGTTCAAGTCTTTTCACTTAGTTCATTGTTCACTCTAATCTGGCATTTCCCTTTTTATGCTTGATTGTAGAAGCTCAAGATACTGGGTCATTGTTACAATGACAGTTCACAATTATCAACATAAAACGATATAAGTATAAAATCCTCCTGATGGGGGTCAACTGAAAACACACTCTCATCCAGTTTAAAGGGGAATGAAACCCTGGGGAAAATCCATTTTAATAAAAAGAGGGGATAGAGAGAGGTCATTTAAAAAAAGTTTCATTAAAATCTGTGAAGAAATGAGAAAGTAATGAAAGTTTGAAAAGTCTCGATTTACTTTCTATGGCGATCTTTAAATTGGCAATGTTGCTTCAAAATGACAGGTAGAGTAGGACAACTCTCCATGTGTTTTCTACACAAAATTTCATATTTTCTCCATTATCTCTAAAGATGCTGCTTGTCTTTTTGTGAACTCAACATATGTTGTGTCAAATACATTTCTCCATGATATATCTTGAGCTAAGGAGGAGACAAGCTGCACCTTGAGAGATAATGGGGAAAATATGAAATTTTGTGTACAAATCATATGGAGAGTTGTCCTACTAAACCTATCATTTTGAAGCAACAGAGAATCTACCTGTAACTTTGAAGCAACATTACCAATTTGAGGATCGTCATAGTAAGTAAGTTGAGACTTTTCAAACTTTTATAACTTTCTCATTTCTTCACCGATTTTGATGGAACTTTTTTTTTAATTGCTTCTCTCTATCCTCTCTTTTCATTAAAAACTATTTTTCCCCAGGGTTTCATTCTCCTTTAAGCAACATGATAATTTTCACAATCAATTCTGCGACTGTACATCTCTTTCCTTTGTCGCGAGAAGAAAATCTAGGTTTTGGCTAATCGCGGCAGTGGATAGGTCCAAGTAATCAGGTAAACTAGTCGGTGCATATTTTCGAAGACGCTGACTGCTATTATCGCTAAATCAAACTCGCTTTCTAGTCTGTGATCGCGGATCGATGGCTGGATGGCGGGTAGTGATGATCTTTGGCACTGAAAAAGTAGATTGCTCGTCGTCGGGAGCGGGATCTGGGCGTCGCTTGGGCGTGGCGTAATTACTGGCGTATGCTGATTTATCTTCTCTGTCTCTAGTCGTCGAGGTCCCGTCTCGTGTCGTCACCTTTCCTAGGTGGAAGCGGGATTTGCGCAGCGTCTAGATGGCGGTCGTCGGGGCTGTCATATTGTCGCTCGATCATGTCGATATTGTCGACCTCTGGCTCTGGAGCGTCGAAATGGTCTGGAATGTCTGGCGGCTCTGGATCCTGCTTCTCCGGAAGCAGATCGTTCTGCGCAGCTGTGTCGGTCTGGCAGTCGTCATCGAGGAGTTGGCGTTGGCGCTATATTCTCCTCATCTCTGGAGTCGTCTGGTGGCTCTCTCTCTCATGCTTCGCGAGGGATGAAAGCAGACTCTGCGCAGCGTCTAACTCGTGCTGGCAGTCCTCGAGGCTGTGGTGATGGCGCTCGGTGTCGTCGTGCTCTGAGGTTTCATACCGGTTGTCAGTCTCCTTCGCAGCTTCTTGCTGTAGCTGGCATTGGAAGTTCTGGGCAAACTGGTCGAGGCTGTCTAACAGGCGCTAGTGCTCCTCGATCTGACAGTCGTCATCGCCGTCGTGGCTGCTGACTTCGGGGATATCGTCTTCGATAGATGAGGTGGACAAAAGGTGATCAATGTATACCTCGTAGTCGTCGTTGCCGTCGTGGCTTGTAACTAGAGGTCCTTCCTCGACAGCTGGTGTCGGATCAAAATAGTTCGAGAAAGCCTCCACTGCGACCTCGTAGTTGTCGTGGCCTTCCTGGCTGCTAACTGAGGAAGCGGGTTCCTCAAACAAATCTTGAAGGGCCTCTCCTCCAAGATACATCAGTAGTCCAAACTTCTGACTTGCTAATGTTACCCCTGATGCTTGCAGATAACTCTGGAATCCTCCCAGCCACTCCAGCCAACGGGGCGTTGTCTCGTAGAACCGAAACGTAAATGTTGGGGGTGGATCCATATCTGTCTGTCCTCGAAGCTCAGCCTCTCTATCGAATTCCCCTTCTGATGCCGTTCTCTGGCATATCTCTTCCCCTTTCCTTCTCTTAGTCTAGATATGCCTGGAGCTGGCATACTCTCCCCTCCTTGTCAGTGGAAGCCGAACGGTAGGCTTCATCCTAGTCGCCAATTTTGTGTTATGTTGCTACTGGAAGAAAAAGAACAAACTCGTGACTACATCGATGTAGTATCAAACTGCAAGTAAATTTATTCATAGAACAACTCTCATATATACACAGTATATGCACAAGGCAGTTATATAACATACAGCTGCTGTTTACCGGAATGGATTAGTCGATGTTGTTGGGGCAGGGATTAGTAAGATAGGAAACAGGCAAGGAGATTAGGGTAGGAGATTGGAAACAAACAATACAGCGTGTGGGAACAGGATGATGAAGATATGGACTGAAATGAGATGTGATGCTCAGGACACAATAATAATTATACTGATAAATGTCTCGATTTGTTGAAAGACGAGAAAACCTATAAGGGTATAGGATACAACCCTACCAATGGCTATAGAAAAAGAGTAGCTCGTTTCATCAATAAGATTCACAAGGATGGTGTCAAATATTAGTCCTGTAAATAACTATTCCGACGATAAGTTGGATCCTGTATTGAAATATGTACATGTATCACAGGCACAACAAAATAAACAGGCGACTTCACCAATATATATATATAGTATATATAAATCTAATTCAGAGCCATCTGCTCAATAATGTATTAACGCGAATAATTGACAAAGTAAAACAATTTGTATTCAACATAAAATAGAATATATAATGTGAATTAATAATTTCCATTATCTAATATTATCAATGCAATTAAAGGTAATTAAATGATTCATAATTTCAATATTATCACAAAGAAAATATATTGCCAGCAATGACTATTTCATCCTTCGGAGTATTATTAATAATGAAAGAAATAAACTACCCTACACTGGACCGGTAATTGGTGTGTACACACACTAAAAAGAAAAACCCGCTCTAGAGTCCATGTGAAGAGTTCAGGAGGACAACCTCTTTGAGTCCACTGATGAGCTGCATGAAGTGACCAATGTATGAAGTAACCCGATGGGTGGGGGTGACGGGCGAAGTCTGACCGGTGTGTCCCTGACCCGCAACTTTATGAACTTGAGTTGAAGACTATCAGTTAGCTACGATGTCTGGGTATATCGACTATGTGCACCAGTCCATCGATGAATTAGGACTACGAGCCAATATAAGTGTCTACGAGTGACTACGAGCGACTACGAGCGACTACGAGCCCAGCTCATCCAGATCAGATGAAAACAATAATGCAAGACGAGGTGAGGGCTGATGAGGCTTTCTACCACGGCCTGTACTGCCTGGAACCTGCCGGTAGGGAAAAATCTGCTATGCCAACAACATGCATAGCCTGCAACAATCACCTTCTTGGTGGCCTACACTCCCTCATCACTCAAGCAACATCAGACAAGGTCTGAATCTCTTGAGATCTCCAGAGCAATCTGACCAAAACTCAAAAACTCAAACCACAATGATGCTCTCAGTACTCTACCTCCTGCTCCACCCGAAATTCTTCTTACTTCCCTTATACTGAACTCACTACACAAAATTGCCCGATCAAAATTCCTTTTACTCCCCTTCTATATAAAACCACCCTATCAAAATTTCCTTTCTCTTCCACATACACAAACACACACACAAACACCTGAATTGCAACACCAAAGTTTGCTGACCTAAGACTGATAATGCCTACAATGCTTGGCTACACATCCCATTCAATTAAACAGGCCTACTGCATTCTTTGTCTAGTATGTAACTAAACAAGGTCATGAGGGTTTAGGATGAAAGGGAATGCAATCGCATTGTGACAGATGGTGGTTTCAGTGACCGACAAAAGCAGTTCTTAATTCCACCTACAGAATCGACAGTACCAACGTTTTATGGATTACCGAAGGTGCACAAACCTGACCCGATTCCGGTGAGACCTATCATTAGCTGTATTGGCTCTGTAAAAAACAACCTTGCTAAGCACGTTGCCAATATTTTAAGCCCTTTGGTAGAACATCCACTCACCACGTGATAAATAGCCTTGACTTTGTAGAAAAGGCTTCACACCTCAAGCTGGATGACAATGAAACTATAGTATCCTATGATGTTAGCGCTTTGTTTACATCCGTCCCCTCACGGGAAGCAGTGAGTGTGGTAAGAAAGTGTTTGGAGAAGGATAACAGCTAGAAGGAACGTACTTCACTCAGTGTGGACAAGGTCGTTGAAGCAGTATTGGTGTGCCTGAGCCCTTCTTACTTCTCCTTCAACGGCAAACACTATATCCAACAACATGGATGTGCTATGGGGTCACCGGTTTCTCCTATAGTCGCAAATATCTACTTGCAAGAGTCTGAGTCTGCGGCTCTAGTTTCATACACCAGACGCAAACCATGAGCCTGGTTTCGATACGTGGATAACACGTTCGACATCCTCGAGGACGCAGAGAGTATTGCCTCCTTTAACCACATCACCTCCTTGGATACACATATCTCTTTCACGCAGGAAACGTGTAAGGACAGGAAACTTGCGTTCTTGGATGCGGAAGTCCACGTTGATGCGGATGGTACCCTCTCCACCTCGGTTTACAGAAAAAGGGAAATTATTTAATTTAAATCGATTTACAGCCCTTAATATTGTTCCTAAACAAAAGAAACACATCAACTTGCACTTGGATGAGTTTTTGAACAATGATATCTGAGTATTTTTATATCTCATCTACAAAATAACAAAAAAAAAAAAAATGTTTACGTATTTCTTTGTTTTTTTTAAATTGGCGATTTTCTTTCAATAAATCACGGCGATGTAAACTTGATTTCAATCGTGACTTAGCGAAACAAAGTGTAAAAATATCAGTGGTGTATCTACATTAATGTTACGCCCGAAACTTCATTAAACACGATAAAAACTATTTTCGAAAAATCAACTCAAGGCAATTTCAATAGCCCTGTTTACACCTTTAGAAATGTGCGAACATTACAATGGCGTATTACGTAATCCCTACCTGATTTCTATGGGCAGTACAATAGGCTATTGAAATTGTCCTTGAGTTTATTTTTCGAAAGTAGTTTTTATCGTGTTATTATTTTCCCCGGGCTTCATAATTCCTAGATAAGTAACTGTATGAAGAAAAAAAAAAATGCTCACAGCACCCCAGTAAAAAAAAAATCGTTCCCAGGGGCCTGGCCAGAGGGGATTGGTTTTTGTTTGGAGGCGGCGTCTTCACACAGGGCCTTTCCTACCAGATCCTCCTTTCACCTATGGAGGGGTTTCAGCCGCTGCCTGAGCAGAAAGTGACTTGACTCTACCACATTCAACAATATCTACTTGACCAGGAAATTGCCTCTCACTCATGAACGGTTCATATTGCGCTTGAACCTTTGCAGAGTCAACTGACTTTATTTTATTGTGCCTACCACCACACACAGCAATTTTCCTAGATGGGTTGAATTGATTCACTAATCCAATTGGTTGTACTTTGTTTGTTTTGTGTTTGTTTTTTCTATTTTAGAACAGGACAACTATACTTGAAAGGCCCCATTTTCTTGCAGTAATAAAATTTGGAGATTTCACAAATTTCTCGAAAGAAAATTCTGCCATGGCCATAGATGACCCCTAATCTTACAAATCAAAGAAGATTAGAAACAACAGAGAAAAACGTCAAGTTTCTTAGCCAATTTCAGGTTGGATAACCTGACACAGTTGTACCAAGTAGAATAATATACAACAGAAAATCCTGCCAACCTGACCCGGTTGACCCAGTTGATATAACCTCAACTTACACTTCCGTCAACCAGAGTCTGTTAGCCCAGTTGAAAAAAGTTCAACCAGGTAGTTAAATTCCACTTAACAGAAACAGATAGTGTAACAGAAAGTGAGTCTGAACTGCAATATTAAAAAATGCCTAATATACTGGACTTAGGCAGTAAAGCTAGAATGAACATTTACGGAATTTCAAAATTCTGATGAGTTCACAAGGCCCGTCATCACCAGCCTGAGTTTTCAAAATAGCCCGCTAATTCTGATCCAACTCTGATTTCTCAATCCCAATCCAAAATGGCTATTTTCCTTATTTATTTCTGAGTTTCCCTTCTCTCCTTTAAAGGGGAATTAACCTCAAAATATAAATGTGCTTATGTTCAAAGATTTAATCTATTCCTTTTTGTTGTTCTATGTAGTTTTGGATTAAAATATACGAGATGGGTATAAATCAAGATTTTCTCAGCAAAATTTATCGTCTGCTAGCTATACCTGGGGGCTGCCATTTTCTTGATGTGTACATGAAGATATTCTTAATCCGAAAGCAAAACTGTCTTTCTTTCTGATACAAAATCCCATTTTAGATTTAAAATAATTAACAGATATAAACATATATTCTAAAAAACGAAAATGTGTTTTATATTTCTTTGAAAATTACTATTTTACGAAATATAAATCTATTTTCTTGATACTATGATGTACGCGACGGAGAAAATTAATTCAAATTTATGGATGATAACTTTCCCGAGCGTCAGTGGTAACAAACTGTGCATTCACCTGCTTTGAGATAATGGACTTCAATAGTCAGAATGCGCGTTGTATAAATTATGTTCTGCACAGCCAGGCAAGCCCAAGAAATCGATTTCTATTCAGCAAAACCAGAGAATTTATAAATTTCAAATTTTAGAATATATGTTTACATTAGTTATGTATTTTTAATCATGTATGGGGATTTTTTTGTAATGAAGAGAAGCAATTTAGCTCTAGAATTAAAAGTATCTTCCTGACAGGAACGGTTTCCAATGGTTCATATATAACTCCATATCATCAGGAAAATGGCAGCCACCATGTAAAGTGTAATAAGATGATACCGTGTGCTAGAAGGTCTTAATTTAAAGTCTTTTCTGATATTTTATTACTAAAGTGATACAGGCCAATGATAAAGAATATATTACACCTTTGAACATAAGTACATTTATGTTCTGGGGTTAATTCTCCTTTAAAGAGACAGTAAACTAGAGCCCTTAATAGCGCCATCTTTCAACAGGATTTGATAAGTGTCTGTGCCTCTCATTTTCCCGTCATGCCTCATTCTAGTTTGTAAAAGCTTAGAATGTACCTGCACACAATTTTCCACCATGCCAAGTCAAAAATGATAGTATGAAATATGAAATATGGCTATTATCCAAGCAAGCTGTTTGTCAAAATTCAAAATAAAATGCAATTAATTTTCTAATTATAATCTTAATTTAGCAATCACTGTAAGATGGCGCTGTTCAAGTTTTACCAGTTTAATGCCATTTTAATGTTTTCGTTATGTATTTCTTTATTTCTTATGTTTTTGTTCTTCTTTCTGTCCTCTTCTCTTTTATGTTTAATTATGTGTTTTTGATTTTCTTTCTCTTTTTACCATTTTCTTATATATTTCTTTGTGAATTATCTATTTCCTTGTTTTTCTTTTCTCTTTGTATTTTTTTCATTTTTCATTTCTTTGTTCTTCTTTCCATCCTCTACTCTAAATATTTTCTTATGTATTTCTTTGTTCTTATGCATTTCTTTGTTTTGCCTTCTATTTTTCGCCTATTCCATGAATTTGTATCTCACCTATCCGTGAATTGGTACCTTACCTATTATGTGTTTTTCTCCTTTCATTTCTCTTTCTATCTTTCATTATGTTATTTTTGTTTTTCTCCTTTCATTTGTCTTTTTTTTTCTTTTTTTTCCCTTCTATCGTCTTTTCCTTATGTCATTCTTTCTTTCCATCTTTCTTTCATCTCCCTTTTCTATACTTTTCTAAGTCATTTTTTGTTTTTCTATATTTTCGTATGTTATTCTTTGTTTTCTATCTTTTCTGTCTTTCTTTTTTGCTCTTTTCCTTCTCTCATCTTCTATCTACATCTTTTCTTATGTATCTCTGTATTTTATGCTATCACCTTCCGTTTCTATCATTTCCTATATATTTCTATATTTTTCTCCTTCATGTGACGCCATAGCGGTGTTCGACGTTCACATTTTAGAGAGGACGGCAAAACATGGTGGACGCGTTCCAGATCTAACTAGTGGACGAGGGAGACGACGTGACGCATGAGCAGAGCTTCAAAATGACGTAATCTCGTACCAGTCGTTTATGTCGTAGTGCAAATCGAAAGCTCGTTACTGTAATCTCAAACACCCAAGACTTCCCAACCACACACACATCCATATGCACAACCGCACACACACACGCCCACACACACACACACACCCATACGCTCACGCGCGCCTACCGAAATGCACAACACACATAGACCTGAGGCGACCTGAGAAAGGCTGATATACCCCTACCCTCCCTCCCCGAGAAAGCCTGTCTAGGGCCTAGCGAGATTTTCGAAATCACATTCCCGGGAGAAGATAATTTCGAGAGTAGATGGGAATCCCCCTTTCCCCATGCTTATTCTGTTTTTGACCCTGTTAACAACTGCTTGCAATTTACATAATCATATGTTTGTTTCATTTTTCATACTATTTTTCATTTATTCTACTTTTATCCATTTACTCATTTTTTTCTCTCCATTAATACTTTATGTTTTTATTATTTAATACTCTGTACATGATCACGACTATGTGGACATGACCCGTGTGTTTTTATACAGATTATATCCACTGAATGCTTTTCATCTGTATCCAGAAAGAAATATATTAGGACAGAAGTATTTTACCTTTTTATCCCTTATTAACTTAATAATCCTATCATTTTCTTTTTTCTTACCAGTAACCAACGTACGTCAGTCGACTACCTTCAGGTTACCACTTACCGTAGTTTCGCCCGACGTCCCCAACTACTATCCATACGAAGTTAATACATACTGGCTCTTTTCCGGACCATCACACTGTCAGATCATGGCAGATTTCACCACCTTCCAGCTTCAACTTGATTGGGACTTTTTAATTATCGGCTCTGGTCTGGAGCTGGGTGACATGGAATCGATTTTGGCTGCTTTAACTGGTTCGACTCTGCCGAATAGAGTAGTTTCTACTGGCAAAGATATGTGGCTTCTTTTCACCTCAAAAGGATTTCCCATACTACAGGGCTTTAGACTTCATATCAGGGTTTATACCAATCAGCGTTTAGGAGGTAAATCGGTGTGAATAGATGATCATTTTCCTACTGATACAACAGGCCAAGATGAGGGATTGGGAAAGAACATTACAGTAAATTGATCATATTTTATTAGGAGAGGTGTTATCTAAATTCCTCGAAAGATGTAATAAAACAAAAGACAATACTAAAAGGAGACCAATCGCAAAGAAACATTTTCCCCTGAATGTGTCGGGTTCCATCTGAAAAGTCCCGAAAATGCCTCATATTACTGGGGAAGAATACAATTTTTTTTCTAATAATTTCACTTTGCTACTGGTATTTTGTTTATCATTTCACCCTTAACATGAAAAAATCTCTCGGTGCCAATAAAAACAAAAAGATGGATAAGTTTCACCCCTAACAGAAAGTAAAAGTTAACAATTTCAAGGTAAAAATTCAGGATTTTTTTTTCTCAAGGAAAATCAGATGAGAACGCTCCTACAATTTACCTGGAAAAGAAATACGATTTACAAACAAAATACTAGGTGTTACAAAAAACATTTCCCACTTTTGATCCTTAATAGTTCAAAAACTATATATCAGATAACACTGACATTGATATGAACAATAGCTGAATAGTGTACAATTTTGTTGGAGGTAATTTAAAAATGAAAGCATAAATCAGTTTCATTAAATTCAAGATTCATTTTTAAGTTAGGGTTCAGATTTTGCTCTATTTTCAACCCTCTGTACAAAACTTTAACTTTGTACAGGGGTCAATTGGTGTGTATGGGAGTGCATGGTTAACACCCAGACAATGGTCCTGGACAATGACCAGGGTTTGAATGCTTTATTATTTATTAAGAGGGATAATTCAAATAAAGACAAAACAGACGGAGATGATCGACGTATAAAGAAATAAGCCGAAGAACTACAAAATTGAATAGGAAAAAAGAAGGCATTTCACGTGCAATAAAAAGGAAAGAAAAAAAGAAAAAAGAGCGACTATGAAAGAAACAAGGAAAGGAAAGTCACGAAGGAAAGAGAAATCAATGAAAGATCTAGAAAGGAACTAACTGGGCAGGATGAGAAAGAGAAAATTAAAATAGAAAGTCCCTAAAAGAATAATAAACGAGAAAAAAAAAACCAGAGAAAGAAAGAAAAGTCAAGAATGGTGTGGGAACATGCAAATACAAAGGAAGGGTAAAAGAAGGAGCATGAAAGAAATAAAGAAAAAAAAAAAAACAATAGTGAAAACAGATAGAGACAGAAGGAACGGCGAATCAACAATCTTAAAGAAAAAAAAAGGAGATATGTGACCCGACGCCTCAAAGCCTACAATAAGTCCCCCAAATTATTTTTTTTGTTTTATACATTTTCTGAAAGTAGAGATTCTCAGCTTTCCAATGGTATATCACTTGACTAGTTTACTCCATGATAACACCTTTAAATATCACATTCAGAATCAGTATGTAACCAGCAATCAATAACTCCTATTCACAGAAAATGGCCATTTAAGTTCGGAACAAAAGAGTGCTTAACCTTCGATCTCTGTGTGCGACCAAGTAAAACTGGGTATTCAAATGGCCATGGCAACCGGTATGAAGGGATTATCAGATTAGGCTGAATTTTAGCACGCTGCTCGAGGAAGACCTATTCATTATAATAAAATAAAATGTAATAACTTTAGAGGTAAAGTAGTAATTTGGCATTGAATGAAAGTATTACAAAAGCTCTCCAAACATTCATTATCTTTGAACTTAGTGGAAAAAAAAGGAGTCATTTTAAAATGCCCCCAAAACATATTCTTAAGTCGATTTACGACTCACAAACTTGAGACATGATAGAATGATAATGAAACTACCCATTTCTATCAAAAACAGAAAATCGACTGATCCAAGCAAATTTACTATTTTGGGCTGTTTGCTACGTTGTGGTCCGTGCGACTTATTGTAGGTTTTGAGGCGGCGGGTCACATATAAGAATAGAAAGATTAAAAGGGGATTGGTGTAATAAATGTAATAGTATACATGTATAACAGAGAATGGAAAATGGAGAAATGCAAAAGAGAAAGAAAACAGAGAGAAAAAAGGAGTGATTCATGAATCAAATAAAGATAGAGACGTGTCAAAGAATAAAAAGAAATATGAATTATGACGAGTCACATACAGAATAAAAAGGGAGGAAAAGTGATGGAGAGAGAAAAAAAGAGGAAATGTATAACAAGAAAGATTGACTGAATTTAAGTTTTAAAAGAAAGAAATTGGTACAAAGGTAATTAAAGGAAGAAGGGAAATCAATAAAAAAAGGAGAAGTGGAGAATAATATGAGAACCCCCTCCCCCGAAAAAAGAAGGAAAGAAAGAAAGAAAGAAAAGGAGAGAAAGAGAGAGAGAAAAAAAACCCCAATAAAGATAAATAAATACCTATAACGCGCGCATCGTCGCTGAATTCACGAAGTGGCGCAACCTCCCCGGATCTTTCAAAACGCATTCCGAGAAAAACGCGATTCAAATTTTTGCATATTGAAACAGCAAATTTGACTTGTTGATATGAGTTAAATTCGATAAATCGTATATGTTAAGGACGAGAAGAATCTTGTCTACCCATTCATGTAGAAAAAATAGAGTTGTTCATGTGAAATGTTAACCATGCAAGGCTGCAAACATTCGTGTCACTTTGTGAAAAAAATAATATACGTAATCTGGTACGCACCGTGTGCGCTTTTGTATTCGCGAAGTGACACGATTGTCCGTGCCGCGCACTACACATGAATTCGCTTTTCACTTTTTCACGAAGTGACACACTGGATGCGCGCGTGTAACGTGCGCGCTATTTATTGATACGTGTGCTCCATTCACCATAACGTAGAGGTAAAAAAACGTTCGTGTCACTTCGTGAATTAAATGGTTGGCCTTTTTGAGGTTCGTGCCATTTTGATCATACCGATGATCTCGAAAGAAAGATCAGTCTATAGAACAATCAATCGATGAATCAATCGTTTGATCAATCACTTTAATCTTGTTATTAATCCATCACTCAAGCGTTCAATTGATTGTTTGATCGATAACTTTAATCTTACAGTTTTCTTTTATAGGTCGAATAAAGACTCGATAGGAATATGAGTCATTGTCTTATGATTGAAGACCATGAAACCTAGTTTGCATTTTCAAAATATGCTTGCAGTTACTTTTATATGTCAACTCAGATGTGCTTTTGATTTAATGACTGATTAGTTGATTTACTGATTAATTGGTTAGTTGCTGTCTGATTGATTGATAGCTTGATCAATTGACTGATTTATTGACCGATTAATTGATCTTTCTGTATGGATCATCCTTGGTGATATTCTTTTTCTGATATCCCAAATATGCCAGTTATAAAAATTTCAAAGCTAATCAAAACTTAATATTTCAAATCACTCTGTAAAGAAGTTAATTGCTCATTTAAGCAAGGAATGTTGATAGGACACAGAAAGAAAGAAGAAGAAGAAAAAAGGCCTACTCTGTCATAAACTGTTTTCCCATCTGTCCTGCCAGATTTGAAAAATGTAAAATATGAACTTTTGTATTTCGTATTTAGTGAACACAATCACCCAGACGGTCAAAGAGGATGATTTCTGCCAACCTGCTATCTGTCCTGTCACATCTGAAGGAAATGAAAATGGTAAACTATGAACTTGATGCTCTTACGCACAGAAATATTTTATCCTAT
Source organism: Heliocidaris tuberculata (assembly GCA_025618425.1). NCBI lineage: Eukaryota > Metazoa > Echinodermata > Echinoidea > Camarodonta > Echinometridae > Heliocidaris > Heliocidaris tuberculata. The sequence goes on from CM046833.1 coordinate 18,716,346, forward strand.
ATCTCACTCAAATACACATTCCCATCTTCACACATCATGCACATCTTTTCCTCAAACATGTTACACAGTTTTCTAAATTACATAAAAATTACTGCATGACTTAAATATACATTCAGTAAATTCAGCTAACAATACATCTTACATCAAGTCGTCTCAGAGTATAACTATACTATGAGTAAATCATACCCTTTTTCATCATTCACATACAACTTTTTGTACCCCAAAATAGATTTTAAAATGACTTATCTTAACATTCACTCGCATATGCTTACTAGAACTGCTAACTGCTAGAACACTTTTTGTCTTATATCATAATTTGGCTTACAACGACTTTTTCTAAGAAAGTGTTATATTTATTGATGAAGCTTTATGGCGGTAGGTAGTGGGTAGTGACTTTGTTCACTACGTCAGGGTGTGACGACCCTGCCTGACACGAATCGCGGGCTCAGCTGGCTCCGGCTGACAGTACCAGAGGCGGATCCAGGGGGGGGGGGGGGGGTTCCCAGACCCCCTCCCCTGGGACCCCAAAAGGGCCCCCAAAATGCTGAGGACCTTTTTTTTTTGCTTGTCAGAGATTTTTTGAGTTAAAAAGGGGCCCCAAAATGCTGAAGACCTTTTTTGTTTTTTGTTTTTTTTGCTTTTTTTTTCTTGCTTGTCAGAAAATTTTGTGAATATTGAGCCCCCTCCCTCAAGAAATCCTGGATCCGCCACTGGACAGTACCGAGTATGGGCCCCTATCCAGGGTTACGGACAGTTTGTGAATCCACTAATGGAGATCGCGTGATTAAGACGCAATGTACATTCCCACATGTATCACAAGCATTCTTTGTATCCGTTTGCAAAATCCACTTTACTTTCATCAATAACATTTATTCTGGCATGTCTGGGCACCAAAATTTTTTCAGCAATATGAATGGTTTACCGGAAAATGAGTATATTTCGTTCGGGAATATGCTTCGCTGCCCGAATATGAGGATGTTCGGGCACGAGCTCCCTTTATGAACATGTGTATATTCGGGCAGCTAGCTGTCAGCACCGCTGATACTGTTAATTTGTCATATATGTATGCGCCGTTTTCATGAGTCGTCACTGATGTAATGCCCTTATGTTATAATACATCTACAAACGGCATCTGGCAAAGATCCGTACTTGAGACAAACCCGGCTTTATGTGAAATGGCGCTGATTTTATGCGAGACGGCGCCGATTTTATGTGCGACAATGCCGATTTTATGTGAGATGGCGCCAAATTCAAGTGAAACGGCCCTGATTTCATGTAAGGTGGTGCCGATTTCAATTAAGCAGCCAAGCGGTGCTTTCGGCGCTATGTAATTTGTATTTATGTCCGGTGGTGCTGTTTTATGTGATAGGGCGCCGATTTTATGTGAGACGGCGCCAATTTTATCTCAGACGACGTTGATTTTAGTAGGATGACGCCGATTTCATATGAGACGTCGCTGATTTTATGTGAGACAGTGCCAATTTCATGTGAGATGGCGCCAAATTTTATGTGAGACGTTGCTGATTTAATGTTAAACGGTGCTGATTTTACGTGAGATTATGCTTATTTTCATGTGAGACGGTGGAGATTTTCCTGGAATATTTCGACAATATTTTGGCGCCGATTTTATATCATACGACGCTGATTTTTATGAAAGCTGGGACCGATTTCATCTGAAATGGCGCCACTTTTTGTGTGAGATGATGGCGATTTCAGATAAGCTGCCAAGCGGCGCCGTCGGCGCTATAGAATGATTTCGTGTGTGTGTGTGTGTGTGGGGGGGGGGGGGGTGGGGAGCGACCCCCTGCTTCGCCACTGCACATTGACTTTGTGCATGAAAGCTACGCATACGTAGACACAGTATGTAACTGATAGCCAAGTAACCGTGTTAAGATCATCCCCAATGTTCTTTACAGATATAATGAAGAAATGGAATATGGTTTAAAGTGATTGATTAACTTTGTGAAAAATTGTAAAATCAGCTCAAATGCCAGTGAATTGTGTGCAGTCCTCTAACTACATATATAATTAAGGATATGTGAAAGTATGAGAGAAAATGGAACCCGTTTACTATCCTAAAAAAGAGAAAATCGCGATCAATCGCTAGCGCAAGTCGCTCGGCTTCTTCGCTGCGCTGCAGTCACAAAAACCAAGCACCAGCGCTTGGCGATTTCAGAGCGGGGTTCCAGCCCGTACGGTATTCTGTGATAGAGCGAGGTATGCCAACCGTAAGAGTTCTTTGGGGTTCGGTGGTACTCTATCCCGACATCAATGTTCAATCGTAAATATCTTGATATATAAACGACCGATCAGCTTATAAAACTCAGGCGATTCCTGTCTGAGCTAAATGTTTGCAATTATGATTACAGCATTAGCTGGAACAGTGATTTTTTTTTTCAATCCTGGGCAAAGTTAATCAATGCCTTTAAAGGTACTTCATCCCTTTTGCCGACTTACAAAAAATTCCGCGAAACTTTCCACAGGTTTAGTAGACATCCTGTAGATACTGCCTATGAAATTTCAAGGTCACAATTTCTATAACTCCTTTGTAAAAAATGAAAATCTTGATTTTGTCGCAGAGGGAGCTATTCAGAAATCAACCCAAGTACATATACTAGCAACGGTCACAACAGTAAAAAAATTACGCGATTTTTTTCGAGTCGAAAAATATTAAGACCATCTCCCGAACCACCTAAATAATTTACAGATTTAGTCAGAAAAAAATTAAGTCCACAAAAGCATTTATGATACAATAGGTTAGAATAAAGTCGTTATGTATTCATTTTTTTCCAGGGGCACTTTGTAAACGTGTTCCACAGGACTGTCTTCTTCTAGAGGGTATGTATGTTTTTTTTAATGTATGGCACAGATAGTAGCCTCATTGCATGAAACTAGAACAACAACTTGCATTTTATACAAAGCGTGCCCATTGTTTGCATTGTCTTAACTGCGCACATTTGACGTAGAGGAATACTTTATTGATTGTATCTATAACGAAATTCATAAGATACAAAATAATTTACACTTTGGATAACAAATATTGCATGAATATGTTAGCTCAGTAAAAGGTGCATAGATCCGATATACTTCTATAATTTCTTATATTATATGTTTAATATGTGAAAATTCAAATTTAGTAATAGGTACGAAATCCCTGAGTAATTATCTTTTTTTCTGAGGGTGGAACGTTTTATTTTTGTAAACATAGTTTTTAGCAGTACGTGTATAGGGCCTCTCTCCTGCACTCGTCACTTTCGGCGCGGTTAAACATTTTTATTTTTACACCAGTTATACCAAAAGAGGGTCGCGAATATCAGCGAGAACATTTTGATGTGATAATGATATTGATAAAATATCAGCATTCAAAGTTACGCATTCTTAATTTTCTTCATCACTGTAAACCTTCAAAGTGTCATTGTTATACCATAGCTATATATTTCATCATTGTAAAGTATTGTTTTCCATTTACATGTATACATCAAAATATCTTGCAAACTTGAACCCACCAGATTCTTATCTCACTGCAAATTGCAGTAACACTCATCATGAAAACCATATTCTGAAATGTTTGTAAGTAGATTTCTCTTTTCTCACCTAAATCTGTTCGTCTACTTCTGCTGCTCCTTCTTTTTCATTACTCGTAATATTTTCTTGTTTGCGACTCTGTTTGGAAACATTTTGATTGTTATTGTTGTTGAATATCATCGGCGTTCTTTCATTGATGATAAGCTTATTGTCACTTTTTTCCCCAATATTATTGTAATGCACCTATTGTTTATCATCTTCATGAATCCTGGATATGAGTATTTTTTTCCTCTTGATTGGCCGTATATATAATACATATATTTTGATGACGTCGAAACCCTTTATATGGAATCAACCAACCGGTCCAGTGAGTCGCGGCAATATTGACACGGCATTCCTCTGTAATTAGCAAAAAGACTCCTTATTCTTCCATTTCCTTTAAAAACGGTTGCACAAGTCAAGATGCGTGATCATGAATGAATTTAGTCCTTCATTCATGCCATGTCATATCTCATAACCATTATTCGGATTACTATGAAAGATCAAACTTTAGATTGTTTTGAAAAAATATGAATAATTTATTTATCTTTGTTTATTACATTGATAATTTCCTCTAGATAATTTTCAAAAGCCTGATTTCTGTATTATTTAGATACTTCAATAGATGCATTACACTTATCTTACAAAAATTGATATGTATCCTGCATACATTTTGACAGAGAAAGCAGGGTGCATCTCTAATTGAATAATTTTCTTATAACAAAATCTCCTATATAATTAGCACAAACCATGTCTTGAAATTTGTACCGCGGAAAATAATATGCACAAATTACGACGCATGGTGACGTATGATTCTTGCCCTTTTAGGTATGCTAAGTCATATGACGACAGAATTACTCAGATTTTTAAAATCTGAATTATATGTAAAATTATGAATAATTTATTCATCAATAACACTAGAGTCTATTCCACGGATTATTTTCCTCCACTAATTTTTTGACGCTTAATGATAAATGTATCACTCGCCTGTTTCAAATTTGATCTGCACCATTAATACATTTTAACGCAAAAAGTAGTGAAAAACAGTGTGAATTTCTCATTATGGAGGTTTGCGGGTAGTAGCTCAGTGTGGGTGCTTCATCTTCCTTTCCATATAGGCAAATTGTTCAAAATGTCCGCGAGCAGGAAATGGCCCTTCATTGTGTAGTTAGCGATCGTACTTGCCTTTTCTCTGACTTCTCTTCATTCTCGCTCCTATTCTTCTTCGTCTTATTTCCCCCTAATTACCGTGTAGGTTTGGTGGTGATCGCCATGACTTATTTGAGAACATAGAGTTAAAATTAGAAGAAAAAGAGGAAACACTTCAAACGATAGATGGTCCGATAGCAAGTAATACCAAAAGTCTCTTGTTGTCGTTTCATTTGAAATAAGAAGACTGGTAGTCACGAGCACGAAAAAAGGGAAATAATAACGTGCTATTAAAGCTTATTCATACAATTATATATTTTTAATAATAATTTTAGAAACAGATTTCCTTCAAAAGGCCTTGCACGATTGGAGAAGCTGTTTACATTCAAATTTGACTGTTACAGGTATTTTTGCCTTGCAAGTGACATAACATTTGGAAATACAGGAAAGGTGTTTTGAGAAAGTCTTGCCTGAATACTATGATCTGTCATTTTGAAGAAGAAAAAAATCGACGGAAAATGACTGCAGCATCCGAGATAAAAAAAATAACACAAGAAGACATTATGCTCTTTTAAGAACTCACTTCTTATTGGTCATGACAGACATCTTGATCCATGTATTGTGAAGTTCGCAAGATTCTCTTTAGAGCATAATCCCAGCACTGTGGGGTTTGCTGGCGGACTGATAGTTATAAAGAGCAACCAAGCTGGTTGACAGAGCCACTCATGAACACCATGCCTACTATGTTGTACAAGATAGTGAACCAACTGGAATTCTGCTAAAAATGTCAAAGAAAATGATGTTCTGTGCAGCATGACCACAGAAGCATAATCTTATTACCATTTAAAGGGCCCCTGCCATCAAAATGCAAGTTGATACCTGTTGGTGTGCAGTCCTACATACATCTCCTATTTTGATATTTAAACTTCTAAATATGTTTCATAGACTTTTAAATATTTTTTAAAAATAATAATCTACAACCTGTTAAGCCCCGCCCACTTAAAAAAAGCCTCCAGATCACTTTCCCCCCTGTGACATCATCTGTCAATCATCAGTGAGCTAATAGCAATTTTGCAAGTGAAATTTGTCTTTAACTTTGTCAAAGCTGACACCTGTTACAATATAACATACAATACCGACATAGGAGATGCTATGTCAGAAATGCTGTAGCATCAGCAGGAAAACAAAGGCAATGAGGAGGGGAATTGTATGAAAGCATGTAATTCTATTCTGAGTGTGTGCTGAGCTGGCGGAAGTTACATTCCAATATAATACAATACAATAGACCAGGGGCGGATCCAGGATTTCGTATAAGGGGGGGGGGGGGCACGCAAATGCAGGATTGTCAATTTTGGGAAACTGCTTGGAGGGAGACCCATATTTTTTTGGTCTCTCGCCAGCCCTCCAAAAGTCGCTCAGTGGGGGGGGGGGGGGGGGGTTATGGGGTTCAGTTCCCCTCCATAATTCTCTGACAAGCAAAAAAAAAAAAAAAGCAAAAAAAAAAAAAAGGTTTTCTGCTCGAAAAGGGGGGGGGGGCACAATCGCAAATAGGGGGGGGGGGCACATTGCATTGTTTTCCCTCAAAGGGGGGGGGGGTGCACGGGCCGGGATTGCCCCCCCCCCCTGAATCCGCCACTGCAATAGACAGTGATCCCCCAGCTCAGCACACACTCATAATAGAATTGCATGATTTCATAGAATACCTGATGATTGACAGATGATATCACAGAGGGAAAGTGGTCTGGAGGATTTTTTAAAGTGGGTTGGGCTTAGCAGGTTGTAGAAAATTATTTCCAAAAATATTTAAGAATCTGTGAAACATATTTAGAAGTTTAAATATCAAAATATGAGATGCATGTAAGACTGCACACCAACAGGTATCAACTTGCATTTTGATGGCAGGGGCCCTTTAAAGGGCAATCCGACCTTTGTAATCATTTGATTTATGTGAAAGCAAAGCAAAGCAAAAAAAAAAAAAAAAAAATTAGAGAAGCAGATAGGTGAAAGTTTGAACGAAATCAGACAAGCAATAAGAAAGTTATGATTTTATTTTATCGTTGTAATCATTATATGGTAATTTCAAATTAGCCATATCGGTACGGTCACTGTGATGTAGCGACGGTCAACTTTCCCATTTGCTCCAACAAACAAATGACTAAAATGTAAATTTTGAAAATGTAGAACTCAGTAGGAATTTTTTTTTCTTTTTGAAGGACCTACAATTTCATTTCATTTCATTTCATTTATTTCCACAATAACAGTAAATAAATTTACAAATACTTTTAGTTAACAAAAATCATTATGAGCATAGAAAACAAAAACAACGATTAAGAATGGCACATAAGTTAGGTTTTAAAACAAAAGGAAATTGGTTAGTAAATGCAAGCTGTATTGTGGAGGAAACCCTTGAAAGCAAAACTTGTAAATTCAGGTTCCCTAACGTAAATATCAGAGTATTATTTAATAAAACAAAGGCATATGAAAGGATATAAAACCACATACGATTCAAGACCAGAAAGAACGGAACAATGCATCATGACAAACAAGGATGGGACATTAAATAGCCTTCTGCAGTAACTGTTTATTTGCCTAAGCTTAAGGTTATGTTTCAACCAAAATAAACTTGGTGACTATTTGAATGACTCATCAAAAGAATTCCAAAATTATGGGCCAGTGTAAACAACGGTTTTCTGTTAATACAAAGTCCTTAGCATTGGAAGGTGGTATGCTATTTACAATATATTTTGAGTATTGCCCCGAGGGAAAAAGCACTCAGGAGAAAAACGGAATTTAATCCGTTGACTATTACATTCCCTCATTCCCATAGGTTTGATACAGGGACCGTTTGGTTCCCGTAGGTAATGAGTTAATGATATTTGGGTGTACGAAAAACGGGAGAGTTGACCGTGAATACGTCACAATCGATACACCAAATTGCCTATTTGAGATTCGCATAGATGCAGTAGTCTCATTTTTTCAAAAATTCATAACTTTCTTATTCTTTGTCCGAATTATTTCAAACTTTCACTATCCTGTTTCTCTAATTTTTCTCCTTTCACATAAATGAGTTTTTTTTTTATTACAAAGGTTGGATTTAAAAACATACTAATGAATCTTTTAGATGATATGAATTTTGCTGCCGATAAACACACGGTCTATGTACAGGAATTACAAAAGCAAATTATTATTTTGTACTTCATTAATCATTGCTTATAAAGCTCGGTATTATTTATAATTCTTCACTGCCACGCCTTAGAGTTCCAATTATATTATTCGATACATCTGAATTGATAAAGTTTCTTCTTTCTGCAAAGACATTTACCAGGTAGCCAAACGCACATCATAAACAAATGGATGACACTAAGACTTAACAGAATGAAGTTCATGTGAGTATTACAATTATGTTCCTGTTTTCATAGAATTAGCCATAATACCAACAATGAGACATAGATCTAAAGCACTGGAAAATTATGCATTTTTACCTTTGAGATCAAAATCTAATACCCCTTGCTAAAAAGACAGGTTACAGGTAGATATCCAATAATGGAAATACGAAAATCAACAAGCCCCCCCCCCTTCCACAAAGAAAGGAGTGGTTTGTTCAATTTGTAATGATCTTGTAACCACTGGCGTAAATCCCGAGGGGGGGGGGGGGGACATATCCCCCTACTTTTCGAGGAGGGGGGGGGGCGGATGGCCTGTACAATCATCCCCCACTTTTCACGAAAGAAATGAAAAAAATATATGAAGAAAATTAGATGTCTGTAGACGTTGATTAGAGGTGTGTGTGTGTGTGTGTATGGGGGTGTGAATGGGTGTTAGATTGAATGTGAATGATATGGGAGGGGTATATGCCTATGGGTGTTTTTTGAATGACAAAACGTGCCTTGTGTTTGTCAAACAAGATCACGTTGGCAAATTATTTCAACCCCCCCCCCCACTCCTCGATACGGATTTACGCCACTGCTTGTAACACAACTTTAATGGGATCTCTATATTAAGGCCTCGTAAAACTAATTTGTCAGGCGTTCCAGAAATATTTCTGAAAGGAGTACACACACACACACACACACACACACACAGAGTCTTTTTTGCCTTTACTTTCGAGGACAGCTATTGTTCCTCTATTATTCTCCTGTCCTCGGAAAGCTGACGGAATAAGGCTCAAATCTATTGTTTGGCGTCCGAGGACTATTGTTCAACTTCCGAGGACTATTGTTCTCAGGAATTTTTCTTTGTTCACCGTCCTCGCTCATACGGCTATACCTGTCCACCCTTACACACACATAACACACCAACGGTGTATCTATAAGGGAGATAAAAAATTTGCAAAATGCCCCTCCCTGCCCATTAATACATCATTATAATTTTCCTGCTTTGATATAGTCATTTTTTCCCCTCAAATCATACGTGGTATCATAATTATGTGACAGTTATTTTGATAGAATAGTGAGCAAATCTTTGAAGACTTTCATTCCTATCAATAGTCAGTGATGGTGCATTTTGTACAACCTTATATAAATGGAACTAAACAACTTTTTTTTTTGTTTTGTCATTTTTAACTTGATATTTTTGGCGGGCTGCATCAAATTCTCCCGCCTGCCGCATGTGGCCCGTAGGCCGCCATATAAGAACCAGGGCTATACGTGATAAACTCTTCTAACTTTCATTGGTGTCCATTTTAGTTGCAAGACCAGGGAAGCCTCACCTCCCTGGTGAGACGACCCCATAAAGAATATTGGTCCAAGAATACTGGACTCATTCCAGGACCCATTCTACTAAAATTCCTCAAGTAAAGATGTTAACAGCACTGCATCTACAATGCAGTAAATAAAACAAACGGTGATAAATTTAGGGGATTGTCCATATAGGCGAGTGCATTTATGGAAAAAAAGGGCCTTACCCCAAAAAAATTGCAACAAAAGGTTTTTCAATTGTTTTTTGTAGTATTTGATGTGCTTAATAACATACTAAAAGTCTACCAAAATCTGACAACGGGAAAGGCATAAATTTCAAGATGGCGTCCAAGATGGCCGCCAATACCTTAAAACATGTGCAATTCCTTAATTTTTCATCGTAGACGAGTAATTTTGGTGTCTAACCCCATGTTTTCAGGGGCGAGCAATCCAGTTAGCTACGTCAAATTATAGAATGACGATTGCATAATTGCAAAATCCAAGATGGCCGAACAAAATGGCCGCTAAAGCCGAAAAATTACACATAATTCCTCTATATTTTCATCATGACCATGCAATTTTGGTGCCGCACATTTCGAACCGCTACATTTGAAGCTATGCTACTTTCTGACTTTTTTTTTCAAGTCTTGCGCATCTTTTGACACCAAGTTTTCAAAAATCAGTCATACCGTTACTGAGTTACGAGACATTTTGTGACCTCATGTCAGCCCGAAAACGGAGATTTTCTGAGTTTTGTGTACAAAACGAATGGGAAATGCAGTTTCCCATTCGTTTTGTACTCAAGATGGCCGCCAATACCTTAAAACATGTGTAATTCCTTAATTTTTCATCGTAGACGAGTAAGTTTGGTGTCTAACCCCATGTTTTCAGGGGCGAGCAATCCAGTTAGCTACGTCAAATTATAGAATGACGATTGCATAATTGCAAAATCCAAGATGGCCGAACAAAATGGCCGCTAAAGCCGAAAAATTACACATAATTCCTCTATATTTTCATCATGACCATGCAATTTTGGTGCCGCACATTTCGAACCGCTACATTTGAAGCTATGCTACTTTCTGACTTTTTTTTTCAAGTCTTGCGCATCTTTTGACACCAAGTTTTCAAAAATCGGTCATACCGTTACTGAGTCACGTGACCTTTTGTGACCTCATGTCAGCCCGAAAACGGAGATTTTCTGAGTTTTGTGTACAAAACGAATGGGAAATGCAGTTTCCCATTCGTTTTTGTACACAAGATGGCCGCCAATACCTTAAAACATGTGTTAATTCCTTAATTTTCATCGTAGACGAGTAAGTTTGGTGTCTAACCCCATGTTTTCAGGGGCGAGCAATCTCTCAATCTCTCGAGATTTTCTGAGTTTTGTGTACAAAACGAATGGGAAACTGCATTTCCTCATGTTTCTCCTTTATCACCTATAATTTCTTCTTTAAGCTGTAATTATCATTTATTCTAACTGAATATTGGTTCAGATAACAAAAGGCTCTGAAACAGCAGACTTAAAAAACAATAAAAAGTTAATGTTGAAAAACAAAGAAATACATAAGAATTGAAATCACTTTCAATTTTTTTTCTTATGTAATAATGTTTTTAAGGTTTAGAAAGAACTTCTTGCATTAAAATTTTATCTCCAAGCCACTTCTTTACTTGATTTTCAGTGGAAATTTATATTTATGCATAAATTTGCAATTCGAATCCCACCGCAGCACTAGCGTCCTTTGGCAAGAAGTTAATCTACATTTGCCATTCTCCACCCAGGTGTTGAATGGGTACCCGGTAGGATACGAAAGTTAATGTTGTTTGCTTAGCAATGTGAGAGCCAGGGCCCATTGCTGGAATACTCCCCAGGGAGTGGAGAATGTGCATACATTGTGTTAGGGAAAGCCAGAATCCAATGACCGGGATAATAATATATCTGTAAAGCGCTTAGAGACATTGCCGATGTAGGTGCTATATAAAAGTGGAATATTATTATTATTATTAATTACAATATTTAATGAAAAAAAATAAAGATTTACATGAAAATAACGATGAATTTGTGTTCTTTACGCGATTTTCAAGGTCCGTGCAAATTTTTTACGTTGATCAGTCATGTCATGGCCAAGATCCCCCCCCCCCCCCCCCCCCCAGTCAGAGAGGTGCTTGAAATAGCCCAGTACAGTAACGGTTAAATTGCTGCAAACTAAATAACTACATTGATATCATTCTGTAATTATCCTTTTTTGTGTGTGTTAATCCGAAATTGCCGATCAATATGGCCCCCCAAATGGTAGCCAAGCTGTTTGATGGTCTTGTTCCCACAATATAATAGCTTGGCAAGCTGTACAGGAATGTATGTATGCATGTATTTGTCAAATTTCCGGACTTCCACAATAACACGAATTGGGCGACCAAAGATGCACATCGCCGGGGAGAGCTTGGTATCCCTGTCTGGAGTGTTCCTGTACTGAAGCATGGCTCGTTGGAAGGAATCAGTGTCAAGGGCACCTGTGGGGCTTGTGTTATCCATGATGAGACGCTTCACAGTCTTCACGCCAACTTCGGCACGACAGTTGCTATAAGGGAAAGCCACAGAGGAAATGCGATGGTGCACACCCCAGTCCCTTAGAAAGTGTCGTGTAGCGATAGCCGTGAATTGAGGACCACCATCGGAAGCCAGTTTGTCAGGGATACCAAAGGTGACAAAGATGCGTCGTAGACAAGTGATAAGTCCATCTGCACCATGGGAAGACCTCTCAACAATCGGCCAGTTAGAGTAACGGTCGTTTACTACCAAGTAGTTGCAAGCTTTTTAGTGGAAGAAGTTTGCACTAATGCATTGGAATGGGTAAGCTGGAGATGCCAAGGGGTGGGTGGTGCCCTTTAGTTCGTGGGGGCGATCCGATTGCAGTGGTTACACCTAGCACGAAGGGCTGTGATTGCAAGAGTGATGCCAGGCCAGAAAGTAGATGCTTCAGCCCTTTCAGTAATGGAGGTGACCCCTTGGTAGTCTGCATGAAGATGGGTTAACACCTCCTCCCTGAGAGATGTGGGTATAACGACACGGTCCTTGTAAAGCACCACAACATCAGCTGTATGTAGGCCATCCCGGAACTGGAAGTATTCGCGGCGGGGTTCCGGGAGCTCTTGCTGGAAGTCAGGTATGCCAGATTCGACAATGTCAACAAGGTTCTGCATGGTGCTGTTGCTGGCCGTAGCAGTACGGACCTTGTCTCACGTAGACTGAAGGCTGAGGGAGGCAAAAGAGGACACAGCAGAAGATACATGTCTAAGACGCTGTTCTCAAGGGCATCCACATGTGCGGCTGGGGTGCGTAAGCCAGCCATGAGAGTTGGGGAGTGTGTCAAGATGACAGGGTTAGAGTCAACGGCTGCCACATCATCAGGGAGGACCGTTTGCACAGGATAAATTTAGGGGATTGTCCATATAGGCGAGTGCATTTATGGAAAAAAAGGGCCTTACCCCAAAAAAATTGCAACAAAAGGTTTTTCAGTTGTTTTTTGTAGTATTTGATGTGCTTAATAACATACTAAAAGTCTACCAAAATCTGACAACGGGAAAGGCATAAATTTCAAGATGGCGTCCAATGCAGTTTCCCATTCGTTTTTGTACACAAGATGGCCGCCAATACCTTAAAACATGTGTTAATTCCTTAATTTTCATCGTAGACGAGTAAGTTTGGTGTCTAACCCCATGTTTTCAGGGGCGAGCAATCTCTCAATCTCTCGAGATTTTCTGAGTTTTGTGTACAAAACGAATGGGAAACTGCATTTCCTCATGTTTCTCCTTTATCACCTATAATTTCTTCTTTAAGCTGTAATTATCATTTATTCTAACTGAATATTGGTTCAGATAACAAAAGGCTCTGAAACAGCAGACTTAAAAAACAATAAAAAGTTAATGTTGAAAAACAAAGAAATACATAAGAATTGAAATCACTTTCAATTTTTTTTCTTATGTAATAATGTTTTTAAGGTTTAGAAAGAACTTCTTGCATTAAAATTTTATCTCCAAGCCACTTCTTTACTTGATTTTCAGTGGAAATTTATATTTATGCATAAATTTGCAATTCGAATCCCACCGCAGCACTAGCGTCCTTTGGCAAGAAGTTAATCTACATTTGCCATTCTCCACCCAGGTGTTGAATGGGTACCCGGTAGGATACGAAAGTTAATGTTGTTTGCTTAGCAATGTGAGAGCCAGGGCCCATTGCTGGAATACTCCCCAGGGAGTGGAGAATGTGCATACATTGTGTGTGGGAAAGCCAGAATCCAATGACCGGGATAATAATATATCTATAAAGCGCTTAGAGACATTGCCGATGTAGGTGCTATATAAAAGTGGAATATTATTATTATTATTAATTACAATATTTAATGAAAAAAAATAAAGATTTACATGAAAATAACGATGAATTTGTGTTCTTTACGCGATTTTCAAGGTCCGTGCAAATTTTTTACGTTGATCAGTCATGTCATGGCCAAGATCCCCCCCCCCCCCCCCCCAGTCAGAGAGGTGCTTGAAATAGCCCAGTACAGTAACGGTTAAATTGCTGCAAACTAAATAACTACATTGATATCATTCTGTAATTATCCTTTTTTGTGTGTGTTAATCCGAAATTGCCGATCAATATGGCCCCCCAAATGGTAGCCAAGCTGTTTGATGGTCTTGTTCCCACAATATAATAGCTTGGCAAGCTGTACAGGAATGTATGTATGCATGTATTTGTCAAATTTCCGGACTTCCACTATAAAGTCACCAATTGGGCGACCAAAGATGCACATCGCCGGGGAGAGCTTGGTATCCCTGTCTGGAGTGTTCCTGTACTGAAGCATGGCTCGTTGGAAGGAATCAGTGTCAAGGGCACCTGTGGGGCTTGTGTTATCCATGATGAGACGCTTCACAGTCTTCACGCCAACTTCGGCACGACAGTTGCTATAAGGGAAAGCCACAGAGGAAATGCGATGGTGCACACCCCAGTCCCTTAGAAAGTGTCGTGTAGCGATAGCCGTGAATTGAGGACCACCATCGGAAGCCAGTTTGTCAGGGATACCAAAGGTGACAAAGATGCGTCGTAGACAAGTGATAAGTCCATCTGCACCATGGGAAGACCTCTCAACAATCGGCCAGTTAGAGTAACGGTCGTTCACTACCAAGTAGTTGCAAGCTTTTTAGTGGAAGAAGTTTGCACTAATGCATTGGAATGGGTAAGCTGGAGATGCCAAGGGGTGGGTGGTGCCCTTTAGTTCGTGGGGGCGATCCGATTGCAGTGGTTACACCTAGCACGAAGGGCTGTGATTGCAAGAGTGATGCCAGGCCAGAAAGTAGATGCTTCAGCCCTTTCAGTAATGGAGGTGACCCCTTGGTAGTCTGCATGAAGATGGGTTAACACCTCCTCCCTGAGAGATGTGGGTATAACGACACGGTCCTTGTAAAGCACCACAACATCAGCTGTATGTAGGCCATCCCGGAACTGGAAGTATTCGCGGCGGGGTTCCGGGAGCTCTTGCTGGAAGTCAGGTATGCCAGATTCGACAATGTCAACAAGGTTCTGCATGGTGCTGTTGCTGGCCGTAGCAGTACGGACCTTGTCTCACGTAGACTGAAGGCTGAGGGAGGCAAAAGAGGACACAGCAGAAGATACATGTCTAAGACGCTGTTCTCAAGGGCATCCACATGTGCGGCTGGGGTGCGTAAGCCAGCCATGAGAGTTGGGGAGTGTGTCAAGATGACAGGGTTAGAGTCAACGGCTGCCACATCATCAGGGAGGACCGTTTGCACAGGATCCCCAGTAGGGTGGCATGAGAGGCAGTCTGTGGCACGATGCTTGACACCTGGCACATGAATCATCCGGAACCTGTATCTGAGGGTCTTTTCCTTCATGTTCCTCAAGCATGGGTTAGGGATGTCTTCCAGGGTGCGGTCAGCAAAGATCTTCAAGATGGGCTTGTGATTAACAGCAATGATGAGGTCATCACAGCCCAAAACAAAGTATTTTGCCTCATCATATCTAGAGCGTCAGCGACTGCAAGGGCCTCACCCTCCATTGGAGCATAGCGTGATTCAGCAGGATGTATGAATCTGCTTCCAACAAGGGTGATCTTCCATCCTGAGTGGCAACAGAAGGGTTCATTCTTGACACAGGAGCCAAAAGCCAATGCCGCTTCTGGACCAATCTGGCGCCAACATGTAAGCTTTCGCGGGTCAAAGATTTTGACACCCTCTTCAATCTCACTGGCATTGACAGCTTTGGATTCCTGAAAGGGTCTCGTCCCATACGTAGGGTGTGCCTGGTTCCAGAGCTGCCGAAAGGGTAGCATTTTCCCTGCCACGCTGAATGCATATGACACCTGATTAAAAAGCTGAAACCACGAGCGGATGTCTTTGATGTCCTTGGGCGTTGGAAAGTCCAGGATTGCCTGCAATTATTTCTGACATGGACGAACACTGTCAGGGGTGATCTCGAACCCAGCGAACTCTACGATGTCTGCACCCAACACAAACTTGTCAGGGATTAGGGTGATCCCATGGCGGCCACATGTGTCAAGCCACTGGACGGCCTGAAAGAAGCTGTCTGCTATTGTGTCTGCCCACAGCAGGACGTCATCCACGCACTTGGTCTTATTGGAGATGTGTGACACAATCTCATCATACTGCCTTGTGTAGCCGTCACCTGAGGCAATGTATCCTTGAGGGGCAGTTTTGTAACGGTATCTGCCCCAGGGTGTCGGTTCTCCTTGCGGAGGGGTACGCTGTGGTAATCATTCCATGCATCATAGACAGTCTTCTTTTCTTTTTTGCCATGCCGAACCGATCTCGCCTGGTGGAAGGGTGATGGCGTGTGATGCATATCAATCGTGGCATGAGTATTGAGAGCCTGGAAGTCAATGGTCCGCCGTGGTTTACCATTTTTCTTTGCACAGATGACCATCCTATGGTACCAGGTAACAGGTTCGCCGACAGGGACTGGTTCGATGACACACAACTGACCATCGTGGTCTAACCCAGCCTTCACAGCATCACGCCAGTGGAGCGGGACTGGTACTGGAGTGTGATGTGCCACCGGCTCAGCGTTCGCATCTACCATCATTTTCATGGGAGGGCTGTCTATGAGAGGCAGGGTTTGATGCTCACATCTGTTGAATGCACTCACCTTGTAGTAGTCAAGCAGATATTGCTGCAGCTTCTGGCGATTAGCTTCAGTAGCCGGGAAGGGTTGTTTTGTCGGGGGAGGTGGAGGCTGTTGGTGATGGGGGCAATGACAAGTTACAGTTGGGTCCTCTGTAGAGCTGCCGTTGTATCCAGATGGTGTGATTCCTGTGTAGCATCAATCGTGGGAAAGCTTTCGAAGTTGAGTCTGCGATCAATGCAGGTTTCTTTACTGAGGAAGATCTTGTCAGAACTGTCAGTGATATAGGTAATTTGCCTGGTTTCAAGGACCTGGCCCTGATCATCCTTGTCCGAAAAGCGTAGGATGGCAGCTCCAAGGATCTTGATGCCTCCTGTTAGTATCAGTGTGCATCCTCAAAGTGACTGGAATGAGGTCCGAATGACGTAACCCAAGGCGGCGGGTGACCTTCATACCAGCAAGGCATCTCTGGCATCCTGTATCAGCCATGGCGGATGCTGGGAAAGTCATTGTAGGGTGGAGAGGTCAAAACCCAAGGCTTCATAGTCATCAGACACAATCTTGACGGTCACGCCAACACAGAGGTCAAATTCATGCCAATAATAACTTCTGATGTAATATTTCCGTAAAATATATATTTATTACTTACTACAAGGCATAATTTGCCACCAAATCACGGATACATGTTCCTTCTTCCACTGTCTAATGTAGATGTTGACCTTCTGTACTATACTCAGTAGTTGAGATGCACAGAATTTCTCATCATAGTCTTGTGAGGGCGCTTGTCTTGCATTGCAATTTGATGTGAAATCTTGCATATAATTTCATTTAAAAATCATTATAAAAAAAAAAAAATCTAACATATAGATTTTTAACACTTGTATAACAATAACTATATTTGTTTATATCAAATTGTACTTTTTAAAGGTAATTTTAACATAAACTTTTCAAAAAATATCATAATCCTTGAGAGGATAGCAGAAATTTTGTTTCATAATTTGCATAAAATATGCAAATTAGAAGGATTGTCCTTGTACTTTTGATTATTTTTGCTGTCAATTTTTATCTGTTCACTTTAAAGAAAGTCTCTGTGAATTAAGATGTATGTTTTGATGGAAAATTATTGTCTAAAATCTTAATTTTTCTTCATGTCACTTTCAAGGACCTAATTTGCATAATTTATGCAAATTTTATGCCTTTCCCATTGTCAGATTTTGGTAGACTTTTAGTATGTGATTAAGCACATCAAATACTACAAAAAACAACTTAAAAACCTTTTGTTGCAATTTTTTTGGGGTCAAACCACAAATGCACTCCACTAATATGTCTTTTGTCTGTCTTATTTTCAATGTACACCAGGCCACAATTATTATTATAATTTGTTTCCAGTTTAATTTTGAAACCAGCATAGCAAAAAGGGATTACACTCTCGGAAGTATATACATAATCAACTATCTGTCGAAAATATCTTTTTATTTTTTATTACAAAAGATTAATTTTTCTCTGGTTGAATATCTCGTTTTGTTAACGTTTCAAATGCTTCTTATAACAAAAATCGTGTTTCTATAAAACTCGTCATTTATTTGTGTTTGTTAAGGCGCTTACACATGAACCAGATTCGTATCGTAAATGGAGGATCATTTTCAGCGTTCACCGGGCTGAGATACCTGTAAGTACTTAGTATTTGTTGATAAACAAAACAAATTAAAATTTGGTAATAATTTTCAAAAACTCATTATTGTAAACTACGAATAAATAATTTTTGCAGAAAATACATAGGTGGCTATTCAAACAGCAAAGGCACTAAGTTAATCAATCTAGTATTTCGCATCCTGGCATGCGGTCTTGCAAAGTGCAAATAGTGCTTACAAGGAATTCATTTTCCCGCCATATCTAGTCAGTGTTAGTATTTTGTTGACCCCCCCCCCCCCCCCCCATTAAAGTGATTTGGTAACTTTGTGGAGGCTTGATAAAATCTGAGCTGCCTGGTCTTACATACTATCAGTGTATGTAGTATGGTGTAAAAATGAAGCCCAGGAAAAAAAAAGCACTTCAAAATCATCATGTGATTCACAAAAGTAAACATATGCAAGTGACCGGAAATGCCAGACTCATTTTCCCCCATAGACTCAGTGTTAGACTAAAGCGTATAGCCATACGCTTTCGTTAATGGGAGTATTCAGTCATAGATATCTTAATATTAGCATTATATATTTGAAGATCTTTCTATGCCTGGCTATTTATTTATCCTTTTGAACATCATTATACAAGACAGATATCAAAATTCAACAATTTATTAAATCAAGCCTCCCCAAAGTTACCGAATCCCTTTTTAAGAAAATATGCTGCATAATTAAAAAAAAAAAAAAAATCACAATTAACCCGTTGCCAACGGGAACCTTATGGTCCCTGTATAAAGCCTATGGGAAGGAAGCATGCATGATAGTGAAGGGGTTAACAACTTGTTCCTTCCACATGTTACCCCATTTCTTGAAGACTAAAATTCGATGTCAATCCTCTTACTCTTTATCTATGCCTATCGCCCGTCATTAATTAAATATGCAACCAATGTACGCAGTCATTACAAACCATTTAAAAAGCTTGATTTCTTGCTCTCATACTTACCTATATAAAACGATATGATTTTCTGACTCTCTGCCCTTTCTTTTTAAGCAAAATCCACAATTCATGATATTAGATATTAAACGTAATTTCTAACAAATCCACTTACATCTACGTCGTGTTTCGCATCCTGGCCATGTTCGAAGAGGAAAAAAATAGACCAACTACAAATCAATGGAAAGCTTCTAAGCTATAGAATACATCAGTAACACTTGCATGCGACTAGAGTTGTCTGCCAGGAGAGTAATCAGTCTCGAAACACTCGAACTCGAGAGCTTCGAAAACGGGCAGCTGTCGACCTCCAAACAGGCCTACATTAATTTTGTTTTGCAACATAAAAACTTAGTATTTTGGCGGACTCGTCATTAAATTATGTATCATTTTGAGAAGGAGTTTACGTTGTCTTTATGATTGTGAGGGAATAACTTAAATAAAACAAGAACTAGCCACGTGCCCGCTAAAGTCGGCTTTTCGCATGACCCTGATTTCAAAATTTTTTGTCTACCATGAAAAATCGAAACACAAGATTAAAAGATCTTAGTTTGGTCATAGATTATTTTAATTCCCTTTTATTTTTCCCCTTTTTGATCGTAATGGGCACCTGCGCCATATATCTTGTTGATTTCAAAGATGTTATCTTTGACTGATCATTATTAAAAGCATTTTACATATTATATTCAACATATCAGTTACTTTGTAAGCTAACGATATATGGGATGGCCCTTCATTAAAAAAAAGAGAAGAATAATAATAATAAAAAAATGGGCACCTGAAGCACTTACCCAAATTTAGAGGCCAACAAATCTGACAAAATACTTGATTATAACAAAACTAGATTTGATTAAATCCCTTATGAAGGAAAAATATCCCGAGAGAGCCATGTTTTTAAGAAATGAGAAAACGGGCCTCAAAGCCAAGAAATTATTTCTCACAATATTTTCTTTGTGTCTTCAGCCTTTTACACTCTTTCGTCTGTTAAAAAAAAAAAAAAAAAAGGGGGGGGGGTGGGTCCCGTCCCTATCTCACAAGTCTTTGTCAACCACCTCTTTTGTGGAGTTTATTTTTCTTTTATAGATATTATATTTGTAATTTTGTTTCGAGGTTTTAATATTCAAATGCTCTGTTTACATCCCTTCAAATGTTCTTTTATTTTTGTTTACAAAAGGAGACTTGACAGAAATCAAATCACGACCATTAGAGAAGGGGCCTTCTCAGGTTTGACCAATTTGTATGTATTGTAAGTATGATGTAGTAATAGTAATAACAACTTCTCATGATATAAATAACAAGAATAATAACAAAAATCATGATGGTGATAATAATTATAATAATGATAATAATGATGATGATAATGATAATAATATTGATACTAAAGGTCATGATAATAATAATAGTAATAATAATAATAATAATAATAATAATAATAATAATAATGATAATAATAATAATAATAATTATCATTATTATAATGATGATACTACTAATACTAGTATCAGTACTAATAATTTATGATAACACATTAACGAGATTTATCCTAGTGCACAAGCAAGAGGTAGTCTGCCTTGAAATTTGGGTGTCATGAAAATGATGGGGATGAGGACGATAATATATTTAATCTCATTACGACGCTTTGCCACAACATTGATGATATGTTATTCATAACCATAGGTTACATTAACACTATGGAGAACTATAACTACAGATTAACCATGCCTTTTGCGAAATAAACAATGATTAGAAAAGATGTTGTGAAGTTGAGGTCACGGAACGTTGATATAGCATTATTCATCTTAACAAGGCTGTTTATGACTTATTAGTACTATTACGAAACCAAGTTTCAACTTGATTGACGGTGCCGTTTTGGCGATATAAAGGTGAAGTCGCAACAAAGTTATGATCCTCAGGTGACACAACGCTGATGTGACTTCATTCATATTCGTATTGCTGAATGACGTCACATAAAGGCTCAAACCCATTATATATTTTATAAGAGACAAGAGCTTTCATAAATGTATCAAAGTGCTCCTACAATGCTATATATTAAGTCTGATGTGCTTTCGTACAATTGTCAATTTAGTAAAATTAGCCTTGTTATCACAATCGTCTCCCAAATTTTATCTTTCGCCGTGAAAAAAAATCTTGAAATAAACTCCTTAAAATCGAAGGTGGCATCCACTTTCGTATTTTCGCCATACCTCAGCTGATTGATATAGCATGATTACTTTGCATTACTCCCCCACCCCTTGCCGTTAAAAAAAAAAAAAAAAAAAGAAGAAGAAGAAAGGAAATAAATCACATCTTGGCTGGTCTCCTACATACCAAATTCATTTCGATCACTTAGATTTCAGAGGAATTTTTATAAATTAGGCCTATACTCTTGAGTGTTTACAAACCAACAGGGCGGAGAGATGTACGGTTTGGCGCATGCTCAGATCGATTTTTACCTCTGCTTACTGTGCTCTCTGAGCATCGTCCTGATTTCAAACGCACACTAATAATCAAATCGATCACGGCCGAAGTGAAAGAGGCTTCTCAGGATATACCACATTTATATGGTCCCCTTCTTGGCAAAAAGTTTTCACAAATTCAAAAAAAGTATATACGAGACTGCACACGAATTAGATAAGAAAAATGTCAACAACATCCCGAATGTGACGTTCAATAAGTCAGTAAAAATCAGTTATCAAAGGGAGAAGGGGCAACCCCTTTTCGCTCTGTATTTGGCTTACGAAGACTTACAAGGTCACAATGTACTCTATATGACCATGATAAGTCATCGTGTTTATAGGGACAATCATGATTTTTAATGAAAGAAATAAAGTACTTAATCACAGTATAATAATATATACTTTCGTTTGCCTGTGTAAACGTGTAGTGAACATATTGTAGTCATTAAGAGATGATTACAAAATATTCGCAAATGACGCCGTGCATAATTATAAACCCCATACTCTGACTTTCTCATAATGTTTTCTTTGTGTCTTCAGCCTTTTGCACTCTTTCGTGTGTTAAAGTGGGGGGGGGGGGGGGGGGGGGGTGGGCTGAACCCCCGTCGCTATCACACAATTATTTGTCGGTCATCCTCTTTGTGGATTTCATTTTTCTTCAATCTATAGATATTATATTTGTAATATCCCTCCAAATGTTCTTTTATTTTTGTTTACAAAAGGAGACTTGACAGAAATCAAATCACGACCATTAGAGAAGGGGCCTTCTCAGGCTTGACCAATTTGTATGTTTTGTAAGTATGATGTAGTAATAGTAATAACAACTTCTCATGATATTGATAACAATAATAACAATAGTTGTGATGATGATAATGATTATAATAATGATAACAATAATAATATTGATGATGATAATAACAATAATAATGATAATAATAATAATAATAATAATAATAATAATAATGATAATAATAATAATGATGATAAGATAATAATACTGATGATGATGGTAATAACAACATTATAATAATATAATAATTATTATTATCATTATTACTAATAATAATTATCATTATCATAATAATGATACTACTAGTACTACTACTACTACTACGACGACTACTACTACTACTACTACTACTACTACTACTATTATCAGTACTAATAACTTATGATAACACATTAACGAATTTTATCCTAGTGCACAAGCAAGAGGTAGTCTGCCTTGAAATTTGGGTGTCATGAAAATGATGGGCATGAGGACGATAATAAATCTAATCTTAAAGGCGAAGTCGGAACAAAGTTATGATCCTCAGGTGACACAACGCTTATGTAGCATGACAACTTTGCATTACCCCCCCCCCCCCCCTCCCCGTAAAAAAAGAAACAAAATGAATCACATCTTGGCTGGACTCCTATACGTACAAAATTCGTTTCCATCACTTAGATTTCAGAAGAATTTTGATAAATTAGGCCTATCCTCTTGAGGGTCAAGTCTCGTAGCAATTTTTGTGAATTTTAATACCATTTTTACAAAATGACTGGATGGTAATATATATATATCATGTTATTATTATCATTATTATTACTATTATCATTTGTCTCATTTTGATAGGAACTTGACATCTAATAAGATCCTTGATTCTAACACCTTTTCTGGACTTCAGAACCTGAGATATTTGTAAGTGAGATTTATCCCTGAAAAAGGAAGCCCTAGTGTATGGGTAAACTATTCAATACTAACATCTTTATTAGTGTACACATCCTTGGCAGGCTCGTTTTCTCTTACTTTATATGGAAAGATGATGAATGAATCAAGTTATGACCAATTTCAATTTAAGTGACACTGTCAGAAACAACTTGCTGAAAACAATCCCGACTAGTACATTTGGTTCATTATTTTAATGGAAATACAGGAAATGATATGGAATTATTTTTTTCCAATAAATACACATCGTTCAAAAGTGAATTTTTCTCTTCTTTCATAATGCACCGTAATCATGATAGAATAATCGGCATAATTGAGGAGGCGTGGCACATTAACATTCACTGCTTCAACGCAGGGTGGGGGGGGGGGGGGGTTCAATTCCGCTTCTGCATCCGACTTTCCCTGGGGAAATTTTAGGCGAGTCAAAAGTGCAGACTGTTCCCACTCTTCATGTATTAGCCTATGAAGCCAAAAAAAATTCAGGGTATCAGCGAAAATCCGATTTTGGTCTGCGCGCAGCGCGTAAAATTATTGAACTTATAAATTTGAGTATTCATCAGCTTTCATAACTAATTAGCTTAAAACTGCCCTGTGAAAAAGTGCGCGCAGCTTGCATTTGTGAAGCAAAAATGAGAAGATAAAGAAGAAGAAGAACAAGAAGAAAGAAGGAGAAATAGAAAAAGATGATGATGATGAAGAAGAAGAAGAAGAAGAAGAAGAAGAAGAAGAAAAAGAAGAAGAAGATGAAGAAAAAAACCCAGAAAGAACATAGGAAGACGAAGAAAAAGAAAAAGAAGATGGAGAAGAAAAAGAGAAGAAGAAAAAGAAGAAGAAAAAAGTTGAAGAAGATAAAGAAGGGGAACAGAAGAAGAAGGACAAAAAGAAGAAGCTAAGATGAAGAAGAATTGCAGGAGAAGAAGTAGAAGAATTTGAAAGAAATCAGTCCTTCTTTTTTAAAAAAGTTTTTCAAGAATACACGGACTTGATCCTGTTTGCAGATAATAGGGCCTACTGATAATGATATTAAGAGACATTATGTCACCACGGAGGGAGGGGAAGGCCGAGGTCTCAACTTCCACGATCTAATTTTTTTTTTGTCTCCCTAAATTTGATGATTTAGCAGTCAATTGAATTTATTACGCCTTTTTGCAAAGTTGCCCCTTTAATTTTTTTTAAAATGGTCTATCATCATGATCAGCATAAGGTCAGAATAAGATGCTCATTCTTTACCTTTTCATTTATTTTCCATTTAAAAACAAACTATACACATTTATAAGTACAAAGTTAACTAAAAACAATAATTAAACGATACCATTCTATCAAAATTATATGTCATAAATTTCCTTTGCCATGCATGCCGGGTTATACAGCCCCCCTCCCCCCAAGAAAAAAAAATAACACTGATTTATATCACTTAATTTGTTTTTTCCATCACCATCAGTCTTTTAAACTGACTTATTTGAATGATTTCATTTCAAATTTAAAAGTTTGCTATTTGACTACAAGTGTAAACTTTGAAATTCTGCCAAACGGCGTTTGGTATATAACGGTTTATTGTGTAACAATATTTTCTTTTTCTTCAAATAATGCGGCTCGTCCGACTAAACAACACCAACATGTATAAAATATCTTTATGATTGAAATAACTCACAATAGGTTAAAGAAATGGCTCCTCATTGAGAGCATGTCAAAGCCCCAAGGCTTCCCTATTTCTTCTTTAAAATCATTAAACAAATTGCTATGTTGAATGTTATGGGCTCCAAGTAAAAATTTAGTATGCCACAGTTTCTCTTCTTACTTTCTACATTCTTTGTTGTACCAGATTCTTGCGAGATGTAGATCTGCAACGTGTTCTTCGAAAGAACTTTTCTGCCATGACATTTTTAAAGACTGTGTAAGTATTTTTATCTTCCCATTAGGAAAAGGTATTGAATGCATCGAGATACACCACATTTTTACAAACTGAAATTTGTTCAAACTTTTAACCCCTCCCCCCCCAAAAAAAGGGAAGGGAATGAACTAGTAAAATAAAAAAAAAAGACTCCAAATGCATCTTTTATTCCCTTACAAGTTGATACGATGTTAAGAAACGGATAAAATGGCGAAAAGAGTTAATGTTTTAATATACCTTCAACAAATATATTACTTAAAATAGATTATTCTGTTTGGAATTATTAGGGGTCTATAGGTTAAGAGTAATCAGCATGCGCATGTATGAAAGATGTACAGTTTTTCTTAAATAGCGTTTTTGCTACATATTTTTACCTGTGGATGTTGCCTCTAAACGTTAAAATAATAAATGGAACGTAATGCTTTATTTTTCTGATTTTCATTTTCATGAGGTAGCCCATTAGACGGACTACTCTTCATTAATATTCGTTTTATGTTTATTTTTTATATTCACAATGACTTAAAAAGCTACCACTCGAATTGAGTTTCCTGCCATTGTGCTTTCAACTGAACATGCTGAAAGGAAACTTGATGAAACAGAGAAATAAACTGAAGAAATAATTTGTTCTTTTTCATATGATCAGATTGACATCAGACAGACAAATTTGTTGTTTGGTAGAAGAAAATGAGAACGCAACGTGCCACAGCACAGCCCCTCCCGGTCCCTTTGACAACTGTGGAAGTCTGTTTCCGAATAATTTGCTCAGAATAGCTGCATGGATACTTGGCCTGTCTGCTCTCGTTGGAAACTCTGTGGTGATGTTTTTTCGTCTTCAAAACAAGGAATTACGTAACGCTGTTGTTCAAAATAACTTCATGATGAGCTTGGCTGTTGCCGACGGGCTTATGGGGGTATACATGGTGATTGTCGCTTCAGCAGACCTGTACTACGACAAATTTTACTTCTTGAGCGCCCCACAATGGCGTGGATCTCTCTTGTGCAAGTTTGCAGGGTTTTTAGGTTTTATTTCAAGCGAATGCTCTGTTTTTACCCTAATGTTGATAACAACTGAAAGATTAATTTGTGTCTTGAATCCATTTTCGCGTTCTAAAATCACCCAAAGTCGATCTCGAGTACTGATTTCTTTAATATGGCTTTGCATGGTCTCCATAGGGGCGATAATGGTCGCGCTGCATAACAGAATTGATGGATTATACGGATTATCTGATGTCTGCATTGGTTTACCGTTACATATTGAGCCAAGTGAAGTAAGCGCTTCCTTGTCTATGGGTTCCGTCGATGGCTTTCCTTCACGGGAGCCGTTTCCTCCTCTAAGGGGTTTCGTTGGTGTCCAGTTCACTTCCCCAGAACCAGAACCTGTTTGGTGGTTTTCTATTTTCATGTTCATCGGAATTAATTTGTTCTTATTTATCCACATTACGGTAAGTTATGTCGTAATGTTTGTCAAAATCCGACGCAGTTCTCGAGCCACTCGCAACACAGCGTCTGGTGCAAGAGAAGTTCAGGTAGCACGACGTATGGCCGTTATCGTTTTCACTGATTTCTGTTGCTGGATGCCTGTCATCGTGATGGGCATCCTAACACAAACAGGTTTATTGACACTGCCTACGTCAGTGTACGCCTGGACGGTCATTTTTATCATACCTATCAACTCTAGCCTGAACCCGTTTATTTACACATTTATTATTTACCTGGATGGTATAAAGAATCCATGTGCTGCGTCATCATGCAAGGGTGATCGAAACGCACCTCAACAAATAGGCATGGAACTAAAAGAGACGCGTAGTCAGAGGGACAGAGCTGTCGAGGAAATAAAGTGAGCTTGAGGTGCGTGTGTTTGTGCGTTTGTGTGTGTGTGTGTGTGGGGGGGGGGTTGTTTGTTGGAACACTGGTATATTGGTGAAGGATCTTGACTCTAATACGAGAGGTCCCGGGTTCGATCCTCGCTCTATGCTTCCATCTTTGGACAAGCTGTTCTGCCCACATTGCCCCCCCCCCCACCTCCCCCCACCCCCCCGACCCAGATGTATTTA
The DNA here is from genome assembly GCA_025618425.1 of Heliocidaris tuberculata. Lineage (NCBI taxonomy): Eukaryota > Metazoa > Echinodermata > Echinoidea > Camarodonta > Echinometridae > Heliocidaris > Heliocidaris tuberculata. The sequence goes on from CM046833.1 coordinate 18,743,607, forward strand.
TAGGATAACTGGCAATGCTTGTGTAATAATGATTTACAGGCCCGCCAAAAAGCAGTATTAGTACTGACGTGGCTACGCCGCATGACTAAATAAGAGCAACTTATTATCATAATCATTATATATATGTGGTTATTGGGACATTCTTATACGTCATCCCAATGTCCCCGTAACCGGTGACACGACATTTGGTCCTGCGACATTTGCTCCTCCGTCTATATCTTGAAAGGTCAAAGGTTAAGGTCAAGGTCATGATTTGGTTTTTTGTTAAGGACAATGTGAAGCTTAGGATTAGGGTTAGGGTTAGGGTTAGGGTTAGGTTTAGGTTTAGAATTAACATGGCAAAGTTAGACCGGAGCAATTGTCGCAGGAGCAAATGTCATGGAACCCCGTAACCAGGTTGTTTTGAATAAATCGTATTGTTATATGTCCCCACAACCGCAGTTTTGTGTCTTTATATATACATGCGTGTGTGCGTGCGTGTAAATAATAATAATAATAATAATAAAAACTAAATTAAAGGTGTTACATGACGAAATTGTAAATGAATATAATATGTCTATAATTTTACGTTTTACTATTGCTTCTCTGTCTTTTGTCGTTATCAAAAGCAAACATGATTTTCAAAGGAAAATTTAAACACTAAATGCATACCCATATTCATGTCCACATGGTTATATGTTTGACTTTACCGCAACTAATGCTGTTGAAAGGTAAAATAAATAAAGATGGTAGTTGACGATGTAAGAATTTCATTGTAAATATTGTATATTTTCATCAATAAGCTGCCTTCATATGGCATTTCCTTACTGTATGCCTCCCGTTGTAATATTTATATTTATCGCATTGTACCCAAACACGATAAAAACTATTTTCGAAAATCAACTGAAGGCAATTTCAACAGCCCTGTCTATCACCTTTAGAAATGTGCGAACATTACAATGGCATATTACGTAATCCGAACCGGATTTCTATTGGCAGTACAATAGGCCTTTGAAATTGCCTTTGAGTTTATATTTCGAAAGTAGTTTTTATCGTGTTCCATAAGTGGCAATTTCAGGACCATTAACAGCCTCAAACAGCTTTAAATGGTGCTTCGTTATTCTTTTTCTTTTTTATTTATTTATTTATTTTTTAAATTTTTTTTTTGGGGGGTATTAGTTTATATATACAGTTTGCCCCCCCCCCCAAAAAAAAAAAGGGGGAGTGGGAACAAACAAAAGGAATCGGACTTCCAGCATCAATATTTTTTTCTAATATTTTAATTAATCTTAATATGGTTTCAAATTATGAAACTACAGTGCGTTTAGAAAAAATGAACACTTTGCAAACATCCTTTAAAATGATAATTTCACAATATGCTGCGTGATTTTTTTTCTTATGTCATTAAAGCTATATCAGTTTTTGGATATGCCTTGGGAGGGGGGGGGGGGGACGTCCAAGGCTAGGTATAGGGTTAAAGATAGATTGATGGTTAAAATAATTATAGTTAACAGAGCACAATCCTAAAGTCGCAAAATCTTGGGGGAAAGATGATTTGCCTACGCGTGTCCTAAATATTGGAATAGCCTTCCTGAAGACATCAGCAAGTGTATAACATCTTGATTCTTTTAAAAATCATGTAAAAATATTTCTGTTTAATTCTTTATTAATTTCTACATGCGCCTTGAGCACTCCACGGAGTGGATTTGGCGCTCTATAAGTTACATTTTAAAAATTATTATCAAATTATTGTTTGATACGCACTTTCATCCAATTGACTGAAACATCTTTGCACGAACCAATGTTTGCGAGTTTTTTTCGAAAGTGGCCAGTGCTCACTCAAGCGTAAAATATTGACAATATTTTTTAGTGTCATCCAATCGAATAGAACCTCACGAATAATTGTATAAGAAGTATGCAGATATTGTGTAAACATCATTTTAAAGGACATTTTTAAAGTGTGTATTTTTTTATGAATTCCAGATTTTTTTCCCCCAGGAATTAAAAAAAATTATTTTGTTAAATCAAATAAACTTCACTTTTAATCTTATCGCATTATCTGAAACTTTTAGTGATCCTACTACGATATCAAAATAAAGTTTATAATGAATGTTGATTTTTACTATATATTATAAGAAGTGATGGTGATGTTTGATTATGTATTTACGAAGTTTGGATTATCTATTACAATGATTATATATATATATATATATATATATATATATATATATATACATACATACATACATACATACATGAACCCAAAACCGGTGTAATAGGGAGACACTCTTTGTATTTTTTTCTTTGTACAAGTGCCTCCTTTACGTAGGTGGCGCTATTATGACGGAATAAACCGCATTGTCGTGTGTCTCATAAAAGCGGTATCCAGTGATATTTAAATATATATATATATATATATACACATGTAAATATTCCAACTGTTAAGAGAGAAAATGTTCTTCAGAATTGAAAAAAGACGCACCAGTGACTATGTGTGCAATGTTCCGAAAAGAAGAGGGAGGAGGGTGCGCGAGAAGGAGATAAAACAAAGAAAAACACATCCTTGGATTATCCTTGTCAATAATGCTTTGTAAAGGTTTGTAGAGATGTTGTGGTCTAGTGGATAAGTCCCCGGACTGTGAACCACAAGGTACGGGGTTCGAATCGCTGGCCCAGCACTAGTGTCTTTTGGCAACACATTAATCTACATATGCCACACTCGAGCCAGGTGAGGTAAATGGGTACCTGGCAGGAATTAATTCCTTGAAATGCTAGAGCGCCTTAAGTGCAGCCATGCTAAAGCCAGGGTAATAATTGTGGAGCACCAGGAGTGTCAAATCTGACAGACATGTGCGCTATATACATGATATAAGAACCCACTATTATTATTAATAATATTAGATATTTTGATGTTTGTATATCTGTTAAATGAAAAGTGAACGAGCATTTATTGATATTATCGTTGCTTATGCTATGTCAGACATTTAAAGTGTATAATACATGTAATACTTCAAAAAAGAAATTATGATGGAATTCAAAATTTTGAAATTGGATACATTGCCTTTTAAAGACTGTTAATACTGGATAGTCTGAAACCTGGTTATAAAATTGATATACTATGGAATCTAATTAAGGATTACCAAAAATGTTGCTTTTTACTACGAATCATAGAAGAGATGTAGGATTTTGTATTAATGAAGGTGTGGAATATAAGTTAGGGCCAGATCTATGCGTTAAATGTAATGATTGCGATTATTTTTCTTTTGATAAAAAGTTATAGGCAACCTGAATAACGACATAATATTGAGTAAAATTCAATTTAAAGACAAACATAATCATGATTTATATCTAGAAAGCGCAAATGAGCTGTATTGTTAGATATGTACATTGATCTGGAAATACCATGTGAATATTTTTTTCTTAACAATAGCTTGTACATATTTTAATGTCTGGGTTAGGGTCCTTTTTAAGTAGATATTAAGTAACATTTCTCGATGTTCTCGTAACTTTTCAGTCATACATTTTAAATCCAGATTTTCCTTTTCTTCAAGAATTATAATCAAATGAAGAATTTGTTAATTAAGTTCATTGCACTTTTAATATCATTGCATTGTCTGAAATCTGGTTAAATGGTGATTCTACGATATGAAATCAAATTAATGTTTATAATGAATGTTGTTTTTTACTACATATCATAAGAAGGGATTGAGATGTTCGATTATGTATTTATAAAGATTGAATTTTGTATTTTACAAGGATACATGCAAATAATGCAACTATTAGGAGAGAAAAAATTTCAGAATTTTCAGCTTTGTCCTTTGTCAATTAATGACATAATTATTAAAATCAGCGTTCTTCAAAAACTGAAAAAAGTCGCACCAGTGACTATGTGCGCAATTTTCAGAAAAGAAGAAGGAGGCGGATGAGCAATAGGGTAAATAAAAGAAATGAAGAGGGAGGAAGGGAAGGAGGGAGAGACAGAGTAGGAAGTCGGCCCGTAAAAGATGATAAAACAAAGGAAAAGACTTGTTTTCTTTTTCCTTTTTATCCTTTTCTGTACTTTGTGCACATTCTTATTAGTGCACCTTTTCAATTTTAAGGAACGCTGATTTGAGTATATTTGCCATTACTTGACAAAGGCTTATAGCGTAAATTCGTAAATTTATATTCTCTCTCTAACGGTTGCCATTATGGTTAATTTTTTTTTCATTCTTATAATCAACTTCACTATACAGGTATATGTACATCATTGTATTATCCTTCTTAATAATGGTTTGTAAATATTTTGACGTTTGAATTGTCAAGTGAACATTTATTGGTATTATCGTTGCTTACTCTCCTTCTTAATAATGGTTTGTAAATATTTTGACGTTTGAATTGTTAAGTGAACATTTATTGGTATTATCGTTGCTTACTCTCTGTGTTAGACATTTTAACTGTAGAATGCATTTTAAATAAGCAATTATGATGGAATTCAAGATTTTAGAATTAGGTTTACAGCATTTTAAGGCCTGTTACTGGATCGTCTGAAACCTGGTTATATAATGAATTTACTACGGAATTTGACGACCAGGTTGATTATGGATGTACATTCTAAAAAAAAAAGATACTCCTTTTGTGGAAAAATGTGCCCCGACATAAAGAGACCGCCGAGTCTTTATTCAGTCAAACGTATGTTTAAAAGTTATTTATCGCTAAATATCCAGATAATGTCTGTTATGAATATTTCCAATATTCCGTGCTCTTTGTTGTACTTCTCTGTTTTCAAGTGAAGTATAATCCAAAATAGGATTGTAAAATTACTGCTCACTCCTGAGGACACATGTTTGGAAAAGTAGACTTGAAAGAGCAGGTTTTCTCAGCCTTGATCAAAGATCGAAACAATCTCTACCACACTATGTACATACTATATATATTTCAGATGCAGATAATTATATTACCAATAATTTTACTCTTGTTACAAATGTTCGTAATCATGATACAATATAATAGTCAGTTTAACTTCATTGTACCTAATAAAACTGGGACAAATTGGGAATTATGTTTAATTTTAACGGTGTAAAGTTCTTAGATTCTCTTCCAAATCAATTTACAACTGTAAAAAGATATTTATATTTCAAATTTTATCTGAAAGAAATCTTTATTGTAGTTCCTAAAAAAGAATTTGTAATTACTGTATATAGTTTCCATTCTTCTTATGTTAAATAAGTTTGATTACACTATATCTTGTTTGTCAAATTTGTTTTGTCTTCCTGCACTGAAACAATATCTGCTAGGTGTTAAAAATACACACAAAACATTTGACTTTTTTTGATCATTAATAACTAAAAACTTGAAACTCTTATCAAACTATGGTTTTCACATTGTGAAGTTGAAGAATAATCTTTTTGGGGAAAATTTTATGACATGTCTTTGAACACTTTTCTAGATAATGCTTTAATATTCTAATTACATTATGCCTTAGAAAAAAATCAAGGCCACAAAATATGTGTGTATCAATAATTAATCCAGAACACAACAGTTTTCATTGTGCATTGCAGCTGAAATTTTGGAACAATTTTCAACGTAGTCATGAATGACACTGGTTAAGTTAAAGTTAATTACGATGCACACAGATTTTGAGTCCTTGATTTTTTTTTTCAATGGGAAATCTAATTAAATAATCCGAACATTATGTTAATAAACGTATTCAGAGCAATGTCCTAAAACCTATTCCAAATACATTTGACAGCCTTCAACCTTACAATGTGAAAACCTCAGTCTGTTACGAGTTATATATTTTGAGTTATTAACGATCAAAAGTGTCAATATATATATTTTTAAAAACTAGTAAGATTTATTAATAAACACATCACAAAAACTAGGTTCCCCCTAAAACAAATCTCTGTAATTTCTGAATCAGGAACCTTTGATGAAATTTGAATACAAAGACATGTAGCTGTACCTCTCAGCTACCTTAAAGGCATTGATTAACTTTGCCCAGGATTGAAAAAAAAAAAAAAATCACTGTTCCAGCTAATGCTGCAATCATAATTGCAAACCTTTAGCTCAGACAGGAATCGCCTGAGTTTTATGAGCTGATCGGTCGTTTATATATCAAGATATTTACGATTGAACAGTGATGTCAGGATAGAGTACCACCGAACCCTAAAGAACTCTTACGGTTGGCATACCTCGCTCTATGACAGAATACCGTACGGGCTGGAAACCCGCTCTGAAATCGCCAAGCGCTGGTGCTTGGTTTTTGTGACTGGAGCGCAGCGGAGAAGCCGAGCGACTTGCGCTAGCGATTGATCGCGATTTTCTCTTTTTTAGGATAGTAAACGGGTTCCATTTTCTCTCATACTTTCACATATCCTTAATTATATATGTAGTTAGAGGACTGCACACAAATCACTGGCATTCGAGCTGATTTTACAATTTTTCACAAAGTTAATCAATTACTTCAATGTGAAATTTAGGGGAAATCATTTGATTACGCTTTAAGCACGCCCTAAAGGCAAAATAAATTCTTTTTTAAAAATATTTGTTCTGTTTCTATAATGTGCTCATTCAACTTGAATTAATGTATATTTCTTGCAAAAGTCGAAAACACCTTTCCAAAACAAGAAATTCAATCGCATAAGATAAAATTTTCCACGGAAAAGAAAAACTGCATTTTTGGCAATTTTCACCCCGTGCTCACTCAACCATGAAATTTTGCGTACAAGTCATTTGGTATGTTAGGAAGGACACAAAACGTTTGTTGCATGCCTCCAGATGCTGAAATCACTGAATCAAAGTTAAGACATTGGGCTTTTGAACTTTAAAAACTGGTCATTTGCCTTTAGGGCATGCTCACTGAAGCATGACCAAATGATTTCCGCTAAATTTCACATGTAAGGTAGCTGAGAAGTACAGCTACGTGTCTCTGTAGGCCTATTCAGATTTCCTCAAAGGTTCCTGGCTTAGAAATTACAGAGATTTGTTCTAGAGGGAACTTACTTTTTGTGATGTGTTTATCTAAATATATTTTCAGGGCACCACTGGAGATAAGCTTACTATGAGCTTCCAGCTTGTATAGGGAACATCTCAATAGACCGACGGCCCGCGAGACCGACAGCCCACGAGACCGACAGTGTCGGTATAGTGAACCGTCATAAAAGTTGACAGAAGTCCCTCGAGACCGTCATGTTGATCTAATAGGCTGTCAGTCTCGTGGGCCTTCTTCAACTTTTCTGAGGGTTCGCTAGAGCGGCATTGTCCGTTAAGTGGGCTTGGTTGGTCTCTTGGGCTGTCGGTCTCGTGAGCTGTAGCCATCCTATAAAGGTTTTTAAAAAACTTTTTAAAAATAGATTTCTCTGTCATACATTCTATGTTCTATTATATTTGAATCATATCAATCAAATCAACTGATAAATTTTGTTTTAATGTAAAATGGGGTCGTGTTTACTATTTTTTTCCTTATTTTTGATCCAGCCACGCTTACATATTTCATTTTGTTTTCTTTGTATGCTTCTTTCTACCATGTCATCACTTGTACGCATATTTTGTCTCGTTTCATACACGTTCTTTTTTGTTGGGGATGTGGAAATAAATTCTGGCTTTTAATGCTATTCAATGAAACTCTTACTGAGCCCAGTGGTTTTACTCGCTGTATGATTTTACTGGTCAAAAGATGGTACCTTTTTTCTTATACGTTGTACTAAAAAATAAACAAACAAACAAAACAACAACAACAACAGACAAATTATGTTCGTTAATAACTTAAACTTAAACTCGTATCAGACTGAGGCTTTCACCTTGTAAAGGTGAAAGAAGTCAAACTCATTTGGAGTAAGTTTTTGTGTAATTCACTAAACTAATATTCTTGAAATAATGCTCTGAATACTGAATATTGTTCACTTGTTGTAGAATTTAAAGCCACAAAATCAGTCGGATCAGAAATTAATTCAGAATATAACAATGCCATTGTGCATGGCAGCTCTCATTTCTGACGACCATTCGCTATCCAGTGTCATTCGCCAGTGTAGTAAATTGACGCGAAAGCGTTATAACGGTTTAGCATTAAATTTGCTGATTGTTACGTAAGCCGTAAGGTCGTATAGTCCAGTGATTTTCCTAGTCTCTTATTAGTCGTTCGCCAGTATTGGACGCAAGGGTTGTACATACTGAAAAGGAAGACAGAGAGAAGAAAAACAGAGAAATACATAAGGGAAAAAGGAAGACAGAGAAAAGAAAAGCAAAGAAAAACATAAGGATAAAAGGAAGACAGAGAGAGAGAGAAAAAAAAAAACACAAATACATAAAGAAATAAAAAGAAGATATAGAGAATAAAAACAAAGTAATACATAGGAATTAAAGAAGATAGAAGAAAAAACAAAGAAATACATAAGAAAAAAAGGAAGACAGAGAGAAGAAAAACAAATACATAAGGAAAAAGAGAAGCGTGAATAAAAAATCTTATTTTTCAAATATTCAATACTTTCTTATTTCTTTTCCAATTACTTTCAAACTTTCACCATCCGATTTCTCTTATTTTCTGCTTTTACACAAATCAGCTTTTTAGAGAGGTTGGATTGCCCTTTAATAGAATTCAAATCGAGCTTTGGTAGGTGATAGATTCTACTATTTATTGATTTCTAATTTCAAAGGAAAATATATTCCGCATATATAAATAAAGTGCGTCTCACATATGACACCTCAATCGGGAAAAATGAGCCAGGGATGACAAAGCTCTGTTGGTGTAAATTGATGCTTGCATTTCCATGATTTATTAAAGGCTCCAGATCGTCCCCATTCTGTTACCAGAAATACTAGTTATTCTGTTGTGAACTGCATGGTCAAGTAGGTTAATGAAAACAACCTCACTATCAATCAGCTTTTATCATTTTGTACTCACCACTCCATTTTGTTGACGATCAGCCATGCATGAAGTCTTTTGTCTTGTTTGTTTATTGCTAGGACAGGCAACCAGTGCAAACGGATTCGTTTAATAAATCATGGAAATGCAAGCATCACTTTACACCAACAGAGCTTTGTCCTCCCTGGCTTATTTTTACCGACTGAGTTGTCATATGAAAGGGCAGAAAATTAACTTTCTAGAAATGTGATTATCTCTTTGAAATTCAGATATCGTTGGCGAAACGAATTTTTGGTAGCCCTGTTTCATATTGGCTTTATTCACTCATGCGTGAAGTATTTATCATATGAGTGGCATCATATAAAAAAAGAGGATCCAAGCTTTACAAATATATGTAATTTATTAATCATAATTGTGATTAAGATATGATTGAACATCGATAAATCTCGGTTTCGTTTTTTTTCTGGGACGCACTGTTAAATACATCCCTGAAAAAAAATTAGGCCAGCTCCTTTTAAAGGCGTATGTGGGAAGTGTTGGCTACATTAGTAATTGAACTTTCAAATTGATTTCTACTAGCTAAATCATAATTATTGGATGAATACTCCCTAAATCAATTACCCTCTACAATACTAACCCCTCGGACAATTACCCCCAGGGTAATTACTCCCGAACAATTATCCCCAAAAGGACAACTGGATCTAAAGGCATGCAACCCCAAATGAATGGATACTTCAGATTAACTAACAGAATGAAAATATCCTAGAGGATAATTGTCCTGGGGATATTCTCCAGGGGTAGGAACGTTTTGAAAAAAAATAAAAAAATGTTCTGATAGTAATGGTCTCTGGGATAATAGTCCAGGAGGTATGCCTGATTGTCTGGTTAAGCCATGTTCACTTCTCTAGAGGCAGTTTTTTTTCAGTTCTTGGTGCATTTGATGATAGCAGCCAAGCCTTGTGGCATGCTGTCCATAAGGGATTGAATTTTTTTTTCTCTTTACAGCAGCTCATTCATGTAGTTAGAACCTTTTCTTTGTCGATAAATCCAATTTTCTTTGTCTTCAGTTTTTATAATAATAATAATAATAATAATAATTGGATTTATATAGCGCCTTTTCCAAAGGATACAAGGCGCTGTCACCTAAAGTCTATTCAAGTAAATTAAGAATTGTATAAGTAAGTTTTTAGATGTTTCTTGAAGATTTCAAGTGATGTGCTATTACGGAGAGATGCGGGGAGTCTGTTCCAAAGTTGTGGAGCAAGTGACTGAAAGGACTTGAAGCCAGCCTGTTTTCGGGATTTTGGAATGACATAGGAAGGAACAGAGGTAGAACGAAGAGAATATGATGTTCTCTGTTGCTGAAAGAGTGAGGAGATGTATTGAGGAAGTGTGGTTGACAGTGATTTGTAAGTCTGAACCAGTATACGATATTGTATTCTCTTAGAAACGGGAAGCCAGTGAAGTTCATTGAGTAATGGAGTGACGTGGGACCATTTTGGTTTTTGACATATTAGACGAGCACACTTATTCTGAAGACGTTGAAGTCTGCCCAGGTCCTGTTTACTGATGACCCCAAGCAAACATTATGTCACTTTAAATGTTCTCATTAGAATCATGAGCAGGCCATAGTGCTCAAACCAAGACAAGTAACACTTGGAATTCATCCTCTCAGACATTAAGTGTGTATTATGTGGTCAAAAACCCTATCTCATGGGAAAATGGGGATGGGGGGGGGGGGGGGTGTAATTTCTGGGGAAATTTGTCTGGGCCAGTTTGTCCTTGCCTTAGTCGTCCTAGGGGTAATTGTCCTGGGGGTAATTGTCACAAAGGTAATTGTAATGAGGAGTAGTAGTCCATTAATAATGAATCAGCTGTTTAATAATCATTTTCTTAGTTCCTTAGACAATGGACTTAACACTGCCTGTATGCCTCCAAATGCAGCTGGTCTAATATTTTTTTCCAGGGCTGTATGATATGATTCGTGTCACTGTTGCAAGATTGGTTTTAGATCAGGGCCCCGTGACGAAAAGGTTTGCAATCGATCGCAAAGTTGCAATAGCCAGTCCAGATCATTGTTTCATGCACATCTGACCGATCAGAATGGTTGTTTAAAATTTACAATTAATTTCAAACCTTTGTGTTACATACGAGATAATATACGGTGTTATCATACAGGAATTATTCACCACTACTATGCTTACGAATTAACAAACCTAACTTTCTATGCTGGCAGTATTCCATCATTTATACAATATGATGTGTTACCTTAAATTCTCGAGCTGCACTAATTTTGTTGATTTTGATTAAACCATGCACAGTTTGGTTAGTTCATATCCTCAATGCATAACATTGTTTTAGGTGACACTGTCGAGAGTCCTCCCCTCATTGAGTTATCATTTATTACGGGTCATAGCTATTTTTAAAAAGTAGAATAGATCAAGATTAGTAGTTTGAAATTTGGGGTAGGAGGTACAACTGACAGGTGATACATATCACGTTAGGGACTATTCATCCCAAAGTTGTGATATAATGAGTAAAAAAAAAGTACTTTCACAGACCATTGAGGAACCTCACAGTGTGAAACCTCTGAGAGTATTTATTATCAACCCAAACTCGAAGACTCACCTGAAGCCTAGGGGCGCTTCCCTTCCATCACTGACACGTTGATTTGTTTAAAAATGAAATCTCATGAGAGAGACTATAGATAATATATTCAATTTGAATGTGAATTTAGGAGGGCAACCCAAAAGGGACGTGACGTCGCTGAAACATTATTTTATATTACTTTTACGATAGACATCCCATGACGCTCGAGCTATTAGATAATAATAATAATAATAATGGCTACTTATATAGCGCTCATATCCGTCACGCAGTGACGCTCATGGCGCTTAGACATTATTACCCTGGTTATAGCCGAGCCGCCAAAGTAACTAGCGCTCAAGCATATCAGGTAACCATTTACACCTGGGTGGAGAGTGGCAAAATTGCCAAAGGACCTTAGTGCCGTGGTGGGATTCGAACCCCGTACCTTATTTCATGTCATCTATATTCAATATCAATTTAGGAGGGAATGTATTAAAAGGGCGTCTTCCTTCTAATACAAACATGGGGCTCTTGACGGTACCCGTCCAATGACGTCGAAGGCGAATGTAACATATTTCACATCAACATCGGAATATTTTGAATTTAGGAGGGCGACTACAAGGGAGAGGTATCCTCCTCAATCAGTATCATGGTGCTTTTAGGTATAGATAACATCAATTATATAAAAAGAAAAACTACAGGTAAACTGAACTCGAGTTGTGGATGGCAATTGAAAATGGGAGTCGCCCTTCAATAAAACATTACTTTATGATACTTTTACGAGACACCCCATGACCCCGGAGTTAAATTTAGAGTATTTCGTGTCATCTGACTATTTTGAATATGAATCTAGAAAGGCTACTAAAGGGAGGGGCGTCCCCCTTCTATGGTGCTCTTCTTATTTCGGTAGCCATCCCATGATGCGGGAGACATTTTCAGCTTGCTTCAGGTCGATAACAGTGTGGCGTCTCTCGCTGGCAAGGTAGTCCTTTATTCTCGGCTGCTTCGAAAAGTGATCAATGAAATTCTGGAAAGAAGAAGAAGAAGGAGAGGAAGAATAGCAATAATAATAACAACAATAATAACAACAATGATAATAATAATAATAATAATAATAATAATAATAATAATATTAAAAATAATAGTAATAAGAAGAAGAAAAAGAAGAAGGGAGAAAGAAGAAGAAAAAGAAGAGGAAGAATATGAAGAAGAATAGGACGAAGAAAAAGAGCAAAACAGAAAGAAGAAGAGATGAAGAACAAGAAAACATGAGATAACAACATAGTAAGATAACAATAAAAAGAAGAAAACACTATAGATGAGCTGAACTGCAGGCACACACACATACTGGAGCTGAATTCAATTATCTTTATGGAGTTCAACCCGGGGGTGGGGAGGGGAGGGACACTCAGTATATAGTGTGCGGTGGGTATGTGGCGCAGAGAAGACCCCCATTTTTACACTCAAATTTCCGTTCCAAAGCATACCATTTTTTTCTTGTTGAGAAAAAGAAGAGAGAAAACCGTTCCGAAGCACCGCTTTTTTTTCATTGCGTCTTTCCGGCCGTTCTGGCCCGCACCGGCCCGTTTTGCAGATTTTTATTTATGGTGAAAGGTTGAAAACGAGTTTCATTACAGGTGCTTAATTCCTCCCGTTTTCCTCATTGCTTCCAATCCGGTTTCAATCCTACGGAAGCTTAAAAGTGCCACCGAGATGACGAGATAATTCCTCATCTTCTTGACCTTTTTTGGTCCGAGAAGGCGAGAAAGCGAAATCCGACATATCGTCTTCTCGACCATTATTGGTCCAAGATGGCGAGAAGGTGAGATCCGGAATCTCGTCAACCCGACTTCTTGAGCCCAGAAAGGTGAGAAGGTGAGATCCAGCATCTCGTCTCGTCGACTTCTTTGGTCTAAGCAGGTGAGAAGGCGGGAGTTTATATCTCGTCAAGTCGATTTTGGGGGTATGAGAAGGTGAGAAATCAAAATTACAATTCTCGGACCAAAAAGGTCGAGAAGACAAGGAATTATCTCGTCATCTCGATGGCACTTTCAAGCTTCCGAACAATGCACCCCAGGGAATGCAGTTTTCATTCGTGTGGAGCGCATGCATGCGCATTAACCCCGCATAATATGAATACACACACCATAGACTTGCCATGACACACACCGTATTTCCATTTTAGCTAATGTGAGCTTGTGGGAACCAGTTCCGTAGCATCATATTTATATTGTAATTCAGTTCCAAAGACCCCCTTCTTCCAAAATGTTAGTAGTTCAATTCCGCAGACCATCCTTTTCATGATACGCTCGTTCCGAAGCCCCCTTTTTTGTCTTGACAGTGGCACATACCTACCAATTTTTGGGTCGAGTGCCCCCCCCCCTACAGGTAAATGGACATTTACTATTATGACATCACAGTTTTTCAAAATGGCAGCCTCCATGGGATAATATCTAGCAAGGACTTTGCAAACTTTAGAGAGATTGTTCTCCTTACTGAGTAATCAAATAGGAGTATTTTCAAGATATTTTGGACAGGCTGACAACTTTCCACATGATTATTAGCTAATTTTTATTGAGTTTTATTCACCTTTAATGATTCTTTCATTACGGAAATAAAAACAGCCAGACTTGACAAGAAAATGCTAACAAACAAGCAATATATCTATCCCTAATCATAACAGGGAGGGGGGGGGGGGGAGCAAACAAAAAATATCAGAATATGCCGATTGAAACATTGAGAACCAAAAGCTCAATCAGAATGAGCTGCCCTACCTGCCTACCAATGGCGTCGATCTGTGGTGCTCAATAGGGTGTCCGCTCGCTATTCATAAGGACCGCTATTCATAGAAAATCTCTTTTCATTTAACACTCGATATTCAGAAGGACCGCTATTCGTACAAAACCGCTATTCATTTAGTCACGCGTTATGGATAGCGGTCCTTATGAATAAGTAGTCCTTATGAATAGTGGTCCTTATGGCTAGCGAGGTTACCCCCTCAATAGCGGGTGTTCAGTAGGGAGGCTTGAAAAATAATTAATGAACGATCCCACAATCAATGTATAACATTTGCACAGACAAAGGTTAAAACAAGCCTGTACAAAACGGTACCAGGGCCATTCTTTGTAAAGTAAAACAAATTTGATGAAAATGAAGTGCATTCTTGCAATTTTCAAATAGTATATTTTTAAGGAGTAAGTTACATGGAGCAGTTTGTTTTTAAATGAAGGCCCAATTATGCGACTTCACATACAATCACATTGGCGTATATTTAATTAAAAAAAAAAACAACCTCCCAACATTTTCACCATATAATAGTCATCTCTAAGTATGAGCTTGGATAGTTGTTCCCACTATGTTGTGAAATCATTCCTTCATGGGTCCCTTTGGAAGTAATTAAGTAGAAGGAAAATAAAAATTGTGAAAGCATTATGCTAATTAATTCTAGTATCACACACGTGACCTCAAAACATGAGAAGTTAATTCTATTTGAAAAATACAATTTGGATAATATTTATTTTTGTGTCAAAAGCTAACGTTTGTGTTTTCTATATGTATCCAAATATTATTGCAAATATGATGTTGGTTCTTTAAATATTGCTCAAATAAACTGGTCAAACACATGACCTAGTACAGATGGTCATATGCATAACTTGGGAAGTCATAAATACACTCTTTTTGGTCCAATCAGTTTCTTGACCTCAGAAATTTGCTTGAAGTCTTGATTGCTTCTGGTTCATATATTATGATAGTTGAAATTGTGTTATGTCTTATGTTCTCATAAGGTAAACTTTATACTTGGAGACAGTACAATTGGAGTATATATGTATCCTAACATGTATACAAAATAATTCATTCATGTTAACTATATTTATTTCCACTGTTTCCACTGTTAGATTTATATATATTTTTTTCTTTATAAATAACGAGTTTAAAGTTAACTAGCTATAATGAAATAGATTATTCGGATCCATTATACTAACTGCTTTAACATATTGATTCACTTATACACTAAGTATGGATGAACAGACAAAAGCAAGTAAAGGGGTGAAGACTTCGGCCTAGAAAATGAGAAGATTCCTAGTAAAGAAGAGAATAAAGATCCTGAATATTTTGCCAAAGAAAGTAAAAAAAGTAAAAGAGTAGAAAGGCTCCGGAAAAAACAAAAACAAAAACAAAAACAAAAAACGCGTACTTCGTAGTAGGTCCATGGTCGTACGTAGGAAAGTTGCTGCAAGGAATCAGAAGTCATGTCAAAAGACTCTGGAAGCACAGATGTCAGAAGTTACAACAACAACAACAACAACAACAAAAACAACAAAAAGGGCCTTCAATACTCCACATGCTTTAGGAAAAGCAATGAAGAAAACAGAAAATCATATTCCCAAGTCACGGACTGTCTCAACGCGTTCCACTACTTCATCGGCTTCTTCTCGTCGCATTTCCAGAGAAACTGAAAATGTCGTCAGATAGTTCGTACAACATCTGACAAAAAAAAAGCTCTAAGCTCATTTACTGGACCCGGCATCACATTATTTTGCAATGATGGACCATCCTCTGAACTAAGAAACAGGTATACAGCCAAACTTCTGATGATTCTGGCGATAACGAACATTATGCCCTTTGAGTGGCAATACTACTTCGCAACGTCCCACGGTAAACATGGTAAAGAAGTGATTGATGGCAACAATATAGCGTCATAAGAGTGAGAACCGATGCTCTATCTGACTTCACCTATCAGGCTACCCTACTGATGCCTAATGTACAAGTTTGGTTACGGATATTTCACAAAGTGGGAAAACAAGTACACCTCAAGGAGCAAAACCACGGCAAAACGTAATTCCACTGCTTGGTATTAATAAAATGCATGTTATGCAGGCATCCCCATCAGGCACATTGAACCTGTAGCATATCAGTGGTATCAGTGGTATCTGTGAGCCCGATCTAACAATCCAGTACAATAAAATGTCCATTTGAGAGTAGGTTTATCAACTACATGCAGATGGTGGGATTAGCTAGAGTAGTATGGTATCAAAGAAGAAAAGGGTCCTAGCAAAAATTTCCAGAGTAGTTTAATGTGTTACAGAAAGCAATTATGAGTCTGGGAATTTCACTTAGTGGCCCTCACCTGACTGAAATAGCTCAAAAGTGTTTTAGTCAATTCAATTCAAATTTACAAAATGTAATTTTGAGTATAATAATATCTTGAGGTGCAATTTTGTGTAAATTGGTCATTTCCTTAATAAGTTATCAAATTGTGAAAAATGTATTGCTTTCTCAAAAGTAGCCAAAAATATATTGTCAGGATTATATAAACACATCCATTGACCATCTGACAAGGCATAATAGATGAGCTTGGTATCTGCGGAATTGACACATGAATAGTATATTTCGGCCTGGCAGGCACATACCACAGATACATGACATGCTCCTCTATTATGTCTTGTCAAACAGGTGCAGATTGACATTGGGTCTGTTTCCATAATCCTGACAAAATTTGGGGGGCTACTTTTGAGAAAGCAATAAAATTTTCACAATTTGATAATTTATTAATCTTACAACGAATTAACACCAAATTGCAGCTCAATAAGATTATTATACTAAAAATTATGTTATGTAAATGTGAATTGAATTGAATAAAACACTTTTGAGTTATCATAGTCAGAAGGAAAGGAAATGGGTTTTCTTTACATACAGAGCATGGGGGGGGGGGGGGGGGAGGCAAAACGTTGCCAAAGGGCATTTTGGTGTTTTCGATTCAGGGAGTCTGGCACCCCCTTCCAGACGGACAATTTTGTCACATTTTAATATTTTTGGAATGTACACCCAAAGCTCTCTCTTATGACCAAATTTGGTCCCTGGACTTCAGGGAGAAAATGTACCCCAATTTTTAGGGCCTGTCTGACACCCCATTGCGACAGAAATTTTTGTCAGTGTTTTGCGTTTTGTAGTGTCCAGTCATAATACCTCCTACTGACAAAGTTTGGTGCATGGGGAAGATGGGGTGAAATCGACCCGACTTTGGGGGGCTCGATCTGGTGGCTAAACCCGTCGCCTCCAGTCTGGCTGACAACATTTTTGTCAATGACTTAGATGGTCTAGGTAACTTTAAGGGGTTTAATCTTATGGGTAGAATGGGGTGATTATTTCGGGACAAGCCCCGGGCCTTTTTGCAGGATTAACTAAAAAGAGAATAACAGAGCACGAGTGAAAGCTAGGTATAGAAAAGTGTGTAGTGTTAATGCTTTTGTTTTTTCATGATTTATACAGGTCGGGGGGGGGGGGCACTCAACTATATTTCTGTACACAAGGGCGACCAAAAAAAAAAAAAAAAAAAACGCGTGAAAAGGGTAGTTTTCGCCGACTAAGGCGCGTGACACGGGTGGCGCGTTTAGGATGTCAAAAACGCCAAAAATTGGGAAAAAAAGGGTATGTTTGTGGAGTTTTTCAATACGCGTTTAGGGTATCTTTTCCCTCTTAGTTGTCTGGATTTCGCCGGGGGAGTTTATGCGATCTAGCATTGCACAAGTCTCTTTTAAAATCTTTGTGTGGTCAACTACAAACTCTCAGACAGAATTGAAATGAGACATATTTGATGGGGAGTGCCTAAAATATTGTTCTTTTTCATTGTAACCTCTTCCTATTTCTCAACAACATTTAACCTTATCTCGTTCTCTTTAATCAGGAACGAGATTACGTGTATAGTCATGGATTGTATTAACGAAAAGCATATTACCGAACGCGTAAAGGTAAGAGCCTATAATAGCATTCATACGCGTGGGACTACGCGTATGTTCTCCACACTATTTGCACAGAGAACACTAAGGCAGAAGATCATAAAAATGAGGCAAAAAACACGAATGATATCTTATAACCTGCTCTCTCTCGTCACCCCCCCCCCCCTCCCCGTCGTCACCCCGTTTGGCCCCAAATCAGGGTAGGTTGTGTATATTTTTCCCCATAGGGGGCACACGTTCGGTAATACAATACCTTTTTCAAGGAACCAACACTCCGCGTCGTTGGGAAGGGGTTCGCTCGGAAGGGAATATCGTATTGAAATCTACGTTGTCTTTTTCAAATTCCGCCAACTTTTTTTTTTCTGTAGGACTTTAAGCATTCATTGTGTAAGTTTGACAGATATAAAATAAAATATTCTAAGATGTTTTCAGAAACAGACATGGTAGTTATCATCCTTTGTTGTTCTACACAAGTATCTAAAGGGAGAAATAACTTGGTGTTGTCACATACTGTATAAATTGCCATTGTTAACATGGTTAATATCAGAAATAGTTGCTATTGACATTTACGTTTGAGAGGTTTAATTTCAGTTGAGGTAGACCTTGTTAAGGGTTAAATGTTTAAGTTGGTTAAACCTCGACTTTTTAGAGGTTTAATTGAGGGAGACCTTTTTTAGTGGTATGTTTTACGGGCTATACTTGTTTAGGGGGTAAAATTTTCAAGAAAGCACGCGAACATCCTTGAATAGGGTTTTAATTTAACCAAAGGATAAAACTTGTTTCGGGGTGGTTTGGAAAACATGTGGTCGCGCTTGTGTACAGCAATATAGTTGAGTGCCCCCCTTGCAATGGGCAACATAGATCTACTAGAGTACCATATATAGAATTACAATATCAGTTTCATGTAACCTGTCAATAAACAAGTTTTAACTTTTCTTATAATTATAAGAAAATAAAGACAAGTTTTCGAATTCTCTAACTTCATGATATTTTATTTCATTTTCACTTCTTTCACTTCTCCTACCACCCTTACAAAGAGCTGCAGATCAGAATTAGTCCCATTCCCTGTTTTTAAAGGGATTTTTTTTTGTTATTGTTGTTGTTGAGCAGGGCTTTGAACACCTACCATACAAAGTGGATATTCGTCAAGTAGACCAACTTCTTTGAGTTCGGGTATCTCGTTCACACAGCTCAGTGCATCGAATAGCATGATGTCAGCCATGGTCAAGGACTCCCCTACGAAGAAACCAGATTTACTCTCCGACAGTGTCTGTTAATAGAGAGAGGTAAAGAGGGAAGAGATCGATAGAGAAAAAAAGAGATAGAAAGCGAGAGAGAGAAAGAGAGAGAGAGAAAGGTGAGAGAGGTGAGAGAAAGAGAGGGAAAGGAAAGATAGAGAGAGAGAGAGAGAGAGGGATGCAATGGGGAGAAGGTGTGTGTGTGTGGGGGGGGGGGGAGTTGTAGAAATATAAGCAGAGATATGATGCAAATATGGAAAAAGAGATGGGGGGGGGGAGTTGTAGAAATATAAACAGAGATATGATGCAAATATGGAAAAAGAGATGGGGGGGGGAGACGGGGATAAGACCAGAGATAAGATGTAAAAATGGAAAGACAGAAGGAGAGGGAGAGAGAGAAAGAGACAGAGAGAGAAAGGGTTGGGTAGAAGAGAATGAGGGAAAAATGGGAGGGGGAGGGGAAAGAGAGAGCGTCAAAAAGAGAGATTGTGAGAGTTAATGATAGAAATGCGGAATAGAGAGCAAGTAATGAGGGAATAAGAGAGAGAGAGAGAGAGAGAGAGAGAGAGAGATTGGACGGGTTGCATAATTCATGTATTCATTTTGTGGCTTTTGTACGTATTTTCAGTAAGTATTTTAGTGACTTTTTTTTGGTGAACATGTTATCATGACTGAAGTATAATGGGGATTGTTTCATTGATTCAGATAGTAATAATTAGCGATATCAGTCAGGACTGGACCAGTGTCGATTTCCCACTATCGCTCAAAATAGCGTCTCTGCGCTATTAGCCGACAGGGGTGCATATACCGTACTCACAACGTGACACCACTTGTTATTGTAATAGTGAAAATTACTTATCAAGTGCCTTTTCAACGAATGTTCTGGCTAGATTATCCTTATATTGTTAAAAATCAGATACTGACGAGGCTACCCTGGGTAAACAAGAGATATCATTATTGTTGTTGTGATTATCATTGTTATCAGAGGATGAATAAATGCACCAGCAATGTGAGACTAATTGGAATGATCTAGCCAGAACTATGCCTCTAAAGGGATTTCGTTTAATTACGTGTAGTTTGCCCTATTGCCACAACACGTAGTGACAAATGATGCGCATTGCACCCCCTGTCGGCAGGGCTGGGCCAATAGCGACAACCTCCTGTTTGAGGTGATAGCGGAAAGTCGACATTTGTCACGACTGAATAATATAGAAATACTCATCTACTTTTTCGAAAACTGGTAGATAACGGTTCCGGCATTCATTGATGGCATTTTTAATGTCTTCTTCGGCCCTCTCCTTTGAAATGAGCAATTCGTCAAACCGGGAATATAGTACATTCTTCAACACCATGTCTTTTGCTGCCATCGACAGCATGTCGATTCTTTTTATAGCATCAGAAATAAGCCAAAATTCGGAGAAAACAAGAGATAGATAGATACATAGATAGAGAGAGGTGGAGAAAAATATAAGGGAGAGCGAGAGAGAGAGGGGGGGGGTGGAGTTAAGTGTAAGGGAGAGTGAGAGAGAGAGAAAGAGAAAGAGAGAGAGAGGGAAGGGAAGAGAAAATATAGGGGCGAGTGAGAGAGAGAGAAAGAGAGAGGGGTGGATAAAAATATAAGGGAGAGTGGGAGAGAGAGAGAGAGAGAGGTGGTAGAGAAAAATATAAGGGAGAGTGAGAGAGACAAAGAGAGAGAGGGGGGGGGTGGAGAAAAATATAAGGGAGAGTGAGTGAGAGAAAGAGAAAGAGAGAGGGGTGGATAAAAATATAAGGGAGAGTGGGAGAGAGAGAGAGAGAGAGGTGGTAGAGAAAAATATAAGAGAGAGTGAGAGAGACAGAGAGAGAGAGAGGGGGGGGGGTGGAGAAAAATATAAGGGAGAGTGAGTGAGAGAAAGAGAAAGAGAGAGAGAGAGAGAGAGAGTGAAGGGTAGAGAAAATATAGGGGCGAGTGAGAGAGAGAGAGAGAGAGAAAGAGAGAGGGGTGGATACAAATATAAGGGAGAGTGGGAGAGAGAGAGAGAGAGTAGAGAAAAATATAAGAGTGAGAGAGACAGAGAGAGAGGGGGGGGGTGGAGAAAAATATAAGGGAGAGTGAGTGAGTGAGAGAGAAAGAGAGAGAGAGGGGGAAGGGTAGAGAAAATATAGGGGCGAGTGAGAGAGACAGAGAGAGAGGGGGTGGAGAAAAATACAAGGGAGAGTGAGAGAGACAGAGAGAGGGGGGGGTGGAGAAAAATATAAGGGAGAGTGAGTGAGAGAGAGAGAGAGAGAGAGGGTGGAGAAAAATATGAGAGTGAGAGAGACAGAGAGGGGGGGGGGTGGAGGAAAATATAAGGGAGAGTGGGTGAGAGAGAGAGAGAAAGAGGGTGGAGAAAAATATAAGAGAGAGTGAGGGAGACAGAGAGAGGGGGTGGAGAAAAATATAAGGGAGAGTGGGTGAGAGAGAGACAGAAAGAGGGTGGAGAAAAATATAAGAGAGAGTGAGAGAGACAGAGAGAGGGGGGGGGGTGGAGAAAAATATAAGGGAGAGTGAGTGAGTGAGAGAGAGAGAGAGAGAGAGGATGGAGAAAAATATAAGAGAGAGTGAGAGAGACAGAGAGAGGGGGGGTGGAGAAAAATATAAGGGAGAGTGAGTGAGAGAGAGAGAGAGAGAGAAAGAGGAAGAGAGAGATTAGGGGGGGGGGGGTGAGGGAAATGGAAAGAAAGAGAACAATCACAAACATGTTATTAATAGCATATCGGGCCCGATGTTTTCCTAATCAATTACTTTCACTATTTCTTGATCATAATCAACCATCACCAACTTCTCTACATCGTCATCAAGATTATTATCAGCATTATCATGATTAAAACGTCCATTACAATTGTCAGTGTCAGCATCATCATCATCTCTATCCTCTTACTCCTCCTCGGCCTCTTACTCCCCCTCATCCTCATTCTCATCATCTGATAGCAAAGGTTTTCCTTTCACATAAACAAAAAGCTTCACGAAGCATTTGCAACCATATTTTCTGATTGATATACGTTAACTGCTGCTATTGTCATGATTGTTAGATAAGTATTCACCTCCGATAAAAAGTTAAATGGTGGCGTCGTCGGCTGTTGATCTAAAGAGACTTCCTGTTTAATGATGATAACGATGAAAATGATGATGATAATGATGATGATGATGATGATGATGATGATGATAGTAATAATAATAATGATAGTAGTAATAATGGCTACATTAATATTGTGCACGTATCTATCCCGCGGGAAGCTCAATGCGCCTACCAAGTAATAATACCATGGCTTCAGCCCAGCCATGCATTCAAAGAATAAATTCCTACGAGGTAGCCATTTACTACACCTAGAAGGATAGTGGCAAAGGTAGATTAATGTCTAAAAAGCTAAAACACATTAGCGCCTTCGGGGGACCTGACCCACGAACCATCCATAGTCCAGTGACGTATCTTCTAGACCATGACACAATAGCGCCTTACTGTAACTAGGCTAGTTCATGCACAACTCTTACACATTGTAAGGCGAATGCAATTATGTTTCAGAGCACACACGGCTAAATTCTGGCCCTCTTTGTCACCCGTTTTGAACATTAACAGATGCGCATCACAAATCATAGTAGAAACAACAAGATTAGACATTTCATTTGCTGGTTTGGATTGAAGAAAAACTGTGAAGGCTCAAACAAGGCTAACACGAACAACGACTAAATACATTAAAAACGGGCAACGGTTTGTGCCGACAGCCTGTCAAAATGTCTCCCCCAAATTAAAATAGCCAAAAATAACGCAGCGTAGCCTAGCATAAATTATATAAAGCAACAAGAAATTATATTGCATATTGGCGTAAATATTCAGAATGGAATGACATGCACCGTTAAAACCAATCCACAACAACAACAACATAATACAAAATTACCCATCATATAACCACCGCTATAGCCATTCGATCACTGACACCCCCATCCTATGCATGAGCGACCTAGGCCAAACTTCCCTTGGCCGAAAGTCAAAGAAACGTAATTCAAAGATTGGTAGGACGGCATCCTGAAAAGATGGGAAACGTGCCAAGTGCCCGTTTGAGAACGGGGCAGTATAAGTCTTTAAAAAAAAAAAAAAAATGGCATGCATCATTATGACTTACTTTTCTTCTTTTACGTCTAAGTGCATTAGTATACTTGGTGAAAAAATACAAGTAGTTTTCCAAAAAACAATGTTTGAAATTTAAAGGGTGACTAAATTAGAGAGAAAAAAGGTGCTGTTTCCATGTATTTCAAATCACGAATCTGGCAATTGATTGTCAAAATTATGTCTCGTTTTGGCGAAAAAGGGGGAAAAGTAGAGGTTTGGGGACCGTTCCTTAAAACTCGTGAGCTGATTGGCTAATTGACGTCACACCCCCAAGTGACGTATGAAGAGTAAGAGGCACCGGACTGGGCCTGCCGGGGCCTGCGGGCGCGCACGGTATATAGGTTGGTGGAATACTTTCCCTTACTTCTCGTACGTCACAGATCACGTGGTCATGATGTCGCTCGATGGGTTTTTTTTTAGGGGCGGGGCTTATGACTGTATAAATCAGCAAAAATGTACTTTTTTAGAATGATTATGAAATACGACTGAATGCATAAAAAAAGTGTATGATAGATATTTTTTGGCTCCTGATGACTCCTTCCTACGAAAAATGGGCAATTAATTTTCTATTTTAGTCACCCTTTAAAATGAATGTTTGTAGCTGGTAACCAAACAAAAATAAATAACAACTCCCATAGAAAGAATAATAGAAATACACTGCAAATTCCTTAAAGATATTATAAAAGGGAGCATACTTCAGTAGAGGGGGAATCTGAGCTAGTGTGACCTTTGAAATGATTCATCTTCTATAGATTTACAGACGACACTTACTCGATTCCATATTAATATTAGTCAGCTATCAAGTAATAATTTTAGTCGCCCAGTCAACAATGCATCAATAACTCGGATGTGCCCTTCATCACCGGTTCGTGAGATTTTCGAAAACGCCCTCTAGCAGCCCGACGACGCTACCCAATGTGCAGTCCCATTACCTCACTGATCTCTAATATCCGTAAAGACCAGTGCCATTAAAGGGAAAGTTCACCCTGAAGATTACTTGAGTTTAAAAAATGCAGAAAAAATAAAGAAAAATATTGGCGAAGGTTTGATGAAAATCGGTCAAATAATAAAAGAGTTATGAGTATTTAAAGTTTTGGATTCGTGACGTCACATGCGAGCAGCTGCCCATTGGTCATATAATAAATATTCCATATATTCGCATTTTTTTTACGTTCCACGATAAATTAATATTGTTTCTTTTCAGAATCTAGTATTGAATAGCATTTCTGACAATATATCAAATGCACAGACGAAAATATTCTAAATTTTCTGAGAAAACTGTATTTTATGGAATATTTATCACATTACATAATGGAGGAGCTGCTCGCATGTGACGTCACAAAATCAAAACTTCAAAAGTCCATAACTCCGTTATTCTTTAACGGATTTTGTCCAAACTTTCGCCAATATTTTTCTTTATTTTTTCTGCATTTTTTAAACTCAAGTGATCTTCGGGGTGAACTTCCCCTTTAACTATGTTTTTCTTACTTCACTTTCTCCTCGGCCGTTTTGCCGTCGAGGTTCCCTTTCCGACAAACGTAACGCAGTATGGCTTCAGATCCGATCAGGTTCAGGCCATCGATCTCCAAGAGTGGTACTTGTTTAAACATCAACTTCCCACCTAAAGAATATAAATGAAAGACACCATCTAGTTAGGTACACAGACGGCTCCTCATGGGAAATAGTCACTTTTTTTATTATGGATTCCTATGTAAAATGTAATATCGAAAACGATAGCATCGACTGATTTTTGATAAATAGTGCCCAAAGTGCCCAAATTTTATGTTTTCGTGGCCCGCCATTGTTTTTATGCATTTCAGAACCAACCTTGGGGCTAGAAACGTTCGTTTGTTTGGTGTTTAAAACCCACTTTAAACAGTAAAATGAAATATGGTAGTGGTAAAGACCCATGCACCAAAGACCTCAGGGGCCCGGCATTTGTTCCAACAGGGCCCAAAGGTCCAGTTACTCACGAGAGTCGAAAAGAGTGCTTTAAATGCTTTTCTCGAGGTAATAGAAGCTTAGTAAATGGCTATTTTGATATCAAAATACAATGATACATTGTCGGTATGATATGGTGGCCAAATATGTGTCAGATGCCCAAATTCTGATTTCAGAGGGCCAAATGTAAAATAAGTGATTATCTAGCATCAAACTATAGTGGCATGACATATTTTCTTTCTATAGATATTTGAAATTGTGTTCTACAAATAGTATTTATCAAATCAATCAAGATAACATTATTTTGGGGGCACCTAAAAGGACATGAGAGCCCTGAACCTCTTTATTACAGCCCAATTGAAAATGCCTTCGATCGCCCGAGCGGAGCGCGGAAGCTTTGGCATCTCTTCAAATCGAGAGTGAAAATTTCCACTTGTCGATTAATATTATTGCTGTTTTGATACCCCATTTGATTTAGCTTTGATATTAGTTTTATAAGTACTGCTGGAACTCAGTCATAAGAAACGTTCTCACCCTCATACAAATAAGAGTGGATAAATAACAGAACTCTTATCCAGAAAAAATGTATACAAGCTATACGTATATCTCAGGATTATAGTGCAAGTAAGCAATTTCAAAGGTTTTTAAAAACTGATATGGTAGAATGCTAGTTTTCTTCAATTTTATTACATTCTTTTCAGTGAAAACAATTATTACTCTCACTTTAAAAAAAAAAATATTAGGTAAGTTCATATGAAGACAATTCATTTCACAAAACATTTTTCATTCAACATAAACAAATTCTCGGTTCTAATGGTAATCTGAGGCGACGGCGGATTTTATACAGGCCACCCGTAATCTCATAAAAGGGTAAGACCTACATCTACATCATCTGCATCTACAACATCACATTGTTGATTCTTGTCCGCAGTTAAAGAGCGACTTCTCACTAGAGTTAGGGAATTGATTTTATTATTCCTTTGTTCTCCTTTTCTCCCTTCTTCTTGCCTAAATTGTTTTCTTTTTCCATCTTCTTTTCCAATTTTTTGCCTTTTAAATTTGATCTCAGCATTTTTATCAGCGTGTTTACCTAGGCCTTTGTCTATGAGGGGGATCTGAAATCAACAACTCCGACCCCCCCCCCCCCTTCAACCAACTGCCATAAAATACGAATGTAGACCGAGCAATATATTAATTCTGCAATTCTTTTCATCGAACAGATTATTATATAAAGTATAGGTCATAAACCTTGAAGGCCTGTTCTTAGAAATATTATTTTAGATAATGACAACTTCTATTATTGTCTATGAAAATTGTGGCCGAAAAATCTATTTCAATATTGTGACGTGTGGAATAATATTTACAAAATTGGTCTCATTATACCTGGCATATGTGTAAACTCCTATCCGAAATATTTTGCAGCAGTCGGACCGTATGTCTATGCAGGCCTACTCGGGCCATATGGTTGTGGTTATCATTATTGTCTCCTCATAATACTCTGATACACAGATCTGTAAACCCTTATAATTCGTTAAAACAATTGCTAATTGTATTGACAGAAAATAGATAAAACGGTATTTAATATAGACTCTTACTCTATGTATGCTGTACAGTAGGATATTAAAAACAGCTAACACTCAATATAGGCCCTTCTCACTCCCCAGAAATATGTTTTATAGACTTTTATTTCAGCGTTCAAATTTTCCTTAATTAAAAAATGAATCAAGGTAGTTACAATGAAAAAGAAGAGCGTAAATCTACCAAACATCAAAGGATTAATCAAGAACATAGTCCTCAGCTTCTTTCATTTTCTGTATTTTACTGAATGGAATAGATCAACTGCCTAAATGTCTCGATTTGAACAGATGCCAAAGCCCCTCCCGCACCCCCCATCCCACCCCAAGGGCGCACGCTCTGCGTGTGCGATCCGACCACCCCTCCCTAAAAAAATTCTTGCTACGAGAGTGTAAACAGAAAGCTATAAACAACTTCCACTGAATATAATTCATTGCCTTTTTTTTATGCTTATAGGAGTGGGAGTACACAAAAAGCTACGTATGGGACTTTTTAAAATATTTTTTTACAAATCCCGTCATATTCGCCAGAAAGGTGTTTTAGAACTTTGATTTCAGCACTCAAAGTTTGTCGTGGAATGCTGAAATTTCGAACTTTGGTTGTTTGTACATACTACTTTGTACTGAGTCCAGTTTAAAGAACAGTATTTTTAAAGATCACTGCATCATTTTAGGAGGACTATGGGCCCTTTGATCGATGGACCCTTATTTACGAAAATGGGCCTGATACCTTTTTAATGGAAGCTGTAGGTGCCTGCCGTGTAAATTTATTATACATGACTATCACACATAATATCGGCACATCAAGAAGCATAAAATTATGTTTCGATTTGTACTAAGTCAGTGATATATATGATTTTTAATGCATTTTCAATTTGGCCGTAATTAATAGATTCAGGGATCCCATGTCCTTTCAGGTGCCCGCCAAATGATGTAATCTTGATTGTTTTGATAAATACTATTTGTAGAACACATTTTCAAATATCTTCAAAAAGAAAATATGTCATGCCACTATAGTTTCATGCTCCATAATCACTTACGTTACATTTGGCCCTCTGAAATCAAAATTTGGGCACCTGACACATATTTGGCCTAATTATTATCATACCCTCAATGTATCATTGTATTTTGATATCAAAATTGCAATTTACTGAGCTTCTATTACCTCAAGAAAAGCATCTAAAGCATTAGTTTCGACTCTAGTGAGTAACTGGTCCTTTGGGCCCTTTTGGAACAAATGCCGGGCCCCTGAGGTCTTTGGTGGGTCTTGACCATTACCATATTTCATCTTATTGTTTGTAGTGGGTTTTCAACACCAACCGAATGTTTCTAGCCGCAAGGTTCTGAAATGCATAAAAACAATGGCGGGCCACTAAAACATAAAATCTGGGCACTTTGGGCACTTTTTATCAAAAATCAGTCATCGTTTTCAGCATTAAATCTTACATAGGAATCCATGTTGATAAAAAAGTTAACACTATTTCCCATGAGGAGCCGTCTGTGTACCTAACTAATGCCATGCTTTGTAAGCATCTTGCTTTTTTGTGGTCCTAACCATATTTTGCTTTGATGTAGATTTTTGACTTATTGGTATGTATAATTCTTTTGTAAATATGTTTGCTTTTATGGTTAAATAAATTGAATTGAATTGAGTTGAATCCAGGCGGAAAGGGGGGGGGGGGGGGGTCACATCCCAGCTTCTCTGACAAGCAAGCAAGTTCCATTTAAGGTATATTTTCAGTTGTATAAATTTTTTGTTCTTCCATGAATGTATACATTTTTCCAGGTACGTAAAGGAATATTTTCAGTTGTATATCTGTATAATTCAAGTAAGCTGAGATTTAAAGTGAATTACAAGTACATGTAAGTATAAATTCTTTGTTCTTCTGTGAATGTAAACGTTTCTGTTTATACTTTATTCATGATTGTAATATTTCGATTTTGTATAGACTGTTGAGTTCACTGAAAAGAAATGAATAAAATAATACTTAAAACGAAAAAGCAAGCGGGGACGGGGGGGGGGGGGGGGGTTCTCGGCCTTTTTGGGGGGAACCCCTTTTTTACTCTTTAATTCCATGACGTGTAAAAGAGTACAAATTGTTGGGGAAAATTGAAACTGTGTCGCAACGTCCCCCACCTGAAATAGGGTTCATAAATAAGAAAATGAGTCATTTATAGGAATTACGAACCTTCGGAATAATAAAAAAAGATACAGGGTTCTATTTCATTTTCGGAATTATGAAACTTCGGAATGATGTCAAGTTACCAAGAATGTGAACCTTGTACTTCTCATATTACTACTATTACTCTTTTCATTTTTCATCAAAAAACAGTTTCAATCATTCCTCATTTTTTTTCTTCCTATCTCTTTGGGTTTTTTTTTTTCTCTTCTTTTCCGCAACTCTTCCATTCTCCTCTTGTTATTTTGTCTTCATCCTCACATACCTTCAATCAACTTGACGAAGTCCTCTCGTGTTTGGAGGTAGATGTCCGTATACTGCAAAAAACAAAACAAAAACAACAACAACAACATCACAAAAAACAAACAAAAAATAACAAATAACAAATGAAACCAAGAATAAAATTATCCTAAACATAATTATATCCACGGGAAGACTCAGTGGTTCATTTGCACAACAGGCACACGGCCAAAATATTTCAAGAAAAGGAAGTGCTGACGTTTCTTACTCAAATATCAACTTTCAAGTTTCTTAATTTTGCAAGTGAGTGAAACGAGCCACAAAAAAAAAAAACAACAAAAAAACCCCAAACCCCCGACATTTTAGTGACATAATTATATTCACTGACCTTTTAATGTGTCATAAAAACAATTATAGTGTCCAGATAAGATACGAAAAT
Source organism: Heliocidaris tuberculata (assembly GCA_025618425.1). Taxonomy (NCBI): domain Eukaryota; kingdom Metazoa; phylum Echinodermata; class Echinoidea; order Camarodonta; family Echinometridae; genus Heliocidaris; species Heliocidaris tuberculata. The sequence continues at coordinate 18,773,493 of CM046833.1, forward strand.
ATGGACTTTACTGATAGCACCTCCTCACTCAAATATGATTCGACTATTGCCCAAGTATTTTCAGGTTCATAACCTGGGGGAGGGGGGGGGGGGGGGAGGGGTGGAGGTAAAGATATAAGATTAGCAAATTGACGATGTCCAAATCCAAAGTGTTACTCGATACCAGATTGACAGCAGTTCGGCCTACTCTACCCAATAAATAGGACTTTTATTTATGATTACTCGTGTGGCTCCCTGTTAAAAAAAAAGAAAAGGAGAAGGGTTGTATATTAAAAAAACTAAAACAACAAAATATAGTGGTATATAGGACTATACACACGTTTTTGTATAAAAATCTAAACCGTTCCTAGTCATATTTGGAATATGAGGGCATTTTAAGAGCAATCCTTTTCATGTTACATTGCTAATGCGAGATTCTTCAACAGTGGACAAAAAAGAACGAGATAGTTAACGTTTTTCACCTTTATCAGGACTCAACCTTCTTTTAAGAGGTACAAACCCTGTACTGGGTTACGAATATATTCTGACCCAAATTCCCAATGACCCCGAAAAAGACTGACACCCTGATAATACCCTGATACTGATTACTAATCACATATTATGTGGGACGTTCCTGACAATAGTGTGTATATAATTTTCGTCAGCCCTGGAGTAAATAACCTCTTTGCCATCTTTATCACTAACCGCGGGTTAAAGCCAAAAAACCTTGGTACGTGATAAACAGGTACGGTGGTTCTTGACACCATACCGAGTACACAGTGATCTCTATTAGAATTGACTACTTCATGATAAAACCCCGTTTTCGGTGATCTCTGAATTATCTCATTTCAGTCAAATAGACCTGTTCACAAATATATTCAAATTGTATGCATACTTTTCAAACAAAGGTTGTTCTTGACAAGCTGAGAGCTTGCCAGAGGCTTGTTTTGGCACTATTTAAATATACCCCAGTCACCATGCGCGTACCGAGGGGGGAGGGGGGGGGATGGGGGGGGGGGGTGGGGGGTGTTTTAGGTGTTCAAACACCCCCCCCCCTTTTGGCGTTATTTGGTGTTAAAACACTCTCCTTTAGCTTTGCTGATAACCATTCCTTTTTTTTTTACTTGTCAGATAATTTTTGAGTAAAAAAGACACCCCCGAAATACTGGTAACCTTTGTTTTATTATTTATTATTTAATTTTTGTTTTTTTTTTTGCTTGTCAGAGAATTTTGGAGTAAAAAAACACCCCCTTTTAAGAATCCTGGGTACGCCACTGCCAGTCACACCAACAAGACCGACGCCAGAACGACAGCAGATTAAAAAAAAAAAAAAAAATGCATTGACACCAATGGCCAAGGATCAGTCGGTTAGGAGTCGGTGTGGAGTCGGTCTGGTAGTGTGACTTAGGTATTAATGAGCATATGTAACGAAATTCGATTCCTTTCCAGATAAAAGGCGAAAAGTTTACGTATATCTAGATCTTATATCTTATTCATTTCAATGTTTACATAATATCTACATTATATGTGCTGTCTCCCCCTGCTGCTGAATTCGATTTCGATTGTTTTGTCTACCAAAAATACATAGAAAAAGAAGAAGAAAAAGAACCAGAAGGATAAAAAAAAATCAAGAGAGTTGGGAGAGAGAGAGAGAGAGAGAGAGAGGAGAGAGAGAGAGAGAGAGAGAGAGATCCTTTACTCTGTCAAACATTATATGGAATCATCGTTTAGGCAAAATCTATCTCGATTGCCTTTAATACAAAACATTACCTTCGAATAAAAAAAGGAAACATAACCCCCCCCCCAAAAAAAGGCATTTTGGTAATCAAACAGAGGATCACATTTTCGTTTTTAAATACGATTGTAGATAAATACATTGGACATAATGAGAACGGTAGCTAGAACGAGCTATATATTTGTTTTGTCGATCTTAAAAAAAAACCCCAAAAAACTTTTGATAGTGTATGGAAAGAAGGCCTTTTGTAATTTGTATAAATTATTAAAACTGGGTATTGGTAATAAATTTTACAATGTTATCATGGTAATACAGAATATATATTCAAAATGTAATCTATGTGAGGGGTTGACTCCATCTTTCAGTACAAATACTGGAGTTAAACAAGGTTTTGTTATCATTCCTACTCTCTTTAATATATTCCTGAATGATATCCCCGATATTTTTTATCGAGAGAAAAGCAGTCCTGGAGAGGTGAATGAAAGAATCCTTAATTACATTATGTATGCAGACGATATTGTTCTTTTCTTCAACTTTTCAAAAAGGGAATGGAATATTGTTTGGACCAATTGAATGAGTACTGAAAGCAATGGAAGCTGGAAATTAATCATTCTAAAGCCAAAATCATGGTATGTAATAATTCAAGGACTTTAATAAAGAATTTTTTTTGGTTGATGAATGGGCATATTCTTGAGAATGTAAAAAAATTCAAATACCTCGGGACTGTAGTAGTCAGTAATGGTTTGTTTAAGCAAGCTACAACTCATTTAGCCGATGGAAGAAGAAAAGCCTTTTTTAAATTATACAAATCGTTTGGCAAATGTGCTCCTAACATCACAATTGCTACACGCTGCTTTGATTGTACGTATGATCAAACCCATTTTATTATACGGATCGGAAATGTGGGGTAGTACAATGGTCTGCAGCCAGCTCTTCTCAGAACAAGCAAGCAAAAAACAAAACTATATTTTAAACCGAATTTCGAAGAAAAAAAATCCATCTTCAATGGTGTAAACATAATTATCCTTGGTATAAATCGCAAAAGTAGTAATATCGGTGTTATTGCTGAACTTGGAAGATATCATGTTATCATTGAGGTTTTAACTAACACTCTTAAGTACTGGATAAGAATGCGTAATATTGATCAAGATACTATATTGTATGATAGTTATAATGAAAACAAGCGACTATATGAAATCAAGGAGAATTACTGGTTGAGAAACAACCCCCCCCCCAAAAAAAAAAAAAAAAAAAAATGAATTTAGACACTGTAGACATCTGTAATGATATAGAAATGTGTGAACCAGATGATGTACACATGACGCAAAACAACTTCGTCTCCCACTGTGAGGGTAAGCTACAAGATATATTTAATAACCAAACAAACATTGACCTTTTCCATGATAAAAAACAATGGAGAAGGCAACATATTGCGGACATATCGATTATTCAAAACTTCCATCAAAGAAGAAAAATATCTAAAAATTCTTGAAGGGGGGCTTTGCATTTTTGCAGCTTGTCAGAGATTTTTTGGACCTGTTATGTGCCTCCCTTGCTTATACTGGTGCGGCCCCAGATTACAACTGCAGTTATTTACATATGCGATAAAATTGTGAACATTTAAAAATTAGTATGTCGGAATACTCGACAAGATGCTTGTTAACACAGAAAACATAAGTAGAAGTAAAATTGTTCATCTCTGATATGGTACTTTGCCGCAAATCAGAAGGGGAAATTTATAAGAAGGTTCTCATTGGGCAGGTGATATTTTGCAATAATATGCAAAATTTACTGTAATTTCCACAGCTAACATTTTCCCAATGCGTTTAGGAGACCAAAATGAAAGGCACAAATGAAGAGTTCCATTCTCAAGCAGAAGAAGAAGAAGCCCCGGGGTGTGTGTGTGTGTGTGGGGGGGGGGGGGTGTCTCACTGAGACCATCATCCGCGTAAATCACTTTCTGAAAAGCACCCTAAATGGGGATTGCAGTAGTTTTGATACAATAAACAGGGAAACCCGTCTAACATCTCTGATTTTATACCCTTAACGGCGATTTCCGCGGATCTTTTTCTTATCACCTCTGAATTTGATACCATTTTTCTTGATTTTTGCTGTTTTTGATCCCTTAACGCGTAACCCGGGTTACGCGCCCTATGCTGAAGAAGTACCCCTTTTATCCGTTATCGTCTACGCGGATGACGTATAGGCAGTAGCGTATCTAGGTATTCTGGCGCCCGGGGCAAACTATCAAATCTGCCCCCCATGCCTAAACTCAGATTAATGAGCATTTTTAAGTTAGAAATGAAGGCACTATGAAATTAAAGCAACTAGAGTCAATTAATGGTTAACACTTTAAAAAACGCCAATGCCATTGGGGGCGCGAAATAGCTAGATCTTGAACATAACTATGCGAGGAGGAAAGCGACCGAGCTTTAGAAAATTTTCGCATTTCAAAGCCTATAAAACGCATTTGTCGTTGACTGGGGAGCAAACAACCCTTAAAGACTATAACATTTCTTGTTTTTCTCCCCCTTTTCTTTCTCTCTTTTGCGTCTTTTGCGCCCCCCTTCAAGTGCCGCCCGGGGCACGTACCCCCTCTGCCCCCCCCCCCCCCCCCCCGTAGATACGCCACTGCGTACAGGTCTCAATGAGAAAAGGGAAGAATATACGGATCTAGAAAAGACAGAACACTCAGAAACAAGGCGTTATCGCGATAGCAATAAACACAAGTATGCTCTGTAGGCCTACTTACTTCTATTCCAATGGCAACCAACGCGAGACGAATAGGCTCAGCAAGACCCCTGCTCGCTGAGTAGGTGAGACGTATTGTATCTCCTGCCATTTTTGTGCGAAGATCTCAGGAATGAGTCTCGGTTAAAAGTACCAAAAAGGGATTAGTAGTTGAGACGAGCTGTATATAAGTAACTGCTATTAGCGAGCTAGAAAGACCATGGAAAAGAATACTGAAGTAAAGCTCACTTATTGTGCCTGAATGTAAAATGAGACTGCAGCACTCTCAGTTCACGTTTATGAATGTTACAGGTGTTTCTTTGATCTCATGTAGACTATTGTTATGTCAATATAAGGGCTGGTCAGAGGTCACCTATAACTATAACTACACCGATCAGGGGCGGCGCTACAGGGGGGCAGAGGGGGCGACCGCCCCCCTATGATTTTTCAAGTGGTGAAAAAAGAAAAAAAAAGAAGAACAAAGAAGAAAAGGAGGAAGAAAAGGGAAGAAAAGGGAAGAAAGAAGAAAGGGGAGTATTAAAAAGAGAGGTCTTAAACATATAACTCTATATTACCCCTGTTATTTAATGGAGAAAAAATATGACGTCATCTTTAGGTCATCTTGCCCCTCCTATCAAAATACCCTGGCGCTGCCCCTGACACCGATTAATCGCTCCCAAATCGCCCAACCGTTGTTTATATGGAAAATGACAATGAAATTCATACGGCAGGTCAGACCTCAACGATATAATTATGCTGATGAGTACTAGTCTGCAAGCACAGACCCTACACTCTGAAGGTGTTGTTAGCACTTGAAGGGCTATATATATTCAGCACTTTTTCGGTGCTCGCATAAGGACAGCACAGCCTGTGCTATGTACTATAGCACCAGTGCAGGTGCTACTTACAGCTCGCAAAAAAGTGCTACTTAATTAATTTTGCGCTAAAGTTGCAGCACCGGGAGAGTTATTTTCACCACTTTTGAAATGCTCGTACAGTAACTGCAGTAGTGGTGCTGCTTTAGCGCCAGTGGAGGCGCTACTTGTTACAGCACCCAAAGATGCTATTAACTTTACACTAAGGGTGCTTATGAACAGACATAGGGCTTCTTAAAGGCCAAGTCCACACTGATATCAAGTTGATTTGAATAAATAGAGTAAAATGAAACAAGCATAACATTGAAAATTTCGCTGAAATCGGATGTAAAATAAGAAAGTTACGACATTTTGAAGTTTTGCATTAGTCATGAAACAGTGATATGCATAATATGGGCGGTATGCAAATGAGTGAACCGATGATGTCACACACTCACTTTTCCTTATGTAGTTTATTTTATGAAATTTCAAATATTTCAATTCTTATGGATGTGATAGGCCTAATAAAGAATCTCTCATTTGTATCAAAATAAGTTACAATAATGATGATTTTACATGTTCCATAAGGAGTCAAACTATGTTTTACATTATTGAACAAAAAAAATTGAGATATGTAATATTTCATATAATAAAATACATAAGGAAAAGTGAGTGTGTGACATCATCAGTTCACTCATTTGCATACTGCCCCGTGATGTTATGCATATCACTGTTTCAAGAAATCATATGCAAAACTTCAAAATGCCTTAACTTTCTTATTTTACATCCGATTCAATAAAATTGTCACTGTTTAATGGTTGTTTAATTTCACTCTATTTATTCAAATCAACTTAATATTAGTGTGGACTTGGCCTTTAATAGCACCTACAGTGAGCATTACACCAGATTCATAATATTATGTAGAATTCTTATTCATCATGATTAAAATTGGTTGGTAAATCTTAAGACATAGTAAATTATCAGTACAAACTCAGTGACCAATTTCTGAATCATTTTTTTCATTTTGTTTATTGACCTAGTATATTTGAGACGCTGACCGAGAAAATATCATCTGAAATAGACCAGAACCTCAAAAGTTTGTATTTTCTTCAAACAATATGCAAATGATATGCAAAATTGCCGATGTTCTTCAGGTGCAGATTCATTAGCCGCATTGGTACATTTGACTCAGCACTTGGTTTTATCACCCATTTTTTCTGCACCGGCACAATTTTTATTTGGTCAAAAATAGCACCGTAATTTGGGCAGCACCTGTGTTTTAGCACTTCACTTTTTTAAGAGAAGCCTAACCAGCTACCTACTTGTCGTGCAGCTATAGTACAGGGCCTATAGTAGTCTTACAGTGCAGACACTCTTTTACCACTGACCGGGGTTTGTGCCTGCAAACTAGATGAAACCCCCCCCCCCCCCCCAATGCACCCTCACCAATATTATTGTCTCGTTGGGATCATCCGTCAACCGATTTTCTTTTCGAACAGACCTTGCCGATAATATCTTTGAGCCAATCATTCCACATCCTTGATGGAGATGCGAATGTCTTGGGTTCGTTCGCCGGCACGGCATTTCATCTTCATTGCTCCACTACACCAAGGTGTTAGATGGGTACAAGGTAGGATGTGAGGGTCATTGTTGTGAGCTTCTGTAAACCCCTCCCCCCCCCCCAAAAAAAAAAAAAAAAAAAAAAAAAAAAAAAAAAAAATAAATAAATAAAAATAAATAAATAGATAAATAAAAAAATAAAAAAAAAAAAAAAAGAAAAGAAATAAACAAAACAAAACAAAACAAAACAAAACAAAAAAACAACAACAACAAAAAACAACAACAACAACGAAAAAAAAACAAAAAACGCCTAGCTTGAATGCTCCCAAGGGAGTGGAGAAGGTGCATAGCTTGAATCCGATGACCGGGATAACATGCTTAGAGACATCGTAGATTTATTAGGCGCTAAAATCCTGAATACTAAATCGAGAATATTAACATAGGCTCTATCCTGTGATGAGACATAAGTGGCCGAAGAAGGAATGGAGGCAGTGTCCATACTGTTTGCTGGACAGAACCAACGATTTTATCGTTGCAGAAATCGGTGAGGTCAGACTACTTTTATCGTTATCGTTATAGGTACATACATATACATATACATATACATATACATATATATACATATACATATACATATACATTTACATATACATATACATATACATATACATATACATGTTTTGTTTTTGTTTATACTTCCAATGCTGCACTCACGATATATTGTTCTGTTTTTGTCATAACTGTGTTACTCTTATTATTATTATCATTATTGTTGTTCTGATTATTGCTGTTATATTCGAACAAAATATTGATGGATATATCAATGAAGTTCAATGAATAAATACATACATACATACATTATAGTTTATCGTTATCGGCGAGGTCTGAGCTGATGATATCTTGGAGTATTCAAACTTGAAACTCGAATCCAGTGACAAAAATATATAATGCAAGGCACTTTTTCTTCATTATACTCAATTTGTATACTTAGGATATGCCAGCTTGGGTTCCCCACTCCTTCTCACACAGGACCCATTGTCCGTATTTACCTTACTATTCTCAATTTGCATTATGGCATTATCGCTTTTTTTTTTTTAAAATCATATATTCCATTGTAATATGAAATCTGACTTATGGGGACGCGCTGTATGTTATGCATAAGACTTATCTTGTTTACTTCGACCAAAGTTCGCAATTTATTATTGATTGGCCTGTACTTTTCCCGTAGCAATCTTAAATAAACCCAACTATTATTGGCACAGATCCAGGGGAGGGGGAGGGGGGGGGGGGGAGGGGACGGGTGAAAGGTATGTACGATAATCCCCCAAACGAATGACAAAACAGTAGATAAACGAAGCACCAAAAGACTCTTAATTGTACAGAGAAAAACACACACACCCTTTCCCCCCTCTATAAAGAAAATTTCAACCTTCCATTAGTTTTTAATGAATCAGGCCTTAATAAAGTGATGATCTAATTATTATGATCATAGGGGCATATAATTATATTACCTATGTTTTTCACATATTCATTGAAAACCAAGAAGCGCTCTCTCTGTTTTTCTTTGGTCGCTCGCTACGTTAGGTTCTTTACTCTTTGTCATTATTCTTATATGAAACAAAGAAAAGAATCTCTGTTGACTTGCATTTTGAGTCCTCGTGTAGTCCATCATAATATTTTCAAAGACGCATAGGCATATGTATACCTAAACAATGTCGTCACGGGCTGAGGCCCTTCTTCCGAAAATCTCCTTTCTAAATTGTACGATGGAGCAAAAATTTCGACACCGTAATTAACTGAATATGTTATTTCTTAATGTAAATACATGCATGCATATAGATGTACGTATAATAAATAGGATATAATTTTTCATCATCAACATCATACTTCGTTACCCTGGTATGATGATGATGATGATGATGATGATGATGATGATGTTGATGATGATGATCGTAATGATTTACAGCATTTATGACGCTTGCTTGAATATTTGTTATGTTATTATTATTATTTTTTTGGGGGGGGGGGGGGGGCTGCGGGCCGCGAAAATGTATTGCAGCACTTGCAAAATAATGAACATTATATATATAATTTTTTTTCCCGTCTGTCTATTGTCGGTCTAGGATCGGTCGCGATGGTCGGAATAAGGTATACGCATTTTCATCAGATAATGGAAAGTATTCAAATATTTTTTAGTTTCTAATATTTTTGTTGACGGGTACCATTGCAATGATGATGACTAAAAAATCTGAAAATGATAACGCCTAAGAAGAACTAAGCATAAGAATTGCATGGAAAAGAGAACACTCGCTGGGATGGTTTCTTTGTCCTAAAGCCCCATCCCGTCGTAACAAATATGACAATGCAAGGCCAAGAAAAATTAAATCATAGTTTGTCGTCCTGATTTTTCAGAAAGGAAAAGGAGGGGTTCCACGTTATTTGATATTTCATATTTTTCCGCTCATACAAATGCTATTGGGTCATTTTCAGTACAAAATGTTTGAGAACAAAACTTTATTATTATTTATATGTACTAAACATAGGCTCAAAACAAGTTGAAACCGCAGTAAATGAATGGTTTTTGTTATTCTAATTGTCTAGGTTTCTCCAGATTCGTCTTCATTTTAGGTCCAATGAAAGAATATAAAATAGCAACAAAAAACAAAACAAAAACAACACAAAAACTGAGGCGGGCTGAAAAATGAAGGATCGAGGTGGAGGGAACGAGAAACTAGAATTCATTTTATCCGGCCTAATATAGGCCCTTCCTTTATAGTTCAAGTGAACAATAGAGAATAGTATCGAAACACTCGTCATGGGAAATATTAATCATTTTCGCAGGAGGGGCCGGGGGAGGGGCCAGGTGAGGGGCCGGGGGAGGAGGGGGGGGGTGTACCCTGACATGACCTTGTGTCCCTCCTATAGTCATGCTCGCTCGCTTGCCGCCCACACACCTTTCATCAGAACCCGCGGCATGACAGGATTTCGTCGCTTCTTAGCAATCTGCCTGTTATGCCGTCAGGGATCTTCGTTGGTCGTTTGCAACTTTGAAAGAAAGTAGGCCACAGATCTTCGGAGGGTATCTAATTAAGCCTTTCAGAATGATGTTCACAATGGTGCTTCGTAATTATGATGATGATGATGATAATGATAATAACATCAATAATAATGATAATGATCATGATAATAAAAATAACTTTAGAAAATAATCAAAATAGTATTGATAATAGTGATAATAATGATAACAATATTGTGCGAGAGGAGGTTCACCTTCCATCGCAAGTTATACTCTGGAGTTTATATAGGTGAGGAACGTGCTTCAAAGAAGCTTATAGATTATAGCGGGAGGAGGGTCCGCAGTTCATTGCATGCATGCATGCATGTAGCTCTCGTATTGTACAGCTGCTCGCTTGCTAAGAATGAGTAGTGCTCGTGCGCGTGCGCCGAAAACGAAAACATTGTGTTTGCAACGTAAGAATGGCGGGTAAAAAACCCCGTTTGACTTATTTCGCTGGCAGAGGTTTTGCAGAGCCCATTCGGCTAGCATTATTCGCTGCGGAAATAGACGTGAGTATACCGTTCTACTTGACCTAAGCGTCTTCATCGGACTCTACAACAATGACACTTGAAAATCCTTGATTATTGCGCATTTACGGTCATTAAATTTAAAGGGTTCACAATACAAAGTGCCCTGTGTTTTGCGCGTTTGCATGTATACACGTGGATCGTTTCTGACAGCTGTTCGAGACTTATAACGTGCAGGCCATGCATGGGCCGTGTACATATATTACATGTATGTGCGAGGATACTTTACTCTTATATCTGCAAGCACGCCATCACATTGAAGGAGCGAGTTATTATTATTTTTTTTGCATAGGGTCCTATTTCAGGAGCAATCTACAGTCTAATAGTTCAGACCATATTGACTGACATGGGTTTGTGTGTCGCGGCCTCATGGCGTTGCTATACTGGGTGCAATGGGAACATAATGTGTGTGTGTGTGTTTTTTTTTTTTTTTTTTTTGTTGAATTATTATTATTGTTATCATTTCAAAAAAACTTTTATTTTTATTGTATTATTATAATTATTATGATGATGATTATTATGATGATTATTATTATTATTATTATTATTATTATCAATATTTTTATTATGATTATTACGATTATGATTAATATTATTACTATTATTATTACAGGTTTCCCAATTTTCCCAGTTTTCAATTCAATTTTGTCCGGAGAAGCTTACTGCGTTCAAATCCTAAGTTCAACTGTCATTCATATTCGTTTTTTCTGTCAATCAAATTTAAAAAGATTAACCATTCGAATTCGTCAGTTGTCACTGAAATTTGCCTCTGTCGCTAAACGAGTTAGGAATCCTAAGTCAAATTCGTATTTTTTTCAAACAGATTCATTATTTTGTTATTCAAATTCGTCAAGTGTTATGGGCCTTTATATGGAGGATAAACCAGATATTTAATGAGTTAAAAAAAAGGAAGATTCTTGTGATATTTGTACCCATTAGGATAGTAATTATGTAGTGAGTGCTGTGAACGGAAATGTGTTTTAAGTATGATAAAAGCGACATAAATATGGTGAGTAAACAATTAATGAAGGCCAATAGCCTGAAACCCCAGACTGGCGTATCATTATTTTATTTCCTATGCAGTATACGGACATCTACCTGGAGACAAGGGAAGAATTCTTGCAGCTGATAAAAGGTATTGTGAATATGACCGATGAAAGGAGAAGACAGCAATCATGAGTGAATTATTTGAGAAATTAAATAATGTGAAAGCATGGTCGAAAGATGTGATTGAGCAAACATTAATATTCGTGCAAGGTAGGCCTACTTAAAAGTTAAAATCATGAGGTATTTGGATTTTTTACATCAACATAGAGCTTACCGACTAACTGATGAGCGTTGTAAGGTAGCCAAGAGAGAGAGAGAGAGAGAGGGGGGGGGGGAGAGGGGGGGGGGGGAGAACTCCACAGACGAGGGGGAACGAGATAAGAGCTAGGGGGAGGGTGGTGAAAGGGAGGGGAGGGGCGAAAGTGGGGGAAAGGGGAGCCTGGGGAGATTGAATTTTCTGTCAACACGATTCACTTCATCCTTATAAATTAGGGATGCACAAGAGGCATGCCCCGATTGAGTTTCCAAATTAAGGGGGGGGGGGTAACTTGCATCATGTGCCCCCCCCAAAAAAAAATATCCCCCTACTTATGATATACATGTACATCACTGTCTGATTCCTTGTTTACATATGCAATAAAGATACATCACAGTTTTTACCGGTATGTCTTATTTGATTATGTTTTGTTGTTTTCTCTCTAGATGGCAAGCTGATGTTCAAGCAAGTTCCACTGTTGGAGATAGACGGTCAGAACCTGATCGGCGGTGAGCCTATTCTACGTTTCGTCTGTCGTAGAGGGCGCCTTGATGGCAGGACAGACGAGGAGAAAACAAAGTAAGCTTGCGATGTATGGTGCTGATGATTTGGTGATAATTTATAATGATGATCCTGACAAATCTTACTATTGGACGAAGCGATTTTTAATATGAAGCTCTTCCGGATCGAGATATTTGATTTGGTTTGATCCGATGTGATATGGTTTATTTAATATAAAAATCATAAGAACTGCTAAAAGCTGACTTTTATGATTCTTTTACAGTCCATGAAATATAATAATTACAAATCTGAGTAGGAACATGACTGTGTACTTTAGAGTTTGCAAGGTATTTGTGTAATTAACACATGAATGGTAGATTTCAGGGGGGGGGGGGGGGGGGGGGGGGGATGCACTCGTTTTTCCGAAGGTTCGTATTTCCGAAGGTTCATAATTCCGAAACACAAATTTCTCATGCATGGGGGTTCATAATTCTGAACGTTTGTTGCATTATACCGAAGGTTCATTTATCTGAAGGTTCGTAATTCCGAAAATGAATTAGGGTTCATATTTCCGAAGGTTCGTATTTCCGAAAATGAAAAAGTGTTCATTATTCCGAAAATAAAATAGGGTTCGTAATTCCGAAAATGAAATAGGGTTCCTAATTTTGAAAACGAAATAGGGTTCCTAATTCCGAAAATGAAAGTACCTTAAAATGGTATTAAACTGGCAAAACTTGAACAGCGCCACTTTACAGTAACCGCTAAATTGAGATTATAATTTGAATATTAATTACATCTTATTTTGAATTTCGACAAACAGCTGTTTAGAAAATAGGCACATTTTATATTTTAAACTATTATTTTTGACGTTGCACATGTGGAAAATGGCCTACAGATACATTCTAAGCTTCTAAAAACTAGAATGGGGCATGATGGGAAAATTAGAGGCACAGACACTTATCAAATCCTGTCGAAAGATGGCGCCATTAGGAGCTTCAATTTACTGTCATTTTAAAAGGAGGGAGGGTGACCAGAACGACTGAGCAGCCCCCCCTTCCATATCTAGGGTATAAAAAAGGGAGAGAGATAGAAGAGAAAAGAAAACTATTAGAGAATAAGAACCAGTGAATTATCTGCTGCCGCCGATGTTTCTGTCTTTCCTTATGTTATTCTATGTTTTTATCCTTCCTTAATTTCCTCTTTCTATCTTCCTCATGTTATTCTTTGTTTTTTTTTCTTCTTTCGTTTCCTCTTTTTATCGACAACATGACATAATGCAAAATGGAAGGCAAAGATAAAAGAATAAAAAATATAATAACAGGAAAGATAGAAAGTGAAGAAGATAGAAGGAAAATGATATAATATAAGGAAAGTAAAGAAGGATATAAACAAAGAATAACATAAGGAAAGATAAAAAGAGAAGATAGAAGGAAAAACAAAGAATGAGATATGGAAAAATAGAATTATCCGGCGGCCGCAAGATAATTCACTGGTTCTTATTCTGTAATAGTTTTCTTTTCTCTTTTATTTCTCTCCTTTTTTTTTCTGACCCTTGATATAGTGGGGGGGGGGGGGGGGCTGCACATTCGTTTCGGTCTCCCTCCTTTTTAGGTACCTTATTTTATTTTCGGAATTATGAACCCAATTTCATTTTCGGAATTACGAACCCTATTTCACTTTTGGAAATATGAACCTTCGGAATGACGGACCTTCGGAGTTACGAGCCTTCGGAATTACGAACCTTCGGAATAACGAACCTATCGGAATTATGAACCTTCGGAAAAACGACATGTAACCATTTCAGCATTGCCTAGATACTTAACAAGCCCCTCTATTATTTCTTGTCAAACAGGTGCAGATGGACAATGGGTGTGCTTACATAATCCTGACGATATCATTTGATTATTTTTGAGAAAGCAATACAATTTTCACAATTAAGTAACTTATTGAAATGATCATTTGACACCCAAGAAAGTTACAATACTCTAGATTGTGCTATGTTAATTTGACCTGAATTACACACACGAAAGAAAGGGGTTTTTTTTTCTCTACATCCAGAGCAATTTGGGCAGCAAAGCTTGGTTTAGGGGCACTTTGGTGTTTTTTTAGGGGCTTGTTACATCCCCTTCCCGATGGAAATTTGTGTAAGTTTTTATATTTTTGTAATGTACATCATACCTCTTCCTCCTGACAAAATTTAGTCCATGGGCCTTAAGGGGGAAAAATGTTCCCAATTTTTAGGGGCGGTCTGACAACCCATCTGGACGGAAAATGTTGTCAGTTTTTGTGTTTTAGTAATGTATAGTCATACACCTTCCTTCTGCCAAAGTTTAGCGCACAATAATGTTAGATGGGTTGAAATCGACCCGACTTTGGGGCTCTTTCGGGGGGCTCTGGGGGCCGAACCCAGCGGCTTCGTTCGAGCTTACCCGCTTTTTGTGAATGACATGGATGGTTTAAGTAACTTTAAGGGGTCAAATCTCATAATGTAAAATCGGCTCCCAGACTATGACGACAAGTAGGCCAAGAGCGATTAACCCCTTGACAATACCACTACGCGTAATATCGTGAGGTTTAGATGCCCAGTGGGTTAGATGTCCTTGATGGTAGCTGTCCTATATAGGTTCATGGAAAACAACAACATTTTAAGAATAAATACATGACTTCGTTGACGGACCTTTACCAGGGACTGCTTGGCGTTTTCGAAAAATAAGTGTGTGTGTGTGTGTGTGTGTGTGTGGGAGGCTGGCTGAGCAAGCGAACGAGCATAATTATTTCAAACTATATACAACATAAGCATGATGAAACGTGTCTACTCAAAAAGTTATGGGGAGGGGGCTCCATTCTTATTCGATGCTATGGCACCTATTTACTCTATCACTTCTGCCCCCCCCGCACTTCCTCTATCCCATAGTAAATGCCCTATAACATTCATTTCATCCCACCAGGATAGACATGTTGACAATGGGAGCAAAAGATATAACGTGGCCTAACATCATCAACTCAAAGTTTGATGAAGTGCAAGTCTCGAAAGAGAAAGGGGAAGAGGACATTAGGAATGCTGTCAAAGAATGTGGACAGAGATACCTTCCCGTCTTTGAAAAGGTAGATTTTCATTTCTTCTTTCAAGTATAAAACCTTTATTTGATATGTTTATAATG
The DNA here is from genome assembly GCA_025618425.1 of Heliocidaris tuberculata. Lineage (NCBI taxonomy): Eukaryota > Metazoa > Echinodermata > Echinoidea > Camarodonta > Echinometridae > Heliocidaris > Heliocidaris tuberculata. Next base: position 18,788,901 of record CM046833.1, read on the forward strand.
ACATTTTTCATACAATTCAAAATGTTTTCCGAAGGTCTCTGTGTGCTCTTCTTCCATTGTTTGTTATAGCGAACGCTTATTCTGTCGTAGATCAATTATCCGATAAAAATTCATGAATGGATTATGAATAGATCTTGAATAGTACACATGAATAGCCCACGAATAGCTCCTGAATAATTCATAGCGTGTAATTTCGTGTTTAAATGTTACCGATAAACACACTTAAACCGATGTTTCTTTCCTTGTGGATATGAATACAAGTCTGTTCCTTTCATCACCATGCGTTCTTGGGGCGTAAAAAATATCCCCCCCAAAAATTTCAGTGAATGTTCTGAACGTTTTAGGGACTTTTAGTGAAAGTCGTGAGAATGGTTTGCGTTTGTTGGGGTCGCACCAGCCAATGAAGTCTGTTAATGTTAACCCCTGTATTTTATCGGCTTATGATATTAAAAAAACAAAAACAAACAAACAAACAAAATATATATATATATATATATATATATATATATATATATAGAACAAAATCCGGACAAATATGCTCAATTCCAACAACAGTTTAGTTACAGATCCACAAATTTTCCGAAGCCTCTTCCTTTATCAAGTGGAGAACAGATATGAACAATAACAATATAATTATAAGATGGACGTCATATATCTATATATTGAATTTCAAAATTAATTTTCAGAACCAATTCATCTGTATCATCATCCGACATGTTTTTCCTCTTGTCGATGCATTGTGTTGGTAAAACCGAAGAGGTAAACAACTTAATATGCTTCCTTTAGTTTCTGTTTTCAAATACATTATATCATTGAGGGTTGAGCACAAAGCGAAATGTCTGCATTTATTTTTTACTCAGTTATTTCAATCTTAGAAAATGTCCAGAATAATGACGTATATTTTGAATAAAACAGACTGAAAGTAAAGCTGCCTTTGAGGAAAAGTAGTGAGTTTCATAGCCCTTTAAAAGCATCTGCCCTATACACGTATATATGGATTTGATGATTGATATATTCATCTTCTCTCTCTGCGCCAGACATTATCGGAGAGCAAGTCTGGTTTCTTGGTCGGAGAGTCGATGACAATGGCGGATATCATGGCATTCGACGCGCTGTCTTACGTCGAAGAAATACCGGAACTCAGACATTTACTAACCGACTTTCCACTTTGTGCGGTGAGTGTGTATTCAAATATAGAAGATCAGTGACAAGAGTACGTCCGAGAAATACTCGGACTCAAACTTTTCTAACCGACTTTCCACTTTGTGTGGTGAGTGTATCGTGAAATATAAGGCCACTGACAGATGTAAAATGTGAGTGAAATCAGTTTTATTTTAATAATTATCTTCATGACTAGTCTCTACAGAAAAGAAAAAGAATTGAAAAAAAGACCCCAAACAAACCATACTTTTTATAACCGATACTGAAAGTTTCAATAACTTGCATTTATATATATTTACTTCCAAATGTAGTAGGGCCTACCATTATTTTAAATTATTGTATGGCACAATATCCACAATTGCAATTATTGGATTTTTTTGGGTGTGTTCTATGTACTGTGAAAGGGAGGGTTTAGTCGTTGAATAAAAGAATTGGCCCTCATCTCGTTTGCCTTTTTAAAAATCTTGATGTTTTTTTTTTTTGTTGTAAAATAACCATTTCTGGTCTTCTTTATTTCTTAGATTCTTCAATAATATATATACATTCCCCCCCCCCAATTTTTTTTACATTTCCATTTTTTTACATTCCAGTCATTTCTTTCCATTTTTCTATAATTATACTCGGTTTTCTAGTTGAATTCTTTTCTATTTCTAGACGGCAAATCATCAAATAATGCAAACTATTCAACAGTCTCTTTTTTGTTATTTTCCTTTCCGGTATCTTTCCAACAAAACCTTTGTAAGTAGCAAAAAGTGCATAATTCAAAATCATATCAACATCCCTTTTCTTCTTTGACCCAAAGTCGTTACCATACAATACATGAAGCGGTTTAAACTGAAAACTAGACATGAAGTATTTTTGTATATTCTTTTCAACCTCTTTCCAAAACATAATAACTTCTTTACAAAGAAAAAAAACAACAAAAAAAACATGTGCATACAGTCACCTGGATGTTTACATGTGTAACATAGATCATTGTCGTTTACCTTCCATTTAAACAAATTAGTTGGTATCGCCAAAATATTGTACATGAACTTGAAATTCAAATCGATTAACAAATTGTCCCTTATACCTTTTAACTTAAAAAAACAAACAAACATTTGACCATGCAGGTGTAAATTCGACTCCTAAAGTATTACGCCAAAATTCCTCAGCCCTAGACTCTTCAGTTTTTGTTTTGATTAACTCATATTAACTTAGTGAAATTGTCACATCAATTATATAAAAGCTTTGGATTTGAAATACTTATACTTTTTGTGTTCTATATTTCCATCTGTACTTACCAAAATGTTTCTGAGTGGTTGAATTGCCCTTCGAATACGTGCATATTCACTGAACCATCTTCCATCTTCAGCTCTAACTCATTAACTGGTAGAAATCCTTTACTACCCATTAAATCTACAAACAATATGTCAGAGTTAATTCAGTTCTTATAAAATAGCATCTTTCCTTTATGCACTGCATCTTTGTTCAGCCAAATCATTTCTTTTCGAAAATTATTAAAAGTTCCAGATCGAGCGTTGCTTAAATAGGAGTAGTCTTTTAACGAGAAAAATGTCACAATTATGTTGTAATAGAAATTTTCAAAAAAATCTCGTCTTTCATATTATTCATGATAAACTTTATACCACCAAGTTGTCCAAACCAATTGTCAAACATATAGTTGCAACTTGCATTCAAATCATTACTTAAATATTTACAAAACCAATTCATATTTTACGATGCAATCTTCGTTTGAATATCTAACATATTTAAACCCCCTTCTTGTATTTTATTTACTACATAATGACGTTTTAACCTTTGGAGGTCTACCTCTCTAAAGGAAATCAAAGAATATTTTATCAAGTTCCTTAATTATTTATTTTGGATACGACAAAACTTGTGCAGTATAAACAATTTTTGACATTATCAAAAATTGTATTATTTTCCCTTTCAATGTGAGATTTCTCTGCTTCCATAAGTTTAACATTTCTTTTATTTTAAACATTTTCTCTTTGGACAGTTCATATCGAGTCTCATCCCTTTATTTTTACAAAAAATAAATACCCAATGATTTAATGTACACCTCTTCCCATAGCATACTTCCAATTTCATCTGTTGGAGTATTTATCCCAAACCAGAGAGTTTTTGTCTTGTTTTCATTTAATTGTATGCCAGAATACAATTCAGAATTTTTAATTACTCCACTAGCTGTATTACCTGACTTAACTGTACGAACAAATAAAGTCATGTCATCTGCAAGCTGCAGTATTTTAAATGTTTTCTCATTATGACCAATATTCAATCCTATAATAGTTTTATTTTGTCTTATCTCATTTGTTAGAGCTTCAATCTTATGCTAAGAATGAATAATAATGCGGATAAGTGACACCCCTCTAGAAAATCTAGATTTGTATTTCTTGTCAAATGTTTACACAATCAATTTGAAGTTTGTGGACTTTATTTAGGAAGATGAGTTTACTTTTTTATTGCTTGGATACTTGACAAAAATATACTTTAATAATGGAAAGGATAAGTTTTGAAAAAAAGCTATCTGCATCAAAATCTACATTAATCTGCTAGGGGCTTAGTTCGGGTAAACATGGTAAAGGTGCAAAATAATTAGCTTTCTCACAGTTTTCATTTCCATGTTGAAGAATGTCATAGTACAGCTTTCTTCCATGAAAGGCTTGCCTTGAATATCTCTGAAAAATTCAAACATAGGCTTGAAAAAGTGTGAAAATTGAGAACGATTTTCATAACATATTTATGTTTGGGCAGTCCCGTGGACCCGTACCGTCGCAAAGCTCGATCAGGTCATTTTGCTATAATTTTGATGATTCGAAAAAAAATATTTACTAGATCATGTATGTACTTAACCATTCAGAATAGGCTCCAGACAGTTTATTTTACCAATTTAACTGTCTGCCCAGTATTCAACACAATCTTTCGTTCTCACCTGTCCTCAGGCTTTTATTGAACACTTCTCGAAGCAGCCGAGGATCAAAGACTACCTCGCCAGCCCGAGGCGTCATCCGCCGACGGATGTCCAGCACGCTACTGACGTATGCCGTATTCTCGGATGGCTACCGTAACCACGCACTAGCTGTACGTCATCATGAGAGAGAAAGAAAGAAAGAGAGAGAGAGAGAGAGAGGGAGAGAGCGGAAATCGGTCATAATGCAAGGGAGGGCACTCAGATATTGGTCGTGTAGGAGAGAGCGCGAAAATTGGTCATTCAAGGCATGGCAGAGCGCGCGAAAATTGGTCATGGGATGGAGAGCGCGCGAAATTTGGCAATGATATAGATAACCTTGGCAACATTTTGCACGTTGATCTGTAATTGCTATCAGAATATGGAGGATTTTTTTGTTGCCTCTTTTGGAACTTTGAAAACGCAAGTACCTTCTTTATTCTTTTGTTTTTAAATTTTTTCAAAATTGTTGCGCTGTATAACCGCTCTAGGCATTGAAATCCAAATAACTGTTGTTACATTTCCCTGCTTTTACTATCGACGTCAAATCCAAGCATCCGACAGTCTTCTCTCTTCCCTTGTTGACAATGAGCACATTAGGGTTGATAATGAGTTAACATGTTGATGAAAATACATTTCCGGTATTTCAGTGTATCATGTAAAGGTAAAAAAATTGCTAAGGAGCAAATGCATTGAGAAATCATATATGGAATACCAAATGATCTCTTACAGACATCTTTTGATACAAGGAGAACAACATGAGGCAAGGTGAAAGGTCATTATGGTAAACTATATGATTAGCAAATGATGAAATCAGTTTTATTATTTATATTTTACTCTCTTATAATAATTTAATCTTAATTTTATGCCAGTGAGCTGTTCGTAAACTTCATTTCACATTCATCATTAAACTACAATGACAATAAATCCTTAGGTCTGTCCTGTGGAATCTTTATTCAAGTATGATTTATGTCATAAACGAATTGGGAATTTGCATGTCTGTGGGTGCAATCTTTATTTGAACTATATAATTTGCTTTCTTACCCTAGTTTCTCTCCCCCTTTTAAAAACTTTATTTGATATTACACTGACCCATTTCGACCATTTTTCCTTCTTTTTTCCCCCACAATTTTACCTTGGCTTATCCTCTTACATATAAGCATAAATCTTTTATGGATGTTTGTCCGTCATGATTTTTTTTTATTTCTGATATTTCCTCCATCTCCTGAGCTCTTTTGCGTCGTACATTCAGTTGCATCTCAGGGAGAAAATAGAGCCTATGGCGAGCGCTGAAACTGCGCAGGTGTCAAAAAATATTGAATTTTTAGTTTTACTATCCCCTTCACGCATTTTACGTATCACTGCGAAAATTTATGCCTGTATCGAAGCATCAGAAGTTTTCGTTCTGGTAAAGGGGAAAAATAATTTGTGAACTTTTTATTTTATCTCAGCTTTGAGGAATATCATAGCAGAAATGTCGCCTGAAAAGGGCTGCTCTTGAAACGTCCTCATATTCGAAATGAATTTGTCAAAAAAAAGCTGAAGTGTTTGGAAAAAACTGTCATTCCTTATGTGTGTAGTCACATAAATTATACACATTTATGTCCAATATCTATATGGCTAGAGTGCCCAAGCCTGCGCAGTGCCCCTGTCTGCGCACACTGATAAAACAAAACACGTGACGAGCACAATATTTTCATATATATTGATAGGTATTCATGAAAAGAAGCAAGTCAAAATATTGAAAAAGAGTCTTATTACAGACATTCTATTCACAAGCCTCAAAATAACACGATAAAAACTATTTTCGAAAAATCAACTGAAGGCAATTTCAATAGCCCTGTCTATCACCTTCAGAAATGTGCGAACATTACTACGGGGTATTACGTAATCCGAACCTGATTTCTATGGGCAGTACAATAGGCCTTTGAAATTGCCCTTGAGTTTATTTTTCGAAAGTAGTTTTTATCGTGTTAACTGTTGTCTTTCACGTCAAAAGTCCCAAACTGCGTGTAACATGAATGAGTGCGCAGACATTGGCACCATTTTTTTTTTCAATGTTGAAATGACAGGCCGCCGTTTCTTGTGAAAATGGCATTGTTTTTGCTCTAATTTAGATGAGATTTTTTGCAAACTTACTCTTTAATATTCTTTAAAATATCAGGAATGATATAGAATTGAGGTTTAGTGGAATATTAAAGAAATTCTTGTTTATGTTCAGGTCAAAATCTTAGGTGCGCAGACATAGTGCTCTCCATCATAGTAGTGCAGTGCATGTGACTTTCAGCATTAATGAGTCAATTTCCTATCATTTGATGATCCCCAAACCTCACATTATACACACATTCTTAAGTACTTCATAAGCAACTATTCCCAGTCGCTTACAGTTTCTTTTACAACGCAGTCACATGACAAGAAATGAACTTCACCTTTCAACACGTAAGGTTATAAACTTTCTCCACGTACCTTTACAACAACAACAGCAGCAAAAGAAATCGTTTAAAATAGACAGCTGCCTTTGATTTCGACCAATAGAAATTCATTGCATCTGTAATGTGTTTACGTCGGCAAGAAATGCTTCCATTCTAGCAAAGATTCTAGCATTCCCGTGTTTCCATTCTTACAAAGATGATTTTTTAACTTTTTGATGTGAAAATATACCCAGACATAAATGCCAAACGAGAGATGTTGATTTTTGAGGTTTTGGACCAATCTGGTCAAAAATAAGAACATGATAGAAATGAGCGCGGTATGGAGATTTTAGATTTGCCGAATAATTCTGGTAGTGTGTTTTTATGGAATATTTTGTTTCGCTAAGTATATTTTCATCATCGTCGCCATCACCATTATAATGTTTATCGTCGTCATTGTCATTTTCATCGTCATCACCATAATCATAATAATTAAGAACATTTAGCGAGTATTCACAATAGTCATCATGATTATCACAATTTCATCATTAGCATCATTATCACCAACATTAATGCTTTCAATTAACACGATAAAAACTACTTTCGAAAAATAAACCCAAGGGCAATTTCAAAGGCCTATAGTACTGCCCATAGAAATCAGGTTCGGATTACGTAATAGGCCATTGTAATGTTCGCACATTTCCAAGGGTGATAGACAGGGCTATTAAAATTGCCTTCAGTTGATTTTTCGAAAAATTTTTTTTTATCGTGTTAATATTATTATCATGATTATCATCACAACTTCTAATCATTATTATTATTATGCTGATGATCATCACGATTACCATCATCATCATGATCATCATCATCATCATCACCATATTTCATCAGTATAGAGGTGGATCCTATTACCGAACACATTTCAGAAAATCAACCATAACAAATAAAATATCAAATTAATATCTGTCAAACTTTCCTAATGAACATTTAATGTCCTACAGAAAAATAATTTGGTGGAAATCGAAAAAGACAACAAAGATTTAATACGATATTCCCTTCCGAGCGAACCCCTTCCCAACGACGCGTCGTTTTGGTCCCTTGAAAAGGGTATCGTATTACCGAACGTGTGCCTCCTATAGGAAAAAGACATCGACTAACCTGATTTGGGGCCAACGGGATGACGACTGGGGCGACGAGAGAGCAGGTTTTTTTGCCTTATATTTGTGATATTCTGCCCTGTGTTCTCTAGCCTTGTGCATATATGTGTCAAATAGTAGTGTGGAGCACATACGCATAGTCCCACGTGTATTAAAGCCATTTGAGGCACTTAACTGCATGCGTTCGGTAATACAATGCTGTTCGGTAATACAATCCATGACTATTATTAATATTACTATACTATTACTATACTGTTATTATCTCTACCATCACCACCATCCGTATTATCATCATGATCACCCCTTACCATTACCATGATTACCCGTAATCACAATAACCAAAATGCTCATTCTGCCTTTGCAAAGAAAGTACATGTATAAACGCATCTCAAAACGCTCACCATAAACGCAATTTCAAGGGGGACTGTTGATACTTCTTTTCTCCAGGCAAATTCGGGCTCTTCATCTGGTTTTGCAAACCTCACTGCGCATGCTACGCATTTATATGACGTCATATAAACGCGTTTATGCTTCTCCAGAAACCATGTTGTTATAATTTTAAAGTCCCATTCAAAACGCACCTTTTTGGGCAATTTTACAACGGCATTTTAAAAAGGCAATTATACGTAAATGACTGGACAAAAATGTGTTTTGAGCGAAAGGCGTAAGGTAACGAAAGGCTCATTCTGGCCTGAAAACTAGAAGAAACATTCATGTACATGTATGTAATGGTACAACCTGAATTCAACTAAATGAATCACCAATGCACTTGTGAAAGACTGATTGCATGTTTTTTTAATGTTTCATCCTTTGGGGCCGTGATAGACTTATTACACATATATTTCAACCAAAAAAAAAAAAAAAAATAAATAAATAAAAATAAAAAAATAAAAAAATAAGGGGATCATTTGAAGAATAAAATTATGTTCATGCATAATATTGCAAATAATATATTACGATAAAATTAAACCATAAAATATTGATACTTGTGCACTATGATAAACAGGATATGCCTAATTAGTATGCCAAGTTTTAGGACAATCTGATAATCTCTTCATAGAAATTTTTATTGAGTTCTAATCCTCCTTTTGTCAACTTAGCACAACACCTTGCCATTCAGAGTGCTTCAATAGACTGTAAAATTTAAACCCTTATTTCTCAGAAGTAACATTCTGAGGGACTGTGGATTCTGCTCTTTGTACAGTGAGTTAGGAACATCTAATGCTAATGAGTTATATATCATTTTAAAGCTGAGAATCTCCTCTTTCAGAATCAGACCTTAACTGAAAATTCATATCTGGCGACTTTATGGTTGTTTTGTGGTGCCTGGTCACATTATGGAATAATGTATTTTTGGGGTGTATCGTAATAACTAAACAATTTCACTTTTGGGCTGGCTTAAGATATCAAATACCACGAATGCAATGGCGATGCGATCCAGGAATTTTCAACTTTTTACTGAGGCCAATAAATTTGCTTACTATCATATCGTAACAAGCATAAGAAGTGACCCCTCTTCCATTTAAAAAAAGATTTTTTTAAAAACCAACAGAGATTTTGAAAAGATATTTTACCATAATAATATTTAAATTGACTACACAATTTTCATATTTGAATTGTTCTTTTAAAATAAAAAAAGCTGATCAATTATACCGTAAAATTCGTGTATATATATATATATATATATATATATATATAACCCCGCATCCTCAAGCGACTCCCTGTGTCCATGGTGTCCTTCATCTAGAACCTAGTCCAGAACAAAGTGAGTAGTGACAGGATGACCATCAGAATGCTACTCGTCTTCACGTAGTTGGCGCCATTGCAGTAATCTCCAGTACATCTGCATATAACGAGAGATAAAAAGGGAGAAAGAAGAGAGTGGACATTTTAGAGGAGGTTGGGAGACAAATGAAGAGAGAGAAAGAGAGAAAGGGAGGGTGGGATTGGGGTCAGGAGTCAGGAGGTGGGACATGGGAGAAAGAAAGGGGTAGAGGGAATACAACACAATTACAGTACTGTAGCATAAATCAGTTTTATTACACACCAAAACTATAAATATTTCAGAATACACATACATCATTTTGTTAATTTATTTCTTTGTATAATTAGATTGGACAGTTGGTAATAAATGTCTTTAAAATTGAATTGAAAAATTGAATATATTGCTGGTCAAAAGTTTCGGTACACCATGGATTCTGAGATAAGATTTTACTTTGATGTATGTTCCTCATATGAGTTCGTCTATAGGGCTTTGACAAATGTTCTAAAGCTTTGATGATAAAATAAATGTTTACTACAATATTTTCTGATATATTCAGGTGTGATTTACTCCTCCTCTACTTGCAGATGCAGCTGCAGCTGCAGTTGTAGTCTCCTTGGCACTACTGCCATCTTGAAAGTATCAAACTTTCAACAGTCACAGAAATTTCGACAGTACATGCACGGCAGCGCCTTTTTGCAACCCGACAAAATATACAAAACTTGAGAGTGCCGTGAGTTGCACGTAAGACCATCTTGCGACAACAAAAATCGTAAGATGGCTGTAAGTCTGACGAAGGAATAACTCAAGGCATTCTTACGAAAAACGTACGAACTCTAGGGCCATTGTGTAACCGGAAATCACTTCGTTTTTCAAAAAGATCTTAAGTTGTTCTTGCGAATTAAACGGCGTTCGTACGAACTTCGTAGAAAGGCCGTAAGAATCTATGCCCCATCAACGAATCTCTACGAACTACGAACAGTGAGATTCGTACGAACCCATCGTTCGTACGAACCTTTGTGACCGTAGCTTTACCTGAACCTCCTACGATGATCATTCGTTAGATAAAAATTTGATGTGCGGTCACATTAATGTTAAATGTGTGTATTAATATAAACATACATATAAAAGAAATACCGCAGAACAATTTTAAAAATGAGATTTTTTTCTCTTCAGTTTATCTTTCTGCATACAATGATTGAATGTTGGTGCATTACTCTCTCAAATCAGACACAGCATCTTATTATTTTCTTCTGCGAATGACCATTATTTTAGACAAATAGGTAGTTGGTTCATTATAAGGGTCAACATGACCCTTAATGTGCCATCGAAGCAATCTTCTACAGAGTTGACATGTTCAGGTTCAAGGTATTACCCATATTACTAAGTAGGGATTATGGAAATGTATCAAGGAATCGTGAACATAAATTGGCATTTGAAAATATCATTCAATTAATATTCTCTCTTATCCAAGCTCTTTGCGGGCTACAGATTTATACAATCTTCAGATAGGTGTATACTTAAATCGTAGCTATGGTCGGTAATGTATGGGAGAAAATGGCTTGGACTTACCGTTCAATTCCATACAAAAACAAAAAACAAAAAAAAAAACCCAAAACAAAAAACAAAAAACAAAAAACAAAAAAACAACAACAACAAAAAAATTCATTCGGCTGGCAAAAAGGCAAGATCCTAAAAAGATACCATGTGTTTACCTGCAAGCTTGTCCCTCTCTGACGGAGTCCCAGTCCAGACTCAGCCCGAACTTGCCGTCGATGTTGGTCTGGAAAGGTCGAAGGTAGTTCAGGATCTCGTAGGGTTCAAACGTGCAACCGTTAACCACCGCAGTGGAATTGCCACATCCAAGGTATATCACATGGAAGGTGCTATATTCTGTGGGAATCACGGAATCATTCATTTCAAATTAATTCCGTTTAATTCAGTGTTCCGATTTCGTAATGCATTAAACATCATACATTTTGGTATTTTTTTGCGTGTTTTCATACTTACCAATTATTATATGGCAAATAAAGACAACAACAACAACAATCAAATCACGAGTGCCGATTTTGGACATTCGCAGGGATGCCTCAAGTGGGCATAAACCATAGACACCATTAAACGTAAATATCCCACTGTACCGTTTATACAAAGTTGCGTAATAAACCATTTAAAGTCTAAAGTTTAAAATCTAATTCGCTATATAACAGAACCTGTTTTACCATATTACAGTGAACTTAAATACGGGAATATTTAAAATGAATTAAAAGTGTTTTTGTTTTTTATAAAACCAACCTTTGAAAAATACAACGTGGCAAAGATAGGTAGATATTATTTGAGTAGCACGTAAAGAGTTAGATGTTATTGAGGAAATGAAATAACGTCGGTAAACATTAAAAAAACAAACAAACAAACAAACAAAAACATTAGAACGGGCGTAAACCCCAAAGGGTGGAGGTATACATCCCCCACTTCCGAGGGATAGAGGATGGCCTGTACAGTATACCTCCCACTTGTCAAATAGGAAAAATATAATAAATCGGTTGTTGAAATTTTGCAAAAAAAAAAAAAAAAATATAAGTGACTCTTACAGTGATAATTTCTCTGTAGAATGCTAATAATCGGTTAAGAAAGTATGCAAAGTGTGTGTGTGGGTGTGTGTGGGGGTGTACGTATGAGCGTACGTATGAGCGTGTTTTGTGCGTTTGCTCGTGTGTGTTCGCACTGGAAATTACGGTGCCTGATTGCAACCCTCACCCTTAACTTTTTCTGAACGGATGACGCCATTGATGATAAAAAACACACAGTTAACTCAAGTTTCTGAAAAAATGGGGATCGCCCTGGAGACCAGTTTACTTAATTACCTCCTTCGTAGAAGAACTCCACCTCAGCGTTCAATCTCTCACAGCCTGACCCCGGCCAGCACTCCACGGGTTCGTACGCACTTGGGTGGTAGCAGTCGGCGTATTCCGGCCATGATGTAGCGGTCTCGTTGTGGCCCCACTGGCCCTGGTCCATGAATCGACTATCACTCATCGTGGCAGTAAAACATGAGAAGCATATTTCAGCTGAGCCTGAGTAAAAAATACGTGAATCAATGAATAAATAATTGGATGGATGGATGAATGAATGGATGAATGAATCAATCAATCAATAAACAAAGGAATGAGTGAATAAAAAATAAAGGAATATTAAAAAAAAAAAAATATGTTCAGGGCATAATGTTTAGTGAAGTTAGGGCCCATACTATGAACATGACGGACAAAGAGAGTGGACAAAATAAAGATAAGATTGATAAGATGAGATAAGATAATATCAACTCGGTCTTCTTCCAAAAAAAGAAGAAAATTTCCATCCAGGCGAAGATGATACATAAAAATACACAACTTATTTTAATACAAATACATTCATATCAATGAGAAACTTGAATAGAATTAATTAAAATAAATGATATATACATGTAATAATATAACTTTAAACATAAAGACAATGTGGAAGAAGACTAAGAGGAGGAGATAGAAAATGGAAAGACGGAGAAAGAGAATACAGTAATAAGGGAAGAAGCTAGGAGACTAGAGAAAGAAAGAAAGGTGCCATTTCCCCTGGTCCATCAACAGACTATCACTAACTGCGGCAGTAAAGCATGAGAAGCATATTTCAGCACAGCCTTGAGTAAATAAATACGTTAATAAATTGTTGAAGTGAATAGATTATTTCATATGAATAAATAAATAAATAAATATAAAGAAAACCTGATTTCATCTGACAGATGTTTTCTTTTTCTTTCAATCAAGTTAATATCATCCAAAGATATTACGTGAATTTCGTTTTAATAATCTCAAAATTATGATTAATCACAAAAAAAAAAATGAGGAGTTAGGGAGAGAGTCAGAGAGAGAGAGAGAGAGAAAGAAAGTAGTGATAAAAGGAAAATCAAGCTTTGCATGATTCTAAAGTTCACATCATTTTCAAACTGTAACAATGGAAGGATAGGATAATGATATCTATTCATTTATTCATGTACATAATATCAATATATACTTACCTGCGTTAAACAGAGTACACAGAGCCAGTATCACGATGCTCAAGTTCATCTTGCCAGCTATCTCAAAACATGGCACCGAAGGAAGGAAATACAAATCTACTTATTGGAAAGGTATAATTTTTAAAAGGAATTCTGTGTTTTTATTTTCAATAATCCTTTGGTGAATCGGTAAGGTTGCAATGTTATGAAAAGGTTTACGAGGTAGGAGAAGGTCGCTAAGGGGGCTGCACCCCCTGGAGAATTTCGAAATTACGGTATTTTTTAATTGGGAGAAACTTTTACTTTTGAAAGTCAAATAATTACACTTCAGAATGTGTTTTTTTCTCGAAGGGTGATTTCTTTTATGTATGCTTACTGTTGAAATTATAATTTATCTGTAAAATCTCAATTGGAGAGTTATTCTGCATAAAGGCCCTGAATTCGAAACACTCGGATATTCTTTGGTTGTTAAAAAATATTGTTCTTATATCAACGAAAGAACAAAATATTCACATATCGTAAACCATTCATTTCAAATAAAGTCGTTGATGTTAATTTTCTTTGTAATTACCGAAAGTCTATACCCGACCAAGATCTCGAAAGTTCTCTGGGCTTCAGAAACAAATAGTAAAATTTGGGAAAAGAAAATGCCTCATTCACAGTAAGACTTAACCATAACATTTAGAAATAACAATTTTTAAAATAATATGATTACTGTGCTTCCAATTAAAAAAAACAACTTACCTATAGTGAACGATCTAGAAGAAAGTGAAAGAACACGACTGCTTCTTTGCTAAAGTTTCAGCCTTTGTGAGATGTTGCTATATTCCTGATAAGCCGATGAAAACGAAACTCCTGCAATAAGACCACCTACCGATCACATGATATCATGGGAGGCATAGCGTCGGTTCAGCCAGTGAGGGGCATGCACCGGTATTATGGGGCGCCGGACTTACTCGGATGATAAAAGGTAAAAAAAAAAAAAAAAAAAAAAAAAAAAAAAAAAAAAAAAAACACACACACACACACACACAAAAACATTAACAAACACAAACACACAAAACGATGGAATCAAGGGAGGGCATGATGTGGAAGGGGTTAGTACAATTTTCATTTTACATGGACTTTTTACCTCAGTCCCTGTTTGCCTTCTCTCTCTCTCTCTCTCTCTCCCTTTGTCCCTCTCTCTAGCTAATTTATTTTTATTCTATTTGATTGGGGGAGGTGGTACAAGCCCCAATTGCCCCTTTAAATACACCATTGGATATCGTGTTATGACTTGATGTTCTCTCTTCTTGTTTTGGAGGGGTTACCAGTGGACTCGGTTGACGTCATATCAAAATATGCTTAACTCCGTCAATATTTGTTTTTTGTATTCAAGTATAGTCCCTGCATGGAAAATTGTCAAAAAATACACCTAAGTTCCAACAACTATAGTCTAGGTGCATAGTTGGGCCCCAATAATACAAGTGGACCTCACTTCTGAAAGCAAACAGATCAAAGCCTTACTCAAGAGTACTCGACTATACAGTGCGTATCAAAAAAAAAGTATACCCAAATTTGGTAGCTTCTAATTAAAAAGTTATAATCTCTATAGGCTTTAAACCTATTTTATAGTACAGAACAACTTTTATTATTTCCAATTATACCTTATTCATAACCGTTCTGCAACGGATGGCTGACCAGCAGGGTTTTCACAAAGTATTGTCAAAATCCTGTTGTACCAAGTTTTGTCTGAAGCAATGAATGTGGGTCAAAACAAATTATGATTTCTTATATCAGTTTGAAATTAATTGCTAGTTATTTCAATAGATTTTGCGCATATGAGTAGAAAAGGTGTCAGTGTCAATCTAGTTTACCTAGTTTACCTAGTAAACTTCATTCTTAGCATGAAGTTTACTAGGAACCGTGAAATCACAAATAATGAGGATTCCGTCTCATTTCTGATTCATTCAAAAAAGTGTAAGTTCGAATGAACCTAAATATTATCAAATATTTGTTTTCATTTCTGCCCTAGACCTCCTCTTGCTTAGATCGCTGTTCACTGACATAGCAAATAAATGATTTTGCAAATACTGAAGGCTTTGCTTTTACTTCCAACAGCATTGTGCTAAAGTGCAAAATTTCTTTTGAGGACTAACAAGGTAACTCTTTTAAGTGGTTTACGAGGCATTTTTGTCATAACAATCAAATAAAATCTGAGTGGAATGTTTTCTTCCCAAAAACCGATGGCTTGATTTAGATTTCATAGTTCTTTATATTTTTTAAACACGAGGCATAAGATTCCCATCATATTAAAATTGATTTCAATGAGAGAGAGAGAGAGAGAGAGAGAGCGGCATTGAGATGTAGCCATTACCATCAGTTGCTATACTATCGGGATTTTTTAAAACACATTTTTTTTTATCGCTTTAGTTTGTTTATCATTCTCGTCAATATCAACAACAACTGTTGTATTTCGGTTTTTACTTGTTTCCTCATTTTCTTGTAACATACAGTGAATTACTATACTCTCAATATCATGCTCTTTTTCTGCTGTTCTCTTTATTTTCAAATTGATCAAACTCTTAGATACGGTGAGTAAGTCCTTGTTAGCCACACCCCTTCAAAAGAAAAATTGCATGCAATGCGGAAATGAAACGCACTGAAACAAAGTTCTAATTGCACGAACTTCCTGACGAATTCAGAAGGAGAGAGAGAGAGAGCGGCATTGAGATAATTTTTCCTATTCCATAGACACTTTTCTTTTCCTTCTTGCACCTATCATAAAACTTCCTGTGCCTTAACCATTCACTCCTCACAGACAGACGTTAAATTAATGTTACTCAAGAGAGACAGAAAAACAACAAAATCAATTCAAGAAATAGAACTAATGATTTTCTTTAATACACTGTTTAAGTCACTGTCAAATATAAGCATTATACCACTCTAAATATTGCCCACGGGAACCGGATGGTCACTGTATTAACTCTATGGGAATGAGATAATTCAGTAGTCAATGGGTTAATATGTTGACACTCTATTTTCATTGTACCCAAGTAAATACGCAATCATGAGACGATGCCAAAAATAGCCATGACCAAACGCGAAAAGGGTAAATGGAGACCAAGTATTTAAACTATAGACAAAGTTCTTTGAGGTTGATTTTGTACTTTCTAGCTGTACACAAATAATTTTTTTCAGGTGATTGGTACACTTTGGCCGGAATTCACAAAGGGGGTTTCAATTCAGACCGTGGTTTATGCAGATTTGGTGGTATAAATACGCTTGATTTAGCGCGTACACTTAAAAAGATCTAATAATGAACGCGCGCCGATCGCGCGTGATTGGCAAAAGAGCTACATTTACGCTAGTTGCCATGGTTCAGACAATGGTTTATGCAAATTCAGACCATGGTTTATTTAGATTAATTTACATAAACCATGGTCTGAACCATGGCAACTAGCGTAAATTTAGCGCTTTTGCCAACCAAGTGCGACCGGCGCGCGTTCATTATTGGATCTTTTTAAGTGTACGCGCTAAATCAAGCGTATTTATACCACCAAATCTGCATAAACCACGGTCTGAATTGAAACCCCCTTTGTGAATTCCGGCCAAAGTGTACCAATCACCTGAAAAAAATTATTTGTGTACAGCTAGAAAGTATAAAATCAACCTCAAAGAACTTTGTCTTGTATTCTATAGGTCAACAGTTAATGAGTGTGAAGGAAATAAAGGATAACATGAAAACGCTAGCGCGGAACCGAACTCCGATTTTGGTTCCGCGCGAGCCTTTATCTTTACGAACGCTTACGGGTGTGTCGAGTAGTCTACTCACGAGTCGCTTTTACACTTATAGAGAGTGTAATTTAAATTGCAATATCTCTTTATGGAATTAATATTTGAAGCCCAAATTTTGAATATAGTATAAGGACATGAAACCTCTAACATACAGAGCAAAACTATTTTGGGTGATTGGTTTCCCCTTCAGTATGTCTCTCTTCAATGCATACACATTATTACAACTGTATATTGAGAGAAGGTTTTTTTTTTGTTGGACGAATGTGAGGGTCAAAACAACATATTTAGCCCTCGCCGCGAGAATACTTGCCTGACATTCTAATGGAGTAATTGTTAAGTTTAATAAAGAAACATATCAAATTTCAATTCAGTTTCCAAACTTAAGGGGATGTCAGATTCAAAATTTAAAGTAAAGAGCACGATCTTCATGACACTTTTCGTTAGTACTGAATCCCAAGCCCACCATAATTGTAAGTATACTTGTAAATATCAAAATATTTTATATCATAAAAATGTGTACCCATGGAGACTCAGGACAAGATCATTACTTGGAAAATCACATGAAAGTAAAATCCACCACGAAACCTTCGACATATGCATGCATATAATTATATATATATATATATATATATATATATATATATATATCAGCATATATTTACAATAAAATTATGTAAATTCACAATAAAATTATGTAAATATATGCTGATTTCCGGTAAACCAACAAACGTGCTATTGTTTTACAGGAAAAGACTGTAAAATTGAAATAACGGCAATAACTTGTAATTTCAAGGGCTAAAAAAACTGTGGTTTTACAATTATTTTTTACAGTGTACCTGTCAAATGTAGTTATTTGTAGGTAAATTTACCAATTTAGGAGCAGTCACTGTGGGCGTGTCTCACCTCGTTCAATTTATGTGAATCTGTTGCGTCCTTGCATTATACGCGCAAGTAGAGCTATGCCCGGTCAGTATTTTGCGACTGCTCTTGTGGTTAGTAATGATTTTCATGCCTGCAGTTTTGACTAATCAGAGGCCTACAATATCGATATGCGGTATATAATTCAAATTAATTTGGAATGTAACGGAGATAACAATTTAAATGTTTTGTAGCCTATATCTAATTTTTTTAAACAAGCCAACAATTAAACTTTACTAAGCGGGAGATTGAGATCTTATTGATAATATATACAATATTGTATTGTTTTGAATAGCTGATTTGATAAGTGAAAGAAAGGATTGTACTCTCAACCAAAGATTCTAAAGCAAAATGAAAGTAAATGATGTCAGTAGCAATACACCGATACTAGAAGTAGTTGCGACCACAGCACAACCTTTGGGGATTAGCCGTGGTGGTCTTGTGGTGTCGAGGTTCGGGGCATTGGCAATGTCAAAATCACCGTTGCAGAGGTCCTGATTACAAAAACATATATCATATCTAATCTCGGAAATGGTGAAATTAAATTCCTCTAGGCCGTCCACATCATCTCTTGATGGTTCTGATCGATAACAACCGTCCTCCGAGGGAGAGAAACCGCAGTCACGAGACATGTAGGTGGTATTGTATTCTTCTGTTGGTCATAAAGAGAGACATTAATAAGAAC
The DNA here is from genome assembly GCA_025618425.1 of Heliocidaris tuberculata. NCBI lineage: Eukaryota > Metazoa > Echinodermata > Echinoidea > Camarodonta > Echinometridae > Heliocidaris > Heliocidaris tuberculata. The sequence continues at coordinate 18,807,752 of CM046833.1, forward strand.
GAAATATTATTCATTGATGCACACTGGGGATAAATGAGCAGTCATGACCGGTATCGACTTTCCACTATCACCGAAATAGCGTGTGGCCGCTTTTGGCCGATCATTACCGACAGGTGGCGCATACATGTCGTTTGGCACCACGTATTGTAGTACGGAAGAAAAAAACAAAAAACAAACAACTAATTTGATCAAATATGAATTCTTTGTTTGAAATTGCCATCACTACCTATTGCCCTCTGAACTATGAAAGAGTAAGATATCTTGTACACATTTGTTTTTTTTTTTTGATGATGGAAATTTGATCACGGTTCTGACGCATGTATATATGATAAAGTACAGCTATACTGTGAGTATTATTTCAGTTATTCTCGTGCCCGTTATGTAGCGTTCCAATAACACATGTAAACAACACTGACATATTTTAGTTCCCTTGTTCCCTCGTGCCATACGTTCTAAACCTTAACACACCAAGGGGCAATCTCACTTTTATCAAAGGTTGAATCTTAATAGTGGAAAAAAACAAACAAACAATACACATACAAATAAACGGGTTGGTTAGGTTTTGAACAAAATCGAACAAATTATGAGAACTGTTCGAGGAAAGCTTCAGACACTCTTTTAACTCTTTCAGTGCCAATGTCACTTTATATGTGACAGATAGACTTGTCATTTTCATTCACCAATTGCTCAACTACAGGAAAGGTATATGGTGGTCAATGTATATCAAAATTTTGAGCTTAAATCTAGCAATCTAAAGATAAAATCATAATTATATGCTCCCATAGACATTTTCAGAGAAAATTGCAGATTTTAAAAAGATATTTATTACCTTATTTCAATATTAAACAATGGTAAACAAATGAGAAACCAAAAAATAATGGACAAAAAAGAAACTCAAATGTAATTTTTAATAATTCTTATGCATAAAGTTGGGAAAAGTAATAATCTTTGGTAAAATAAGAAATTGTAATAAATTTCCTACAAGTTTTGTACACAATATTTTGTGAAATAATTGATGGTTAATGAAGTGCAGACATTTGAAAAGTAAGCATTGATCACATTTCGGTATAATTTTGAAGAGAGCTAAACCCTCTGGCGCATTAATAGTTAAGTGTAACAGGGATTACAACTCACAAATAATCGGGGCTTCCCTAAAATTAGGAAGAAGGTTAACGTTCCATTACAAAGTACTGGTTATCACTGCTTACCGCCAAGTATACTGTATCTGTAGCTATGATAAGTAATCGTACAACCCAGTCTAACGTGTTCAAAGCCACGAATGTGGATCATTCCACATTCCACTTGTTCTCCAAACGAGTCACCCGTGCAGTTAGCCCTGTCATGATAAAGTAAGTCCTCCCCGTACATCAGATTCAAACATCTATAACAGGTAGTAGCTTTTCCTTTTTAGCCCAGCAAAGAAAAAGCATACCAATAAGAATAACTAATATGGTCCATCATATTGTTGATGCTTTATTATGTTTCATTTTAAATGCAAAGGATCAATAAAGCATTAAATACCAAAAAATAAACAATAATAAGATAGAAAGGGAACACAATTGAACAATTATTTAAAAAAAAATCATGAAATTCATATAAAATTCAAATAAAATGAAAGTTGGGATTTCTTTGTTGATAGAGAATTTAGTCATAGATATCTCTTCATCAAGATAAGAAACACTTCGAAAGAAATTCGCAACAAACTTTAAGGTTAGCATTCTACTGGTTCAGTGAAATCCAGATGCAGGGACTATGTCACGTTTAACGAAGTAAAAGAAACAAAAAGAAAAAATATACCTGCATATAAACTTATGTTGTTATATGTGAATTTAGACTGAGCTGAAACCCAGCATCAGGTGTAAATTCTGGTCGACTATGACTATGACTGTGACTATGACTATGACTGCTTCGACTTTGTGATAAATATGATTAATTGAATAACTAAGAAGAGATGTGTGTAAACGCATTTCCAACAATATATATATATATATATATATATATATATATATATATATATATATATATATAACAAAATAATTCATGACATGTATCATAATCATTAATAAAAAGAGAATGTATAATTTGGCAGATAATCTGCATAGAATATAAATTTGAATGGAAGAAGAATACCAATATGATTTGTGCTATATGCCTTTCCCAATGTATATGTAAAAGTTAAAGGAAACCAAAACCCAAGGAGAGAATCAATGTTATTGGAAAGTGAGAATTCAGAGAAGCACTTTACAAAAGGTTTCATTAAAATTGGTTAAAAAATGAGAGAGTTATGGAAGTTTGAAAAGTCTCGTTTTACTTTCCATGGGGATCCTCAAATTGGCACAATTGCTTCAAAATTGCTGATTTTGTGAACAACTCTCCATTTTTTTTGTACACAGATTTTCAGATTTTCCCCATTATCTTTCAAGTTGCAGTTAATCTCCTTCTGAGCTCAACATATATAATGGGAAAATGTATTTTACACCACATATGTCGAGTTCAGGAGGAGACAAGGAGCACCCTGAGAGATCATGGGGAAAATGTGAAAATCTGTGGACAAAACAAATGGAGAGTTGTTCACAAAATATATTATATATATATATATATATATATATATATATATATATATATAACTTACCTCCTTTGGACAATGCGAGTGTCATAAGCAGAAGAAGAGCGACAGCTGACAGCATCTTCTATATAAATCAATTTTAAAATGGATTTAAAGTTTAGACTGCACTGGGCCATCTATGAACTGCCTTGTTATGTATTGGAAAATTTGAGTTCAAAACGAATTTACTGCCCACCCTTAACATTTTAATCAAAGGAAAGGGAAAGAGAAGAAAAATAGGCTAAGGTTAAAAAGTGTAGTGAAGTTTTGGAAAATTAAACACAGGCGCCGCTAGGGAGGATGTATGTAGCGCGTATGTGATACCCCTTCCTGACATTTCTGTCAGCGAATTTGGGATAGAGTTCTGGTCATGATATTGAATTGTGAAAGAAACTGTCTCAAAGCAATTTGGAAAGGTTGTTTATATGATTATAGAGCACATAAGATTGGTGTATGCTGTAAGGTTTCGGAACCACCAAAATGATAAGAAATTGACTCAATCCTGCTGAGGTTCACATGCACTGCACACATAAATATGTATATGGGACTACATACAAATGTTGGGCCCGAACATTTCAGCTGTTTCTTGTCAAATTTTAGATGAGAGGGCATTTGAAGAGCAATCCTTTTCAGGGGACATTTCTACTATGATAATCTTCAAAACTAACATAATAAGAATGAGAAAGCTTCCCCATAAGCAAATTTGAAAAAAAAAAAAAAATAACCTGCAATGGTAAACAGAAATCGATAAGGAATTTTTCATTTTCTCTTAATCGGATTATCTTCAAGATCCTTCCCAGTGTAATTTTCAACCCTATCAAGGAAAGGAGAAACAAAATTTATACGACTACGATTGAACTAAGTGAATTTTTCGACACTTTCTACAAATACAAACAAATAAAATGACTGAATAAACAAGAAAGAATTTCGGAAATCAAAATATAATTGGAATCTCCAAAATGGTATCAAACGTTCTACTTCTTCTGGACAAAACTCTGGTATACACAGGGGCCGCGGAACGTTTTTGAAAGCAGGGGGGGGGGGGCTGACACAATTCGCCGAAATATCCACTATCCTGTTTCTAAATTTTGAGAGCGAGCGAAGCGAGCTAGAAAAACAGTACTTATTTTATTATAGATAGAATACATTGTCATGCGAATACACTATAGATAATTATAAAAATCACCTTGCTGTCCGAATATAGGAATATTCGGGCACCTCGCTGCCCAGAATATGAGTATAGTCAATGCCCGAAACCATTCTGTATCTCATTTCACAAGGGAATGAAGCAAGCGAGCAATTTTTGTTTTCATATTCTTAAAAATGTTATTTAGTCATCAAAATACGCAAAAAAAAAAATCGTTAAAAATATGTATTATGAAACGTTTCTACTCAAAAAGTGCTGGGACTGCAGCCTCCCAAGCCCCCCCCCCCCCCCCGGCGGCTAAAGAGATTTAAGCCTTTGATATAGTCTCAAAACAAAAACAAATTAAGTAACATGCACACTGCACACACACACAAAAAGTAATAATCTCAAAAAGTCACCAATATAGAACTGCGATCAAGAAACGAGGGAGAAATTGCATCACTGAAAAAAAGAAAAAAAAAAGAAAGAAAAAGAAAAAAAAAAAAAGAGTAGTTATTAGCTGGCATATTTTCTAAATCAAACTATTTCTGTCTGAAAAACCCCCAAACTAAACATTGATACGAACCATTTTCATTAGTAGCGTTGATAGTAAAGAAGAGGAATCTATCGCAGAACGTCCACCGAGGCTCAGGGAACGGAATTACTGGGGAGCGTTTCATCAAGTGTTTTGTCAGTGATTTTCACCAACAAATTCGCTCTCAGCCAATCAGGTTCAAGGATTTCAGTAGCTTATAACAGTTGTCGGTAAAAATCACTGACAAAACACCGTCTTGATGAAACGCTCACCTTAGCTCATCAGGTTCAAGAAGTCGAAATCAGCCTGACCTAGCCTCCCGCCGTTCATCTACGTCAGTGATAACCTTGTCTATGATTCGTCTAAGTGTGAAATATGTATATAGCTGCTCTTTGCACCCTTTTGTCAAAAATTATATCAAATACCCTTTTCCAGAAAGGTAACAAAAGATCATTGTTAGTTTAAGGTATTTAATTTTCTTTCTTTCTCTTATTATTGTTTTGGTTTTGGTTACTATAGCAAAATTTAGTTGGTGATCGTGCTTTTTCAATTTGTTATATCTTATTGGAGCTATTACTTTCCATTCAAAGAGAGAAATCTGAGGAAAATAGGGGTTTTCCCTAAAACGCGTGTGACGTGCCAAAGACACAACCTTAGACAAAAAAAATAGGAGTTTTTTTCTGATTTCATTCATTAAGATCAATGGATCAGGGGAGCGTTTCATGAAAGGATTTGTCGGATATTTTTTCCGACAAGTGTTATAAGCTACTGAAATCCTTGCATCTGATTGGCTGAGAGCAAATTTGTCAGTAAAAATCACTGACAAAATGCTTGATGAAACGCTCCCCAGAAAGCATTACAATCCAAATACAAAGGAACTTTATTCATATTTTTGTTATCATTTTTTTTCCCGCTTTTGCCATCTCTCTCTCTCTCTCTCTTTATTTATTTATTTCTCTTCATAGATATCTTCTTTTATTTCTACTCTCTCTTGCAATACATTGTGCTTTTTAAACAAGCAAACTCGATTTCCCATGAATTACTAGACAAATGACTATGTCCTAATTAATTCTTAAATTCTTAAAAATTATTCATGTCAGAGTTCAATTTATCCTCTTTCATATGATATCAAATATGATATGATACTGTCATGCATGAATGAATTTGAAAGGCCTTAAAGGGGAAGTTCACCCCGAAGATTACTTGAGTTTAAAAAATGCAGAAAAAATAAAGAAAAATATTGGCGAAAGTTTGGACAAAATCCGTTAAAGAATAACGGAGTTATGGACTTTTGAAGTTTTGATTTTGTGACGTCACATGCGAGCAGCTCCTCCATTATGTAATGTGATAAATATTCCATAAAATACAGTTTTCTCAGAAAATTTAAAATATTTTCGTCTGTGCATTTGATATATTGTCAGAAATGTTATTCAATACTAGATTCTGAAAAGAAACAATATTAATTTATCGTGGAACGTAAAAAAAAATGCGAATATATGGAATATTTATTACATGACCAATGGGCAGCTGCTCGCATGTGACGTCACGAATCCAAAACTTTAAATACTCATAACTCTTTTATTATTTGACCGATTTTCATCAAACCTTCGCCAATATTTTTCTTTATTTTTTCTGCATTTTTTAAACTCACGTAATCTTCAGGGTGAACTTTCCCTTTAAATGAGTGATGTCAAAAGTAGTTTGAGCACAGAAGTAATGCATATTGTAATTCTGTTAAGTACAGTTCCGCCGAGTCGCGAATATTGGCGAACATATTCGGAACGAAATTTGCGACTTCGCACATTTCGTTGTGAATATTGGCGAAGATATTTACGATGAAATTTAAGACGAGTCGCACATTTTATCGTGAATTTATTTTAAATACCTAAGCGGTCTATCTCTCGCGCGTGCCAGTTAGGTATTATGCACTATGCATGTCATGCAACTTACAGGATCGAGCACGAACCGCTTAGGTACTAGAAATAAATTCACGATAAAATGTGCGAAGTCGCAAATTTAGCCGCGAATATTTTCGCCATTATCCGTGACTCGTGAATTTCGTCGTGAATATGTTCGCCAATATTCACGATAAAATTCACGACGAGTCGTGAATATTGGCGCAAATAATTATTCGCGACTAAATGTGCGATATCGCAGAGTTAGTCGTGAATATTGGCGAATATATTCACGATTTATGATGTCCCTTCAGGGCCCCAATACTATCATCACATATGTGGTATGAAAGGGGATTTTTTTTAAATGATGTATTACAACAAATCTAGTTATGTTTTCTTGACGAGATGTTGATGTAGAAAGTTGGGTTTCCTTGTTTAAGTAACAAACTGCAAAGATCGACTTTTACGTGGGATACGTAATATGATCTTGCTGTGTTCGCACTTTTCAAAAGATGACTAGGCTATTGAAATTGACTTTGGTTACCGGGTAATTCTTTTTATTATTTTTTTAATTTCTTATTTTTTGGAAATCGTGTTGTGCGTACTTACCTAAGTCTGTTGGGTATATCCTGCATTGTTCTCAAGTCATTGAAGTAACAACACATTTTCTGAAATATGTATATCCTTAAGAGAAAGTTCAAAAAGCTTCAATTTCAATATAGTTGTTTCATTGAAATAAGTACCTATAACCATATTAATGGCTAATCGAGAAGAAAGGACAGAGGTACGCTCCCATTCTAAATTTTTTTGAACATTTTTTCCTTTCGGCCGCGATTTTGCTAGTTTCCCCTCTTATGTTTCAGTATCATTAGCATGAATTGCCCACTGTCTTCAATAATATATTTACAGTAAATAACGAAATCCATCATTATCCCACTAGACAAATCAGTCTGTATCACTTGCCATGAACTCGTACAGCATTTACCCAGAATACTTTTTCATTTACTGCTCCTAAATTTTGGAATTCCCTCCCTTTAAATATACGAGACAGTATAAGTTTAAGTACACTCAAACATAAATTGAAAAAATCACTAATTGCTTTTTATGAACATTGATCCCTCAATTATCCTGATGACGATTGTTGTTTACCTGTGTAGCAAAATCTATAGACTAAATGAAACCTTTAAGATCTTGTCCCTTTCCCACCCTCCCGTCCTTTCCCCCACCTGTCACTTCGTCCTTTTGTTCCGTCTTTTGTAAGGTTTACTCCTTTAAATCGTCACTATTACCCTATTACTATTTCCAGCTTTTTGTGTTTACAATATTTTTCAATGCTTTCTCTTCGATGGAAAGTGTGTTATGTCTATAATTTGTTTGCTTTCCATGGCCATGTGTCTGTCTTCTTCTTTTTTCCCTTTTATTGGGCATTTTATGCATGATTGCCCAGTCTAGTTCTTTTTATGTACTGTATTCATGCTTTATCTTTTGCCAGGGACCAGCGCTTCTACAAGCTCTGCTTCGAAGCTGGTCTCTGTTTTCATTCTCATTTTCATAAAATTAATCTTACGTAGTCTTCATTGATGTTACTTATTTTTCTTTCTCTCGCAACTCAAACTTTAATGCACTTTGTTTTGCTTGTAATGATCGAAAAATGTTTCTGCACTAAGTTGTGTTGTCAATTATTTTGTATATTGTCAATTTCATAATACTTATTGTTATATACTTTGAAAAATGAAAATGTAATGAAATAAAAATCTAAATCTAAAATCTAATCTAAATCTTCTTTTTTTTAAACCCAAGAGTAGACATAGGCGTATGAATCATAGTACATTATATTACATTTTCCCTCTAAGACTCTCTCCCATGCACGGACAACCATCGCCCCTTTTTTTCTCTCTCTTTTTTTGTATGTTTACTTTAAGCTCCGTGTATTCGAAGACACCCATGATCTTGTTAAATGAAATGAATAGGGGCCATTGTCAACGGGTGTGCTTTCGGTACGTCATATACTTTCAGGGGACAGCCCCTAGTTTTTCCAGAAAGAAAGAGTTCAAATAAGAGTCACGAACTCTACGAATGAACACAATGCACAATATAAAGAATAAACAGTTACAATATAATTTAAAGAACTAAACTAATATGTATTATATTGTCAACCAACGTTGGACCAAACAGTGCTGAGACAAATAGGTTAGGGTGGCTGTTGTAGTGAAAAGAGTTGCTTTCATTAATTTCCATGAAGTATTCCGAAATTGTATACTGTAATGATTTTTTTTTATTACTTCATGACATGTGACATATAGCATTTTAGCTGTTGATGAGCTTGTAAAAGTTGTGTCGGGTGTCCATATCAATGACAATTAAACAACCAAACGTACAAACAAATGCACACGGGGTTTATGCATTGCAAAGTAATTGGCACCGTATGCAGTGGCAGATTGAGAGGGAGGGGTATTTCCGGATTGTGCCCCCCAAATCTGCCACTGTATGCCACTTCAAACTTTTTCGGTACATAACTCCGAGTTTGTGCCCCCCCCCCCCCCCGACACACCTGTTTTCTTTTTTGCTTGTCAGAGAGTTAGGAGTAAAAAGGCATCAAGAAAATATGATGACATTTTTGTTTGCTTTTTTGTTTGTTTTGTTTTATTTTTTGCTTGTCACAAACCTTCTGAATATTGTGCCCCGTCTTCAAAATCTTGGACACGTCCCTGGTAGTGTGATCAAGTGATCCCAACAGATAATACTATCTACGAGACACACACAAAAAGTAAGAAATAAATTTATACATTCAGAAACGTTTAATAAAATATTCTACACTTTAGATATGTCATAATGTTAATTCAAATAATATAATATGCCGGATAATATCTTTTAAACGTATCCCCTAACATATCAAAGACTAATCAAAAATAAGGAGAACTTCTTATATGCTTTACGACACTTCAAAATTTGCCAATGTACGTTTGACGCGGAAACCACATTACAAACATCAGTGTGTAAAATTGTATGTGTCGTTTTCTTGAAAAAAACAAACTCAGAACCCCCCCCCCCACAAAAAAAAAAAACAAAACAAAAAAAAAAAAAAAAAAAAAAAAAAAAAAAAATCCCGAAGCTGGCATTACATTCAAATTCTAGATATAACATGGATAAGCCTTGTAAGTAATCTTGTAAAACCTGGGAGCGTTTCATCAAGTGTTTTGTCAGTGATTTCTACCGACAGCTGTTATAAGCTACTGAAATCCTTGCATCTGATTGGTCGAGAGCAAATTTGTCGGTAAAAATCACTGACAAAACACTTGATGAAACGCTCCCCTGTTCTCTTAATACATCTCTCATTTTCAGACTAGAATAAAGCCATAAACGGGGAAAGCATCAATGTTACATTATTTTTCCAGGAATTAAATGGCATTCGGAGCGAATCGTTGCGTACCTACGGCCTGACATGCGAGCTTTGGTAGTTAATATTTTATTTACTTCCCAAAAGTTCGCCCTATCAAATTCCGCGACATGCGTTGGCAAATGCAACTACAGTTAAGCATAGATTTTCCTGGCGTATGAGGGGGGAAATGGTCACATTCAAATTATATGGGCCCCCCCCCCCGTTATCACCTTGTCAAACCGTTACCTTGTAATCTTTACAAGCCTCTGATATTCTTTTCAGAACTTTAATAAAAAACTGCATGTACATGGATTACAATATCGGCTGGCATTATCTCACTGAAACAAATTATCATATTTTGATTTCATTCTACTGAAGAATATCATCCATTGATCACATACATCCGCAGATGAATAATTATTTCGGTATTATCCCATTCGTGATTAACGGATTAGGTTAGGTTGACCCTTACCTAAAGCTAGCCCTCACGCGCACGCTATATTCCATAATCCTAAATCAGTATGTGTTAACGTGAGACTAATTGTGCGAATGACTACCAGGCTTTGACGATGTTAGAACAAATTAGAACGTGTATAATGCAATCCTGTTAACTCGTTTATTCGTATCTAATAATAATAATCATTTCGGTATAAATATGCCATTGGGGTTAACGGATTAGGTTTAGGTTGACAGAGTGGCGGATTTATGAGGGGGGGGGGGGAGACTTCCGGCCCTTGCCACCCCCCCCCCCTTTGAAAGAAAAGTGTATTTTTGTAAATTATCCCCCTTAAAACTGATAACCTTTTTTATCTTCTTTTTTTGCTTGTGAGAGAATTTTGGAGGAATACTACACTCCCCAAAATCTGATGACCTGTTTTTTTTGTTTGTTTTTGTTTGTTTTTGCTTGTCAGAAAATTGTCTGAGATTTGTGCCCCCCCCCCCCCACCCTTTACAAAATCCTGAATCCGCCCCTGGGTTGACCCTTACCTAAAACTAGCCCTCACATTGACCATAACACTAGATCAGTATGTGTTTATGTGAGACCAATTGTGCGAATGATATACCGGGCGTTGACGAAGTTAGAACAAATTAGAACGTGTATAATGCGATCTGGTAAACTCATTTATTCGTATCTAATATCTAAACCTGATTCCCAGTTTAATTTTGTTTAACTTATAATGTGGAGCACAAAGTGTCAATCTTTATACGGTTAAAATTGCTGTTCATATGTAAAAAAATGATTTGACGAAGTGTATCCGGTCATGAAATATGAAAGAAACTAGATGAATTCTCTACCGCTCGCAGTCGAAATTCATGCCTCCGCCCTTGCCAGATCAGAAATATATCGCACATTCATGTTGATTTGTTTTAAAAATTAATTTGATTGAAAAAATTAATAAAATATTTTATCACTCTAAAGAAATTAGCTAAAATACTATTGTTACTGCAATAAATATCTGAAATGACTGCAGAGACCACTGAAGTTAAAATGTCAAACTGTGGTCAAGTTATTGCGAGAACAGTCTATTTGCAGGTATGTAACATCCTCTGTGACCTTTGACCTTTGAACCCATGACCCCCAAATCTAATCAAATCACTGTCATCCAGTTACATAGATGTATATACATGTATATCTCTTTCTCAATTGTTTGTTTCATATTGGTCGATTGCCATTTACAATCATGATATACATAGCTTTCACGTAATCGTTGTCAAAAAGTGGCTATTAAACTTCATGACTACCGTAAAAACTGTGGATAGGAACATTCGGGTAGGCTCTATATCCTTGACACAATAATTTCTCCAAGTTATGAAGTAGAATAAAGGAATTCAAAAAGGTCCGTCCACACCCACTCTGGAGACAAATAATCCCAAAACACCTTCAATTTTCTGCTCCTCTATATATATGCACCTGTTTTACGGTTACTGTAGCTTATAAAAACAAAACCGATTCATAATCGCTTTATATTACATCTATAATCATGATTCGTTCGATGTGATGCCAATTAATCGTCCACAGTATTGTGCCGCGGCGGTTTTTTGTGGAGCGGTTTTTCGCGCCATTAAGGAAACTTTATGGTAGTTCATAGCGTAGAACCAAAGCTGACATTAAGTAGCTCACTAGCTAGTTTGTAAGCGAGAGTACTCTAGTATTTATCCGCTCATTGGAAGTCTACATCACACCATCATGCTTCCTTGTATGTGTAAGCCAATCGTCCACATTCCGCTCGCTTAAGTGCCGCTTCCAAGACGGTATGTTCCCCACCTGTTCGCTCCTTCCAGATGTGTAGGATCTCCAGTGTGGATTCTTTTATGTCCAGGTGTTGTTTCCGTTTTATATTTTCATACTCTGCGTATTCAAAGCCCAGGGCATTGGCTAGAGGGGAATAAAAGTCACTCAGCAGGTTCCTCGCAATGTGCATGATCTGGTTCTCCGTCACGTAAAGATTGGGGTCTAGTCTGGAAAAAAACAAAAAAGAGAGATAAAGACGGTCTGCTGAATTATTCACATTGTTATTACATTATTATTATTATTGTTATTATTATTATGAGTATTATTATCAATATCATCATTATTATTATTTTTTTATTATTATTATTATTATTGCTATCATTATCATCATTATCACTATCGTTATCATTATCATCATCATCATCTTCATCATCATTATCATCATCATCATCATCATCATCACCATCACCATCACCATCATCATCACCATCATCACCATTATTATTGTTTTACGGTCTTTTTGAGAAGGGCGTTGTTGTTCCACTACTTCCAAGAGGACATGAACAAGCTGCATGACAACACGCAGCAATGTCCCGAATAAATACTATTACGTAAACATAAAAATGCAATATGTTCACTTAACGTATTACCAACCATCACTTATTACCGCACATCCCATCATAAGAGCGCGTATCTTTTGAATTAAGAGGACTTGAATCGAAAGGTCAACGCATCTTTACGAATTGACCTATATGCGCATGTTACCCAGCGCAACAGGCGTGTAAAGTAGCGCGCCTCACGGCGCAATAGAATTTTAATGCGCCATCCACTCAATTTGCAGTCAATTATTTAAACCTTTCACTAATATACAGAACTACCGTAACGAATCGAATTCTGAAAATTACATGACTGGAAAGAGAATATTCCATTTATCTTGCTCTCCAAATCTGATGAGATGAAACGTATTAATGGCGAAGATATAGTCGCGTTTCCAGATGGATACCAACTAGCGCATTAGCGTCTGAAGTGCGCGATCTGCATAGGTTAGTGTACAAATTATGTTTTTTTTTTTTTCTTTACAAATAATTTTCGGATTAACCATGGTGAAAAAAACCCCCTCAAATATTTCTTGTCTAGTAAATTTTCCAATTCCAAAACTAAATCTATGCTGATAATTATAAAATTTTCTACAATTTGATATAGTTTCTAACATGAGACGAAGTTGGGTTTTGGTTCTGTATTCAATTAAACTTGCATGATGAAAGTGTCCGGTATTAAAACCACATGTTTTCTGCAAAGCAAATTTACAAGGGTCTACTATTCTAACGATTCGGTAAAAACTCTGAGGATACAATGCAAAAAAGTTAATTGATATTGTTCGTCTGCATTTTCTCCTGTTATCATGTAATTTTCAAGACATTTCATTCACAGCGCTTCCTGTATTAGGAAAGGATAACGTTAAGTGTCCGGTAATAGGTTAACGCATCATACCACTTCAAAAAAATCTACATAACGTATTTCATCTTTCATAAGGAGAAAACATGGTGGATTTTCCGTTCCGTTACGGTAAAGAAAGGAGATGCTTCTACTACAGAACGATTCAAAACATTAAAGGTGTACTAGCAATTTTTATCTAGAACTCTTTAAGCTTCTTTGTATCTTGCTTATTACAAAACAGAAATAAATTTAGAGAATAACAGTGAAATTTAGAAGAAAAAAAATCCAATTCAGTTTCTTTAGAAATACAAATTATTTTCAAGCAAATTAAGTGAAACTTACTGAGGTTGATTTGGCTCCAGTGGAAGCGGTGCACTGTTATAACCATCTAATACAGATGAGGAAAAAAAAAAAGAAGACAGGTAATAGTTGTTGTAAATTTGTTGTTTTATACATTTGTTCTTGCAGTTTATGATGCTTTACCACCTGTGGCCCCGTTAGAAATGGAACCACTATTAAGATACGGGTTCTGCCCACTCACAAACAAACACAATAAAAAGGCGTGGATCTAGGAGGGGAGGCAGGGTGGGAGGCTCTGAAGGGCTCTCTGTATCGATGAAGTGGAGGATGGGGGAAGGGTGGGGGTGGGCTATGTGAGAGGTGCCCCCTTTCAAGACAGGGAGCTTTTGCATTTTCAGTCTTGAAACATCGCAATTTCAGGCCCAGAGAGTAAATATTTGCAGAATTTCCTGCCCTCATCATGATGTCATAGGTCCAGTACCTCATCGATTAGGTTATGTCTGTTTATATTTTTGGCAACTTCAACGACTTTGTATTTTATCATTGTGTACTTTTTTTAAATTTTTTTTTTTTTAGGTTAAAATGACATTTATTTGCACATGCGCAAATTGTAATACGAACTGCCTCGTTAGCCCGCACCAGTAATTCAAAGCTAATTTTGCACTGATCATTTTGCAATCACTTTTTGTACGATGTCACTCTCACATGGCACGTTCAAAGACAGCACCTACCAATTATGCCGTCCTAAACACGGCATCATTTGCTGACATTAGGACCGCGTCAGTAAATGCTATGGTCTTTTTTGCGTCATAAAAGAGTGATATTCCTTAAGCCCGGCGTCATTTGCTCATTCTAGGTCCGTGTCGACTAGCTTGCACGGTCTTTTGCGTGTCATGAAAGCTTGATATCGTTTAAAAAAAAAGTGATTGCAAAATAAACAGTGCAAACAGTACTTTTAATATCTGACGTATGGGTTGATTGCCTTTGGAGGCTCGATTAGGTCTATAGGGTTTTATAAAACGGGTTCAAGAATGTAGCCATCCTGATTGGTCATATAACATCACGTGACCGTGCAAAAAAAGTACTATCGCACGGCGGCTAATCCGAATCAAACACAAAGATTGTAAGAAAACACTATGATTGTAGAGCCGTTTTATGAAACTATTAATACATGGTTGTGAGTTCGTGCGTTAGTGTGATCCAGCAACACGCAGGTGTCTATCGTGGTGTCTAACACACTCGGCTACGCCTCGTGCGTTAGTACACCACGATAAAAACCTTTGTGTTGCCAGATCGCACTAACGCACCCCCAACCATGTATTAATAGTATACTGACGCACTCGAAATGGCACCTCGTGTGAGCCGGGCTTTAGAAAGTGGTTGCAAAATTATCAGTGCAAACAATACTTTTGATAACCGGCGTTTGGGTTAAATTCACCTTCAGAGGAATCGATTAGCGCAGGAAATGACGCAATCGAAATAACGCCTCGTGTGAGCTTTAGTCAAGCAACGGGCATTAATGAAGCAACTTCGAATATTAGCGACTTACCTAATGGTAAGTGATCATCGGCCACTGTCTGGAGTCTAGCCTTTATGAGGGCCTCTCTCAGCATATCTGCCTGGCGGTTTCTCCCGGCCCTTTGGTTCCAGTCCCGAAGCATCTGAAGTGTCCCCTGACTGGTGACGTTGTTGAATCGAAAGTTGCTTTTAATGTAGTTGCTGATGGGTCCTGAACGGAATCCCAGCGCTTTCCCAAGATTTTCGATGTGGCTTTCGTTGGTGATATCCTCAGCTACCAGCTTCAAGACCTCGTCGAACTCCAGCTCGGTTGTGCCAGCCATTCTGGATAATTAAAGGTATTAAGTTTGAGGGAACTTGAGAGAAGTTTTAAGAGAGGTGTGTAGTGTTGCACAAGACAGAAAAACCTGGAGAAAATTTGTCTGTGGGGTCACCTGGAGTCGAAGACGACTCGACGGAACCTAACAACAAGAACAACAACAGCAATGAATTTTGGAGAATTATGTCGTATAATCGCTATTTGTGTGGCAATTTTTTTGGAGAAATATTCGTTAAGCATAAATTACTGTTAACATCTCTAAAACTTTGGGCAACTACTACTTGTGACATTGGGTTTTGAACATATGAGAAAGGACACAAAATATATCAAAAGGTGTACTATATCACGTACACCTAAAAAAGCATTCTGCATTGATGCATGTGGCTTTTACATACATAGGGCCTACAAGTATATTGATAAGCTTTTAAAAGTCTTTGTTAAAGATGCCAAGCAAATCTCAGTTTGCATTTGGCTTTGTCAACAATTATTGTTTGTTTTGGTAATGAATACAACTCATTCATGTCCAGTAGGGGTGAGTTTGACAAAGAAAATCTCTCTCCTCTGCCACATTCTGTCAGCATCGCTTAAGAAAGCGACACATACATGTGAGATAGTAGAGTTCTCTTCTTGAATACTCCAGCTGGGGTAAGTTATACAGCTATTGAAAAATGTGTTTGGTTTATGTTTTACGTAAGTACATGATGGCTGATATATTTTTTTTCAGCATAATGTGAATCATTGTGTTCAATAATTCATTGTTAGTTAACTAAGTGCTAGGATTATAAAGATGTTTCAGAATGTAAACTACCCCCCGCCCCTTTTACTAGGTGTATGAACATTAAATCTTAATGCCTTGTATTTCGATATCTGAATTCAGGAAAGTTTACTGATTAATTTATTTTGTAATGATTGTCTGCTATACACAACTGTTAGGAGCCAAAAATGTATTGCGGCTAGTACTTATTTCCTTTTTAAGATTGTTAATCATGTGTATTTCTTTTTATCTTGTAGGGTTCTCGGAGGGTTTTGCAAGATGCAAAATGCTATCCTGCAATAAAAGATCCTGTAACATAACCATCATGTGTGCATTTGGTGTTCTTCGTGTCTGTGCCACTTTTTGGTGTTACATATGTATTTTGGGCACTAAAAAGCAGTGCCAATATAATGCTCAACCATAATACATATCATGAAGAGGCCTTTATACGCGGTATTACTCTTGATAAATTTCCATACCAAGCAAAGACATCCTTCCAATTGTATGCACAAATACTCTACCTGGTAAATTATTCGTCATTATACCTCATCCCCCCTTTTCTGTCTTCCTTTTAGTTCCTCTATAAATGGCATAATGCAAGACGTGAAATCCTGTGACAGTACGTGGTGAAGACGGGATGGTCTAGGCAGGGAACCCTGGTCTAGGCAACGAAAGGTGGGGGGACTGGTCTTAACATACATGTGGATATAATTTAAAATAGCAAAGAGGTAAAAAAAAAGGAAGGGTATGGAAAAGGGGTCGTATGATCTTTCACCTGTAATAAAGAATCACTATATTTTTGTTTTGTTGTGTGTTTTGTTTTTTTCTCTTTCCCTTTTCTTCTTTTGACAACCAGTGGGCTATCGTTCTGGACATGGGTTATGACAAGTTGCAAGTTCATGCAGTTTTCGGGAATTTAACCGAAATGTTGAAAAAAAACACACACACAAACAAACAAACAACCAGGCAAGTATATCGGCTTCTTATCCGTGGTGTCTGAAATGTCATTCAGAAAATGAAATAAGTTCTTAAAATTGTTGCATATTTGACAATATATAGCACCGTAATTGCCCATTAACGTGTTTTAAAGAATGTGATTATATTTTAATACTATCCTGTGATGACGGGGAAAAAAGGAGAAAAAAACGACTTACCTGTTTACTTCTTGAAAAAAAGGGATGTCTACGATGATTAGAGTATTCCTGTATGCGAAATTTACCCCTGCAAAGAAAAAAAAACCAGTTGTAAGGAAGAAATATGACCAACCGATATCGTATCCATCCGTGGATGATAATAATAATGATGATAATGATGATGATGATGATAATAATAATAATAATAGTAACAACAACAACAACAATAATAATAATAATAATAATAATGATAATAATAATAATAATAATAATAAATAAATAAATAAATAAATAACCGTTATTGTATAGCGCATATTACGTTATAAACGTCCCTATGGGCTTGCAAAATGTTTGGATATTGTTACCCCTGCCCTGTCTCCATTTATCACCAGGGTGGAGAGTGGCAAACGTGGATAAATGTCTTGCCAGAAAACGCTTGCGCCGGGCTGAGATTCGAACCCTCAACCCTTGAATTGAGAGTCAAGTGAATGAACCACTGTACCACGACACCTTCGCATGAATAATTCCGGCGTATTCCCCTGATTTCAAGGGGTTCTTACTACTAGGTACTGTGAACTAAGTACGTAGGCCTAGTAAAACATAGCCTCGTAATGATCTATGGATATTGACCGCGTTTTCTTCATTCCTCGTGGTCCTACGGGTCATGCCCGACTATTTGTGACCCTGTTGATAATGGTTCTCCAGATTGTTCTGTCTTCAGCTATACGATGAGCTGAGACGAGTGATGGGCATTTTTTTTTTCAGAAACTCTAACAGCTTTAAGTACCCATAGCAACTCAGCCATGTTTGCCTATCCAAGCGACATGCCTCATTTTAGCAGGAACTTACTTCCTCACAGGATTAATGTTGTATGCGACATACCTGCATGTAAGCATAAATTATAATAGAAAGAGCAATCCCCCCAAAATGCACAATTCTTCAGTATGCATTGATATCAGGCGGCCGGATTGGTTAGATTGTTTGTTTGCTGCCTTCTGTACGATTTGCAGTGAGACTGTAGGGTCATTGAATCCTTGAACAACGAATAGACATAATAGACCAGTTCACAAAGCTATTGAAATTTATGGATGTTTCTTTCCTGGGGACCTAGTAACGAGGTATTCCATTAACCTGTTATTAATGACTGAACGACAATAGGCCTACTTGGAATCCAGTTTGCATACATTACTTGTTGATATGTCTGACAAGCCTCTGACAAGCTTTGGGGTTGTCACGAACAACCTTTGTTTTAAAAAAAGTATGCATAAAATTTGAATGTATTTGTGAACAGGTCTATTACCTGCTATCAAACACCGCACGTTGGTCCAAAGATCAACTACTGTCCCATTTTCGAAATTTCTCTATTTTGTCATGCAAAATGAAGAACAACTCAGGAACTCTGATCGGGCTGTAGCCATATGAACAACGGGTCAGGTCAACCATAGTCAACGGGCCGGGAATTCCCCCTTTTCTGTTGAATCCGGCATGTATATTATCAAGGAGGTTCAAACAGATAAAGTCATAACAGACAGCTTCACGTTGAAGGAGTTTTGATGCCGCCACAACAAACATGACAAATATGCGCTCTCCGAAGACATAATTCTTCCAAACGAGGAAACAAATTAAATCACCAAAATACCAGATTTGCGATGAAAATTTCTTGACTGGCCGCGTGTGCCCACTACTTTGGTTGGCTATATTTCCTAGAGCCGTCTTTCACGATATGAAATTTAATAATCAGAATTAAGCGAAAAGGTGTTAAAATTGCCCTTAAAGAGGCATACATGACACTTTTAAGGCTATATATCTCAAACAATTTTTCATCCTGAGGCAGGGGAATTTCAGACTGAATCAAAATTATTTACACTGAAACTGCACATTCATTTTCTGTGTTTTGTCGATTTATGTATTTAACTGCGCATCGTAAACATTCAAATGTCAAAACATCTCTAAATCTTTCCCGTTTACTTTGGCGGCATCAGACATCGACGTCAAAGAATCAAGGCAGTATATTAATTCAGTTGTACATCCTTTATAATCTTCCAGGTGCAGGGGCGGCGCCAGGGTATTTTGATAGGAGGGGCAAGACGACCTAAAGATGACGTCATATTTTTTCTCCATTAAATAACAGGGGTAATATAGAGTTATATGTTTAAGACCTCTCTTTTTAATACTCCTCTTTCTTCTTTCTTCCCTTTTCTTCTTTTTTCTTCTTCTTTTTCTTCTTTTTTTCTTTTTTTTTTTTTTTTCACTACTTGAAAAATCATAGGGGGGCGGTCGCCCCCTCTGCCCCCCCCCCCTGTAGCGCCGCCCCTGTCCAGGTGTTTGCATTAATTATCGTTAGTTTGAACCTCCTTGATATTATGTACATGTATTTTGTTACAACATTCACGGTGCGTTTCGTATACCCGGACTTTGCACGTTGCCTTCTGTGCTTATGAACTTTATGTACGTGGAAATAGGGAAGCGGCTCATAATACATGTAGTCCTTTGATAATAAATTGTGCAAATCTATTTCAAACAATCTAACCTTTGTACTACATTTCTCCGATGTAATGGATAACCCATCTGTAATCTAAGTCATGCACTAATCTCTTTCACCCCCCCCCCCCCATCCCGGTCCCCGGTTTCAAAGATATGGTGAAGTAAAATAAGGTTTGTAGGTTTTTTATATTGTATTTTTCTTGTTTCTTTTCTCCTTTATATGTCATCATACCTCATTTAATCTCTTCCTGCAAGCAACAATACAAAACAAAATACAAAACGAAACGAAACAAAAATAGGTAGGCTTATATGAACATTGAAATTCTACACTGAACTATATAGCGACGAGTATAACTTCAGGTTATGTACCCTTAATCACAGTATTCTTCTGCAGTGGCTGGCTTTCACAATACCCCTAGCTGGTCAAAGAATGGTAGATTCTGTAGCAAACATCATTGTCATCCAGCTTTTTGTCTCCATTCCTACACATGTACAGGCACTCAACCACGGAAAAGCAGGTCAGTGATACAATCGTGAAGCAATAACACCCGTGTTGTGTATATGCACAGGGCAGGTATAGTTTGACCGCCGTGGTATACGCATCAAGCTTCAGTCCCGTGTACTCAAAATGAATGCTACACTTCCGTGTTTGCATCTGGCTATATGATATATCATTTCTTATAAGGATAATGATATTTCCTATAAAGATATAACAGTAAATTTATAGAATGTAAATCGTGATTCCCCTTTGATAACAGCGCTTGGTTAAGTAACATATTCATCAGTTCATACACAATTTCAGATGATCTCCCATGTAATACATGTAGTACATAAATATCTGTACTACATATACTACTTGCATGCCTTGTACATTAATTTGAACACTATTTTTGCTGGCGAGCTTGAATGTACATACAGATCCAATAAAACAGACCGTAAAATCAAATGTGTGATATGTGGTACTTACCTTTGCAATGTGCATCGATATAGTCGCAATACTAGTTTCACACATGCATATGTATGGTGGGGAAGCAGTCTTACATTGCATTTGCACGTTACATCCTGTGTTTGATAAATAATTCTCGATCCGGATATGTGCATTTCATCACTGCTGGTAAGTCGTTGTTTGTATGTATGATTGCATCTGTAGCGTATCGTTAAGTGAGTCAATAACTTTCATAGTATTTACATGTATGTTGAGCGTGTATTGAAAGGCGGTTGGGTTATATATGTATATGTTACCGTATAGTTGAAGTATAATGTATGCCTATAATATCATTTACATGTACCGCGATACAGAATAGGTTTCAGATATAGTCCACATAATACATGCAGTTCAAATGTCATTCGCATCCCAGAAGGAAAAACCAGTTGCAACCGGACCAGTTGAACCAGTTAAATTCCAACTGGTAACTCTGGAAATTGAAACATCGGTATAACTGGTCTAACTGGTCTAGTTAAAAGTGAACTGGTCAAAAACCAGTTGGAGATTTCAACTGGTATTTTTAACTGGTCTTGTAACTGGTATTTCCAACTGGTCTTACTGGTGCTTTCCCAACTGGTGTTTCCAACTGGTCTTACTGGTGCTTTTCCAACTGGTGTTTCCAACTGGTCTTACTGGTGCTTTTCCAACTGGTGTTTCCAACTGGTCTTACTGGTGCTTTCCCAACTGGTGTTTCCAACTGGTCTTACTGGTGCTTTTCCAACTGGTGTTTCCAACTGGTCTTACTGGTGCTTTTCCAACTGGTGTTTCCAACTGGTCTTTCTGGTGCTTTTCCAACTGGTGCTTTTCCAACTGGTGTTTCCACCAACTGGTCTTACTGGTCTTACTGGTGTTTCCAACTGGTCTTACTGGTATTTTCCAGGGTCAACTAGAAACTTCCATTTGGTTTCTTATATAGCAAGATCAGTGTAATACACTTGTGATGATGGTTAGTGAATTACTCTTTCTGTTGTTATTTGAAATATGTAATGCAAAATCATACATTTTTATTGTGAAATATTTTACACAAATATCTAGAATAAATATTCAAACAAAGAAATAAGATTGCATTTGTATTTCACTTTAAATGTTGATTTCTCTAGAAAAAATAGCAAATATGCAAATGAGGTAAAACCAGTTGATCAACTGGTCTAACTGGTCAAAAACCAGTTGGAAATTCTAATTGAAACAAAAACTGGAATTAAACCAGTTGACCATATCTGGAAACTCATCTTGCTTTATCGATTGACAATAATGATAACAACAACAACAACAACAACAATAATAATAATTATTATAATGGTAATGATAATGATGATGATGATGATAATAATAATAATGATAATGATAATAATGATAATAATAACAGTAATGATGATGATGACAAAAGTAGTAATAATGTCTTTGTTATATCAGAAGTATCCCAGAATAAAATTGCCAGCCGGAGTTTACTCAATCATCAACTGGTTTAACTGGAAATATGGCCATTGTTTAATGGACAGTTACACCAGTTGGATCAAAAATAGTTCAACTGGTTTTACTACTTTTACTACTTTTTTTTCAACTGGAATCCAATTGATATAACTGGTTTCCAGTTGATTTTAACTGGTCCAGTTAAAAATCAACTGGACCAGTTAAAATCAACTGGAAACCAGTTAAATTTTCTTACTGGTCTAACTGGTTTTTCCTTCTGGGATGCCTCATAATGTGTTCTTCGCATTATGTGCATGCGGAGAATGATGTATGTGTAGTTCATACTGTGCTATTCATTAGGATTGTATCATGGACTGTATACATCAGTGATCAAGGCAGTAGTACTATGGTGGTGTCACACCTTGGCGTTTTAGCCAGCGTATGCCCGACGTATCAACATTTCTCTAAAACGTCGGCATACGCTGAACTTTGATTTTTTTTTTTCAACTCTGGGCGTGTACTTAGCGTATTCATAACGAGTTGGACGTATACATAACGTATTAGTAACTTATATAGAACGCTTTGTTAACTTATAAGTAACGTATTCCAACGAATGCTTAGCGTATTGCCGGCGTACACAACTTATGCCCAACGATAGCCTAACTTACGCATAGCGTATCGCTGACGATCACGTGTCGTAGCCTATAAAAAGGCTATATATATATATAGTTGGTGATAATAGTCAAAATTGACTGATTGCCATAAAACACTAATCAACAACAACAACAACAACTATTCAAATCATAACCGCACTATACATCACCGTATCAACACCACCGCCATGCCGAAGAACACTTCGAAGAACGCTGCCAAGAAGTCCCCTGGCCGTGGGCGGGGGCGTGGACGTGTCTTCATGAGTTCTGATGGGTTCCTCCTGTGAACCCCATTTTTATATACCAATTCCTCTAAACGTTGTCAATACGTCATTATACGGTAGCTGTAAGTTAGAAACACGTTCAGTAAGTTTTGTGATCGTCCGGAGCACGTCAAATACGTCTTCATACGTCAATATACGTTGGAGTCAAGTTACACATACGTTCAAAGCACGTTACTCATAGGTAAGAAGTAAGTTTTGGGGTACGCTAGACTATATCTCGACGTATTTCGACTTATGAGTAACTTACGAGTAACGTGTGTGAACGTGTGTCAACGATCGCGTAACTTACCTACAACTTATGGCCCGCGTATGCGGGACGTATGAGCCATACGCTGGCATACGTCGAAAAATTTTGTGCTTGCACAAAATTTTTCGACGACCTCGCCGTATGACGACGTATACCAGCGTGTTTTAGCGTGCTCTTAACGTATGCAAAACTTACCTGTAACGTATTCGACGTACGCCAGCGTATTCGCCAAATTCCTCATACGTCTGGCATACGCTGGCTAAAACGCCAAGGTGTGACACATGCCTTGGTCCGCCCTTATTCTAAACTCCGGTTTAACTTAAACATTTTAACCCCAGATCGATGGTTAAACCGCGGTTTGTTTTTTGGTATGGTTCAAAAGTCCCGACCAAAATCACTTGGTTTTAATAGAAGCAGAAAAAAAAAGGTGTGAGGAAAATCGGACAAATAGTTTAGAAAGTTATGATATTTTTAGTGGCTTGAAAAACAGGGGAAACAATGAAAATCACTAGACAAATTGGCAACTCAGTGTGATATCATTGGTATACACATCTCACCAACAATATTCATATAAAAAATATGAATATGATTTATTCCTGACTTGAACCAATTTAATTTATAGTAGTATGTTTTTGTATTTATACAGTAATATCGATAGAGTAAATAATTTTATGTAAAAATCATGAAAATAAGATTTGTCAATACAATTTACATACAAAAGTGAGTGATTAAGGAAAAGTAACGTTTTGAAAACAAGATCAATATTTTGAAGTTAATGAAATATTTTGAACATGTTTATACATGCAAAAACATATTATTATAGACATAACTTGGTTCAAGTTGTATGAAAATCATATTCTTGGATAAAAAATGAGAATTTGTTTTATGAATATGAACAAAATAATGGGTCAGTTGTGTCCCAATGACATCACAAACCCATGACTGAGTTGCCAATTTGTCTTGTGATTTTCATTGTTTCCCTAATTTTTCATGCCACTATAAAAAATCATAACTTTCTTGTTAGTTGTCCGATTTTCCTCAAACCTTTTTTGATCTGTTGGTCTGATTGTTCTGCTTCTTTTAAAACCACGGTATTTTTTTTACTGGCCTTCCCCTTTAAACTCCGTCTAAACCTGCCATTTAAACCGAAGTTTTTGAAAATTCCATGGAACTCCAGTGTTAATCCAGTCTATAGGCCTAAGTGTTGTTTAACTTTCTACATAAGTTTAGACTGGAGTCTAAGTCATTTTTTTTTTATAATTAAAGTCTGGTTAAACTTAGGCTAGAGTTTAAGTTGAAACGGGATTTAGAAAACGGGCCATAGTCGATTTTGTGTCGTTTATATCTATGAAACATTATTCTAACAAACCTTTTCCTTACAGCCTTGCTTCTGCTGCATGCATTTCCCTATCTCCTTCTGTATACTGATCTCACTGTTTTCTGCCCCCAACCAATGGTGGCGGAGCTTTGGTCGATAGATAGAGAAGAAACTGGCACCATTCTTGAGGGCACCAATGTAAATTAATATACTATCGAGGGGCAAGGTGGAGGGGGTCGTATCGGCTTCTGTGCACCTCACCTTTCCCCCTTCTCTATTTTTTTCTTCTACTCTCTCTTCTCTCTTATTTGTGCTTCATCTTGTGTATTAACACCAATCATTTTCCCTGTGCCATATCACTACAGAACCTTTTGAAAAGTCCTCAATTGAACATATTTCGCTGTCTTAATTGCATCTTAATTTCTTTCAGTAAATGTGACACGCTATGGAGGGGATTCCTGACAAGAAACTCCTGGCTATAGCTAAAGCCATCGGGAACAACGACAAGCTTCTGGAGCTTGTACTTGAGTTGGGCTTCAGCTACGTCGATTTCACTAACTTCAAAGCGACCAATCACAGCGGAGGAGAAGTCTCATCATCTGGGACGATCTCGATGTTGTTTACTTGGAGGGAGAGGACCAGGAGGGGTGATCAGGTGAAAGAGCTGTTCACTGCCTTGGACACGGTGGGACTAGTTGAGGTAGCTGAGGAATATCTACCAGAAGCTGGTAAGCAAAGCTAATAACAATGGTAATGACATGTATATAGAAATTGAATATCATCAGTATAAAAAATGCTCTTCCGGAGGGCCAGCTATATGATTATCATTACACCAGCATTGCTACATGATATACTTCTATAGGTCGAGAGGGATTGGTGTAGGTAAAACATCAATACCACTATTCTCTCCCAACGATGTGGCCTGCACCTGAGAAAGGTTCGAACCCAGGATTTCTCGTATGTCTGTCAAGAGTATTCACTATATATGTTATATACCACAGTGTTCTTACAAGCTGTATTTCATAATTACATGGCAAAGACAATAGAAAGTGCCTTATACCTATTGCAAAACATGGCTCTCTTTATTCACTTATTTTTTCATCTTGTCAGAGGTCAAGTGTAAAGATAACTTAGAAGTGGACCATTTTAGATCTTGAAGTATTGTTGACAAGACCCACGCATGAAACTAATCATTCCCTTAATGGGAAATGGAATGGAAAAAAAAAAGAGAGGCTGGGTTTTAAGTATTAAGATTATCGGTTAGTGTGCATGTATATACATGTATTAACGTGCCCCTTTTCAATAAAGCCCCCCTGTTTACATTTAAAAGAATATGGAACACTTTGATCATTACATCCGTGCTGGCCTTTTGCAGATACCCGATTTGCATGTGAAATAAGTTTATTATGTGATACTTCGAAGAACTCCTGTTCCCATCTTTCTACAATTTTGTAACAGAGGGATTGACTGTGGAATCGGTGCATCCTTCACCTTCAGAAGAGGGGAACACCTCTACGAACCAGGCAGAACCCGTTAGCAGGTATGTATGAACTATAAAATAAGTATATATATATGTATATAAGTATACATATATATATATATATATATATATATATATATATATATATATATATACATATATATATATATATATATATATACATATATATATATATATATATATATATATACTCTAAAACTTTTCATTTTAAGACAAATAAGTTGTTTCCATATTTGACTAAATTTGGGTGTCCTCTTTCAGTATCTTTCTTTTTTTTCAGAAATATGTTTCCGAAGTATATGTTTTATTATAGAATTCTACATTATATTTTCTTTAAAGTACAAATCCACATAATACTTTTAATAGAATGCTACATTATATTTTCTTTCAAGTACAAATACTTTTATAATACTTTTTCTCTACTTCATTGCCCCTTTTAAAAGGTTTTATTCAAACCGTATTATGCACGAAAGTGAAGAGCCGCAAAATAATAATATACAAGGCATGTAAATTACTTGAAATAGACATCAAGAATTTAAGAAAGCATTAATTAGCAACCATACATATTTATTCCAGGTGATTGAATATTTTTAATAGCTTGGTCCCACATGTTTATAGCGATTCCCGATTATTATTATTAAAAACAAAAACAAAAACAAAAAAAAAAAACTTTTTCTTACTCGAAGTTGTAGCACATGATATTCTTTTAAACGAGTCTCTTGCCTAAACACCAATTATTTGTTATATTAAGGGATTAAAATTGATAAGTAAATTACGAGTATTAAATGTGGATCACCGAAGGATGGAGGCTTAGGCTCAGTTGTTAGAAATGCCGGTAATTGTATAAGGATAATTTATTCAATCTGCAATCAGAAGAAAAACCAGAAACAGAGAAGTAAGCTGTATATCAATATTAACCAACTTGATCTATCAGTAAATTTCTAGTAACTGTTCTCTTAGATAGCTTGCTTGCCTTGTGTGATTTAAAGCATGTATTATCTCCTGACCAGTTCACAAATAAATTCCTTTAAGTCAGAAATCTAGTGTATATTGACTAGTTCTTTGTGTTATGTGAATTAAGAATAGTACGTGTATCATCAAAGCAATTAACCTCTTGCCTTTAAACGTCTGTTAAACATGAACATTCCTTGTATGAAACCAAAGAAATTCTTAGTTTAAAACATTTATAGATACTTATTTCTAATGCTCCCTTTAAATAAAAGCATGCATCTGTAATCCCTTTAGAACTGCATTAGCTTAAATTAACACATACACAAATACCTGCCATATTCCTTGACTCTAATAATAAACTAAAGCTAAATTTACTCTTTGACTCTGAGTTTTTTGAAAACAAATTTCCATTTTCCAAAAGCTGAACTAAATTCCTTTCATTTAGCGAAACACATCACCTTATCATTTAACTGCATGCGCCCTCTCCATTCGCACGCTAAACAAACTCATTAACATAATCTATCCCTTTACTTTCACTATAGGCTTTCTGTACACATATGCATTCATAAGACATTCATAATGCAACTTACTTCTTGTGCGGCATTCTAACGTCTAATAAGACAGAATTTGGAACAAATCGTTCCCCAAAAGTAGAAATTTACTTTCATCAATGACTGCTGACGGCAAAGTGCGTTAACCTGGTCTGGTTTCTTGGAAAGGTCAAAGAAAAAAGGAAAAAATAGGTTTGCTCGGCAAACCATCCTCCTCCTGGCCAAAAAGGAACAAGGTTAACACTCTCTGACCAAATAATGCTAATTAAAAGTCTTATTCATCTTCGTAACCTTCAGACGGGTAGATCACCACAATCTTTGTGATAGGTCGCTTGTATTCAGAGTCTTTAGTTTTGACTAAAGTTTTTCACAGATCTGACCTTACCGTCATCTCCAGGGTACACTTGAGTTATGCGTCCTAGTGTCCATTTACCCCGGACGGCATTCGGATCAGCGACCGACACGACATCGTCCACTCTGATGTTGCGTCTGTCGACATTCCACTTCCTTCTGGGCACAAGCAGTGGGAAGACGTCGCGAAGCCAGGCTTTCCAGAATGAATCAACGATCCTTTGGACCAATTCAACACGGTGACGGGGATTCTTGGTCACTCTGAAAGGCCCCTGTGGCACTTGGCTAGAAGCTCTACCCAGCAAAATGTCATTTGGGCAGATATATGATCCATCATCTGGGTCTGTGGGAATCCTCCCGATCGGGCGTTGGTTAATCAGATTTGCTATTTCTTGAAGACATGTGTAGAGCTCGAAAGGGGCGAGGCACTGTTCCTTGATTGCTTTCTTCATCGCTAACTTGCAGCTCTTCACCAGAGCTTCCGCACAGCCGTTATGATGCGGAGCCAATGGCGTAACAAATTTCCATTCAGTACCCCTTTCAGCACAGAACTCCTTCAGTTCATCAGCACTCCAGCCTTCTACCATTTCTCGCAGCTCCCTTTCCGCTCCTACAAACTGCTTCCCATTGTCGCTGATCAAGCAAGCTGGTTGGCCTCGAACTGCAAAGAATCTTCTCAACGCCTGTAAGAACTCCATGGATGAGCAATCAGGGGCAACCTCCAAGTGGACTGCTCGTGTGTTGAGACATGTAAAGATAATACCATAGTACTTTGCAGTTTTGTTACGTCCTACTCTCACTGGTATAGGTCCGAAGTAATCGGTTGAGGTATTGTAGAACGGTGGCGAGAAAGGCATCATTCTTTCAGTTGGCAATCCGGACATGAACTGAGTTTCCGCTTTCTTTTCCATTTCACGGCAGGTCACACATTTGTACTTGACAGATTTAGCAAGGCGGTGTACTCCAGGAATCCAGTACTT
Organism: Heliocidaris tuberculata; assembly: GCA_025618425.1. Classification (NCBI taxonomy): domain Eukaryota; kingdom Metazoa; phylum Echinodermata; class Echinoidea; order Camarodonta; family Echinometridae; genus Heliocidaris; species Heliocidaris tuberculata. The sequence continues at coordinate 18,836,701 of CM046833.1, forward strand.
CATCCGAATTTTTGCTGCTGTACTAGCTACTCCACCATGACCTTGCTGATGATAGTAGCGGGTGATGAGTTTAGCGACATGGTGATCATTCGGGATCAGAGATGGATGTCTTGTTTCATAAGACAGTCTACACTTATCCGCTCTGCCTCCAACTCTGATGATATCCTCCTTCAGATATGGACTCAAAGCTTTGAATTCACCAAGCTTAATGCGTTCATGGAGTGACTTCTGTGCTTCGCTGACCCAGAACAACTCAGCACGATCCAGTTCAGTTGTGGTGAGTGGACCGTCCTCCTTGGTCACTTGATCAGCATGCAGCTTACATCTAGATTTCAGATTCCGGACAAATCGTTGAACATAGGCTGTGACTCTGATCAGTCTTCTCCATGATGAGAATTTCTCACAGCTGATGACTTCAGAGCATGATGTTTGTAGCACATGCTTCAACTTCCTTCTTTCCTCATCACCATCAGCTTCTTGTACAGGTAGTGATCTATCTTCTGGCCATTCTTCAGTGGGCTTGCACAGGAACTCAGGTCCATGTTCCCACTCCTTGCCCATATCTATAACTGATATGCCTCTTGAGATCTTGTCAGCAGGGTTTACTTTCCCAGGTACATATCTCCAGTCCTCCGGATTGGATGCACTTTGGATTTCGCCGATTCTCGCCGACACAAATGGCTTGTACATCCTGGATTGACTGTGAATCCATGCTAGTGTGATGAGACTGTCTGTCATGAAGACTGTTTCCTGCAGCTCAAAACTGATCTCTTCCTTCAATGCAGTAAAGAGCCTTGTGGCCAATACGGCTGCTTGGAGCTCTAATCGTGGTATTGACAGCTTCTTGAGCGGGGCTATCCTAGATCTGGCAGCCACAAATCTTGTTGTAAAGCTGTTATCTTCTAGCTTCCATCTAAGATATGCACATGATCCAAAGGCTGCTTCTGATGCATCAGCAAAATGCACAACATTGGATTCTCCACAGCTCCTTCAGGTGTGAGGCAACGAGGGAACTCAACATTATTCAACTGTTTCATCTCCTCAAAGAGTGTCTGCCACTTATCTTGCTCATCAAGTGGAAGCTCGTCATCCCAGCTGACACCAAGCTGCCATAGCCTCTGGATTCCAATTTTTGCTCTCACCATGAATGCACCAGCAAATCCGATTGGGTCGAAAACTCGAGCTATCTTGCTCAAGATCTTTCGTTTTGTCCATTTCCTTTCACTGCTGACTGATTTCTCAACTCCTTCTTCAGCCACCTTGTAGGAGAATGAATCTCGTTCAGGATTCCATGTAACTCCTAGCACCTTTTCTTCAGACAACTTCTCTAGCAGGTTCGTCTCGGTTTCATTCTGACTATCAGGTCTCAGAGTTTTGTTTGACATCCAGCCCTTGACAGGAAAGCCTCCATCTCCCAGAACTTTGTCAATATCATTAGTCAGCTGAACGGCCTCTTCCTCAGTTGGTGTAGAGAAACAAACATCATCCATATATGTACTCTCCTTTAAGATTTGAGCTGCTTTGGGATGTTCTTCCTCTGCTTCTTCAGCCGTTCTTCTCAGTGCGATTTGGGCCATCGCAGGAGATGGTTTATCTCCGAAGGTGACCACCAACTTGATGTAGATGTCTGGCTCTCTATCAACTTCTAGATCGCGCCCAAGGTACCTATGTACATGCTGATCAACTACTGGCACCTTGATCCGATGATACTTTTTTGATATATCACCACAGACTGCAACATAGTGGTCATGGAACTTCATCAGGACTCCAAATAGGGGATTCAACAAGTCCGGTCCTTTGTGCCAGTATTCGTTTAGAGAATGGCCTTGAAATCTGGCTGATGAGTTGAATACTATGCGCACAGGGGTGCTTCTCTTTTCAGGTCTTACGACTGCATGATGTCCAATATAATGGACAGGACCTGAATACTGTTGAATCTCTTCTTTGGACAACTTGCGTGCGAATCCCATCTCAACCAGCTGTGTCATCTGATCTTGATAAGCTTTAGCATGGTCTGGGTTTTTAAGCAGCCTCCTTTCGGTTGCTTCCAACATCTTCTCTGCCAGCCAATAGTTATCTGGAAGATTCTCCGGGTCTCGTTTCCAAGGATACGAGATTTTCCACTGCTTTCCGTCTTTGACACAGGACCTGTCGATGAGATCATACTCCTCTTTATCCGCCTTGGTCATTCCTGTGTGTCTACATTGACAATCACTGCTCCTGACACCCAGTGATTCTGTAGTCCAGAAACTGGTTAGATCCACAGGTTTGGCTATCTGTACATGCAACACTGTACTGGGGTGCATCCTGTCATGGGGCATTGTCCCCAAGATAACCCAGCCAACAGGTGAGTGACGAGCAGTGAAGTTGTACGACTCCTTTGATTTACCTCCATGAAGCTTCGGGTGATCACTGCCGACCAACAGATCAACTGCTCCACCATGCCTGTTTATAAGTTCCCTATCTAGGTTTAGTTCATTGGCTGCTGATTCCAGATGGGCTTCTGATACATTGTCTATGTCACTAATATATGGCATTCCAATCACAGTGACTGAGACAGGTTGTCTTCCTCCCAGCTCTCTGATGCTCACCCTGTACTTCTTGGTTGTAACCTCTTCTAGAACTCCTCCTAGCTTAGAAATGACAACTGTGATTTCTTTCCCTTCTAGTTGCAATTCGTCAGCAAGTGACTGTTTGATGATTGACACTTGAGCACCACAATCCAGCAACATATTACACTTCTTCCAACTGCTCTGATTGGATACTTCGACTGTCAACACTGGAAGAATTGCTTCCTTTGCTCCAACACAGGCAACACCAACTTCCTTAACATTCGGTGGGTTATGCAGTAGAGGATGGTGGTAATACTTGCATTGTTCACCATTCACCTTTTCAGAACAGCGCCGTCGTCTTTTACAGGTGGACATCCTATGACCATTTGTTGCTTTCTTAAGGCAACTAAAGCATGCTTTGTTCGCTTTGACCAATTGCATTCTGTCGTTGTATGGCTTTGATAGAAACACTGTGCATTGGTCAGTCCAGTGAGAATCATCGCTGCAAATCCAGCATCTGTCAAATTTCTTTTCCTGTTTGTTGTCACCTTGGCTGGATCCTTTGGCCACAACGTTAACACTTGATTTCACTTCCCCTCTGACCGGAGCTGCTGACCTCATTCTTGCTTTCAACTCCAAGGTGAGGAACTGAAGAAATCTTTCAAAAGTAGCAGAAGCTTCTCCTGACTCTTGTTGTCTAAACCAGATCTTCCTATCTTCAGGTGTAAGCTTCTTCTCCATGATAGCCAGCATGTGGCTGTTATTCATATCATTCTCCTTCCCTATTTCTTTAAGCACATTGTAACTTCTGCGTACTATGTTCACAAATTCACAAAAGCGATCATCTTCACCTGGTTTCAGGGAGCGAAACTTGGTAATGTCGTTAATGATAGCATCAGCGACCAACCTTGAATCTCCATACACCATATCCAATTGCTCCCAAGCTGCTGTATAGTCTCTTCCGATACCTTGAATCATCAGTGGTTTCCCTTGGAGGCATGATCGCAAGATCATTAGAGCATCTCTTTCATCAAATACTTCACCCAGAGCATGCTGGAAATCAGCTTTGAATATGCAGTAGTCTCGCACATTCCCGTTAAAGGTGGGCATTTTCGGTTTTTCCATCTTAAACATAGATCCCACTCTCTTGACTTCACGGGTTGATGTTTCATTACTTGCTTCTGGACTGACTGGACGACAAGCCAACTTCTCTTGCGGTGTTGGTGATAAAACATTCCTTTCTGTCTCACCTCGACAGTAATCTCTGAAAGAGATCTGATTTTGAAGAAAGGACTGCTGGCATTCTTCCATCCATCTCTCTTCCATCTCATAGTCATCGTCATTTTCAATAAGCTCAGAAAAAGATTCATGCTTATCCTGCAAATCGTCATAAGCCAGCAGGTACGTATCATCGACCTCCTGCACCTCTGAGATAGGCCGGCGTCCCTCTATCAAGCTCTGTAAAGCACGTCCAATTCTTGTGAGCTTGCCCTTTGCACCTCGACGTAGGTGACGCTGACTCTTCAGAAGATCGGCCTTGGTCGCAGGAGTCTCATTGGTGGTAGACCCTTCCATGTCTCCGTCACTTCAGATCCCTGATGAAGACGTTACAGCTTCTGATCCGTCTCCGCGATAAGAAATTGAATTTAATGGATCACCGAAGGATGGAGACTTAGGCTCAGTTGTTAGAAATGCCGGTAATTGTATAAGGATAATTTATTCAATCTGCAATCAGAAGAAAAACCAGAAACAGAGAAGTAAGCTGTATATCAATATTAACCAACTTGATCTATCAGTAAATTTCTAGTAACTGTTCTCTTAGATAGTTTGCTTGCCTTGTGTGATTTAAAGCATGTATTATCTCCTGACCAGTTCACAAATAAATTCCTTTAAGTCAGAAATCTAGTGTATATTGACTAGTTCTTTGTGTTATGTGAATTAAGAATAGTACGTGTATCATCAAAGCAATTAACCTCTTGCCTTTAAACGTCTGTTAAACATGAACATTCCTTGTATGAAACCAAAGAAATTCTTAGTTTAAAACATTTATAGATACTTATTTCTAATGCTGCCTTTAAATAAAAGCATGCATCTGTAATCCCTTTAGAACTGCATTAGCTTAAATTAACACATACACAAATACCTACCATATTCCTTGACTCTAATAATAAACTACATGTACTTATACTCAAATGATTCCCTGTCTCCTGTCTGTTATGCTTTTATCAATACATAAACGTGATAACCTCTAAACCATCATGCTTTTTGCACAAATTCAACTAATAGGAGACTATGCAAGTTCCTTTAGATTTCAACAATCCTAGTTAACTTCATCCATAATATTAACTCATATTTCACCATAATTAACTGCTAAATTTACTCTTTGACTCTGAGTTTTTTTAAAACAAATTTCCATTTTCCAAAAGCTGAACTAAATTCCTTTCATTTAGCGAAACACATCACCTTATCATTTAACTGCATGCGCCCTCTCCATTCGCACGCTAAACAAACTCATTAACATAATCTATCCCTTTACTTTCACTATAGGCTTTCTGTACACATATGCATTCATAAGACATTCATAATGCAACTTACTTCTTGTGCGGCATTCTAACGTCTAATAAGACAGAATTTGGAACAAATCGTTCCCCAAAAGTAGAAATTTACTTTCATCAATGACTGCTGACGGCAAAGTGCGTTAACCTGGTCTGGTTTCTTGGAAAGGTCAAAGAAAAAAGGAAAAAATAGGTTTGCTCGGCAAACCAAAATGATTCATGTGTAAATCTTATGTTTTGGGGTGTTTTTTTTGCATAGTGACAATACAAATGTTGGTTCTAACTCCTAATATAAAACTTACCTAGTATAAAGTGAGGCTATTAAAAATTACTAAATGTAATCATTTAGTGGTAAACTGACTAAATAAGATAAATAGATTTAAAATGCAATGGGAAACAGATGAACAATAACATACTCCTCCACCTGGCATTATGATTCAAATTTATTATCTTTTATTTTTCATTTTTTTAACCCATTGCCTAAGGGAACCGGGTGTTTCCTGTATTAAGCCTATAGGAATGAGAACATTCAGTAGTCAACAGGTTAATCACTGAAACTCTTTGAATTCTGAAATAGACTTTCGAATTTATTTTATTGGTTTGACACACCCATCAAGTAGTACTCGACTGAAATGGTTTCCAAAGCAGTATCAAATGAGGATTTTCGGCTTGTTTTCCTTCTTGAATTTGGGCTATTACTCATATTAAAGGACAAATTGTTGAATATTAGTTACTGCCCCTGTGCTTAAAAAGAGAGATATCTGTCTCATTATCTACTTATCTAATTCCTGCCCTTCTCCGTGTTATTGTGGTTAAGGTATTTTGTTCTAGTGGATAAGTTACCGGACGATGAAGCCCATGGCACGGAATTGAAACCCCTGGACATGTCACGGCATTAATGTCCTTTGGGAAGACATAAATCAAACTGATTATGCCACTCTTCGGTCAGATGACGTAAATGGGAAGGCCTGCTCGGTAGGAAGAAGTTCCTTGAATGCTTGAGCGCTTTATCAGGATAGCTCGGCTAAAGCCTGAGAACTCTTTATGATTCTAAGACCTTTAGGAAAGATAGTATTGACATTGATCGTTTATTTATTACAATAATTACAATATACAAGTTGGATTTCGAGCACAGATAAAAATACAAAAGAAATACATAACAGTGGTCGACAATAAAGGCAACATAAGCACGTTAAAACTATATAAAGTCTGTGTGGTACGTAAATGTACAATAACAAAATACAAATTATGTCGCAATAACAAATCAAATGAATAGTTGAGTAATTGAACAACCAATGACGTATATTAACTTTGGAGGGAAGTAAAATAATAAAAGAACCCTAGGAGACGCAGGTCAGAGTCAATATGCATTGACATTATAAGCTTAAGGTCTAAATAGAGAAAATGAGTGGCGGTACAATATGTGTTATGGAAGATGTATTCTTCTAGCGAAAACCGAGAGTAGAATTCCAAAGTCTTGCACGAGAGAAGATAAGAAGAAGAAGAAGTTCAAGTTCAAGTTCAAGTTCAAGTTCAAGTTCAAGTTCAAGTTTTATTTCAAATTCCATATAAAAGTACATTTAACAGTGATTGAATACATATACATACAATGCAAGGGAAAAGGGACATTGAATAAAAGTAAGTACATGCAAATCAGAATTTACAGAGAAATCGTAATAATTGATGAGGAATTAGGGTATAGCCAAAAAAAGCCAAGTGGCTTGTCGAGTAGGCTACCCAAATGGTAGAAGACAATATTATAAAATTAATAGAAATAGAACCAGATTCATGTAAAATTATTAAAATATACTAGAAATATTACTAGAATAAAGGATAGATCCCACACAAACCCTATACAATGCAGTTAGACATTTAAAAAAAGATTAACAATATCAAACTGTCAGCAAATATTTCTTAAGCTTTTGTTTAAAAAGATTGAGTGTCTTGCAAGACCAAATTTCAGTTGGCAGACTATTCCATACTACAGGTGCATAATGTCGAAAAGACTGAAGGGTAAAATTTTTAGTTGCAGGGTACAAGTGATATTTATACTTATTTCTTGTATTGTAGTTATGTAAGTTAGAATTTTTCTTGATCATACAAGATATTGAATTATGAAGAATATTTTTTTCATTTTTAAATATCAGAATTGCACACTGATAGTCATTTATGTTAAATACAGTAAGTACATTGAGTTTAACAAATAAATCTTTAGTGTGGGCCAAACGATGTGAATGTGTTCATATTCTGACTGCTCTTTTCTGGAGGAGGTATAAAGGTTGCAATTTCGAGCGATAGGTATTAGCCCAAACCACATTACAATAACTTAGATAGGACGAAATTAATGTGTTATACAGAGTAAAAAGAATATGTTGAGGAAGAATGAGACGAAGTTTGCTGATAACACCAACATTTTTAGCTACCTTGTTTCTTATTGTATAAATATGGTCAGTCCAGGACAATTTCTCATCTATGACAACACCTAAAAATTTTGTGTGATGGACACGTTCTATGACTTTCTTATTCATTTTAATTTGAAAATTATCCAAAGATTGTTGAACTGATTTTTAATATTAATATGGAAGTACATAAAGTTAGATTTATCTGTATTAAGTAACAGTTTGTTTGAAGAGAACCAAAGTGAGACTTTTTCCAGCTCAGTTTTAAGTATGGCATTTAATGAAGATAATGAGTGGCTTGAGATTAAAATGTTGGTGTCATCAGCAAATAGAATGAATTTGAGTTTATCAGTGCAATACGGCAAATCATTGATAAATATTAGAAATAACAGTGGACCCAATATGGATCCCTGAGGAACGCCGCATGCAATTGGACGAGAATCCGATAAGGTATCTTTGTAAGATACATATTGCAATCCGTTATACAAGTAATTTTCAAACCAAAGCAAGGGGTTTCCCCTTACTCCGTAACATTGCAATTTATACAACAATATACGAAAATCAATACAGTCAAACGCCTTGCTGAGGTCGAGGAAAATTCCAGTCGTATGTAGTTTTCTATTCAAAGAATCAACAATATAGTCATGTAATTTAATAACCGCTAAATCAGTGGAAGCGTTCCTCAGGAATCCATATTGATATTCATTCAAAATATTGTTCTTACACAGGAATTCATAAAGTCTAGAGTAAACAATTCTTTCAAGAATTTTTGAAAAAAATGGTAAGACCGAGATCGGGCGATAATTGGAAACATTATGTACATCATCCTTTTTATAGATGGGAGTAACTCTAGCGATCTTTAAACTAGATGGGACAATGCCTGAAGACAAAGATAAGTTAAAAATATAGCATAGTGGTTTAGAAATAAAGTATATAATTTTCTTTATTGCAGGTGGGCTTATACCATCAATGCCACAAGTAGAAGTTGAGTTCAAATTCTTGACTACATCATATATTTCACTCTCAGTTGTAGGATGAAAAAATATAGATTTAGTGAATGATTCAGGCAAAAATTTTGTGAAAGCCTGGGAATCAGTATGATTTGTAGAATTATTAGAAAGCAGACCAATTTTAACAAAGAATTCATTGAAACAGTTAGCAATATTTTTGTCACCATGGATTGTATCATTACCACTTTTTATAAAATCTGGTAAGTTTTTCTTCTTATTACCAAGAATTTGTCTTATTACATTCCATGTTCTTCTTCAATTTCCACTGCATTCATTAAATTTGTTTGCATAAAATTTTCTCCTAGCATCTTTTAATAGTTTACTCAACTCATTTCTCATTTCTCACTTTAACATGTTTCTTTTTATTTTTTGCAGTGCGATTTTTACAATATATCTTGTATAATTTATGTTTTTTCCTGATCATTTTGAGTAATAGTGAATCAATCCATGTTTTTTTTGCCCTCTTTTCCAATCTTGACTTCACTTTTTTAAAAGTAGAATTGTATAATAATGTAAACTCCTTGAGAAAAATGTCATATGCTTTATCAGCACTGTCACAAGATAAAATTACATTCCAATCAATAGACGACAATTTCTCTTGGAAAGAATTAATGCTATTTTCATTTATGAGTCGTCTCTCGTAGTAGATATCTTTTGTATCAAAACTAAATTCTTCAGTGATTTGAAAAACAGGTAGATGGTCAGAAATATCATTGTAAAACAAACCAGATGATATATTGCAATTGAGATTATTGGTAAATATGTTATCTATGAGAGTGCATGAAGTATGTGATATTCTAGTAGGTTTATCAATTAATGGAAGAAAATTATTGGCATACAAGACATTTAGTAAGTGGTTTGTAGATGCATTGCTTGATTTCATAAAGTCAATGTTAAAATCTCCCACGATATAACAGGGTTTCTTTTCAGCATGAATTCTTTCCAAGCAATTCTGAAATACATCATTAAACTGATTAACATTAGATTGTGGCTTTCTATAAATAATACCAACCAGGATGTTTTTTCGATGTTTCAGGGAAACTTCGATAAACAAAGATTCATAATTATCAGAGTTGTTAAATAAATCATTTCTAATAATAAAATTCAACTCACTACTAACCAATAAGGCGACACCACCACCTCTTCCATGTATACGGTCTTTATGGATGAAACTATAGCCTTCAATATGAAATAAAATAGGAGTACTTTCATTTATCCAAGTTTCTGAAAAGCCATAAATTGTAAAATTTAAAGGTAAAGTAGCTATGAAATCAGAAATTTCCTGAAAGTTTTTTGAAAGACTGCGAGAGTTAAAATGCAAAATGCTGAAATTGTTACCAATACATTTACCTTTAGAAAATTCTTCAAACTCATTTTCAAGGTAATATTTACAATTGAAGTCATGGTTTAATATATTGCACATCAAATTCATCAATATCACTGGAAAAGCTATTATTTACATCATTAAGATCATGGATATACTGATGGTTAACGGTAGTTTCAGTATCACTGAGGAATAGTGATTGTAGCTCATCATTATCAATTACACTGAAGGGATATAGAGAATGTACACATCTTGGAAATATACAATGGCATAATTCAACATCATCAGTCAATGTTGAGTCATTACAATGGGAGCAATCTATAAATGCTGACCTTACTGCACAATTACAATAAACACAAAACATCTAAAATATAAAACAACTACAACAACAACGACAAAAAAAAAAAAAAAAACTGGAGTAGGGTTTAAAAGGCTAAGATGTTAATGCCAGGAGTACATCATGAGTCAACTATAGTTTATCAATGTCCGCTTTGGTCTTTATGAGTTTCTTCTGACATCCTGGGGCTTTTCCTACGGCGAAGATACGGCCATCAAGTGACCAAACTGCTTTGACGGTGTCACTGCTTATGGCGTAGCTCAGAAGTTCAGCATTAGGGGCAGTGAGGTCCTCCATGATCGACTTCCGTGAGCCGGCGAGTTTACGACGCTCATGCATAACTTCTGCGCGTTTCCGATAGGAGACAAATTTTGCGATTATTGCACGCGGTTTGTTGTTCCTCGGTTTACCAACCCGGTGACTCCTCTCGATGTCAGCTTTGGAGAAATCAACTCCTATGTCCGTGGCTACTTGGATGACGAGATCATCTGTAACTTCCCCTACTTTTTCCGGAATTCCGAAGAAACGGAGACAGTTTCTCCTTTCATATTGTTCCTGATGGTTGAGACGATTTTGCAGACGCACAACAGTGTTGTTCTGTTTCTCGAGCTGTGACTGTAGCTGCTGGATTTCGTTGTTCTTACTCTTAAGAGTGGACTCCAGTTCCAGGATGCTCCCTTCATGCTTGTCGAGAGTCACCTTCATCTCAGACAAATGTTTCACCAACTGAGATTCGATGACACTTAGGAACCTAGGGTCGTTCACAATATCCTTTATAATTGCAGACACTTTCTCTTTTCCCCGAGTATTGTCAGCCATTATGCACTTGAAACTAGGCCTAAAAAGATAAAGACTAGCGTAAAGGTTCTTGAAACTTGAAGGAAAAAACCCAAGTTAAGTTTAAGTAGTAGAGCAGGCCCACTGTACAGTCTCCTACTCAGACTCACTCAGTCTCATATACACAAGTGCTTTGTAGAAGGCAAATTGATGAAGAAATGATGATAAAAATGTAAGTCAATATACTTCTAGACAGTTAACAATTCAAATAGCAAATTATCGAAGCTCGAAGTCCTAAAGGTGAATGTCTAGTAAGTAGTAACACGATGTCACTGGTGCCAAGTTTACACGTACATGTACATAGACTGTACTTACATCAAAATAGTGAGTGCATGGGACTGCACGCAACTTATCTGAGTCTTGGCGATTTGGCAAGAGATAAGGCACTTGGTAGTAATGGTGAAATCCAAAGCAGAATAAATAAATGAGTGTACTCCGGTGGATAGTAGCTGAATAATAAATTTACATGTTAAAATCTGGCATCAAAGTTGACTACAGCGGTGAAAAATGTAATATTTGGCAAGAAAGAAATAATCTCAGTTCACTGTTGAAAGGCGCCCTCTTATATTTAAGACCGGTTGTTTATTCACTACTTGATTAATATAGAGAGTACAAAATGCGTGGGTTTCATTGAGGCGAGCATTTAATATACTATTTTGAAGATCAATTAAGCCTTGTCGAGCATACAGTTTTCCCTATAATTGTCTTATTCAACAATCTTATTTCACCGTTAAAATAAAAAATTACTTATTGACAAAAACAAACAAAACCCCCCCCCAAAAAAAAACCAACAACAACAAACAAACAAGCAAAAAAAAAAAAAAAAACAACGACCACAATGCCAGAGGAACAACCTCTCAGAAACAATGTATGGATTATTCTGTTAGATCACCCAGATTTAGGGGATATCTTGCACGCCGCGCAAAAAAAAAAAAAAAAAAAAAAGGGGGGAGGGGGAGGGGTGCATAGTGAAAATAGCGTTTAAGTTTAGAGCCGAATTGACTACATATATATGTATATATATATATATATATATATATATATATGATTTGCCATGAACTTTGCAGGGAAAAAAGTTATACCTTAATAATTGTAGGTATAATATCAATTTTATATAACCTCTTAAGACATAATTATAAATTGTACAATGTTAAACAGAGCATTGAATGTACGGATAAAAATATTTTGAGTTATTATTGCTACAAAATTAAACAAAAAAGCCAAGGAACGAAACTATTTTTTTAAATATACTTGTTAATTTTACATTTAGGTTTGGTGCAACGCCTTTCCTATACTATTGGGGGTGTATCTTATTTTTATTGGGACGGGAAGAAGACAGCAAAATTTGTGACTAGGATTCTGGATTAGTTTGAAAATGTTTAAACACAATTTCCTTCAACAAGTGTTTCAATATTGAGGAAGTCAAGAGCCTCATTATATGATACCTCCAGTGTTTTCTTGACTGATTCTAAGATACCATTCAAATTTTTTTTTTCGTTAAACCGCTGTGGAATATCTGGACTGCAGACAATTGACCGGATCGATGCATGCTACATAGTACCTACACAGATCCAATTGTATTGATCAGGCTACCTTGGAAAAACAAGACATATACATATAGTATCATGATTGTTATTATTATTATTGTTTTTATTTTTGTTACTATTGTTATTATCATTATTATGATCTGTCTTTTTCCCCCCTTTCGTACAGGTGCAGAGGAACAAGAATAAACCAGACTGTATCAGAGGGACAACTGGAAAAAATATCAAGGGACTTCCCAAATGCAAACTTCACGTCCCTTAGCTTAAAGTTAGGCATCGGGTCCAACCAAGCCAACAACATCCTGGCAAAATATTGTATGGACTACCGCAAGGCGCTGATGGAAATTCTCATGGCCTGGAAGAACAGGACGTGTGGCCCTTGCTCCGACCTAGAGGATGCCCTGAGTGCTTCAGGGGCAGGGGATTTGATAGCGAATATACTTTATAAATAGAGTCCGCGGGGGTCGGCTATAAGCTACAAAACCTGCAAGACCGACAGCCATTTCAACCGACAGGATATAGACCAACAACGTTGGTCTCGTGGCCCTTCTGGCAGCTTTTCTGGAAACTTTACTATAGCAGCATTTTCGGTCTCGCGAACTGTCGGTCTATTGGGTTGTCTTTGTAATTTGTACGGGGATGTTCCGCTTAGGTCATTATCCTCACAATGCTGCGTCCGGACCGCCTGCACGTTGCCAAAAATGGAACCCCTTAAGGAGGTCAAAAGTTACATGAATGTCTTTGTTTATTATCTATCCATGATGTTCTTCTTGCATAAAGGCTGTTTCCATGAAAGTGTGCTCTAATTGACATGTTTATTTTATTGCCCCCCCCCAAAAAACAACAACAACAAGAGAATAATAATGATTAGAATGATGATGATACTACCACTACTGTAGCTACTAATGCTACTTGCACTAATACTAATACTTTTACTACTCCTATTTCCTACTACTAATCCTACAAGTAATACTAGTACTACTCCTACTAGTAATACTACTACATTGTACTACTCCTACTCCTACTAGTAATACTACTACATTGTATTACTCCTACTCCTACTAGTAATACTACTACTCCTAATACAACTTAGACTAATCCTACTACCCTCTAATTTAATTCTGCTACTACATGCCGGGGCGGCGCCAGGGTATTTTGATAGGAGGGGCAAGACGACCTGAAGATGACGTCATATTTTTTCTCCATTAAATAACAGGGGTAATATAGAGTTATATGTTTAAGACCTCTCTTTTTAATACTCCTCTTTCTTCTTTCTTCCCTTTTCTTTCTCCTTTTCTTCTTTTTTCTTCTTTTTTTTTTCTTTTTTCACTACTTGAAAAATCATAGGGGGGGGGGGGCGCTCGCCCCCTCTGCCCCCCTGTAGCGCCGCCCCTGACTACATGTACTACTTCTACTTCTCAAATAATAATGATAATGACATTGATAATAGTAATGATAAAAATAATATTCATAATGACAATGACGAAGGAGGGCATTCAGTAATGATTTTGGTCAGTTACTTTGCAGTATTATTATTTATACCATGGGTTGATGAATGTAGGCAATGTATAAGATATATACACCAAATTTGGCCCTTTATTGTTTTATATTGTTCTATAACAGGGTAAAGTTTGATGTTATTCATTTACGTGTATTCTTTATTCCATCAAGCCCTTACATGGACACTGTTTCAACGGGGTTTTTTTTAATAGTGAAATTGTGAAGAAATTACATATTCGAGTGCCATACTGCCTGAATAGTTGAACTTTAATTAGCCCTTTAATACTTCCATGTAAAATCTTTCTTCCCCTCCCCCTTTACGTCTTTGTATTTATCTGGTCTTTCCACCTATTTAGTCAGGCGGGCCAGAAATATTATGACGAGAGCCACTGAGTATTACACATACATGCAAAGACTGACGTCTCTTTCCCGAATAAATTGTGTATTAACTTTCTGGTTTTTCAATTTAGCGAGCAAGCAAAGATTGCGAGCACAATTACAGGGAATCTATATCATACATACCCGAATATCCCATCTAAGGACGGCTGAACAATTGTTTCGCTTTTCCCCAATATAAGTGGTACGCTAGGGAACGAGCGAGCGAAGAGACCGAGCAATTATTTGTATACGTTTATTCATACCAATAGTTAGGAATATGTATTACGTAACCCCATACTTCATAATACTAGAGTTTTAGATAATGTTCTAGATATTTTGGCGGGCCGCATGAAATCGTCTCGCTGGCCGCACTTTAAGAACAGGGGACCTATGGTGTTCTTTTTATTTGAACTACATGTATTTTTAAGTATGCTCATTATCATAATTCACAATGATGAAGTTATTTATCAAAGTAACTATTGTTTGTATTGTGAGAATGATCCTGAACAAGAATAGACTTTCAGAAATACATGTAATGCTACCACTCATCTTTTTAAAAATTGTTTTGAATATGTAAAGGTGATAAGTCAGACGCCGTGCGTAAGCATCAGCGCTGGTCAGGGCTCACGATACAACCTAGAGCTGCATGAGTAACGTGCCTCATTTTCTTGTCAATTTATGCAACATTAACATGTACCGAATTAATTCTAATCTTATAAGATTTTTTTTTGGGTTTGTCTTAAGATTCATTACATTACTTCCATTTTCAAAATAATATCTTCACAAATAATCAACGTAAGAAAACATAAATACGTATAAGTATAAATTCTTCTAAGCGTCTACCAATCAATTGAAAAGGTACGATTATGAGTTGTAACTTGTCTTTTACTTTGTCATGTCTCAAAACATTCGTCTTGCTCATCAAAGGTGACAATGATCATAATTTTGACAATTTGAACCGGCAAGATTCGAAGATTCGTTTGTCATTATAATTTCGACGCAGAAAGAAGAAGAAGAAACAAAAAAGCATTAGTCATTCCAAATGGCTTCATCGTCAAGCCGACAAAATGATTTGTCAATTGATGAAAAGTCATATTCGTAGTCGTATGACGATTTTTTTTTAGTGTCACTTTGACAAACTTTTTCAAGTGCATGACAAAATAAAAGTTTTCATTGTATTTTAACGTTCCCTTGTACTTTGTGTGCTATGAGATTGTGAATGTTTATGAATGTACTTGTTATTGACACGCCCCCATTGGAAACCAGTCACGTTTTGGGGCTTTTTATAGTGTATAAATAATTATATAAAAGTGAAATTTCTAACGATATGAAACGGAGGCAACAAAATCATGTATAACAATAATTATAGAACATATAAGCAATGATAGAGGGCGACCACTGGCGTAGACAGGGGGCCCAGGGGGCCCAGGGGGGCATTGCCCCCCTCCCATTCAGCCAATTAAAAAAAAAAAAAAAAAAAAAAATGGAGAGCGAAAAAGCGGGGGAAGTGAGAGAAAAGGGCCTAAAAAGGCGCTACAAGCCGTTATCTTTCCCTCAAAATCTGCTAAAACGTCAAAGTTTTCGCGTTTCGTTCGGGAAGAGGGAAATAACTCCGCTCTCCCTTCACCCACCCCTGTTGCATACAGTGAAATGTTGCGCCCAAATAATTGAAAAGCATTCCGGGCGTCGAACTATAACTTTCCGCCTAAAAAAAAATGTTTGCTACGAGCCGTTATCTTTCTTTCAGATTTGCTAAAACATCAGAGCTTTCGCGCTTCGCGCGGGAAGGGGGAAACTCCTCCCTCCCTGCACCCACCTCTGTTACATGCAGTGAAGTATTGTGTCTAAATAACTGAAAAGCAGCCAGGGCGTCGAACTAACTTTCCGCCTAAAAAAGTGTTACGAGCCGTTATCTTTCTCTCAAATTTGCTATAAAACGTAAAAGCTTTCGCGCTTCGCGCGGGAGGGTGAAAACTTCCTCTCCCTGCACCCATCCCTCTTACAATGCAGTATTGCGTCCAAATAATTGAAAAGCAGTCCGGACGTCGAAATAACTTTCCGCCTAAAAAAGGCGCTACGAGCCGTTATCTTTCTCTCAAATTTGCTATATAACGTCAGAGCTTTCGCGCTTCGCGCGGGAGGGGGAGCGGGAACCTGCACCCACCCCTGCCCCCCTAAAAAAGCGGTTGGATCCTTCACGTCTGGCCCCCCTATTGAAAAATCCTGGCTACGCCTGTGAGGGCGACATTCAACAAATGTTTTAAATCATCATAGCAATTATGCAGAGAAGACTACCAGTAGTCATCAGCAATAAATTAACACATTACTTGCAGCACAAGATAGATTAAATTGGAAGGGGTTGATATACGCTTCCCATCATTATACAGAAAGAATTGTTGTGGTAAAATTAATGAAACTGAAGTTGTAGCCTGATGTATCCCTCGATCTTGCATACCCTGCAACATGCTAGGTAAAGGGAACCTAGCTTTAAACGATTAAAGAGAAAGTCCAGCCTGTTATCAAGTTAGTTTTGAAAGAAGCAGAAATATTAAAGAAACAGATCAGTGAACGTTTGAGCCAAATCCGAATAAAAATAAGAAAGTTATGATTTTTTGAATTTGTAAAAAATCAAACACAAATTGGCAACTCCGTGACGTATCTTGCGAGCTCCTCTCCATTTGCCCTATACCCCCAAATCATTAATTTTAATTTCCTCTAAACAAAATACTCAGTCATACATGCAACTTAGATATAATCTTTGATCATATGTTTTTACACAAAACCTGTATGAAGCAAATTGATTTCTTCATCAAAAAATAAGAAAATAAAAATTTAAGATTTTTTGTAGTGAGCATTATGGGAGAGGAGCTCACAAGATTTTTCACGGAGTTACTAATTTGTGATTGATTGATTACAACTTTCTTATTTCTTATCGGATCTCTTTCTCTCATTTTTTCTTCTATTATTCAAATTAACGTGATATCACGATGGACTTTCCCTTTAAGGAGTTTTCTTTGTAAATAATTTGATATTAGTTGATGCTGACAAGTCGTAGAAATGGAATTATTAAATTTTCAATGCTTACTATTATTATTTTTCATTATTTTTATTATCATTGTTATTATTATTATCATTGATATTACTATTATTATTGTTAATATTATCATCATCATTACTAATATTTTGATATTAATGTAATTATTAATTATCCATTCATTTATTCTGTTTAGTATCACTTCACTATAAACTAGGTTAACATTGTGATTAAATTGATCGATGATTTTTTATTTTAAATTCATTATTATTTTTCACTCATCACATTTATATATCAAACTAATGACAGCCAAATTTAGCTAGTCCGTGGTCTAACAGAATTTCTGATTTATTTATTCTTTTTGTTTTAAAGCATGTAGATAATGCATGTACGTGGTTGCGATTTTGTATTTGAAAACAAGACCAGCCTGTAAAGCATTCATCGCATCATCTATAAAGGATTCGCTTTCTAACGTTGATTACGACTGATCTTGAGTAGATTTGTCCTAAATTGAATGAAATGGAACCATGTAATACATACCATAAGACTGTAGACATTCGTTCTGTTATAATTACTGATACATCATGATAGCAGGAGTATAGCCATGCATATATTTAGTTCGGTCAACGTGATTTTAGTTGGGGCGTACAAGTATGCTTCTCAATACGTGTACTGTGTACAGGTTCAACAAGCATGACAAGCTGACCAAACTCGTGCATAACTGACTCGAAGCAATAGCTCTATGTGGATGCACTATAGTGAAAGCAATAATTATAATTCAGAAAATATGAAGCGATATATAACAAAATGTATTTTACGAATTGGGATATAAGCAGAGGAGAGAAATGAGTGAGGGAGAGGAGAAAGAGAGAGAGAGAGAGAGAGAGAGATGGGATATGGGAAGTGGCCGGCCGGAGAAGAGTAATTAACATTTAGATGGCATACATATACATCACTTTGTAGAGCATACAGCTCGTGGCCGCAGGATGACTAGGTAAAATATCTGTATTCATTTAGTTTTAAGTTATAAATATTTTTGTTCTTTTTATTTATCTCCTTAAGAAAGCTATGGCTACTTTAATAGCCTCAACAAAGGCAACAAAGTGAGGAAAATTAAATTTCCCACAACATGGTACCTCATTCGATTGTCTTGGTGATTTGCATAACAATTCCGGGCGAAATATGTGAATTTTTATCATTTTTAGCCAAAATATGATTTGCACCAAAATAAATTTTCCTCCATATTTCTCATGCCTTTGTGACTAATGACTTGAAACTTTCTTAAAAATTGCCCGCATATATGGTCAATATCCTACAAAAATTACATGTTCACTACTCTTCTGAAAAAAAGGTTACAGCGTTCTAAAATTTACACTTTGATATTTGCATAAGAGTGAAAACTTGGTTGCTAAGGGCTGCCTTTTCCATAGCAACGGTGCAATTGTGAGGTGTAGAATCAAATATTTTACTACTAAGTGCTATCGGCGTGCAGATGAATATCTTAATACCCACTGTGGTGTCAGATAATGCCGTTGTATCATTTCATATTGATAAATATCTCTTTATTATAGTTATGATCATGATGATGTGAATGTGCCTATATAGCAAGGGATGATATTACAAAACCAATACAGACTACTGGTCCAATAATGGATCTGATTTCAAGAGACAGACATGATTTACACTCAAGTTCAGAACTTTCACCCCACACCCCTCCTTTGTCATGTCTGTGCACCCCCCCCCCCCACGGTTACTGTTGCTATGATAGTTGAGCCTGTTAACCGATGCTAAGCATTCAAAAACCATTAAGACTACCCGCGATAAATAAATGTTTCAAGTGATAGTCATGATAACTCCAATAACTGAAGATACTGGATAGTGGGGTTTAGAAATTGAACCACACGCCCCTACCCGGTACCCCACCCCATGATGTGTTCATCTACCCCCCCCCCCCGCGTTAAAAACGAGAGTTTTTAGTGCAAAGCAATATTTTGAAGTAAATTAAATCAATAGATCGAAGAGTCTTCCCAGAAGGAAAAACCAGTTGCAACCGGACCAGTTGAACCAGTTAAATTCCAACTGGTAACTCTGGAAATTGAAACATCGGTATAACTGGTCTAACTGGTCTAGTTAAAAGTGAACTGGTCAAAAACCAGTTGGAGATTTCAACTGGTATTTTTAACTGGTCTTGTAACTGGTATTTCCAACTGGTCTTACTGGTGCTTTTCCAACTGGTGTTTCCAACTGGTCTTACTGGTGCTTTTCCAACTGGTGCTTTTCCAACTGGTGTTTCCACCAACTGGTCTTACTGGTCTTACTGGTGTTTCCAACTGGTCTTACTGGTATTTTCCAGGGTCAACTAGAAACTTCCATTTGGTTTCTTATATAGCAAGATCAGTGTAATACACTTGTGATGATGGTTAGTGAATTACTCTTATCTGTTATTTGAAATATGTAATGCAAAATCATACATTTTTATTGTGAAATATTTTACACAAATATCTAGAATAAATATTCAAACAAAGAAATAAGATTGCATTTGTATTTCACTTTAAATGTTGATTTCTCTAGAAAAAATAGCAAATATGCAAATGAGGTAAAACCAGTTGATCAACTGGTCTAACTGGTCAAAAACCAGTTGGAAATTCTAATTGAAACAAAAACTGGAATTAAACCAGTTGACCATATCTGGAAACTCATCTTGCTTTATCGATTGACAATAATGATAACAACAACAACAACAACAATAATAATTATTATAATAGTAATGATAATGATGATGATGATGATAATAATAATGATAATAATGATAATAATGATAATAATAACAGTAATGATGATGATGACAAAAGTAGTAATAATGTCTTTGTTATATCAGAAGTATCCCAGAATAAAATTGCCGGCCGGAGTTTACTCAATCATCAACTGGTTTAACTGGAAATATGGCCATTGTTTAATGGACAGTTACACCAGTTGGATCAAAAATAGTTCAACTGGTTTTACTACTTTTTTTCAACTGGAATCCAATTGATATAACTGGTTGCCAGTTGATTTTAACTGGTCCAGTTAAAAATCAACTTGACCAGTTAAAATCAACTGGAAACCAGTTAAATTTTCTTACTGGTCTAACTGGTTTTTCCTTCTGGGTTGGGCAACTCACTTAAAATATCATGGTAAAGGGGGGAGGGGGAAATCTGTCAGTGCTTTACCTTTAATTGCCCCCTTCCCCTTCTCTTAAATTTTTACTTTTATCAATATCTACAAAAATTGCTTAGTTGAAGAAACCAATTTAGGTCGTGAGTGAAATAAATAAGACCTGGATTCAAGTGATAGATATTATTTAAACTTAAAAGCATGTAGTAGGTAGGCCTATCATCGCACCCCCTTTTTGGGTATACATGATGCAACTGCAAACAATAGCCACTGCAGGCATCAACAGACAATTGTTGACAGCTGGGCAAGCCAGCACAAGGAGAGTCCTGAATATGCCAATTAAATTAGTTTGCTGCTGCTCAGATAATATTATATGCCTCTATACTATTCAAATACAAAGCTAACAAAGCACCTCTGTAACATAAAACAAAAGATATTCATGGAGCATGTTGTATATGAATAACTACATGTCCATGCTTACCCCCTCTCCCATTCCCAGTCGATATCCACAAGCAATGTTTTATATCCCCCCCCAAAAAAACAAAACAAAACAAAACAAAACAACACAACACAACAATAAGAAAAGATACAACCGATTTAAACTCCAGATGTGTAGATACTGCACGGTTTTGGGCAGGGGCACCCAAGACCATTCTAAATTTAATAAACCATTATTGAATTGAATTGAATAAAGGGGGGGGGGGGATGTGAAACCAAATTTGCTGGCAAGGTATCTGAGATTTGTATGTTTAAACAAGCCAAAATAATAAAGGTCATAAGATGTGCCGACAAAAACTGAAGAGTATTTAAAAAAAAATCAGCAGAGTGTTAAGGAGGAAACTTTCACAAATTTCCTACCAATCGTGCTCCTACTCTTGCTGAAATTAACCTAGTAGTGAGTAAGTAGAATTGGATTAAGCTCAATCTCAAATGATTCAATTTAAATATTGTAACTGGTCCAGATTAATTCCCCCAATTACATTCTATTTCATAATAATTCCTTCTGCACCAATGTCTTTAAAAAAAAATCTGGGTGGGTGTAGGGGTATGGGCATTTAGGATTCGGGCCCAAGTTCTGAACCCTACCACAAAGTATCTACAAGTTTTTTTAGTGTAAATCCTGGTTATTATTTGAATCCAACTCTCACACTATTTCACTTAAGGCCTAAGCAAACTTCAAAGGGGAAGGGGTGACAAGAAGGGTAAAGCATTAGATTTTAAATGAGTTTTCAAGGCTTTCCCATTTATTTATTGCTTTGCACAAAGTATATTGCTTTTAACACGAGTGGGGGGGGGGGGGGGGAGGGGTTGGTAGGGTGGCATGGACAGGTCACGCAGTGACGTATCTATACGGACTTTGGGGCCTGGGCAAACAATACCAGCCCCCCCCCCCCAAAAAAAAAAAAAAAAAAAAAAAAAACAGAAAAAAAAACAGAAAAAGAAAAAGAAAAAAAGAAGAACATTTGAGATTCTTTCACATTTCGAGCTTTAAAAACTCTATTCTATTCACTGCTTCCTATATTCAGCATGTTCAGGGCGCAATATTAGAGAAAATACTGGAATTTAGCAAAGCAAACTAAAGTTAGAATTTCTTTTGAATGTTGAACCTTTTAAAATGATGTTTATGTACTCTCTGATATAATTATTGGGGCTAAACATTAACAAGATCCTGATATAACTCATATGCAAGGGAGCAAAGCAACCACAGTTAGAAATTTTTGACTAAATATTCACTATTCCTATAAAATTACGACAATCACGAGAGCTTAAGAAAGTTTTTGCATTTTAAGCCATTTAAAACGCTTTTCTTATTCACTCTACTCATATTACCTTTAAGAACCATGACTTTTCTTTCTTTTCTCCCCCTCCTCTTTCTCTCTTTTGCATTTGTGTGCATCTTAGAGTGTCACCAAAGGTACCCCCTTGTCCCTTGGATATCGGTATGCCACGGGGGGGGGGGGGGTGTTCAAAGTTCGAAACCCCACTATCAAGTATCTCTAGGTGGTGGAATTATTATAACTATAACTTGACACCATTTTATGTATCCCGGGTATTCTGTTTCTGGAGGCTTCTCATCGATTACCATGCACATTGATATCATAGCAATGGGGGCAGGGGCATGTACATGGCACGGGAGGGGTGCGGGGTGCAAGATCTGAACTTGAGTGTAAATCATTAGTCATGACTATCAGTTGAAACCAAGCCTGTACTGGTTTCTGTAATATATTCCGTTGCTATATATAGGCACATTTACATCATCATGATCATATGATAAAGTGTTATTTATCAATAAAATATGATCAAAATGCATTATCTGACATCACACTCGGTATTAAAATATTCATATGCACGCCGATAACGATTAAAAGTGAAATATTTGATTCTACATCTCACAATGACACCGGTGCTAAGGGGAAGGAAGCCCTTAGCAACCAAGTTTTCACTCTTATGCCAATATCAAAGTGTGAACTTTAGAACGCTGCAACCTTTTTTTTTGCCAGAAGAGGATGAACTTGTAATTTTCATAGGGTATTGACCAATATGTTCGGGCAGTTTTTAAGGAAGTTTCAAGTCATTAGTTACAAAGGCATTAGCAATATGGAGAAGAAAGTATTTTGATGCAATTCATATTTTTGGGAAAAATTATAAAAATTCACATATTTGGCCAAAAATTGTTATGTAAATCATCACCAAGACAATCGAATGTGATACCATATTATAGGGAATTTAGTCTTCTTCAACTCGATGCCTCATACATGGTATTTGAAGGTTTTATTAAAACGTTATATTCAAAATTGTCCATGTTAGTAATACATGGCGAAAAAAAAAAAAAAAAAAAAAAAAAAAAAACGGCCGTCATTTTTTTCAGCAGTGGATCTTTGAGGTAGTCCACCCGGAAGTTGCGCAGGGTAGTAACCCAAACAAGTAGATACCCAACAACCTTTTATAACAGCCCGTGTCTCAACCCCCCCCCCCCCCCCATTGGGGTTTTGCTCTCTAGGTATTAGCATGTTTAATATGTTTTATATATAGATGAAACTTGGATTATCGATAAACATACATGTGAAATTATATGTTGCAATGATAATGATAATATATTACAACTATATAGCGCATGACCTGAATACTTCAATGTGCTTGACATTGTTGTTTATTGTTACCCGTCGTCATTGGATTTTAAACCCAATAACAAAATGCGCACCATCTTCACTCCTTAGGTAGCATTCCTACCATTTTTCACCGTTCACATATATGCATGTAGGGCAATGACAAAAACAGTCACACTGACTTTCGGCAATCCTCACAGGTACCCATTATCTCCTGGGTAAGAGTGGCAAATGAATGTAGATTCATGTCTTGCCAAAGGACGTTAGTGCCGCGGCATGCAAGGTGATCCACAGTCCGGTGAGGTATCCACTAAACCACGACACTTCCACTTTGCCTTTTTTTCTGTGTGAAGCTCAAGCTTTATTTATTTAACAATAATTATGCTTTTACACATTAAACTGTGTTTCCTTATAATACATGCTCCCCTTCGAAAACACCAAGAAAATATCTGAAAATATAGATAAAAGAATAAAGTTCCAAGAGGTCCACGAGACCGTAAAGAACAAAGATATACGTCTAGGGTAAGATAGAAAAATATCGGTCTGGTGGGCCCTCAGTCTAGTGAATCTTGTGAAAAGTTGGTAGAAGGCCCAACAGTACGGAGATTCTTAGACTCCTGCGCCGTGGGTCCAGTGGGCTGTAGACGTATATGGCTCCCTACCCCAAACCTACCCCCTCAATATAACGGAGCAACGCCACCTGTAGGCAGACAACTGCGTATATTCACCTGGTCGTTGGACTTTTGTACAAAAGATCTTTTTGAATATTTGCTTTCCTTTACTAAGAGGCCATTATTAGGATTGTGTACATGAACAAATAATGTTTCATATTTCACATGTAAGTCTGCCAACGTTAAAAGCAGACGCAAAGATATCTTCTAACACAGGACAGCGAGTAATATGGCAGCCTCAGGTATGTTGATATTATTATTGGCAAATGTCAGCAAATTGTCGTTAGTTTCTCCTATCGTTATTTCGACACACCATCCTGGTTTCAATGCTTTATCATTTCATCTGCGTCACAGATGGGGCCATTCATTCAGACTGAATAGATCCGGTCTGGTAACGAAATGTCTTATAATGTATTACAACACCATCGGTTGAATACGATTTCCTATTTAAAAAGTGCATAACAATTGTCACAAATACACGAGGCCTAAATCACAATCACAAAAGATAATACCTTTTCATCTCCTGCAAGCAAAAGCGTAAACTATTATAGGACGGGGGCTTGCAAAATACCAAGCAAAAGATTGATGATAATAGGAAATTCAACTTTTCATTTTTTTTTTTGGTGTATGAAGTACAAAACCTTTCCTTTTGATTCTGAGTAAAATCTTAATAGGAATGTAAGTTTTTGATATTCTAGGGAAGCAATTGCCAGCAGGAAAACAAGCTTTTTTGCTTTCCTTGCTGGTAATTGCTTGGTTGGAACATTTGAAGATGCAAGCAAAAGGTTATAAAAGTATTTGCTAGGCTTTACTAGTTTTATAGTTACGGCCAATTATATTACATGTTAAATTGTTTCGTCCGTATATATAGTGGGACTTTGCCCCTTGTTCTCTAAAAATGAAATCTGACTGAATAAGTCTCAACAATTCTTCTTCGAATATTTGCTAGTGACTAAATCACTCGGACAAAGTTCATGCTTTCTAGAACACTTAAGCCAAACAAAACTTAACTTGTTCAGATGTCCCGTCATGTGATTTAATGAGCAGTAAGGTAGTATTCCCCCCGCGTTTTAGGCCTTGCACATAATGTTGTGCTTCGAACATTGAGCTTCAATACACTTCAGTTCAATATTGTATCTAGTATATTGAAGATGGTGTTGAATCAGAAGTCCAGTTCATGAAAGAAGATGTTTAAAAAGGTATGCCTCTGTGATGTATTAAGTAGTTGTTTTATTTAAAAAGGGACCAAAAATATTAACGCCAATATTAGTGTCCAAAGGGGAGAAATAATACAACAAGGCGAATTTGATAATTCATTTCATGTTTAAAACATCATAATATTTATGCCAATATAAGTGCACGATGACATTGTAAGTACACAAGAGATGATACAAATCAAGAGGTTGATACGTCTAAATCACACTTCAGGCTAATTGTGATGTCATATTGTTGTCATTGATTTTACAGTAAACCCAGATAGGATGTCGGCTATAACGGACATAAAACTGAACGACATAGGTGAGGCTCTCGGTGACAACCAGAATTTAATGACTCTGGGAATATATCTCGGTTTTCAAGAAGCCAAGGTGCGCATGTTCCTTGCTACAAATAGAACTGACGGCATTGTGTCTCCGAAAGGCACGAAGAATATGCTCTTTGCATGGAGGAACAAGACCCCGGGAGCGAATCAGGTGCAGGAGCTCCGTGATGCCTTGATAAGAGCCGAACTGGGCAGCATTGCTGAGGAATACCTATGATTAGGAGTGAATCTTTCAGAGACCATGACAAATTTATGTCTTTGGATGGGATGCAATAAGGCCCATCTAGAACTAGCTACCGCGGCATCTTAAAGGGTGACTAAAATAAAAAATTAATTGCCCATTTTTCGTAGGAAGGAGTCATCAGGAGCCAAAAAATATCTATCACACACTTTTTTATGCATTCAGTAGTATTTCATAATCATTTGAAAAGTACATTTTTGCTGATTTACACAGTCATAAGCCCCGCCCCTAAAAAAAACCCATCGAGCGACATCATGATCACGTGATCTGTGACGTACGAGAAGTAAGGGAAAATATTCTACCAACCTAAATACCGTGCGCGCCCGCAGGCCCCGGCAGGCCCAGCCCGGTGCCGAGCATGACATTCACCGCATCGACAATTTGCATCGCATATTTTCGTGTGTTTAATACCTCACAATAACTTTGATTTTGGGACACAATTTCATCAATAATGCCAAATCGGTGTATAGTTGCGGGCTGTAGCAAGACCCCTAAAGATGATGTAAGCCTATACGTACATCATTTTCCTAAAGATGAAAATCTACGGAAATTGTGGGTCGCAAAGGTACGCTCACGCGGGCAGAGTGGCAAGGGCCAAGCGAGTGGAATACAATTTGCAGTGATCACTTTTCTTCTCCAGCAGCTGCAGCAGCTTCACCCGCGACCCTTCCCCCGCGACCCCTTCACCATGCCCTGGCGCGTCTTCTGCAAAGGGGTTCAAACATAATGGTCGAATTCCCCTTGCCACTGCACTAACCCCCGCTATGAGATTCTACTCTTTCGGGATCGATAAGTCATCTGATAAATTAGAGTTCGTATCTGGCTCAAAAAAGTCCTCCAAATCGGACTCGCGATCACTATCCATCTCTCTAAGTTATTCGAAGAATCCAGCCAAAAATCTAAGTCAGTACTATCGTAGTACATGTAAAGCGAAGTAAAAAAAAAGGCGTGAGTAAAAACAAACCAAACAAAAGCGTTAACCAGTCGCTTATGACGAGGGGGAACATAGTTGCCGTACTAACGATGTGTAGTACATTGCACAGACGCATAAAACGGCTGTGTACGCGTTTAAGACCAATGCAAAACTATCGTTCGGCAAGCTCAGATGGATGAGAACATTGTTCAAAGAAAAGTTAAAAAGACAAAACAAGAGCTGTATATTTGGGCAAAAGTGTTCACTGATCTTAAAGAAAATTTATTGATAATGATTATTCACTCCTTAGACTGTATTGATTAATTTCCCTTTTTCATAAATTGTCCGTTGAACAGAGGGGTCAAATACCGCATTGTGTGTACAATGTTACATTGCCGCAGCCTGCAGATCTTGTGCCTCTTACTCTTCATACGT
The DNA here is from genome assembly GCA_025618425.1 of Heliocidaris tuberculata. Taxonomy (NCBI): domain Eukaryota; kingdom Metazoa; phylum Echinodermata; class Echinoidea; order Camarodonta; family Echinometridae; genus Heliocidaris; species Heliocidaris tuberculata. The sequence goes on from CM046833.1 coordinate 18,864,231, forward strand.
CACTTGGGGGTGTGACGTCAATTAGCCAATCAGCTCACGAGTTTTAAGGAACGGTCCCCAAACCTCTACTTTTCCCCCTTTTTCGCCAAAACGAGACATAATTTTGACAATCAATTGCCAGATTCGTGATCTGAATGCAAAAATACATGGAAACAGCACCTTTTTTCTCTCTAATTTAGTCACCCTTTAAAAGTGTTATCTCATTCGTGTTTTTGGTAGTCTTACTTACTGAACCTCACATCAAAACTTAGGCAGTTGATCTCACTGACTTTTGCATCCACTTCCTAATGGTCATAGTCTAATATTTAATATTCATTGTCTTATTTTTAATTTCAATTAAGTAGTATGCTTGATTATTATAGGGGGTGGTGGTGGCGAAGGGAAAGAGGGAGCAGATGTCTCCCCCATCCCTCCTCGCTCGGGCAATATAAATATGATCTACGCGGATTATGTCTTCTTATTAAAACTCCCAGATGTGGTGGTATAGTGGTTCCTTCACTTGACTCTAAATCCAAGGAAACAGGGTTTAAATCCCGGCCGGGCATTTATGTCCTTTGGCAAGACATTAATCCACTGTTGCCACTCTCCACCCAGGTGTAAATGGGTACCCGACATAGTGCGATACATAACTGCTGGACTATGGTAACATTGTTGGAGCACTAGGAGCGTCATGACAGGACGGACATGATGGCTATTACAGAGGGCACCATTGTTATGATTATTATTGTTAATATTATTATTGTTATTATCATCATTATTATTATTATAATTATTATTATTATTATCATTATTATTATTATCATTAGTATTATTATTATAATCCCCAGAGCTTAGCCGGACAGTTTGACAGCCAACAACCGCTTCAGGATTATCGATATTCGGAATCCCTACAGAGCAGTCTTGAAAGTTTTCCAAACACCGACTGGACAATAAAAAATTTTGTGGACTTATAAATCGTACGTGTGAAACATCAACTGATATTATGAACATGATCAATGTGTTACCTTATTTTATTATATTTGCAATTATATGTGACGTATGTGCAAATACAGTAGATAATCAGAACAGATCAAAATGACTAACATCCTGTGTTCGTTTCTTGTCATTTCTTTATTTTAGATTCAAAGTATTTTCCTCATGAACATGATGAAAGTGAGCCAAGGTTGTTTTAAGTGTCTCAAGAGGGTGTTGGTTGGAATATATATATATATGCATGTATATATATATATATATATATATATATATATATATATAAATTTATATATATGTGTGTGTGTGTGTGGGTATATATATATATATATATATATATATATATATATATATATATATATATATAGTTTTATGACTTCTCTGAACAAGGGACGACTTTGCATCCAAAAGTAATACTGGGTTTAAAGGTTCCAACATGAGGGTATACTTATTGTGGAGTTGATATGGGATCCCCGACCTCTACGACGAATAACCAGAAGGGTTATTAACCCTCGTATATCGTCTTCTGCTGGAGTGCAAAAGACCAAAAATACTCAATTCTCAAATTGAAATGAAATCGATTGTTTTAGATAGTATTGGAAATTTATGGAATGGATATTTACATGTTTATACAGATGGATCCAAACTGGAGGATGGGAGGACAGGAGCCGCATTTTATGTGCCTCATTACGACTTGGTGAAAATTTTTAGATTATCCCGTATTTGTATTATGAGAGCAGAACTAGTTGTCATACTAATGGCACTAGAGTGGATTAATACATTTATGGAAGCCTCATCGGTGGTAATTTTTAGTGACTCTCTGTCTGCTTTACAAATGATTGATTCATACTTTATTAGATGTGCTATTGTTAATGAAATTTTATACATAATTAATATTTTGAATTTGAAGGATGTTTGTGTTTCCTTTGAATGGATTCCATCACACTGTGATATTAACGGCAACGAGATTGTAGATCGGGCCGCCAAAAAAGGAGCCATGAAAAATTGTATAGACATAGTTATACCAAATACGAAAAGTGAAATAGCAGCCTCTCGTTTGATCCATTATAACAAATTGTGGCAAACAGAATGGGACAGTACCGAACACGGCAGATTTTTATATGCTTTACATAGTGATGTTACTAAGCCCATATACAGACAAGGCTTATCTCGCAGAGAAGAATGCTTGATACAACAACTAAGAGTAGGTAAATGTAGGTTAAATTATTACCTTTTTCAAATTAACCAGCATGATTCTGGTCTCTGTGAAGTTTGTCAAGAATTTGAGACGATTGAACATTTTATTTTATATTGTTCAAAATACGATAAGGAGAGACATCTCCTAAAAGAAAAGATTAGATTGAAAAAAACCCTAATCTGATATAATTATTGATGTCTAACCCTATGTTCACTCGTGAACTATTGGGTTATATATATGATACTAATCGTTTTAGATAGGCTTTTCAGCTATCATTAATACCTCTTATATATTTGATCTTGAAGTAATTTGATAAAGAGTCATACTTTTGCGGTTTTTCCATGAACAATTGGAATTAACTCCCCCCCCCCTTTTTTTTTTCGATTGATTTATTGCGTATCTTGATATTACAGCGAATAATTACAAATAATCACGATCAAACTTTTTAACTAAAAGCATACTAATGATGACCATTAATAACATCATTTTCACCACAAGAATAAGTCGCTCGTGGGCTTTCCGAAGCCTACGCCAAACCTACGAAAGTGATCGGCGCGTATAATCTGAAGAGATTGAAGAGCGCCATCATACCAAGAACCAACCAACCAACTGCCCATATAGTTGAGACCATGCATATCACTGGTAGCAAGCGGTTCAACCTGCAATTTAATACATATATATATAAATATAAAACAATTGTCAAGTCGAACAAATAAAGATGCATATTATACAACTTCTTTCACAACCCTGTAGCGTATACATGAATGTATTGTAAATAATATCTCTGAATATGAAAGCATGCACATGTATTATCATTCAATATGAACCAATAGACAGAGTCAACGAAGACCAAATAAAATGCTTCAGTTCAGCCCAAATCTCAAACCTTGTATTTGAACTATGTTATTCTTCTTGAAACATGTTTTTATTTTCCATCCAAGAGACTATCCTTATTATCAAATAAAATATTCCTTGTCATATTGTACACCTCAAAGCATGACTAATTCTGTCTTTTGTACTAAGTAAAGTCTATGAGCTGTCATCATAACATAAATGTAAACAAATCAAATACACATAACCTCACATACACCGTATGCGAGTCACTGACCTACTTAATTGGACCTTTCATTTCTCACTACCGTTAGTACCCAAAATATCCTTTAAACATCACAACATAATCACAACTAAGAACCTATAACAGTATCCTTTCTGTTATCAAACTTCATATATGAAAATTTATCATTCCAAGGCCTTAATTATCATAAACTCAAATTCTTCATCCTTAAATCAGTACCCTCTGTACACTCGTATAGTTGTGTACTATCGCACGTACTTTCACCGATCGTGTGTTTATACACAATTCATAACCGATTTTGTAACTGAATTTTAGGCAACTTGTATTCATCCTTTCAACTAACTTCAACACATCCTACAACAAAAACATATATCTACTTTCATAATATCTAAGTCGTTTCATACCAAAAAGTGTGTTGCATTCTCAACCATGCGCGCGCGCGTATCACTTTCCCTCTGCGATTCCTTTCATAGAACCCTGTACATTAATCATGAAAAACGTAAATTTCAACTTTTAGAAATACTTATATCTTTTTCACTTTTTAACAATTTAATTCAGTTAAAAAGGAATATGAATATTGAAGAAACAAAGAAGCTGCTGAGCATAAAAATGTAATCATCTCATATGTAGAATTCTGGCCAATTTTGTTTGAAAACGGCCTTTTTATGTTGCCTCACAAAAACGTAGAACACCCAAATTACACGTGTTTCTATGGGGAAAGTAATCGACTCGCAGTGACAAGGTAATTTTGTAAATTGGTTAGCAGTGCTGTTAATGGTGGGAATTAACCAGTTAAAAGGTTTCTTAAAAGAGTAAGAGTTCTAGGTTTGACCTTTCTTATTTTGACTTCTACTGGTTTTGTAGAATTCTGGCCTTTTTATGAATTAGTTATGAAATATTTTGTGTTTTTAGACTGATTCTGTGCGCGCGCACCACTGATCTCTACAGAGATCAGTGGCGCGCACGTGTCATTCTGATGACATTCAGGCTACGCGCAGATGCAACAAATTGCGCGAAACTTATTGACATGTGAATACTCACAACGTTGGGCTTATAAAAACAGCAAAATTCGTCAAGAGTTCATATTCCCCACTAGAACTTCCGCACATGGAAATAAGATCTGCCAAGAAATACTGCCCTCGCAGGGTCAAGATAAATTTTTACAAGATTCTCTCGCTTCGATGTCACAATTAGAGATTTGCATATTTTGCGAACTTTTACAATCCTAAACTCTACAGTTTTGTATTCCTCCCATTTTTACATTTATCCCAGGTTGGTAATACTTTTTTATATTATACTATAGTCCATTTTTAACCCCCTCCCCCCCCCCCCCAAAAAAAAAATCTTATCTGGTCAAAAGAATTGCTGACTTCCGACTTGCCCCCCAAAAATGTATCTAAACATTACCGATTTTTTTTTTTCTTCTAGTATCGAATACACTGGCATAGCATTTTTGTTGAGGCTGCCAGATTATTTTATCTTTAAAGGACTAACTAGAAAACAAATTTTAATTAAATGTTTCGAAAATACATATAAGTTGTCTCATAAGAGTTGTCTCACTAGTCGAAAATGAAGCCCTTGGAATCTTATGGCAGACGTTGTTCTACAGGACACACATGCAACCTTTTGGTGTGACGGGGGAGCATATTAAGCAGTTGCAACCACAAACGTTAAAAGGGAGAAAATTAAATTATCTATACATTATTAACCCACTAAAATCGGGAAATGGCTGGTTCTTGTATTAAGTTTAAGGGAATGAGGGAACTCAGTGGTCAACGGCTTAAAAGAAAAAAAAAAAAAGGAAAAATTCAGTTGAACTAACAATCTGTACATGTGTTCATTTTCATGGTTTAATAAGCCACCGCAAAAGCATTTGGTAACGAGGTTGGAGGGAAGGTTAGCACCAACAACAGAGGATATGATAGTACGCCGTTCATTACAATATGTTCTATGCAAATTCACAGTGAATTCGGAATAAACAGAAGAAACCTGGCGAAGATCAAGGCTAACATAAAATTCTAAAATGGAAACCACGGCAGCACCTGATGCTCCTCAAGGTAAGAATCGCAGTAATTTTTTGACGATATCAAGAAACAGTAGCTTCACATGCATGCCACGTTATCTCGCAGTGGGTAAGGGGTCCACTGTCTACCAATATACATGTATTGTTTCCGTGACTTGGACCCCGTTCTCACTCACTTTGAAAGTGGACTTTTGGAGCGGTCTATCTAAGACCCGTTCCTCAGGAACGGTTCTTAGGTGAGTGTGAACGGTCAAAGTGGTCCAGGAAGTGGTCTTCTGGACCGCTCCAGAAGACCACCTCGGGGAGGTGGTCTTGAGGAACGGGTCTTATTAAGAGCGGTATGGACCGCTCTAAACGTGCAATGTGAACGAAAGCGTACTTCAACCGGAAGTGAGCCAGTGACGTTCCGCGCACAAAACAAAGCAAAAGCAATCGATCGGGCAGCCGGCAGGCACGCTACGGTACATCAGTTTGTATTCCGCGCGAAAAATTTGACCCGCTGAACTGAGCTGCCATAGCAACAAGGCCACTTTGAATCGTGGAGCGGTTTGAGCGAGAAAAACTGCTCGGAGTGTGAACGCTAGCAAACCGTTCCTCAAGACCCGTTCCTCTGGAGCGGTCTAACTAAGACCACTTTCAAAAGTGAGTGAGAACGGGGTCTTAGTCTTGACTGAACCAGTTCACACACACGTTCGTGAAAGAATTGAAGTATCTCACAGAGCCTAGTATGGCAAAGTGATATCTTAGCTCTTAGAAATGCATTTCTAATATCATATATAGAGGGTAACAGAGGGCCGCCATTTAGGCAACAAGTTCAGATTTCTGAGACAATAAGGTAGGATGCGAAGATCAATCTGATTGGATTAGCATGTGCGCGCCCGTAAAAAAGCGACTGGCTGGAATGCTTCAAAGGGAGTGAAGATTGTGCACTGTAATGTACGGAATAGTAATTGAATGCAGTGACCGGGGTAATGATAATAATTTAAGCGCTTTCCTCAATTGTTTCTGGTAAAACGCTTTATAAGGAAACATTATTGTTATCATTATTTTTATTATTATTATTATTATTATTATTATTATTATTATTATTATTATTATTATTATTATTATTATTATTATCATTATTATCATTATTATTACTATCATTATAATTCTTATTTTTCAATAATAGTCATATTTCTAATAAAGCATGATCTGTCATAAATAATATAAAAACGTTCTTTGTATGGTAATGTCATTGGAAATCGTTCTAAGGAAATTTAGGAAGTTGGATCCGAAAAGGAAAGGGGGATTAAAATGTAATTAATACAACAAACCGTGAACCCTGACGCCATAAAAAATAAACAACTATACTTCCTACTATTTTGGAGAAGAAAGTTTTAAAGGGAAAGTCTACTCTGATTACAAGTTGTTGTTAAAAGAAGCAGAAAAATGAAGGAAACATAACAGTGAACGTTTGAGCAAAATATGATAATAAGAAATTTTTGAAGTTGTAATCAATCAAACACAAATTGGCAACTCCGTGACGTATCTTGCGAGCTCCTCTCCCATTTGTCCTGTATCCCCAAAATTATCAATAATCATACATGCACCTTAGATACAATGATTGCTTATATGTTTTTACACGAAACCTGTATGAATGAAATTTATTCCTTCATCAAAAACAAAGAAAATGAAAAGTTATGGATTTTTTTTTGTACTGAGCAAATGGGATAGGAGGTCGCAAGATACGTCATGGAGTTGCCAATTTGTGTTTGAATGATTACAACTTCAAAAATTAATTACTTTTTTATTTCTTATCAGATTTTGCTCAAACTTTCACTAATCTGTTTCTCTTATTTTTATTTTATTCAACTTAATACCAGGGTGGACTTTCCCTTTAAGGGTAATCGACAAATTACAATTTTGCAAAGATCTCAAAAGGGGACAAAGATATATTCTTATGGACCTTTCCTAGATGAAGACAAATATTTCATGTTCATGCTCAATTGAAACAGGAAAATTGTCAGTTTCAAAGTTTCTCTTATTCCGATGAAAATATTAAAATAAAAAAAAAATATGTATATATTTTTATTCATGATCTTCTATGTAATGTACATTTTTAAAGACCTTGGCGGTATTCTGAAATTCATTTTATCTCAGATAAAATCTGAGTTTTAAGTCAGTGAAATAAAATACCCTTAAAATATTTTTAAAAATTGGTATTATTAGAACCATTTTTGCGAGATTTTATCTCATCTAAGACACGCCAATTTATGAAGCCTTAACCAACAAGAAATGTCGTTAGATTTCACTTTCATTATGCTCAGCCAATAGAATTGCTCTCTACCAGTCACTGGGGCAAGAGAGCGCGAATGCGCTATTTTTACCATTTTTAATACGCGTGCCTCAAAGCGGAAACGTGCTTTTGCTAGGATTTCCTTGAAAATGACTGAGGTACTTTCCGAGGCTTTTGAAGACCATCTCAAGCATTATTGCAAGTGTGATACTAGTTGGCAAAAATTTTGAAATAGAATTCGAAAATCTTATGAGAATGTTGCTTGAGAAATATAGTCAGTACTCAATATATTTTTGTTTACTTTGGTCGCACAAGCCTACTCTATTTTAAGTTTTATTTTATCTTTCCCACAAATATAATTGGCGCAAGCGTTTAAAGCTGCGCGTATCATGCGTACAACATGTATAGGCACGCAAGAGGTAGGAGACTGATATAAAATATGACATAAAGTCTGAGATAAAATGTGGTCCCAGAATACTAAATTTGTTTTAAAGATAAGATACAAAATTTTAGGCCTTGATTTAAAATGAAAGAAATGGGGAGTACTTACTCTTTGTAATTTTAGTTTTAACAAAGGAAACATGTTGAAATCGCCTAAGTCAGTTAAGCCTTTCAGTGACAACGTTCAGTCGAGTCATGCTGTTAGCTTTTATTTATTACATGAATTCCTAATTCGAATCTCTCTCTCTCTCTCTCTCTCTCTCCCTCTCTCTCTCTCTCTCTCTCTTTCTCTCTAGGTGGCACAAGTGATTATGCGTTAGGACCGGATAAAGTCGTGGGCATTGTATGCGGAGTCATTGGAGTAATATGTTTAGTGCTAACTTTTCTATGTAAGTCAATGACACTATATATAACTGCACATTTCAGTTTGGGTACATTCTGACTGAGATGATTTTAATACATACAGTATCCAGCAGAAGCAAGTACACCTTTTTGAAAAAAGTTAAATATTCCAATGTAATTCTTTAGTGCACTACAATGTTTTATGGAATAAATGTGGCTATATATGTATCACAGAATATCAACTTTATATATATCATCGCTTTAGGCCCTGTGTCTTTTATACAATTTTGGAAAGATATACAAGTTATCAGAATATTCAAAATGTTGTTTGGGGTGTACTCACTTTTGTCGGGTAGTGTAGGTCTCGAAAAATTAAGTTAGTTTTCGTTTGTTATGTCGGATTTATTTATACTTGTATATGTAATTAAAGAAATTGTCAGCTTTCTCATTCATCTTCCACATAAGGAAGGATATCAAAGTAGTAACGCAAATTGAAAAGGATCGTTTTGATTAGTCTGGTATTCAAATATGATTATAAATAGCTTAAAATATGACTAGAAATAGCATATAACTTTTGACCTAATTCCGATGCATGCTTATTAATGTAACGTTCAACCCATACTATGAAAATACTTAAAGGGCAATCCAACCTTTGTAATAATTTGATTTGTGTGAAAACAGAAAAAAATCAGAATTAGCAGATTGATGTAAGTTTGAACAAAATCGAACAAACAATAAGAAAGTTGTGATTTAAAAAAAGTTGTAATCACTATACATATGGAAATTTCAAATTGGCCGAATCGGACCGGTGCGGTAACTGTGATGTAGCCACCGTCAACTTTCCCATTCGCTCCAACACACAAAATGACTAAAATGGCAATTTTTCAAAATGTACACCTTTGTAGAATCTTCTTTTCTTTGAGGACCTATAACACCATAAACAATGTGCTATCTAAAATATATTTTGAGTACTGCCCTGTAGGAAAAAGACGCTCATGAGAAAACCGAAATTTAATGATAAGTTGGTGTACGACAAATGGGAGAGTTGACCCTGAATACGTCACAATCGATTCACCAAATTGCCAATTTGATATTCACATAGATGTAGTGATCTTATTTGTCAAACATTCATAATTTTCTAAGTCTTTTTCCGATTTTTTTTCAAACTTTCACCATCCTGTTTCTCTTGTTTTTCTGCTTTCTCACAAATAAGCTTTTTACAACGTTTGGATTGCCCTTCAAGAACCTTTACTGGCTTCCAATAGAACAGCATATCAAATATAAAATGTTACAACTTACCTACCGTTCACTACTTCACTTCATATCCTTGCCCCTTCATATATTTACCCTCTTCTCCATCCCTCAACTACTCGTAGAGATCTCCGTTCCTTCTTTTTCAATAAGTTCAAAGAATCCAGAACAAAGAGTAGTTGGGGTGATAGAGCATTTACTACTGCTGCACCCGGCTTTGGAACTCAATACCCCAACTGAATTAAAATGTTCACCCACTCAACATTAATTTTAAAAACAACAACTTGAAAACATATTTTGAATTTTACATATTTCTAGTTTTTCTATTAAAAACTATTTCCTCTGTCTTCCATAATTTGTTTGTGTAACTATTTTCATGTATGTATATTTTGTTAGGCGCCTTGACCATCACTTGGGATGGATGTGTGAACATTATGTTGCTTAGCGAAAATAAGTGCCGCCGAAACACGAGTCCGGAACGCGAAATAGATATTGTTGAAAAATCATAAAGTTATTGCATTAAAGCTAAAAGCACATCAGTGAGCCTTAGCGCCGATAAAATACCACTACTACTTTGCTTAGGCTTACATATTATGTCAAATTACAACTTTGAATTTCATTACTATCATCAACAATTTCGCCATTTGCGTCTTTTCGTGCAACTCCGTTTTGGCTAAGCTACCTTAGAAATGTTGTTATTTTTATTATTATCAGTCGCAAAAGGCCGCCTACGGCGGCCCTTCGCGGCTTTGATGAAAACATCATATCAGCCATTCTGAATTTGGTGAGGCGTTGGAAGGACGTACTTGAGACAATTGTGGATTTAAAAAAATTGACAGAGGTGATCATGAACACAATACACAAATAAATGCATAAGAGAGTTTGAATATATGAATATATAAATATTTTAATAAAAAGAGGTCTATATATATACATTTAACAGCATAATTATTCATACCCCTTGTAATTTGAAGTCTTATGTGTTTGTCTTAAAAATGAAAGGTTGACTAGTGGAATTTTGTGAATTGTTTTATGTTATATAACATTATTCGTAAAATTCTTTGCCACATGATAAGGTACATGTACATTACCCAGGACAAACCATTTTTTAAAGAAAAACAAAATTGAAAAAAAGAATCAAATCTTGGTAAGGGTATGAATAATAATTATGTGTTTAACTGTATATACATGTACAAGTTACTGTGATTGCAGTGCTTTTTCGAGAAAGTTCATTGACCTTTTGACCTTTGACCTTGGTCAGATTCAACTCACTTTCGAACTTGACCTGCACCTCTAAGAGATGTACCTGTGGTATGAATTTTGGTGATTATGACTCAAATCCAAAAATAGTTATTGTGATTACAGGGCTTTTTGCAGAAAGTTAATTGACCTTTTGACCTTTGACCTAGACCAGATTCGAATCATTCTCAAAATTGACCTGCGCCTTAAAAAGATGGATCTGTGGTATGAATTTGGTGATTATAACTCAAATCCATAGAAAGTTATTGTAGTTACAGCCTGATTGTTTACGACGCCGACGCCAACGACGGAAATAATGACGCCTGTAGTGACAATAAATTATAGTTTCGCTCCGCTACATACGCAGGCGAGACAGAAATGACAAAAAACAAGCAAAACAATGTAAATAGATTCTTATTTTTTATGTTTTTTTTCAACTTTTAAGTCTTACTTTTAATTTTCTATTTGAGGATTTTTTTTTAAAAGTTGATTTAAATCGCGATTTGAATCAGTGATTTGAATGGATTTATTTAAATTGGCCAACCCTGCCTGAAAGTGATGAAATACATTCAGACATACATGAAAAGGCACACACAAGCATAAACACACCGACACGCAGTGACATCGACACACACGTTCACTCATACCGACACACACTGTCAAGGAAATAAAAATAAATAAAATATATATTATTATAATGTAGCCTATGTATCCTTTCAATAATAAAAAAAAGGTCTATTATTACTTTTTTCATTACTGTTTTACTGTTATCATTATTTAATAGGCCTATTGTGTCAGTGTATAGGCATATAGGCCCCTATCATTTCAAATAAAACAAAAAAACTAGGCACACAGTAATCTGTATTAAGAACATATTCGTTGTTTTATTAGACCAAATGGTTATTGGACCAAATGAAAAATAGACCAAACGGTCACTAGATGAACTGAGACTTGGACCAAATGATTATTAGACCAACAGGTCATCAGGGGCGTCGATCCGTTTTTCGGATGGGGGGGGGGGGGGGGGGGGGGAAGACAGCCAAACGTAACCATGTTCATTTCGCATTCAATTCAGTCATAATAGCATTGATGAAGATGATAATGAAATTAATAATAACGATAATAATGATAATGATAATGATAATAATGATAATGGTAATAATGATAATAGTAATAACAATATCAATAATAACAATAAAAAAAGCAAATATTATTATTAATATCATTATTATTGCTGCTGATTTTCTTATGCAAGCGCAGCGAGCAAGCACCTAAGGAATATACGTTTCAATTCTCAGATATATTATCGCTATGATGATTACAGTTACGTGATTATATATTTAGTGAAAATTACCAATATTTCACAACAAAAATTTGAATTTGAATCATTTTATTCAAAATTTTCTATTTTTATTAAGAGTGCATTCATACGACGGATAATTTTGCTTTGATTTATAGTTATACCATCAATCTCACTACCTACTGTTTCAATGTAGTTTCTGTGGCACTTTGATGATTGGATTCTGGATTCAATGTTCTACAACAAAATTGCCCTGAAGATTTAGGCATATTCTCTTTACCGCCTTTGTAAATGAAACAGCAGTGGCGTAATGAGCCCCAAACTTTGAGAGGGCTGACCATAGGCATACGAGGCACAACTCCTGAACACTTGCGAGCGAGCGAAGCGAGCGAGCAAAAAAAAAATCGACCCTTTTGTCATACATCTAGACCTGTATCCGGTAGGTGGAACTTGGGAAACACACCAATACGCCAGTGTGAAACAGACCAAACAAACTTACCATAAAATTATCTTAAGCAGAATAACCCTAAAGATCAGATTATTTAGAATTATTTGAACTGAATTTCTGTACAAATCATGACATAAATTTGTTTCCAGTATCGGAAATGCTAAATCCGTCATAATAGGTCATAATGTCATAATACTCTCTAGATTTTTCTCTTTTGGTAGAAAGATATGATGAAATCGCTCCAGTACTTCTAGGCTCTACATGAATACAGTAATACAAAATATAGGTATATAGTACCCTTCATAATTTTTTTTAGCGCCCCTTAATTACCAGCCACTCCACGGTTGCATAAAGTAGGGAAAATTAGAGAATTTGCGCGAGTAGCACGTAGCGAAATTGAAGTCTGATCGTGTAATACCTTTTGTATTTCATTGTTTGGAAGGCTTCATTTCCCGAGTTTTGCATAATTTTTCCTTATCTTACACCTCCGGATTTATGGGGAGAGGGGGGCAAAATGATATGTTTGCCCCTCGAATATTTTCGGGGGGGGGGGCAACTGCCCCCTGCCCCCCCCCCCATGTCATTAGACGAAATGATCATTATACCAATAAGTTGATGGACGAAATGATGATGAGACGAAATGGTAATTGGACGAATTGACGATTAGACCATGTGGATATTATACCAACTGGGATTAGCCGAAATGGGTATTGGATCAAATTGATATTGCACGAACTGATAATTAGACTAAGTGGTATTTGGACTCAATTGGTTTAGACAAAATGGTTATTAGACCAAATGGTTTTTAGACAAAATGGTTATAGACTAACTGGTCATTGGACGAAATGTTAATGGACGACATGATATTAGACCAAACGATGTTAGACCAGCTGACAATGTGATCAAATGGCAATTTACCGTGGCTATTCACCTAGCGAGCTGCGCGGCATGCACTGCAACTGCAACCACTGATTCAGTGACTGCATGCATGGACCTACTATATGTCCATGCTGCATGCAACCGGTAAACCCGATATGGTACTGTACTGCTAGCAGCTCTCAGACTTGTTCACCAAAATGTGTGTGTTATTAAAATGTCAATCATTCTTTTTCGAAAGTATAAACGATAAAAAAAAAAACCCCGAAGAAGACCTTTAGATGGATATACATGCGACAAAAATGATGTTGGTTTTTTTAAAGCCATCATTTATGCAGTTTCTCAATAACAAAGCATTTAGGCCTTACTCAAAGTATAATAAGATACCCAGATAATAATGATCAAAATAATTCCATACACTAAAGTAACAAGCATTTACAAATATAACATAAACATAATCAAATAACAACATTCTCCATGATCATATTCTTTTCTTTCAAACTAGCTTGACATTTCATTCGATAATGTAGAAAACTGATTATTCAAAATATTCAAAGATTTATATGTGTGACACTGTTACAGAAAAGTGTTATTTGAAGATATATATTCAATATTTAAAGGCATTATACACATATTCATATATATGAAGAGTTTCATTTCAAAAGGAGCTAAATCCACATGTAGCGTTTTATTATAGTAAATTAAGATTTTTTTTGATTTACTTACTACATTCCCTTGTCCACTCTGACTTTATTTTGGTATAATATGGTAGGGCTATTGTCTTAGATTAATTCAATCATATTTTTAAAATCTAGCAATAAATTTAATTTTTTAAAGAAATGGTTATAATTTTTGTTTACATGGATTTAGCCCCATTTAGAATGAAACCTTAGCCTATTGTCTTTTTCTGCACATATAAACACCTTAACCAATTGAAATTTAATACGAATTACTTTAATTACTTTAATATTGTTAGCAAAGCACGTTTTGAATCTTTTCAGATGTTTATTTGTTGTTGAAAAAAACATTTTCCACATTTCTTATCTTTTCTAAAAAGTGGGATTTTTCGATGTTTCATTCCACAAGGAGGTAAATTCTAAAATATTCATAAAAATATTAAAATATATATCTTATCAAAATTTGGCGGTTATGATCTAGACTGGTAGCCGCAACATATGCGTGTGACATCTTATTATATAGCTTTAGGGTATGTGGTTAAATGAACAAATTCTAAATGACCATAGTGGATTTAGCTCCTTTTTGAATGAAACGGTTTTGGATTTAGCCCCTTTTTGTAGTCGTGGATATCCATATCTTTTCAATGCTTGTAATTTGTAGCAAGGTTAGTAATGTTTTGGTATTAACACTAATATTTTGATGATTTAAAAGTAAAATGATACAAACAATTTCCTCATTACTACATAATCAAACCCCGGTTACTTGTGATGGCGGCATTATGACCCGGGCGTATATGAATCTGTGTTCAAATACTATTTCACAAACGTAGCCCCAGTTCAACCTTCACGTTTATACTACAAATACCACAGTAACAAATCATAGCACAAGTCACGTACGTTCACCTACTACACAATGAATTGCCATTTCCTGCACGCGGACATTTTGAATAATTTGCCCATTGATATAGAAATGAAGATGAAGCACCCACACTAAGCTACTACCCGAAATGTAAAGGCTAATCTCCATAAGGAGAAATTCACCGTTTTTCACTGTTTTTTGCGTCAAATGAAAGGTCCATATCAATTTTGTAACAGGCGCGCAATACATGTTTCCTAGTTTCCATATAATACTAAGATTAACCTTTAAAAAAATAATGGAGGATAAATCAAGTTATTGAATTTCAAGACATATGCTTCGCTGATTATAGAGGAGATTTCGTTATAAGAAAATATTCGTCGTATAATTGGAGATTCGCCCTGCTTTTAATTGTATTTTCTATCAGAATGTATGGAGGATACATATCGATTTTGTAACAATCAAGTGTGTAATGCATGTGTTGAACTATCTCAATAATACTGAAATATGTAAAGGAAATTATCAATGTAATAAACAAAGATAAATATTTTTCAAAACATTCTAAAGTTTGATATTTTTGATAATCAGTGTAACAGTTATGAGACATGACGCGGCATGGATGAAGGACTTGATTCATTCATTATCATGCATCTTGAAATGTGCAACACTTAAAGGCATTGATTAACTTTGCCCAGGATTGAAAAAAAAAATCACTGTTCCAGCTAATGCTGTAATCATAATTGCAAACCTTTAGCTCAGACAGGAATCGCCTGAGTTTTATAAGCTGATCGGTCGTTTATATATCAAGATATTTACGATTGAACATTGATGTCGGGATAGAGTACCACCGAACCCTAAAGAACTCTTACGGTTGGCATACCTCGCTCTATCACAGAATACCGTACGGGCTGGAAACCCGCTCTGAAATCGCCAAGTGCTGGTGCTTTGTTTTTGTGACTGCAGCGCAGCGAAGAAGCCGAGCGACTGATCGCGATTTTCTCTTTTTTAGGATAGTAAACGGGTTCCATCTTCTCTCATACTTTCACATATCCTTAATTATATATGTAGTTAGAGGACTGCACACAATTCACTGGCATTTGAGCTGATTTTACAATTTTTCACAAAGTTAATCAATCACTTTAAAGTTTTAGTAGTTTTTTGACGGGTTTTTTTTTTTTTTTGGGGGGGGGGAGAGGGGGTGCTAATTGCAGAGGCTTGCCGTGTTTAGATGTCGGTGTCAATGTTCCCGTGTTTCACTGGACCCGTTGATTGATTCCGTATAAAGGTTTGAGAAAGTCATCAAAATATATATGTTTTATATTCGCGCAATCAAGAGAGAAAAAAAAAAATCACACTTATATTCAAAATTTATGAAGAGCAAAAACCTCAGGTGCATTGAAATAATAACTAAAAGATAAAGAAAAGGTGTAAATAATCTAAACATCAATGAATGGACGCCGATGATATAAAACAACAACGAAGATAAAATGAAAGCCTTTCATAGCGAATAATCTAAAATTGCGTTTTTCTGTTTGGATTCCCTTCTTCTTGTTACTAAATACTGTGCATTAACTTATAGCACACATATACATGTTTCTGACTTATGTTTTCTTAGTAAGTAACTATAACTGACTAATCAATTCGAATTTTTTTTTTTTTTGATAGTTGGCCCTGGTGTTTGCAAGAAAAAATGTTCGCAAAGTAAGTTGCCGATCTTTTTAATGGATGTCCAATTTTTATTGATTTTATTGATACTATTCTCATCATTATCTTATTATTATTAGTAGTAGTAGTAGTAGTAGTAGTAGCAGTGGTAGCAGTATAATCATTATTATCATTATTATTATCATTATTATCATCATTATTATTATTATTATCATTATTATTATTATTGTTATTGTTATTATCATTATCATTATCATAATGTATCATAATCTTTATTTATATCATTATCATGATTACTACTACTACTACTGCTACTACTACTACATGTACTATTATTATTATTACATCATTATCATCATCATTGTTGTTGTTGTATTGCCTTTAGTATTTTAAGAACGCAGTGATGATTAAACAAAAACACCGGTTTTTGATTCAGTGATAATTCTTAATGATTAATGCATTGTACATTGTGTTATATCAAAAGAAACCAAACTTGACGAGGTTTTGATATATGTTAGCTACATTTACCGGATGCATATTTGATTTTCAAGCCGTAGTTTCATGTAACCTTGCACATTTTTGTAATGAATAAATATAAATAAACAAACTACATTACAGGCATCCCAATTTATTTTCAGTAAACATTTAGCCTTCTTTCTTGCATGACATATAGTTGTATGGCATAGAATACTCTGCCCCCCCCTCACCCAAGTGCAAACACATGTTGTGTGTTTGAACATTGTGAATGTATTTTTTTCACGTTACTTTAACTGTAACCAGACACTGAACAGCAGGAGGTACAGCAAGAGACAGAGCCAGAGTCAGAGTCTGGCAATCGACTGGTGTCGGAAGATGAAACAGATTTTGGATACTCATCAGCTCAAGGTGAAACTATGTCATCAATCCTTTCAAGTACAGTTTTAGTCTAATAAACAAACAAGTTTAAATCATTTGTATCTGCATAAAATATCTTGAAAATATAGTACAAGAAGAATCCATTGAAAAAAAATCAACTAGTTGTCAAAATTTAATTTAGAAAACCTATGTATATATATTGTTATATAGCAAAGACTATTAAGACAAGATATATTTTTAAAAAATTAGTTTAGAAAACACAGATAAACAGCATTGGGCCTGTAGTCTTAATAAGACTAGATCTCAACATAATTTAAAGATACATTCCATCTTCCAAATAAAAGAAAAAAACATCACTGCATTCATAAATTACCACATCAGCATCGTTCAAAAACACATTCCATTCTCCAAAGAAATGGATGATTCACTGTTGATCGTAATAATGCATTTTTAACATTTCATTCACTTGACCCCATATTCAGGTGTACTGCACATTTCATGATCATAACGTAATCATTACAAATAAGGGCATCATTGTAATGGGAAATAAACAGGCTTTCTATTGTTACCAAATTTCAGTATTCTAATAAAACGAGAGAGATATCAACGATCAAATTTGAAATGCAGAGCTTTTTAGACGAGTTAATAAGACGTAAATCTACATGCCCAACCTGATTATGCCTGTTCCTCAACGATTTATAGCTTCTCAGTGACATGAAACAGTCTTGAATGAACCTTAGCCAAATGTAGGCACATGAATGGGTTAGATCTGTTAACGACATTTTTTTCTATGAGCTTGATGCTTTAAGGAATAATGATTATATATAATTATTACATTATTGGGATGCAGGCCCCCAAAAGAAGGTAAAATGTGGGGAGCCTAAATAAAAAACATAGCTTGTAAATGATTAGGCTCACGTATATAGTAACATATAGGTAAATCTAATTAATGTGCAATAAAAAGCTAAACGGAATAGAAGTATCAGATTCAATAAACGTATAGCAGAGCAAAGCTCAGAATGTGGGCTAAAGGAAAGTAAAAGAGGGAAGGAAGAGATGAAGAAGAAGAAAGTAAGAAAGAAAAGAAATTGATAAAGGCAGGACAGTGAAACACAAAAACTTTATGACCACCTTTGTGTTATATGCAGCTGTTAATGAGAAGGGTAAATTTTTTTTTTTTTAATTTAAAAAAAAAATTATTTATTATTATTATTATTATATTTTTATTTTATTTATTTATTTATTTATTTATTTTATTATTATTTTTTTTTTTTGGGGGGGGGTCCCACTGGCCAACCATGCTATGGATAATGCTTGCTACCCTCTGTTTGTTTTATGTCCATCTGTTTGTTTTATGTCCATCTGTTTGTTTTATGTCCATCTGTTTGTTTCATGTCCATCTGTTTGTTTTATGTCCATCTTGCCGTGTTTAGATGTCAGTGTCAATGTTCCCGTGTTTCACTGGACCCGTTGATTGATTCCGTATAAAGGTTTTAGAAAGTCATCAAAATATATATGTTTTATATACGCGCAATCAAGAGAGAGAAAAAAAAAATCACACTTATATCCAGAATTTATGAAGAGCAAAAACCACATGTGCATTGAAATAATAACTAAAAGATAAAGAAAAGGTGTAAATAATCTAAACATCAATGAATGGACGCCGATGATATAAAACAACAACGAAGATAAAATGAAAGCCTTTCATAGCGAATAATCTAAAATTGCGTTTTTCTGTTTGGATTCCCTTCTTCTTGTCACTAAATACTGTGCATTAACTTATAGCACACATATACATGTTTCTGACTTATGTTTTCTTAGTAAGTAACTACAATTGACTAATCAATTCGAAATATTTTTTTTTTGATAGTTGGCCCTGGTGTTTGCAAGAAAAAATGTTCGCAAAGTAAGTTGCCGATCTTTTTAATGGATGTTCAATTTTTATTGATTTTATTGATACTATTCTCATCATTATCATTATTATTAGTAGTAGTAGTAGAAGTAGTAGCAGTAGTAGCAGTATAATCATTATCATTCTTATTATCATTATTGTTATTATCATTATCATTATCATAATATATCATAATCATTATTTATATCATCATGATTACTACTACTACTGCTGCTACTACTACATGTACTATTATTATTACATCATTATCATCATCATTGTTGTTGTTGTTGTATTGCCTTTAGTATTTTAAGAACGCAGTGATGATTAAACAAAAACACCGGTTTTTGATTCAGTGATAATTCTTAATGATTAATGCATTGTACATTGTGTTATATTAAAAGAAACCAAACTTGACGAGGTTTTGATATATGATAGCTTCATTTACCGGATGCATATTTGATTTTCAAGCCGTAGTTTCATGTAACCTTGCACATTTTTGTAATGAATAAATATGAATAAACAAAATACATTACAGGCATCCCAATTTATTTTCAGTAGTCATTTAGCCTTCTTTCTTGCATGACATATAGTTGTATGGCATAGAATACTCTGCCCCCCCCCCCCCCCACCAAAGTGCAAACACATGTTGTGTGTTTGAACATTGTGAATGTATTTTTTCACGTTACTTTAACTGTAACCAGACATTGAACAGCAGGAGGTACAGCAAGAGACAGAGCCAGAGCCAGAGTCTGGCAATCGACTGGTGTCGGAAGATGAAACAGATTTTGGATACTCATCAGCTCAAGGTGAAACTATGTCATCAGTCCTTTCAAGTACAGTTTTAGTCTAATAAACAAACAAGTTTAAATCATTTGTATCTGCAAAAAAATATCTTGAAAATATAGTACAAGAAGAATCCATTGGAAAAAAAAAATCAACTAGTTGTCAAAATTTAATTTAGAAAACCTGTGTATATATATTGTTATATAGCAAAGACTATTAAGACAAGATATATTTTTTAAAAATAAGTTTAGAAAACACAGATAAACAGCATTGGACCTGTAGTCTTAATAAGACTAGATCTCAACATAATTTAAAGATACATTCCATCTTCCAAATAAAAGAAAAAAACATCACTGCATTCATAAATTACCACATCAGCATCGTTCAAAAACACATTCCATTCTCCAAAGAAATGGATGATTCACTGTTGATCGTAATAATGCATTTTTAACATTTCATTCACTTGACCCCATATTCAGGTGTACTGCACATTTCATCATTATAACGTAATCATTACAAATAAGGGCATCATTGTAATGGGAAATAAACAGGCTTTCTATTGTTACCAAATAAAACGATCAAACTTGAAATGCAGAGCTTTTTAGAGGAGTTCATAAGACGTAAATCTACATGCCCAACCTGATTATGCCTGTTCCTCAACGATTTATAGCTTCTCAGTGACATGCAACAGTCTTGAATGAACCTTAGCCAAATGTAGGCACATGAATGGGTTAGATCTGTTAACGACATTTTTTCTATGAGCTTGATGCTTTAAGGAATAATGATTATATATAATTATTACATTATTGGGATGCAGGCCCCCCCAAAAGAAGGTAAAATGTGGGGAGCCTAAATAAAAAACATAGCTTGTAAATGATTAGGCTCACGTATATAGTAACATATAAGTAAATCTAATTAATGTGCAATAAAAAGCTAAACGGAATAGAAGTATCAGATTCAATAAACGTATAGCAGAGCAAAGCTCCGAATGTGGGCTAAAGAAAAGTAAAAGAGGGAAGGAAGAGATGAAGAAGAAGAAAGTAAGAAAGAAAAGAAATTGATAAAGGCAGGACAGTGAAACACAAACAAAAACTTTATGACCACCTTTGTGTTATATGCAGCTGTTAATGAGAAGGGTAAATTCTATTTTTTTTTTTTTTTTTATTTATTTATTTATTTATTTTTTATTTTATTTTTTTTTTTTTTTTTGGGGGGGGGGGTTCCCACTGGCCAACCATGCTATGGATAATGCTTGCTACCCTCTGTTTGTTTTATGTCCATCGAAAAATATATATATATAATAATCTTGCCCATATCATCATCCTCTCCATAGAAACATCCCGCAATCCGTCATGTAATTTATAATAAAGTTGGTTAGTCGTTTTCATTAGGACTTCTTTTGACCTGATAACTATTGAACGCAGCATAGGAAAATGAAGATGTTTTCTTAATTTACCTATGAACTGATTTATATTTGTTTCTAACTCAATTTACACAAATATAGTATTTTCCCAAATTTTAATTGGATATATATATATCCAATTCTCTCCTTCTAACTATTCCCTGCTTCTTTATCTTCCTCCTTTTCGTTCCAAGTATTAGCTTGTTCACATTTCAGATTTATCATATGTCTTTGGGCTTCATTGGTGAAATTAGGAGCAGTTCATCATGACAAGAAAAAGCTTTACGCAAATACTAAAACAGACAAAAAAGATCTTCGCGAAGAATATAATCATGATTATCTAGATATCGCTTTTTATCTATTTCAAATATTGTTTTAATAATAGAATCATTGTAACATGTCCTAGCCAGTTTGTGTGACTACTTCTAACGAACTTTTTTGTATATGCTGTATAGAGTTACATATTCCTCTCATGTAAATATTGCTTACCAAAGAAATGTTTCAAGTGTTATAGTGCTGAACAAAAACACCTGTATGAGGGTCACTGATAATCTTAATGATTTATTTACTGTCATAAAATATCGTATAATGACTAAATTGTTGCTGTTTGCTGTCTCCATTTTCCGAATTTATACTCGATTGTCATGCCGGAATTCCTCGTTACCTTGAACACTTTGGTAATATACAGTATAAATACAAAACAGCATATACAGTAGTATTGACCAATGTTAGTTTAGTAGCCCTTTAGCTTCTTTTCTTGCATAGACTTTGGCATTAGACGATCAATTTTCACAGCTGCCGATTATGTTTTTCTTCGTCTTTTTGTTTAATGTTGTCCTTGTACACGGTTATTTCAGTCTATTAGGTGTACCCAATACTGACGACAAATCTAAATTTACAAAGCCAGTCTTGTGAACAAAGGATGTACAGCTGCTATGTGTTATGGGAATACACCCAATGCTTGCACAAATTGAATAGCCAGTAATATACACAGACATAATTATGATAAATAAAAGGAACATATTAGTTATATCCATTTTTTATCTGTAAAATCACGTAAACAAGACAACACAATCAGTGCAAGACTGTCTAGACAAGTTAACATAAAGCCAAGCTTTCAATTAAGAAATTGTCTTCTTGGTCATTGTTATTCATGGATCTTCTGAGTAGTTTAAAATGAGTTTTCTTGGTCAAACTCATCAAAACAGCAGTCAAAATGATGCACAGTCACTCGCTTTCATTGGAATTTGAATGCTCAAGATCAACAGTCAGTTGCCTAAAATGAGCATTCAATTTGACTTTTAGAGCAAGCGATCGAAAACTTTCATCATGCATTGTGATAGAATGAGCATTCAAATTCACGGGAGCTTGGGATCGCTAACATTTGAAATTCGATTTCATCAATAGACAAGCATGTTCGCGATTTAAGCAGTGGATTTAACAATGCACTCCTTCCCTTCGAATTTTCAAATTTATTTTACAAGATAAGATTTAGAAGCAATATGTAAAGTCGTGTTTTTGCAGTGTCATAGATCAGGAATAAACGATAATGAGGAAAAATCATATATACCCTACAAAAATTGTAAAATCATGGAACATAACAAAGCTGAAAAACAAACGCAAGCGCCGTGGAACGATTTCTGACTGTGTAGTGGGCTTGCTCGAGCCCCGTTAGCACCCCTCCTATTTCGGGGGCTTTGTGATTATCCAAAAAAAAAAAAAATAATAATAATAACAAAAAGCGAATGGTTAATTGAACAAATAAGATTAGACAAAATAAAAAAAGGCAGACAATATGATGTGAAAGGCTACTTTGAATATGTTGTACATTCAAAACGATGCAGTATATTAAAAATTAAGGGTAGTCTAATAATTAGTTTTTACACCCATATCATTAGATGACTTCATTATTTTGCAGCAACAAATTACATTTGGAAACATCAGAATTCTTGAATGACGAAATAAGTGGAGAAGTTAGATTCATAAAAGAGGCAAAGCCCAGTTATTTTCTGTACTTATTGTACTTGTTTGAAAATTAATAAACGTACTGCTAGCTTGACTACCTATAAATGAAAGAGAAAGTAAAACTCGAGCAAGAAGCAAGAATCCGCACTCTACCCCAAAAGTGGTGGGTATGTGCCGCCGGCAAGACAAAAAAAAAAAAAAAAAAAAGGGGGGGGGGGGGGCTTCGGAACGAGCGTATCATGAAAAGGATGGTCTTCGGAACTACTAACATTTTGGGAAAAGGGGGTCTTTGGAACTGGATAACACTATAAATATGATGCTACGGAACTGGTTCCCACAAACTCCCATAAGCTAAATACGCTGTGTGTCATGGAAAGTCTATGGTGTGTGTATTCATATAAGCGGGGTGCGATTTTCTTTTCCGTAACCCTAACGCGTCGAAATTGCCAATAGTGTCACTTGAGCAAAGACTATCACGGGGACTAGATGGTTTGTACGCATTCGCGTGGACTTAACTTTGTGTGTTTTCCATGCATAGAGTATACACTACATGTATTAGAACTCGTCGCTGCCGCGCCATCGGCATATATTCGAATCGCGTTTCGCTTTGCCGTCTGCTGACACTTTTCCTGTGTCTGTTGCTTGAATCTCGAAAGACTTTCATCGTTTAGGCTGCAAACTCGACGTCTTCATCAATATCTTGCAAAGGTAAATTAATAAACTAAGCTTGGAATAAATTATTATCAAAGTATTATTTACAGCTGCATGTTAAGATTGTTAACAATAACATAGGGGGTCTACATCATGTTTATTAAGCCCCAAAGTAGACTCTAGGCCTACTTCTGCGTCATGAGTAGTTACTAGTAATTGCCAGTCCCATACTACTAGATTTATGATGGACTAAATAAAGTCTAAAGACAAGTCTGATCTGAAGCAGGTCTGAAGAAAATGTGGTGGTGGTGGTACGTGATGAGGAAGACATATATGGCTGGCAATGATAAAGTGAACATCATGTTTTAAAAATAAATCAATTTAAACAATACTAAAACAATTTTGTACATGCATGGACTGGGAGAATGAATTGCTGTTTGTTTAATATAGCACATCTTTTGTTTTTTTAAATGGCGATTCAAAATGCCTTTATAAAGCTAATTAAATTAATCTAATCTAGAGATAATTATCGATCAAAATCGATGATTACTCTACCCCCTTTCTCTCCCCTCCCCCCCCCCCCCGGTCTCCCTCCCATCTCTCTCTCTCTCTCTCTCTCTCTCTCTCTTTTTATGGATTTAAGCTTACATTATTATTCATTTGCATTTTATGCGCTGTGAATATATATCATCGTTTCATATTGCCAAATGTATATTATTTGTTTTAAATATAGACCCATTTGTAAAATGTATTTTAGCCAGTGGTTGCAATCGAACAGTGTTAACCATGAATAAATAAATAAATAAATTAGTACATCAATATCTCAGACAAATTAAGAGTACATACATGTATGTATATTAAGGTAACATCTGGATTCTTTCTTCATCTTGGATGTTAGTGCATGGGAATATAATCATAGATCTAGATCTACGTGAACTTGAACTAAAAAGGAGCCCATAATACGACTTTCTGAATCATTTTTTTTTAATCCAATATTAAGCCCATAAGGCCTAAGCACAGTCATTGTGAAGTTGGAGAAGGATTAACCCAAATTAACCCATTAGTGTATCCATATTACCCAAGACCCAATAAACAAACATTTTAATTTCAGTTGTCCATTTCGAATCTGATGCTGCCACTGTACTGTGTACATATGCCAAACGATGCGCGATGTCGATGGCAATGTTACAGTGGCGATAATAATACATGTATAACTCTGTGGAACACACACAAAGTTGCAAAGTCCACGCGCATGCGTAAAAAAACCATCTAGTACACTGATAGTCTTTGCTCAAGTGGCAATATTGGCAATTCCGACGCGTTAGGGTTACGGAAAAAAAAATCGCAAGCGGCGGGGTTAATTCGCATGCATGCGCTCAGCACGAATGAAAACTGAATTCTCTGGGGTGGAGTTGGAACCGGATTGGAAGCAATAGAGAAAGCCCGGAGGAATAAAGCACTTGGAATGAAACTCGTTTTCAACTTTTCACCAAAAATTATATTTTTTGAAACGGGCCGGGGCGAGCCAGAACGGCCGGAACGACGGAATGAAAAAATAAGTAAGGCTTTGGAAGGGTTTTCTCTCTTCTTTTTCTCAACAAGAAAAAAATGGTATGCTTTGGAGCGAAATTCAAGTCTAAAAATGGGTGTCTTCTGGGCGGCACATACCCACCGCACACTATATACTGAGTGTCCCCCCCCCCCCCGGGGAATCCGCACCCAAATAAATTTGAATGACGCTTTGAACTCTTTAAATTAATAGACAATAAATTAAATTGAAGGTTCGAAGCAAATTTTTTGACGCTCGAAAATGAATTTGAACAACTAAAAACTAATATGAACCAACGGAGCAAATCACTTGGAGGAGAGTTTGATTTTTTTTTAATTTGATTTATTTATTCTCCACTCATGGGTTGGATTGCCCTTGTCAGCTAATAGCTGTTTTTCAAAGGGGTCCAAGCCAAAAAATAAAAATAACATATGAACAAACAAATAAAATTACAACAGGCAATCATAAAAATATGAATCATATACAAAGTAACAAAATATTAAAACAAAACAAAAAATACATATGAAATTATACACTAGTGAATGTAAAGAGTCAAAACAAAAAACACAACAAAGACAATACAAACAAAAACCTATATAAGAATAAGAGAAAAGTGGGTGAGAGAGAAAAAAAAATCTATATATCTATATACTCAGTTTGGGTTTAGTGTATTGTAGTTGTTGTTTAAGTGGCGTTTAAAAGCTTGAATTGATGAGTGTTGAGGAAGGATGATCAAACTCATTCCAGATCTTGGCCCCGCGATATGCAAGGGACCTTTTACCGTAATTTGTCTTTGGCTGTATGAGCCATAATTTCCTAGGGCCGGATCTAGTACAATGAATGGTTTCACGGAAACAGAAGATATTACTGAGGTCATGGAGGTAGGGCGGGCATAGTTTATGAATATATCGGTACATAGTGCATGCTAACAGTTTTGACCATCGTACATACAACCGATCTAATTTAAGAGTACGGTACAAAGAAATTGAGGGAAACATATAATCCACATTCATAACGATACGAAGCGATCTGTTCTGGAGTTTTTGGAGTTGATTAAGATATGATCTAGAAGCATTTGTCCACACGGCGTTACAATAATCAAAGTTACTTTGGATCACTGATTTATAAAATAACAGAGCAGCGTCCTGGTTGATATAAGGACGGGGTCTTCTAAGAAGGTATATACATTTGATTATTCTTTTCTTAATATAATCAACTTGATCAGGCGCGCCGGAAGCAGTTTGGGATTGGGGGGGGGGGGGGCAAACATTCAAGGGGGCTCACCTTTCAAGGGCTCATGTCTTCTCACCCCTAAAAAAACACACACGCTTTCCCACCCTCTCACAACAATACAGATCCTACTGCTAAATCAAAATTTTACTCAAAAATTCTCTGACAAGCATTTTTGGGGTGTATTTTTACTCGAAAATTCTCTGACAAGCAAAAAAAAAAAAAAAAAGAAAAGAAAAAAAAAAGGTTATCAGCATTTTTGGGGTGTATTTTTACAAGCAAAAAAAACAAACACCAGAATTATGCTAAAATTCTGCTAAATTTTGTCAAATTATGCTAAAGCGGTCAAAATTCTGCCAGAAAGCAGAATTCTGCCAACTCTGGCAACCTTGCGTCTAATACAAAACCTCCACTACGTTAAAGTTTAAAGTTTGAATGCTTTATCTGTCTTCAGTGATCTCCATGAATACGAAAAATGAATACAAAGGCTTACAATTACGTAATAAAGCAATCAAGCTTTTAATATACACACGATTTTTACTCCTTTACTACTGATTTAAAAAAAAAAAAATTTTTATGGGGGAGGGGGGAGGGGGGGGCTTTTTTTTTTTTGGGGGGGGGGGCGAAAATGCATTTTGCCCCCCCCCCCCCCCCCCCCCACTTCCGGCGCCTATGAACTTGATTATTCCAAGACAGATTTTGGTCAATGACGACACCTAGATACAGTATTCAACTTTTTGAATTTCATTGCCATCGATGTAAAAATGGCAATCATCAATTATACCCTGCACTCTCTTCAAACGTTGATGTGTACCAATAAACATTACTTCACATTTCTTTGGGTTTACCATAAGCTTATTGTCTTTTAACCAACTTGACAGATTTGATAAGTCTTCATTTGTTCTTTTTACGATTTCCCTTGGATCTTTTGATGAGGTAAAGAGACATGTATCATCAGCTTATAATGATAAATCACAACTTTTTACAATGCTTGGCATGTCATTTACGAAAAGAGAGAATAACAGGGGGCCTAGCAAGGAGCCCTGGGGGACTCCGCATGTTACATGTTTTTCATCAGATATATAACCATTTACAGAAGTGAATTGTTTCCTATCATCAAAGTAGTTTTTAAAACATTTCTGTGCGGGTCTACAAAAGCCATACATTTCTAATTTTTCCAATAGGATGCAATGGTCAACGGTATCGAAAGCCTTTTTAAGGTCGATCATAACTAGGCCAACAATGTTTCCACTATCGATTGATTTCAGGCATTTGTCAGTTACATTAAGATTTGTGTGAGCAGTTTGTGTGGAATACATGGGCCTAAACCCAGATTGACAATCAGATAATATATTGTTTTCCGTTAAATACTGAGATAGTTAATTATAAACAATCTTTTCCATAACTTTAGCTAAAATAGGAATGACGGAAATTGGGCGATACTTTTTCCATACAACTTTTATCACCTCCTTTATAAATTGGAGTGACTCTTGCGCATTTCCATTGACTAGGTATAGTACCAATACGCAGAGACTGATTAAGAATATGTGTTAACGGGGAGGCAATAATGGAAGCTACAGGTCTAAGAAGCTTTGCAGGTAAATTATCCGGGCCAGTCGCCTTATCTATAGGAAGAGCTCGTACTATATTTTCAATCTCTGTAGCTTATACATCCCTGAACACAAAAGGGGTTGAATTAGGATAAAGGTTCGGAGAGTGTTTCTCTTTTTGACTAATAGTAAATGTATCATGTAAGGATTTTCCAATAGTTGAAAAATAGTTATTAAATGTGTTTGATAATTCCTGACCACGGACAACAGTACCATTCACCTTAATGGAAGAGGCTTCGGTTTTACTTTTCTTTTCAGGTGAGAGATATCGCAAAGTTTTCCAGATCATTTTTACATCTCCTACTGCAGATTCAATTTTCATAGAAATGAAATTCCGTTTTGCTTGACGAATGTGGGCTGTTACATTGTTCCGAGCTTTTTTATAATTTTCCCAATCATCTTGTGTTTGAGATTTTTTTGCCTTGTTTTTTTAAACGATCTCTGTTACGAATTTGTTGGAATATGATGGGTGTCATCCAAGGGGATTCCTTTTGTTTAATCCGAGATTTCCGGAGTGGTGCATGTTTGTCAATCACCGTCAATATTAATGAAAGGAAAACTGAACAAGCCACTTCTGGATCATCAATTTCATAGATGGGATCAAAATTGATGTTGTCCACATCTCTTCTAAAAGTTTCTTCATCAAAATTTTTCATTTTTCTTCCTGTTTTATACTTGTGGCTTATAAAATCACTATACCTCAATTTTCCATTTACACAATATATCATAAAATGATCACTCATAGATACTTCAACTACACCACTCTCACTTACTTTTTGTTTACTGTTGCTAAAAATGAGGTCGACCGTGGTGGAAGAGTTCTTAGTTATTCGAGTATGTTTACTAATAGGTTGTGTGCAATCATATGATTCCATGATTTCAAGAAGTTTTCTCGTATGTCATGATATACACTTATTCATTACATCACAGTTAATATCACCAAGAACATAATATGGAACTTTCATGTCTTCAACTCTTTGAATTATTCGTTCAAATTGATTGAATACTTCAAGATTTGAGTTTGGTGGTCTGTACCAACACATCACGATGGATGATTTTTGCTTCTCAAGTTTTACTTCAGTTACGATTAATTCCAAATCATTATCTTCACAAATTTCATTTCTTTGAATAAAGGTTAAATCATTTTTAATAAACATTGCAACGCCACCCCCAAATCTATTTCTATCATGTCGTAAGAGAGTATACCCAGGGATGGAGATTTCACTATCATCAATACTTTCACAAAGGTGAGTCTCATTGAGAGTCATTTTGTCCATTCTAGTATGATTGACTAGAAATCTTATTTCATCAATGTAATTTCATCAACGAGAGACAGTTTAAATGAGCGATTTTGATTCCCTTATTTGACTGAAGTCTATTTAAATCATTTTGCACTGAATCGTCATAAACAAATTCATTAACATGGTTTGATGTTTCAGTATCATAATTATTAGGCCTATACCCAGTTTCGTTTACATCACAAGATGACTCAGTCGTTACAGAAGAGTTTGAACAATCAGCTAACGGTAAACTGTTCCACAGACATGCATCACATGTCCAGTCTGCACTAGAATGAAAGAATGATTCGGATTCACTTGAACATTTAAGATGACCCCACTTATTACAAAAAATAAATGAATTTAAAAGCTAATTTTGTGAATTTGACTGGGAAAACCTATTTTGAAAATGTCATCAGTTATCAGAAAATTTCTGTAATGAGCTTACATAATCATGTCTTTTCTGCTTGACATGGAGAAAGGCAAAACCGATTATGTACAAAACTTTATTATGTCATGGATCGGCTAGATCTGCAAGTGTTTAAAAAGGGATTTACTGTGACATAGAAAATGTGAATGAGTTATATAGGTTTTTCCATCCAATGTCGTCAAAATAGCACCCAAATGGTTGATAATAGCACGCAATTTAGAACGGATTTGAATGACGATCAGGATCATCATTAAATTAAAAAATGATTTCGTTCAATTAGATTTTTTCATCGTGCGATCTCCAACTTTTGTCAAACCGAATTGAAATAACACCACTCAACAAATAAAAACAGGTGAAGAGCATTCAATTCCGTCTACTAAGGTAAATAGGCGTTTAAACATTCAATGCAGTCTACAGGCTAGTATCTATGGAATGTGCCAATATTACTCATCCCAAGTATATCTCTTTATTTGTATTGTATATGTATTCATTTGTGTATGAAAGATTAAAACAAGTGTTATTCACGGCTGATAAATGAGGAATCGACAAACCATTTGAATTATGTGTTTTTCGTGGCTTTTATTCAACATTGGTTACTGTCATTTCTACATGTATCATTTTATCATGCGGTACATGAATTCACACCAATATTATAATTGAATTACACACATATTTGAGTATCCGACCGAAATACAGAACTAGTGCTGGAATCTATGCTGAAAAATGAGGAATCATGTGAATAAATGTAATCTGCACCCCATACATAAACCTTAAAAACATTATGTGAAATCCAAGCGTGTAGCCCAAGAAGGGTTAAACCCACAGCTAGAAACCCCCTCTCGTAAACGAATGTCCCATCTGCATTGCCACGAGCCCCCCCCCCCCCCCCCCCCTTGCTAGCCGTCAGGAATGCCCGATCAGACGGGGAATTTTTTTAAATGTAACCCGGGTGTACCACCCATTCACAGCTCTCATCAACGATTCCAGCAAAAGTGTTCCCAACCGGGCCCCATCACTTGCCTCCAGGTATACCTCCCCGCATGTAAAATCGAGCGAGGCTCCTGAAATGACTTGTCTTACGAATGGTAATGTAATTTCTTGCTAATATATGTAAGTGTAATGAAGGCCCAAATTATAAACTCCTCCAACGAGCAAATTAAATAACACGGTTTCACTGGATATTCAGCTCGAGGTGAAATTTTCACCAATGGTTGAAGCAAACTAATTAGCAAGCACGAATGTATAAACACTAGGGAAACCATATATCTGGATACCGCAGTCAATCCTTGCCCCCCCCCCTTTTTTTTAACAAACGCCTAGGCGCAATAAACTGGAACACTGTAAAGATAACACTATCGAAAAAGTGATATCTTGCCATGCTGTATTACCTAACCGGACATAACTCCCTAAACTTGCATTACTCCATTATATTATAAACCTTACTTTATAACCGCCACTAATGACCACCCTAAACTAAGATGACTCTGCATAAGCATAAACATTGTGGAGAGGCTATGACGCCT
This sequence comes from Heliocidaris tuberculata, assembly GCA_025618425.1. Taxonomy (NCBI): domain Eukaryota; kingdom Metazoa; phylum Echinodermata; class Echinoidea; order Camarodonta; family Echinometridae; genus Heliocidaris; species Heliocidaris tuberculata. The sequence goes on from CM046833.1 coordinate 18,896,038, forward strand.
TGATAACTCTCATCAGGCCCGATGCATACATGCAATTACTAACAAAGCCTGTTTTAGCGGTGAAACTCATAAGGGCTTTAGGCTAAAGAGACCCCTATTTCCACTCTTGTTCTTGGATATATACATACGTTTATGGATTATCTTTTACTCTGTTAATTCTTTGCTCATTCACAGGGTAAAAAACATACAGACATTAAAACATTTATATTTAACGTTTGAAGGTAAGACACAATAAACATCAAATGGATGTATACAAACAGGAAGGTTAACTGCTCGTTAATAATCTAGTAACCGGAACTCGTTGTCCGTGCCGATCTGCGTGGGAGTGGACGTGACCACCACTTAAATATACCTCTGAAACTCTTAACAATGTCCGGGATGGAGAAGTATGTCCCCGCATCTGAAAGATGTACCCCGCCCCACGGCCGAGATCTCCGCTGCCCTTCTGCTGACCCCGCCGGGCCGTCCAATACACCATGGAGTCCCCCACGATGCCTACGGCAGGGGCTGCAAAAATAAGATAAACTTTTGGGAGTATCTTGCACTAGGGACATGTTTCTGTTTCAAAGCAACTGGGAAAGTTGCTTTAGTTGAACACACACAGGTGCCTAGTGTGAGACTTGAGGTTTATTGAATTGATAAAAAATTCACTCACTTTCCACAACAAGTAGTTGCGCTGTTATCCCCCATTTTTACGAGCTCCCCCCCCCCCCTCACCATATTCATGAACTTTAATCCTTTCAAGACAATTTACCACATTTTGTGGTTTGGCTCAATAACTTTTGATTCAGAGCTCTAAAAAATATATACCAGATGCATGAGTAGAAAAAGCAAAAATTTCTTCACACACTGTATCCATTTCTGTTGCATGACCACATTGCGCCTGATGCCAGGAATTTAAAAGAGGATGATAAGTCTCAAAATCCATAAATTGGCAACCCATTGAGAGGTTCAAAATAATTGTGTTAAGTCAAAATTTTTAAAACTCTTCGACAAAGTTTCCAATCATGTATGTTGTTTTCAAAGACACCATATATCATTAAAACCATGTAGCATAAAAATGAAAACATTTTTGTTGCCAATTTGAAGAACAAAATGTGATCAATTTAGCCCTTGAATAATTCCTGTCATGAAAGGGTTAACAACTTTAGCGCCCGTCCTGGATGCCTCTCCAGGTAGATTGACATATAGACCTTGCACCACCATAGGCCACGTCATGCACAGGTCACGTTGGCCTCGCCTACGGCTACGGGGTCGCTCACTTTGTCCCAATTCCTTCGCCTTGACAGTGGTACCCGTCTTCCTCTTTGCTTTCGGCATGCCGGTCGCTGATTCCACTTTACAGCACTGAACTAAGTCTAGTTTAAGTCGATACCGAACAAACGAAATCACTGCAGCTCCAAAATTAATCACCTCTCCACTGCAGATGCCTTGACTAGGAATTAATAACAAAATCGAACCAGGTTCGAAATTAACGGGATTTCCACTGCCGATGCAAACAAAAAATCAACGTTAGTTAGTTCCAGTAAGAATCCAATGATTTTCACTTGTCCAAATCAAAAGGTCTTGCCTCTCTACCAAAAGCCACGAGAGAATGACACAATTTCCACGTGCACACGCGTACGCGCCCACAATCGCGTGTTTTTCGCTCAGTGTGCAAAAGGAGCGCGCATTCGGAAATGCGCCACAAAAGCGCGCCTTGTCTAGAAGCGCAAAATTCTTAACAAAATGTAAACAAGCTTACTGTTGCGTCACAATGGCCATAAAACCATAACAAAGAGTGAGTGGGCTACCAGCCGTGTATAAATATTTTTGAAAACGTTTTGTAACTCTTTTAAATTTCTTAAAAAGACAAACGAAGAAAAATATGAACCAATAAAAGGCAAGGATTAAGAAATGCCTTGAAAAATAACCCTGGCTTATATATATATATATATTCCTGCAGGCTTGGGTGGTGGGGGTGGGGTGATGTTTGGGGAGAGATGGAATAATGACCCCCATGTGTTCACAAAGGAACATAACTCCCATTATGAGAATAGGGAAAGTTCATTGCCAACCCTCCCCCTGCCTTCACAATGCGTTATATTGTTTGTTGTCCCGATCGTTCTTATTTGAAAGCTAGATGTGCTAAGAAGCACGCCTGAAAACGAAATAGAAAACCTAAATCGGGCCGAAATTTAAGGTCAAGCAAACTGGCGCGAATTTGAATGACGGATGTATATTGCCAATTGAAATTGATTGACATTTTGACGATTTTTAAAAATACATATATATCTATATATAATAAACAAAAGTCGTTTAATGCTTAATGCAACGTGTATTTGTCCCTGTCACATTATACCGTGAGAGTCAAAAAAGGTATACACTTAGACAATTGCTATTTTGTTTAGAACTCAGTTATGAACGCAAAATTATACATATTTTGAAAAAAAAGTATCTTATCCCGCATCATGTTGTACCACTTTTGCGTGGTATGTGTTTCACTTGGATGAACAGGGGGCATTGTTTGCGAGAGTGTAAAAATCAACTTGCGCCAACGTACTCCATTTTGAATAGGGGTATTATTTTGGTCTTTGCAGATACAAATAATGCTCAAACCATCCAAAGCAAAATTAAACTTGCACACATATTAAAACACAGATACAGTTACACACACACACACACACACACACAGACAGAGGAAAATGTGAATAAAAAAGCCACACACACATTTATTTTTTTCTCACATGGTGTACTCATCATAAGCATACATATCGTACAAACACGAATGCATCACAAATGCACACACAAATAAGAACATGATTACGGTGTTCATTTTGGAGTAAAAAAAATATAAATAAAAAAAAAAAGATATTCTGATTCAATATGCTTTGTCAAACTCTTTTCTTTTTCTAATTGCTGCGTCAAAGCGTTTATCGATCATGATATGATGATGATGATGTTAATTGTTCCTCAACATACAAAAGTCCATCTTGAAAATAATAATCGTAAATGTTTGTCATCGTGCATCCTCTGTAGCTTTATTTGTGACCAGGAGTTAACTGTCTGTCCTTTCACCTAATCTTTGTTCGTGTGGGGATGTGTGTGTACGTGTATGTGTGAATGTGTGTTCCTCATGTGCGCGCGCGCGCGCGTGTGTGTGTGTGTGTGTGTGCTTTGCTTCTGGCAAGTCACATGCAATATATGCACCTCGTTTGATACATTTATTGCATCCCCTCACCTAATACTTTGGCGCTAGTCGATCTTTTAATACACTCACGCAAACAATGTGTCCTGTTCATCCAAACGTGAACATATACCACATAAAAATGGTACCAAATGACGCAGGATGAAACACTTCCAAATATGTACAATAATTTTTCATTCAAACCTAAGTTTTCAAATGAATAGCAAAATTATAAGTGTAAACTTTTTTTGCCTCACACGGTATATAAAAAACAGTTCATGGAGTAGGTCCATTGCATCGTTTTAAAAAAAGCAATAACTGCTTCTCGACAATAGCCAGTTCAAAGTGCACTAAACGCTCGACAATATGCTCTAGTGGAAAACTCGTATTCTGTGGCGTTCAACGTGTTCAAATGTCGCTTGGTGTACAAGATGCCGTAAACGCATTTGATATCAGGAAATGGAAGTTGACGATAAACTGTGGGAAACAGTAGTGCTTATCTCAAATTTTTATGATCTACTGTGCAACGTAATGTAAAATTCGTTTCAAAAGTGGGGAAAATGAAATGGGAACATGGGTGATGAAGTTATGAAAGTATATTAGAAATGTTCAGTGCTTTGAGAGCTAGGAAACTCATTATTTTCTCACCACTTGATAAGAGTTTGAGCAAACTTATTATCAAGTTCCTTATTTCATTCTTTATTATACAATGATCGTAAACAGTGTAGTAAAATCACGCAAAACCGTTATAACGCAAACCCGTAATAATTGGACGTCAAAATAGTTAATCGATTACCAGGATATCACTCTCGCGCTCCACTGTGCAAGAGAATTTGCACGCAAACCCTAAGTGAATGGAGAAGGCATGAACGATTCCAAGATGCGTTCTTAATCTTTAAATTCACAGGGACGGCTCAAAAAGCAAAGGGACGGCTGCAAAATACGATACTTTTAAAGAAAAAATCATACTTGATCAATCTTTCCGCGCCGAATTTTTTTTTCCCCGTGGCGTTTTGCTATAAATCAATCAAAATCATAATTCATCTTTTGCAAGCAGCTGAAAAGAACGCCTGATAGATGTAATGACAGTCGTTGTTTGTCCGATATACACGTGTGTATGATGACCAACACGGCTGGCGTGGCAGCAGTACTATAGTATTTCTTTGTTTTTTCTTCTCTCTATCTTCATTCTTTTCTGATGAATTTCTTTGTTTTTCTTCTCTCTTGTCTTCTTTTTCTTATGTATTCCTTTGTTTTTCCTCTATCTGTCTTTTTTTCTTAATGTATTTCTTTGTTCTTTTTTCTCTCTGTCTTCTTTCGATTTCTTAATGTATTTCTTTGTTTCTCTTCTATCTTCTTTTTTTCCTTATGTATTTCTTTGTTTTTCTTCTCTCTTCTTTTTCCCTTATGTATTTCTTTGTTTTTCTTCTCTTTGTCTTCCTTTTTCCTTATGTATTTCTTTGTTTTTCTTCTCTCCGTCTTCCTTTCCTCATGTATTTCTTTGTTTTTCTTTTCTCTGTCTTCCTTTTTTCCTTATGTATTTCTTTGTTTTTCTTCTCTCCGTCTTCCTTTCCTCATGTATTTCTTTGTTTTTCTTTTCTCTGTCTTCCTTTTTTCCTTATGTATTTCTTTGTTTTTCTTCTCTCCGTCTTCCTTTCCTCATGTATTTCTTTGTTTTTCTTTTCTCTGTCTTCCTTTTTTCCTTATGTATTTCTTTGTTTTTCTTCTCTCTGTCTTCTTTTTTCCTTATGTATTTCTTTGTTTTTCTTCTCTCTTCTTTTTCCCTCATGTATTTCTTTGTTTTTCTTCTCTCTGTCTTCCTTTTTTCCTTATGTATTTCTTTGTTTTTCTTCTCTCTGTCTTCTTTTTTCCTTATGTATTTCTTTGTTTTTCTTCTCTCTTCTTTTTCCCTCATGTATTTCTTTGTTTTTCTTCTCTCTGTCTTCCTTTTTCCTTATGTATTTCTTTGTTTTTTTTTCTCTCTGTCTTCTTTTTTTTCCTTATGTATTTCTTTGTTTTTCTTCTCTCTTCTTTTTCTCTTAGGTATTTCTTTGTTTTTCTTCTCTCTGTCTTCCTTTTTCCTTATGTATTTCTTTGTTTTTCTTTTCTCTGTCTTCCTTTTTCCTTATGTATTTCTTTGTTTTTCTTCGCTCTTCTTTTTTTCCCTTATGTATTCCTTTGTTTTTCTTCTCTCTGTCTTCCTTTTTCCTAATGTATTTCTTGGTTTTTATTCTTTAAATCTTTTTTTAAATTTCTTTATGCATTTCTTTGTTTTTCTTCTCTCTGTCTTCCTTTTCCTTATGTATTTCCTTGTTTTTCTTCTCTCTGTCTTCCTTTTTTCCTTATGTATTTCTTTGTTTGTCTTCTCTCTGTCTTCCTTTTCAGTATGCACAACACGTGCGTCAACTACAGGCGAACGACTAATAAGAGACTAGGAAAATCACTGGACCGTACGACCTTGCTGCGCGGGGCTTACGTAACAATCAGCAAATATAACGCTAAACCGTTATAACGCTTTCGCGTGATTTTACTACACTGGTAAAGGTAAATAAATACATGGATATATATATACATGTATATATTTTAAATTGAACTAATGACCTTTTTTTTTTTTTTTTTTTTTTTTTTTGCATGTAAGAGAATTTGGAACGACAGAGAGGCCAAAATGTGTGATAACGCCTTTTTTTTTGCTTGTTAGAAAATTTTCAGAGATTTGTGACCCCCTTTTACAAAATCCTGGATCCGCCCCTTGTAGCAACTAACTTCAGTATAGTAAACTAAAACAAGTTCCAGTATTTGGCGTAATAATGTAGTCCCCGTAGGGAGTGAAGACACAGTGCGTCCATTCAATTATGGCGGTCGCTTGAGGCACACTGCCGCTGTCTGTACTAAAGGCATAATATAGGCAACCGCTCGTTAATTGATGACCCAACTGATATCAGGGAATCCAACTTAGTGAAAATCAGCGTGGATTATATATAACCATACGAAAAGGTAAAGCTGGCTATTGCTTTTAAATATACATTAACTGATATTCGTTAGCATAATTTTTTTATGAATATTTGTTTTGAAAATGCCATGTATAGACTATAAGTGACGTTTCATGCTTAGCATTTGGACCGCTGTTCCCATCGAGTCATGGAATGTTTTCAGGAACTTAAAAAAGTCATTGTGCTTAAAGTCTTGTGCACTTTTTTTGTAAATAAAATCTATACCCTTTTATTTGGTTTGTAAAAAAAAGTTTTAAAAAGTTGCAAAAATTATAATGATAATGGTAATAATAATAACAATAATAATAATAATAATAATAATAATAATAATAATATATATATATATATATATATATATATATATTTATATATATATATATATATATAATGATAATAATTATTATTATTATCATCATCATCAGCAGCATGAGAAATAATAATAATAATAATAATATGTAATAATGATAATAATGACATTATTATTGTTAACCTTATTATTATTATTATTACCCTCATTATCATGGTTACTATTAATATTATTTTTATCATCATCATTATTATCGGTATTGGAGATTTTACGCGCCAACCATTTTATATTTGCAGCATGCCTTTTTTTAAAACTTGTCCACTTTCATCTTTTTTTCTCGCTCACCAATATTGACTGGACTATATTCCCCCTTTCTCTCCACCTATTCCCCCTTCCTTTCAGCCGTTTACTTTCTTTTTACTCTCATTTTTTTCCCAAGTTATTTTCTGCTATTTGAATAAATACGACTTACAATTCAGTTACATTTGCCGACAAACAGAATTAAAAAAAAAAGGGGGGGGGTTAAAAATAAACCATGAAGTGGTACTTTTAGTAAAAGTATGGGTTTCAGTGTGTGACACTGACATTTTCACTATTTTTATCTATAAGCCTACAGATTTATGTTCTGTAATTCCCTCTTTATCATGGAATTCATGCATTTTCTCTGTATTCTAACTTTTCAGTTCGATCAGGTGAAAGAATGGCTGAAAGTACTGAGGGAGATCGCCGAAAGAGGTAAGACATGTTAACGTCAACTATACTGTGCAATACGCCCATATTTAAGATTCAAGTAACGCAGATCGATTATATCACATCATCGTTATTTAAAAGTTCCCATTTAAGTTTCCAACAGTCAGAAACGAAATTGGATATCATAATGAAAGTTAGGGAATTCTGACAAAATTTGGCCTTTATAACTCTGAACTAAATTGAATGAAGCTTTTTCATATATTTATCACAGTTTGACATTGAAATGTTTTAATTATAATTATTATTATTATTGTTATTATTATCATTATTATCATCATTATTATTACTATTGTTCTTCTTATCATTGTGATCATTATTGTTATCATTATTATCATCATTATTCTGTTTATTATTTGTGTGTGTGTTGGGGCTGAAAATCAATAACTAATGAAAAAATATCATCTTAAGATTTTCTGACGTTCAGCCATATTTCTCTCTTTTGAAAAAAAAAAATTAACAAACCCATTGTCCTAGGTCTGTTAAGGCATACATCCAGCCCAGGGCCAAACAATTTTTAGGGGCGTCTTCCCGAAGAAATTCTTTGTCAGATGTTAACGTATTTGAGACAGAAGTAATTGTGGCCCCGAGGTAATTGTGGCCGCTTTGTCCGCTTTGTCTAGGAGAACTTGAAATTCTTTATTGCATCACTCAGTGATAATCATGCTTGGTAGCTGAACTCTTTAAAATCGGAAGAAAATCAGCCATATAGTTCCACGTTGTGAAAAAGAGGGCTCAAGATCTGTGACACTCCCATTTCCTTAAGCTAGAAAGTGGCAAGTCTACTTTTCATTTCTATGTGCAATGTACTTAATTCAAGTCATTGCGATGTGATTTTCGTTGAAATAGGAATATTATTAACTGAGGAACAAAGAAAAACTTTCATCAGAACATTTTCAATATGTTAAAGCAATTTATCTCATGTAATACATTTTTATGTAAGAAATTGCAATAAATAGTTACATATAGATACACAATGCTCCTCCAGTAGAAATCACTATACTTAGACGAACATTTTTTGAGGAAACAATTTTAGAGAAGAAGAAAGTTGATATTAGGCGAAGAGACGTCAGGTGCCTTAAAAAGATTGCCCCCTTTTGCAAAGTGCAGCGAAGCAACCCATTGGGACAGGGGTGTGTTTTGGGTTTTGGGGTTTGGTTTTATTTTCCTGCTGCATTAAGTCTATTCATGACTTGGCTATGGCGCCGCCACTTTATTTTTTAGTTTGCACCGCTCTGCTGCATCCCCCTATTTTCAAAACCTGGATCCGCTAGTGCAAATGAAGATGTCGTTCTTGGTAATTATGGCCCCTATTATTATGTTAAACAGTGTAAAATTTAAGGCCACCCACGTTTTATTACGCAATGGATGCATGGCACATCTGACTATTATAGATCTACTAATGTGATTACTTATTTTTATAATTTGGCTGGACAAATTATCCAATTATCATTTCAATAATTGATGGTTGTTGTAAAGTGTATCATCAACACTGGCATCGGTAAATAGGTACACTTAATTATCCGTGAACTTGTAATATCTGTTAATCATTACCAGTATAAGCCATAACTACCCCAACCCGTCACGCCAATCTCATCTGTATGTTAATTAGCATTTTAGTGGAATTGAAAGCTAAACAGTTCTTCAACACAATGCTATATGGGCAATTCCATGATTGGTTACGTTACATTTTTAGGTACCTTGTATAGCATATCTGGCTGCTACATGAAGATGCAATGTCAATACATTCAGCCCAGGGCTACATTACACTCTGAAATAAACTCATGAGCCATATTCCTGTGAGTGATAAAAAAACATCTAAATTTCGGTTAGCCATCTTACATGAAAAGGACATGAAACAAATTACAAGAATTCGCCCAAAAGTTTTTCTCAGACAGGGTCTATCTGAAAAAACAAACAAACAAAAAAGTGGTTAGTTATGTTACAGGTAAATACGTTACACTTTGTCCATCAATAAACAATATGTGATCAGGCAAAACAAACCAGCAAAAAGTCGCACAGAGTGATTATCAGTTACAGATTAATGAAGGTGTAATTTGGTGAGCATGGTCGAATTTTAGTTTTGCATTTCCTGAAAAGGCAAAACAAACCATCAAAAAGTCGCACAGAGTGATTTTAAGTTACAGATTAATGAAGGTGTAATTTGGTGAGCATGGTCGAATTTTAGTTTTGCATTTCCTGAAAGAGCATACTTTGTTCTATGTAATATAAAAGTTTGAAAGCACCAAACAATCTAAAGGTGGTACTCTTGGCAGTTTTTCTTTTTTGTAGACCTATGTTTGCATGATTTAGGAGTTTGCTGTGATGGTTTTCATTTCTTTGCGATCATGGCTGCTTGTCTCATTTTGATATCCCGTAATTTTAAACTGAGTGATCTGTTGCATTGATACTTGCACAAATTAGAAATTTTCGATCTGACTCATTCCCCCTTTTTTTTGGCTCTGAATGCTTACAGATGAATAAATTTGATTAATTAATAAGCCTGATATGACTTTGAATGGCCCTCTTTTCACAAGTAATCACAATGTATTTTTTTTTTCACATCCAAACATACACCAGTCAATTTTATCCTGAAATATCATCCGCATAAATACGTGTGAAAAAGGATATTTTCCGTTAACGGAGGACATCCTAGACATAAAACACGAAATTCAGTTAGAAAATAACAATTCTGAAATTCAGGGTAATGTCCCATATTTCATAGAATTGCCCATATATAGATTATTCAAGCTTGTCACTAAGGAATTTAATGCAGAAATCGAAAAAAGTGAAACAGGGGCCACAATAACACCAGGCTACCCTCGTTCCGTTGGACAAACTAGTTAAATTTACGCGAGTTTGGGTGTTTCCTTAGCTTGGGGCTGCAAGTGCTATACCCAACAGCTACGGTTAGCCTTAGGCTGACAAACTCTTTTGTAATGTTTTAGAAGTTTTAAATATCATTAAGGGGTCAAATCTTATGGCCTTGATTGGACCAGTTTTTGGCAGCCTCTTCGCCTCATAAGGTCATTAGAAATATCTAATGTAAATCATCTTACGATTATAAAATGGATGATGATAGGTTTTAGAATCATAGGTGAAACTCAAATTCAAGAAATCAAGGTTAATAATGTCTGTTTGCAAGACCCAGATGAAATTGCTGAAAGTATTGATGATTTTTTTGGTCAATATTGGACCCACCCTTGCCAAAGACATACCCCCGTCAAATCGGCCCTTTCGTTTAAGTTTAGATCAATTTAATGCACAAAATTTATTTCTAATCCTTATACAGCCGGAAGAAATTATCAATATTACTAATAACTTAAAGGATAAAAAAGCCGCTGGCTATGATGGTATTACAGAAATTATTATCCCACTTACACATATATATTCAATCTATCATTGTCCACTGGAACAGTCCCTCTTAAAATGAAAATAGCAAAAGTAATTCCAATTTTCAAGAAAAGGTGACCCACTTGATCGAGGGAATTACAGATTTCTTTGCTAAGTTCATTTTCAAAAATTTTAGAAAAAACTTGTTTATTCTCGCCTAATTAAATTCTAAACCTGTTCTAAAATATTTTCAGATACTCAATTTGGATTTCGTAAAGAAACATGCAACAGTTCATGCCATGATAATTCTTATTGATCAAATTATTCGTGCTATTGACAATCATTCTCATACAATAGGTTTGTTCCTGGACTTCTCCAAGGCCTTCGACACCGTTGATCACGAAATTCTGTTGAACAAACTTTCTCATTACGGTATTAGAGGGAGGGCCTTGGAGTGGCTCAGGAGCTACCTCACCGGAAGAAAGCAATCGACATGTATAAACAATACCAAATCTTCAACAAAAACCATTAAATGCGGCATTCCGCAGGGTTCTCTCTTAGGTCCGCTCCTTTTTTATTTTATACATCAATGATTTCAAAAGATCTTCCAATATCTTATCATTTATACTATTTGCCGACGACTCGAATATCTTTCTCTCGGAGCGTGATCCTCAAACTCTCCTCAATAAAATAAATTCTGAATTAGTTTATGTACAAGATTGGATAAGAGCAAACAAATTATCCTTAAATATCAATAAAACACATTACATGATATTTAGTAATTCTATTAATTCTCTTTCAGGCTCTATACATACTAATGGAAAGGATCTTCAAAGGGTTCAACATACTAAGTTTCTTGGGATTTTAATTGATGATAGACTATCTTGGAAATTTCATATTGACTATTTGTGCAGACTGGTATCAAGAAACATTGGCGTGATTAACAAATTAAAACATATCTTTCCATCTCAAATACTATTATCCCTATACCTGTTTACACGACACTTATTTATCCCTACCTAACATATGGAATCTTAGCGTGGGGTAACTCCTCTAAGATTCTCAATAATAGAATATTAATTTTGCAAAAAAGAATCTTAAGAATAATACACAATGTTCACTTTCATTCTCATACTGACATTTTATTCTACAGTAACAAAATTCTAAAAATAGATGATCTCTATAATTGGCATTTAGGAATTTTCATGTTTCAGTTATCACAAAATACCTTGCCCTCCCTTCTCATTTCCATTTTTACAAGAAATTATGAAATACACTCGTATCCCACAAGACAATCAAACCAGTATCATTCCCCGCTTTTACGGACTTCTCTTGCCCAGAAAACCATAGTCTTTACTGGACCGAAGTACTGGAACGAAATTGAACCATCTCTTAAACTGATTCCTAGGCTTTCCTCCTTCAAAAAACATTTAAAACAATTGATTGTAATATCGTACACTTGATTCTTTTCCTATAATCTCAACCAAATTTCCGTCTTCTTCCTATCAATCAAGTACACGTTCTAATAATCCACTATCCAACTTAAATAACTTGTGTGACACGTGGAACCCTCTGTCCGTATTGATGCCTTTTGTATTCTCCTTTCTTCCTTCTCTCTTCCCTTATGCTCTCTCCTTTTCTCTCCGACTTTTCGTATTTCCTTCATTTTTTTCCCTTCCATTTTAATAGCCTTGTTTTCTTTCCTTTATTTGATATTTTTATTTCAATATATTTTTAAAGGTATTGTGCAATACTCCATATTTTGGATGTACAAATTCATTCTGAGTTTATAACTTTCAAAATGTACTTAATCACCGAGGGACTATGTTTTACAAGCTCTGGTTTTTTCAGTTCCTGATTTCTCATGTTTTCTTCCTATCTCTTGTATAATCATGTCAGGTTTCGTACATGTAATTGATATTTATTGCCAACGCATTTCAGTTGTTGTATACTACTTTTATGTTATATTGTAATGTTTTTGTGGGGGGTTTTTTTGGACACATGAGAAATAAAAAACGCTTGAATCTTAAATCTTGAATCTTAAGATTATAAATTTGAACATCTTAAATATTTCTGTAAGAACTTTATCTTCCCAATTAAAATTGTGAACCAACACTCCCCATGCAACCACTTTTTTTTTTTAATGTAGTACTATCTCCGATATTGAAAAAAACAGAACCAGAAAGAGTCCATATGTCACAGAGAAAGAGTTAGACAAAATCTCCAGGAAATTTCCGACTGCAAACTACAAGACGCTCAGCCGAGAGTTAGGCATTGGCAACAACGAGGCCGACGCTTTTCTGAAGCAATACAGAAATGATTTCCGAGAGGCATTGATGCAGGTACTTATGGTATGGAAAAACAGAACGCACGGAGAGTGCTCTGAGCTTGAAGCTGCCCTTAAGGAGTCTGAGGCAGGTGGTCTAATAGATGAAATTCTGTATAGTTCTGAGTAGATATTTATCAATATGGTCACTACGTAATGCCGAATGAGATTTCTCAAACAGTACTCAAATATGTTTTCATCATAAAATATGGTTTACTTGGTTAGAATTTGTTAAATGAAAATTCTAACAAGAAATATAATTACTTTATGTTGTATCATACAAAGCAAAAATTCTGGCCCTAGCAATCGCTTGGGCAGTTACTTCAACGTAAGCTTTTTACTAGGTATTTTTAGCTTCCAAGCAAATGCTATTTTTTTTATGGATACTGGTCATTGTATACTAGAATATGAATATATAACAGAATATGATCATGTTGACGTATTGTATCAATAGTAATTTTCTGGAATTCTAAACAGTTGACAGGAGTCATATGAACACCATGATCGTGATTTTTTAAGTAACTGATGTGTTATACTTTGAGCTTCATGAGTAATTTTCACCATGTTGATATTTTGCAATGTGATTTATCCATACACGTTATACTGTCAAAAATATGGCTCGATTAAATTCAGCCTGATTAATAAAAAGAACAATCAAACATGTATCAGTCGTGTAAAATCCTTTCGGGATTTTCTAAGTTTCCTCAAAATTTAGATGTTCCCTGAATAGGGAATATTCAGTTCAGTTGACCTTACGTGTGGAAAAAATAATTGGGTTATAGTACATAATAGTGCATTAACCCAAAAGTTCCTATTCATGTATCTTTTGAAATTCCGTGCCTTGTCAGTGGAATATTGCATTCATTATTGGTGTAATAGTTGTTTTTATTTGGTAGCGAATAATAATTTCTCATAATTACCCGTATTACCTGTATTACCTAATGAGATTTCGAGAATATTATGTTGTTCCTTTATCATGCCACTCTTAGATTATTGCGATGTTGCATGGTCAAATACCTCACCAAAAATACTTGATGAATTGTTAAAACTGCACAATAGAATGGCTAGAATGATTCTGGGTGCACATCCGCGAGCTCATATAATGGACATGTTTACGGTCTTAAATTGACAAGAAACTGCCAATTCGATTTAATCAACATAAGTTGCGTTCACACGATGGGAGCTAAACTTTAAGTTTCGCTTGTAGTTTCAAAACTTTAAGTTGCACTTGTAGTTTCAAAACTTTAAGTTAACTTGTAGTTATCTTGTAGTTTCAGACCGTATGAACGGACTTGTAGTTTCGAAACTTTAAGTTTACTAGCATCTACTTCCGGGGTTAACCACGACGAACGCTCGGCTTGTAGTTTCAGCTCGTTGTTTAGGCCTCGTGTGAACCCTTGTTGCGGTTAGGGAGTCGTGGTGTCGTTAACTTAAAGTTTCGCTAACTTCAAGTTTCGAAACCACAAGTCCCGTATGAACGTAGCTATTGAATGATCCAAGTGTATAAATGTATTAACGATCTCGCACCCGATTACTTAAAATATATTTGTTCACCAGACCGATTCATTCGTTTGACACAAGATTCCGAATAAATGACTCTCTTAATAAAACATTAAGAATAACAATGCTGCTAGTCATATATTTGAATATATTCTGAAAGAAGAAATTTTACCCATTTGTAGAAAATTCAAGGAAATTATGGCAAATGACTTATCATTCACGATGACATTAACGAAAGCAAACATGTTTGTTCAAATATATGAACAATCTGCACATTTGGTTTTCTGTGTGTCTGTAGATCAGTTTTGTCAGCAATAAAGGCACTAGAGTATAATAATTGTTTTTGTGAGTTTTATCATTTCGAGAAGCGGAAATCTAAGCCAGTGAGAAGTATTAGGTTTTTGTAATACACGAAATTTACATAAGACCCACCATGCCCACAGGCATAGTCGCTTTTAGGTAAATCTGTTCAAAACTGTGCGGGTCAGAAATGATGAGGAGGTGCTCGGGGGGGGGGGGTACTTTTGTTGCGTTTAAATATATATGCATACATGTATACAAATGAAAAGAAAGAAAATAAAAGGGATAGTAGGAGAAAGGAGCAAGAGTGAGAGAGAAGAGCAAGAGTGAGAGAGTGAGAGAAAGAAAGAGGGAGAGAAAAAGAGAGCGAGATGGAAGATTCAGAGACGCAGGGATCGAGAGTTATATGGGTATAGATTACAGGGAGATAATGAGCTAGTGATGAGATTATTAGTATGAGACAGGGAGATGGGGAGAAGTAAATAGGAGGAGAGGAGAGAGAAGACGGACAGACGAAGCGAAACAGGGAGGAAACGAGAGGGGGGGGGGGGCAGAGGCAAAGACATTCAAAGAGAACAAAATTAACTACCAGGCGAAGTTGTACATGTATCAGGGTCCAAGCTCTAGTCGGAGAGACTAATTATTTTAATTCAATAACAAATCCTTTACTTTTCAATTGGGGAAAATCATATCTGAGAAGGAAAAAAAAATCTGATGAAAAAGATATACATGTAAAAGGAGAAAAATTATAACTCACTTATTACAAAATACTAAAATACAGTGTGTTTGCTAAAAAGGGGAAACTCAAATTTTCACATTAGTTACTAGAACATGATTATGTCCTGATTAATTAGTTTTCATGTCAAAGTTCGATTCATCCTCTCTCAGTTGGTACCAAAATTGTTATGGTATTGCTTTGCATGAACGTATATGAAATGTTTTAAGTGAGCGATGTCAAAAGGAGTTTGCGCACAGACGTAAGTAATTCCGTTAAGTACGATGCAAAAACAAACAAACAAACAAACAAACAAAACAAAACAAATGATGAAAACGAAAAGCAAGGACTAGTGATATTTCGTGATGTTTCCTTATTCATCTTTCAACATGTATGCAACCTTGAATGAGGTATGAAAATCCAAAATTAGCCCCAATGTCCTTCCCCATAATCACCTTGCCTATATCGCGCAAGTGTGTGATCGATTCAAGAGAAACAGGAAATGAAAGCAGAGTGAGGTTCAATGAATGGCCATTCATTGTTTTGATGAATACATCCCACTCTCGTACCCAAATGAATTTTCACATTGCTTGTTTAAAATTCTTTTTAGTTCGATGATCCACGCTCTATCATCACAAATGTGGTAGCATACAAAAGGGGATAAATTTCCCTTTTTATGATGTATTACAAACAGATCTTTTTTTTTTTCTTCTTTCTTTAAAGAGATGTTGCTGGAGAAAGATGAGTTTACTTTTTTTAAAGAAATACACTGTATATGGAATATATATATATATATATATATATCACAGTGTCCAACATAACTGAGTACACCCCTTATCAAATAATTACAGTGTAACCTCTAAAAAAATGTATTAAAGCACAAGCCTTACAGGAATGGTTGAGTAGACATTCTGTGATATGTCTATCTGTACGAAAACATTTATTCCAGAACAACTGACTACAGTGTACCATACTTAGTGCCTTAGTGGTTATTTCCACGACTTTCATTAACCAAAGTAGATAATGTTTTAATTTCTTTTCAGTTTCATCTTTGAAGTTAATCGAGATATTTATCAGATGATGATAATAACAATGCAAAACTCTAACTCATTCAAAGATTTCTAGAAAAATAGGGTTCCATATGTTACCGATTTAAACTTTTGAAAATTAACAACTTATGCATTATGATCGATTTGGATATACATGTATGATGAAGACGGTGATTCACCTAAGCATTCACCTAAGCTCAATCATATATTTCATAAAATATGCATTATAATGTTTATTCAAAGCTATAACTTCTCATCAAAAGAATGGACTGTATATTGATCTGACGTCTGTTGATAGATAACTTTCGTCGGTCATGAGGGTATATACTTTGTCAAATACTTTTTACTAACGCTAGAAACGTAAAAATACATTTCGAATAGCATGAAGATTATTTTTATAATTCACACGATTATAGTTTGATTATTGACTTTCATAATTTCCCTGAATTATGAATTTCAAAAGAATTATTACTTGAAATGTCCTTTCAGTATTCTAGCACAAATGTTCAGACATGTTGCCTAGACCTTCCTATCAAACTCAAGCTGTCTGGGGTTAGGGTCCAGAGACAGAACATGCCAGTCCATTGGAATTCTTTAACCTTCCTTCATATATTCTTTCAAGAAAATGTAGCTTTTGAATAGCTTACATGTTTATCGGGGTCACTCTACTGTTAACACGAGAAAAAAAAATCACATTTAGGCAATCCCAAGATAAAGAAGGTTGGTATTTTTCACGGATAATTGTAAGTTTCGTGTCGAACTCATTATTGTGTGATGACCAAGGGGATGGTGAACAAGTGCCTCATGCTTGCATTTTCCCCACCATGCCCACTGAAACCTTGGATGAGTGGAAATGTGTATATTAAATAGTCTATAGATACTTTCATGGTGATTCAGCTGCTATTTTATACAAACACAAACATGATTATTTTGCTGGCCACCACATATACCACAACTGATTGGCAAAAGAAGTAATGCGACCTAGTCTGTCTTTAATCAGGAAACATCTCACACAACATCACTGTAACAACCCCCAAGACATATGTATATTTAAGCTACACAATATGCATGATCAGTGATTACAAAAATAATGTAATTTAACATGAAATAAAAGCCTTAGTTTCTGTACGCGAAAATAAAATTTCCTATGTGGGAGGAGTTGAAAAGAAGTGAAAAAGAGACATCTTTAAACTGTTGCTGCAAGAAAACTGGATGGATATCTTAAGTTAATTACTAATGAAATTAATCATTTAAACATGTTGAATGTATGTGATTTACAAGCCTGTAACAAAAAAAAGCTGTGATAAACTTTGGGCATCTGTAATATATGATTCTTTTTGTTTTGAAAAAAGTGGATTAATCACAAATATCACAAGGTTGATTTTTGCTAGTTTAAAGGGAAATCCAACCTTAATAGCAAGTTGATTTGAAAGGAAAAGGAAAAAATCAGAGAAGCATATTAGTGAAAGTTTGAACGAAATCGGACAAGCAATAAGAAAGTTATGAATTTTTGAAAGTTGTAATCACTATGCATATGGGAATTTCAAATTGGCCGAATAGGTAATGTCACTGTGATGTAGCTGTGGACAACTCCCCCATTCGCTGTAACACACAAAATGACTAAAATGTCACTTTAAAAAAAAAATACATTACTCAGTAGGATCTTTTCGTTCATGAGGACCTATAACAATATGCTATCTCCAATATATTTTGAGTACTGCCCCGAGGGTAAAAGCGCCTCGAAGAAAACCGCAAATTAATGATATTTTTGTGTACGACAAATGGGAGAGTTGTCCACAAAATGTCACAATTGACTCACCAAATTGCCAATTTGAGATTCGCATAGATGTAGTGATCTCATTTTTCAAACATCCATAACTTTCTTATTCCTTGTCCGATTTCTTTCAAACTTTCACCTCCCTGTTTTTCTTATTTTTCTGCTTTCACACAAATCATCTCATTACCAAGTTTGGATTGCCCTTTAAGTAAATTCAAAAAGGAGAAAGGAAAATACACCTGTAACTATCAAAACATTTATATGTACATTATCTTTATATAGTATCCAAACCTGTATAAATGCTTTTTGAGAGCCTAGAGAATTTCATTACACGGGAAATAAAAATTGGTATAAAAACTCGTTACAAAATCCAGGGTGTACCGAAACTTTTGAACAGCTTGTGTAATTTCCGAGTTTTATTTATTTATTTAATTTGTTGGGGAAGGGCTTGCTCAAGTATTTCACAAATCACTATGCTTTATACCTCCTATTATTTACACATGACATGTAACATCAATGTGAAGTTATATATATCTTATGCTGAAACTAACGATTATGCAATGGCAGAAAGAGGAATCATTTTCATTGTTGGTTTGCTGCAAACGAAGAGGGAAGGGGGAAGGGTGAGGAAAGAGGTAACCAGGATTACAGGATTAGGAAACGAAATAGAAACATAGGATACACAAAATGGAGGAGGGAGTGAGCGAGGGAGGGAGAGAATTAGATGAAAAGACAGCCAAATGGAGGAAAGTCAAGAGACAGTACGAGAGAGAGTCTGAGAGAATAACAAGGGAGCGACAGCGAGACAGATATATAGCGATAAACAAAGGGAGAAGAGGTAAGAGACATAGAAAAACGGAAGGGTATAAACATGATAAAAGGGAAGAGAGAGAAAGAGAGGGGGTGGGATTAGAAACAGGAGAATAAGAAAAAAGAATAAGAGATGGCTAGAACGGATACATGCATAATGGGAGACGATGTAAAACATGTAAAAGGTTTCACATCATGTGCATTATTCTCAACATCCATGTAATATGAACAGTTTGTTTGATTTGAATTGAGATTTCCATGATCACAATTCCAGTTTTTTTTTTTTCAATCAGATCCACGTACTACCTATGCATAAAAAACCTCTCATGTCAATATAATATACGCTATGAAGGACCAAGATTATGAAATGGGTTACCAGATAAAATTGTCTGCTCATTATCCTAACAAAGTTTGGCCCTCATTAGAATTTTAATAGCCTGTTTTACTTGCGAAATATGCCTCTGAATAAATGCAAAATTTGTATTATTTTTCCTTGTTAAACACTCATTTCTTTAACTTTATGAAAACAACTTCTTCACATAAAATGTCATTTATTTGCGAATGCACTCGTTGTTGTTGTTGTTGTTGTTGTTTTTTGTGTGTATTTTTTTTTTGTTGAACAATTGGCGACGCTTCCGAACCCTTGCGCAAGTTTGACGAACTTTTGGAGCATAAAATGCGAATGTTGGACTTTGCCATTTTTTCGACATTCGCATCCTTCGCAAAACTTTCGCGTGCCCGTGAAAACCAACTTTACTCTGTTCATGGCATCATTTTTCCATCCTATTTTCATTCCATTCCATTCTCTTCTCTGTCACTGTATGTGTACTTGACTTATTATGTTTTGCAATTTATGTAAAAACGGACTTCCAAAAGTCGGAAATAAAAGTTCTTTTGAAATTTAAAAAAAAAATAAATTGAAATCATTCAACTTGCTCTTGTACCTCAGTCACAAAATGTAAGTATGATAAAAAATTTCTACAAAAGAAGCAAAATAATACCAGAATATGAGCTGTAAAGCACGTAAGAGTCAAAATAAAGCTGAGAATGTTGAGCGTCATCATGTAAATCATTTCATAATCAATAAATAATTTACAAGAGTATAAGTAGGCAATACTGAACGTTTATCGTGGTGATGGGTGTATGAAGTAAATACAGGATTAAATGATGTGCTTTTATGAGTTATCTTGATCTAGTTAACAAATGTCAATTGGAAAGTGAAGAAATGTACTTGCATTATGAAGAAATACTAATTACATGTATATCAGTCGATGGAATCTTAACCTTTGAACGAAAGTGCTAAACAGTTGGGCAAGTTTTATTGAACTTCTCTCAGTATTCAAAATAATTTACAGGTCCGCATATATAAGTATCATATTGTTCCGTTGGCCTTACGTAGGGCGAAAAAAATAACTGCGTTATAGTAGGGCCTACATGATAATGCATCTACCCCCAAATTCCTATTTTTGTATCCTTTAAAATCCTGTCAGCACAATATTGTAATCATCGTGGAGGTAACAGTTCTTTTGATTTTTGTTTTCTTTCATAATAATCTCTCATAACTCAGCCAACCTTCACTCTATGCTTTTGAGAATGATAGTTTGCCTTTTCCCCGTGAAAAAGAAATCCTTATAACAATAACTGAAATAATGCATGCATGGTATGTGTCTGTTCCCCAAAATATATCCATGGGAAAACTCAGCTTTATTCATCTTTCCGTACAGAATGTTAATGCATACGTTAAAATTATGCAGGGAAACCATAATAAGAGGGGTACTTCACCCTCACAAAATACCCCCTTAAAAAAAAAGTTTGGAAACTTTGAACTTAGTATGACATGGAACCCGACATCTGACTCTGAAATAGGCATTCTGCTAATCGATTATTTATGTTTCAGCATTAAATAGGCCTTATAATACAGTGTTAAACAAGAATATCTTGTAAATGTGCTCTTAAGTAGATTAAACTAAACATATTGCAAACTCTAAAACCGATAAATGAAATATGTTTTAGCAGTGCAGAAATACTGTTTGTTAGTTTGAAGACTCAACAGTTTTTAATTTGATAGACTATATGTTTAAAGATTATGATTTGGTTTAGATTTGTTGTTTGGTTATTTTGAGTACTTTCATTCACCAAAATAGACAACGTTTTGTGATTTTTTTTTTAATTTTTACTTTGAAGTTAGAAATAATTTATGGGGAGATTAAAATGCAAAAATAATATTCTCCCAAAGAAATATCTATCTCCTCATTCAAAAATTTCTAGAAAAGTAGGGTTCTATATGTTACAGATTGAAAACTGAAAATTAACTAACAACACTAAGGAGTTAACACAGAACAGTGATAAATCCTTGGCAATACTAAGATGCTGTGAAGATTTCGCCTCATTAAAGTGGAATATTAAACAGATGAGAGACAAAAAAAAATCTCTGATTAATGATAGAATCTAAGAATATCTACAAATGTCCTTAACCAGTTATGCAATTTTAGTGAACTTATATCGGTATTTACAATATTTTACAGCTTCATATATAAAAGTAATATTTTGTTCAGTTGATTTCCGTGGGAAACAAATAACTGGGTTATAGTACATGATAGTACTTCAACCCCGAAATTCCTATTCTTGTATCTTTTGAAATCCCATCTTGTATTCATGGTGGAAGTAATAGTTTCATCGATTTTTAAAAAAAATAACAAACACTCACAACTCAGCCAACCTTCACGCTTTTAAGAATAACAAATGGTCTTCGGTGTTCTCCTCGTGACAAAGAAATCCTAAAAATAATATCTGAAATAATGCATGCATGGTATGTTTCTGTTCCGACAATATATCCTTGGGAAAACCCAGCGCTATTCATCTTTCTGTACAGAATGTTAATGTACACGTTAAACGACCGTGCAGGGAAACCGAGGGATACGTCATTCATAACCCCCCCCCCCCCCCCGCCTCCTTTAAGAATAAAGAAGTTTGGAAATGGTCGGTACCCAAAATTAAACTTAGTATGACATGGATCCCGATATCCTACTCTAAAATGAGCATGATACCAGTTAATAATTTATCATTTTTCAGCATCAGCTAGACCTTATCATACAATGTTAAACAAGACTATCTAGAAATGTGCTCTACGGTTGATTACATTCTGCAAACACTAAAACCGACAAAATGAAATATTTTTGGCATCGCAGAAATACTAATGGTCAGTTTCAAGACTCAAAATGTTATGACTTTAGTTCGATGAATTACGTTTTATACTGATGATTTTTAAAGATTTTTTGTTTGGTTATTTAGAGCACTTTCGTTCACCAAAGTAGACAACACTCTGTGATTTTTTTAATTTATTTTTTTACTTTGAAGTTAGAGATAATTTATGAGGAGATCAAAATGCAAAATCGGTATTCTCTCAGAGAAATAGCTATCTCCTCATACAAAGATTAAAAAAAAAAATAGGGTTCTATATGTTACAGATTGAAACCTTGGAAAATTGAAAATTTGTGCATTATTGTCGATTGGGATTCCTAAGGAAGGGCATTCAGTTTAATAAGTTAAAACATACTGTATACATAATTATTTTTTTTCAAAGCTATTAACCGCCTATGAAAAGAATGGACTCCCTCTGATCTGAATCTGTTTTTAGATATAAACTTTCGTCCGTCGTGTAATAAAGGTATGTATTTTTGACTATCGCTAGAAACGTCTAATAAAAATACATTCGGATTAGCATGAAGTTTATTCACTACGCTTTATGATTCACATGGTGTGATTCAAAACCTTAATTTTCATTAAATTTAAAGGTAATGTACAGAATTGGTAAGCCCTTAAAAATTCTTCGTCAGATTTCTTGGATTTTTGTTGATAAATACCAAGATACTAGCAATACTATAAGATGCTGTGAAGGCTTCACCTCCGAAAGTGGAATATTAATCCAGTGAGAGGCCAAAAAAAAAAAAGTTTTAAAAAATGAAGATACCGGGACAGAATTCAAACTCTCAACAACGGCAGCGTGCACTATACACTATAAATGAGTGCAAAACCTATGAGGATCATGTGTATACAACAGACAGTGACATACATGCTATCTCCAAGCGAAGCCCCGATATTGTTGTGCGGGGAGCCGTCGGGGTGGAAAGGTCCTAGCGTAAGGCAGTATATAGCCATGATCTACCGTTCTTTACAGATATTTACGCACTGGGAAATCATGGATGGAATACCAAATGATCTCATACCTACATATATCTTCTTATACAAGGAGAACAACATGAGCCTTGATCAAGTTTCTTTTCAATTTCCGTTTGCTACCAAAACTTTGCATGAGCTCTAACCAGTGGCGTAGCTAGGATTTTTGACAAGGGGGGCAAATTCTGTTTAAAGGGGGAGGGGGGGGGGGTGCTATTGCATGTTTTCCTCTATAATTCTCTGACAAGCAAAAACAAACAAAAAAAAAACAATTCTTTAAAAAAAAAATGGGAGAAAAATCTGCCCCCTGCCCCCCTCCCCCCTCAGCTACGCTAGTGGCTCTAACTTTATGTTGATTTTATGTTCTAGCTTGATAAGAGCCACACTCACAACCTTTGAATTAGTCAACAAAATAGGCCTATGATTTGAATTTCTCCTTTTGATTTTGACGTGAAGTATATTAACAACGGGTACACAAGAATATGAACTGTGGAATTATATCAGGGAAATATCTGATTTCCTTGTAACAAGTGCAAGGAAAACATAATCATACGTATTGTCACAGTACAACTATATCACATATTAACTGTATTAACTACTAGAGAAATTAGGGACATATTGCACTTTGGTCTGGCGTACAACGACAAGCACACTTCTTGGCCAGTGAGAAATATTGGGGCTTTGTGATAACCAAATTACGACGATTAAGGTAGGTAAAGCTCTGCTCACTTCTTCCTCTTTAATTCAAGTTTCAAGTTTATCTATTCATTTGTCTTTCTTCCAACAATAAGTAACAACAACAAAAAAACAATAACAGTAAAACTTTGTTTTAACAATAGTATCAATAACAACAGTAACACTTATGCCATACAAGTATAACATAAATATATGAGTACATGTACATGTGTAATAATATTAAAAAAAGCAACAGTATTTTGGGAAAGGCAAACGAGGAGACCTTAATGAAGCATAGCTTGTAAGATAAGGTCCCTCAGGAGTAAAAAAAAAAAAAAATAATTATATTAAAGAAAATAAAAATAGTAACAAGAAATACAAAATATTAAATGGATATAAGGATAAACACCCCCCCCCCTCCTCCTCCGCCCCATTTCTCTCTTTCTCTCTCTCTCTTATACAATCCATTATTTCCGTTCGTCTGTCTTTCTCATTTACATATCGCTTTATTTTCCCCTACAAATTATAGAACAGTTTATGATAAGACAAAACTGTACGATGATTTGATGTAATTTTACTGTTAACTGTTTACAAACTAATATTAACAGAATAAAGGCTCTCCTGGAAAAATAGGCTCTACTTTCAGAACTATACTATATTCTTTCTTTGTATGGTCAGATGCTATACTCAACCAAAAGAGTAAATCACCCTGACACTTTTCAATGTAACTCGATAAATGTTTGATAGAATTCGTTCATTCAAAGAGCAAAGTGTGCAGAATTTTCTTACAAATATATTCGGTTATTTGATATATGTTGATCATGTTTTCATAACGCAATTATGGTTTTCATTACAGTCGGTACTAAATAAAAAGTTGCATTTTGCGTTTCATAATACAATGTAGTGTGAACATGTGTGTACTCTATTCAGTTCTTTTGTTCTTGTAAAGGCGGATAACTTGTAATTCATAGTCATAACACTTCATGTAGAGAAATCGTGCAGTTTCATGAATCTTCATGACAAATTTCGTGTCTTAACATGAACTAAAGAACTAAACAAATAATGAGTAATCACACGTAAACCCCGCATTGCACAAAGTTCAACTTTTTTCTTGGACCAACTGCAAAAAAGAAAAAAGAAAAAAAAAGTATTTCATTATGAAAAAATAATAAGTTGTTCATAAGTAATCAATCAAAATGTGGGTAAGACAGTTCTGCATGATTATTTTACTATTTGAGAGAACAGATTTCATCAAAATTTCTCGAGTTATAGTGAAAGAAAAAAAAAATACTTTTACATTTTTTTTTCGACCTTTGCAAAAATGCAACATAGATGGCAGCAATAAACTCTCTCTCTCTCTCTCTCTCTCTCTCTCATACACGCACACAAATATATATATATTGGTGAGTTACTACTGTTCATATTGTTAACACAACATTCGTGTACTATTTACATCTAGAATAGGGAATATTTTTCACGTCTGCAATAATGTGACTTAATTACTCCGTTTGATTACTCTGTTTCAACCCCATACCTTGTATACCCTCAGTCCTTTCATATTCATGAATATACCCAATATTCAGTTCATTTTCTTTTAGTTCTTCAGATAAACTTACCAGTACTATCCGTATATTATTTTCCAACTAACCCACAATCGTGGTTTTCTTTTTGCAGCTTTTCCTCTTAAAAATTTAGAAACACCTGATGGTAAATGCATGGACGTGTACAAATGAAACAAAATGAGGTACGTCATAATGGTATTAACCATGCATTTGGAGTTAGAGCATAAAATAGATCAAAAATATAATATGAAATAATGTGTAATTGGATTATCTTAAAAATAATTGTGAAATTGATGAATGGAATCATGGCTTATTTTCATTAGATTTGTCCATAGGATGTCATTAATTTGTGACCTTTTAGCAAATGAATATTTTAGTCATAATCAATTCATAATGAAATAATCTATTTCTCGCAAAAAAGTACAAATGTGTGAGGAAAATGAATTATAGTCATTATTCATTAAATATATGTATAGGGTATAAAATAGATGCCTTTTTATTTTCTCTCTTTTTTTTTCTTTTTTTCTTTTTTGGATTTTGTTTTGTTTTGCTTTGTTTGTTATTATTATCATTATTGCTAGGTACATGATCTGACGCATTGAATATTATTGAATGTTCAAACGAGTTTTATTTCCCACTCTTCTTCTTCTTCTTCTTAAAGAAAAATTAAAAATCTTTCATGTGTTTTACGTGCTAAGTTTAACATCATTTGATGCGATCCCAACCCTCACCACCTTTTTTTTTTCTCACCCCCCCCCCTCCTCTTTCTCTCTCTCTTTCTTGTATACTCCCTCAATCTCTCTGTCTCACTCTCTCTCTTTCTGTCTATCTTTATATCTCTCTCCATTTATTACTTTGTGTCTACGTTTTTCTACCTCACTACCACCCCATCGTCACTCATCCCAACTTATCCCCTTTTCTCCCCCCCCCCTCTCTCTCTCTGCCCCCCCCCCCCACCTCCTATAGTGCAAACATACCAGTTTCGGAGACTAAGTTGCAGAACCTTGCTGATGACTTCCCCCACGACAAGTATATCCCACTTTGCTTGAAACTTGGGGGCACTGCAAACCGGGCCCAGAACAGATTGGTGAAACACAACAATGACTACACAAAGGCAGTCATGGAAGTTCTCATCGCATGGAAAAATCGAACAGGAGGATATCAGACCGAGCTAGTCAAGGATCTTATAGATATTGAGGCTGGTGGACTTGTATCTATTCTCAAGTAGCAACATTTTTCTTTTTTTATATACAGGTATCCCTCTGAAGAGATGCATTTTTCTTTTTAAAAAAATGGAAATGAAATATTTTCGTCAACTTTGCAACTCTGACTTATTATGATTATTGTCCCATTTTCATTGTTTATATATACGAAACTTTTTACATAAAAATGTGAAAATGGTACTTTATGCAGAAAGGAAGCCCTAACTAACCCAATTACAGTGTTAAATAGACTTTATTGTAAGGGGGAAAATGCTTTATACACTTCGTATAGCATGTATAGTATGTAATACTATGACAGAAAGACAGAGAATGGATTTATTAGAGGGGGAAATGAGCTGGAATGGGGTAAAGAGAGAAAGAGTGAATGAGGGGGGATGTATTCAAATGGCATCACGTAGAAAACTCTTTCTTTCAGTTTAGTTCAAAACAAAACTCCGTTCAATTTTCAGACTTTTAAAAAGTATGAAAGGAGGCAAGCATCCAAGAATGGACATGCTTGTGTTTTGGCTAGCCTATTATAATATACGACTGTGCAGAAATCATTCGCCGGCTTGACAAAGTCCTCGTGAGATGGTGAAAGCTTGACTCGGCTGGTACAATCTTAGACCACATCTTATGATCGAATTTAATTGAACTGAATTGGGTTTCCCCCCCGGGGGGGGGGGGCACTCAATTTCTTTTTCAGACGGGGGTGTGCCGCAGCCGCTCTCGAAACGGGGGTATAAGGAACTGACTAGAAGCGAAAGACATAGGGTCTTTGGAACGGTGGATCTATACCCAGCTGAGCGGAAAAAAACATGGTCTAAGGAGCTACAGCACTTTAGCATGTTTAGTGTGGGGATTCTATAGTGCATGCATATATGCAACTGCGCACGCATGTGAATGGACATACGTACGCGAGAGCTAGGGGACGGGACGTGCCGGGGGAAACGGAGAGAGACGAGCGCTTATTGTTCCGGCCAGAATTGCGAACGCGTGAGAAGGGTGAGAAAGGCAGATTATGGAAATTCGGGTATCTTGAGAACGGCGATCGTCCGTTGAAAAAGGGGATCGTTAAAGCGGTACATACCCGTCTGTCCAATATGTTGAGTGCCCCCTCGAAACTCATCACCTTGGGGATATTATAAACAAACGTACAATGTACAGTAATTACCCTATCAAGGCAAAGTTTTCTGTCATAGTACCCAAAACTTACTGTTTATAGGGGAGGAGTTTTTCAATTACGTTTTTACATCCCAAACAGAAAGTATATCTATTATCATCATTTGAAGTTGTATCAAAAGTCCTGTGATATGTATTCATACGAAAACAAAATGTAACATGAAAGCCGCTGTATTTGTAAAATATTAAATGTAGTTGATTTTTGGGGGTAAAAAATGTTTGATTATGTATTGTAAAAACATATGTTCTGAAAGGAATTACATAATGCATGGCTATAATTACACAGTTCATACATGGTTACATTGTTCAGGTTGATGTATCATTAGTTTTTGGCTACCCAACGGAGAGACGAAAAAGAGCAAATAATAATTTCAACGTTTGCATGTCAAATTTCAAGTTTATTAATCATAGTATGACAGTTAAAGAATGCCTACATGCTTATCATGGCAGATATCAAAGGTTTTAATGACTTTAATACAAAAGATGAGTCATATTACAGCGACTTTAAGGTTGCAATGTGTACTCATAAATTAGCAGATGCAAACAAAGTCTATATTATCTAACATTTAACCCATTGCGTACGGGAACCTCGTAGTCCATGTGCCAAGCCTATGGGATTAAAGAATTCAGTAGTCAAAGGGTTAATTGAATTGAGGCATTATTATTCTAAAAACATGTATTTTTTGGCGGCAAGATTACCCAGAATGTAAATATTTAGTCACCCATCTTCATGCTCTTCCCCATAAAAAATAAAACTTTAATAAACTAATAAACACTAGATTACCAAGAAGATAAATGTTCAGTTACAATATTTCCCTTCTCTCACTCATATAAAAGGTGAAATATTAAATGATAAAACTAGAGGTCGTATTGGTCGTACACTGGAGAAAACCTGGGCCTCAATGGAGGGAAAGAAATTAGCTTAGAGGGCGCTTTTGTTGTACCTTATTATTTCATGCCGTTTTATTTAGAGAGGAATTCTAAATGTAAAGATCCCTGAGCCGATTACCATTTTAATTTGGCATATCTTTGGGTTGGTATCAATATAATAAACAATGCTTAACAGCACCGACATGCGAGGTCATATTGCTCTCCCGATCGAAAGTATTGTGACGGAACATCCATACTTTGGTCTTTAAAGAGAAATCAGATGATTAATGGACTCACGAGTGACCAACACACTGTCTGATTTTTTTTTCCTAGTTAAAAAATTTCCAAGCGGCAAATTGTCTCCCTTACCCCCCCCCCCCTTTAAATACGCAAGTGCTTTGGTATGGTGGGAGCGCTCTTATGGCTCGTTCTACTGTGACCGGAGCATAATAACTAACCTTTTCGGGACAATTGACAACATTTTGTGGTTTGGCTTAATAACGTTTGATTCAGAGCTCGAAAGAATATACAAGATGCATGAGTAGAAAGAGCAAAAGTTTCTGCACACCCTATGTCCATTTGATGCCAGGAATTAAAAAAAAAAACCAAAAAAAAAAACCAAAAAAAAAAAACGAGAATAAGATTTGAAATCCTGAAATTGGCAACACAGTAAGAGGTTCAGATTCATTGCTTTCTGTCAAAAATTGTATTTTTTCAACATTTCGACAAAATTTCTAACCATTTATATTGTTTTCAAAGACATAACACACTAGTATAACCATGTAGCACTAACAGAAAAATAAGTTGCCAATTTGAAGAACAAAATGTGATAAATTTAGCCCTTGAATAATTCCTGTCATGAAAAGGTTAATGAGATACAACAAAATTATGAATTGCAAGTTTAAATTTAATGGTTTGAAAACAATAATCATGGAACTTTAGATTGAGAGAATAGAGTGAGAGAGAGAGAGAGAGAGAGAGAATAATAAGAAAAATAATGTAGCCACCCTACTCAACCAGAAGAGTTTCCCCAGACAATGTAACTCAAGAAATATTTGAGGATTTAAAAAAAAAAACTTAAAGCAATTCATGCATGCAAAATTTTGTCATTGGTTATTTCTGGAGAAATAATTACGTTTTTATATAGATAAATCATTGCTCTTATTACAGTTGGTACGAGAAAAAAAAAAGGGCTTTCAATTTGCGTTTCATAGCAAGCGTTTACATAATATGGGAACTCTATTAGATTCTTTAGTTCATGTACAGGCGCATAAACTGTAATTCAAAAACATGACTTCACATTCAGGGACACGATTTTGTAAAACAGGGGCACATATCTAAGAAAATTTTCTGACAAGAAAAAGGTCATCATGTCTAAGAATGGGTGGGGCACAATTTACAATTTGGTTTCAAAAGGGGAACGGGCCGGAAGTACCCCCCCCCCGGAAATCCGCCACTGACTGCATTGAAAATTAAAAAGAGTGTACACATGAAAGTCCTGCATTGCATTTTGAAACCCAAATAACTAACTTTTTTTTTCATATAACACTAACTGCAAGTAAAACCTTTATTTCATTAAAGGGCAATCCTACCTTGATAATAAGATGATTTGTGTGAAGGGAGAAAAATAAGAAAAACAGGATGGTGAAAGTTGAAAGAAATCGGACAAGGACTAAGAAAGTTATGGATGTTTGAAAAATGAGATCACTACATCTATGCGAATCTCAAATTGGCAATTTGCTGAGTCGATTGTGACATTTTTGTGGACAACTCTCCCATTTGTCGTACACAAAAATAACATTAATTTGCGGTTTTCTCCAAGGCGCCTTTACCCTCGGGGCAGTACTCAAAATATATTGGAGATAGCATATTGTTATAGGTCCTCATGAACGAAAAGATCCTACTGAGTAATGCAGATTGAAAAAAGTTGACATTTTAGTCATTTTGTATGTTAGAGCGAATGGGGGAGTTGTCCACAGCTACATCACAGTGACATTACCTATTGACCAATTTGAAATTCCCATATGCATAGTGATTATAACTTTCAAAAAAATCATAACTTTTTTAATGCTTGTCCGATTTTGTTCAAACTTTCACCAATCTGCTTCTCTGAATTTTCCTCCTTCTTTCAAAGCAACTTGCTATTAAGGTTGGATTTCCCTTTAAGAAAACATTTTCAATTGTCCACAAAAAAATCACCAGTCAAAATGTTGGTAAGAAAATTTTGCATACTTTGATTACTAAATGGAGAAATCTCATGAACTATTTCTCTAATTATATTAAAGGGTACCTGAGGCCTAAAAAAATAATTTGTATATAGTTAGCTTGCACAAAATCAACCCCAGAAAACTTAACACGACATTCAACGGTGACAGGATACAGGAGATATTGATTTTTGAAAATAAAATACCCCTAAAAATTAATATAAATAAGACTTGAGCAAAGACTAGTCGATCGATCACGATAGCTCACCTAACGATATATCGATTCAGAAACGTCTTCACTTTCAATTTTCGATTCGATAAATGAATTTTGCGACTTAGTTCTAATTTATTTGTTGTTTCATTTGGTCTGTAGATTCTTTGTAATTTATGCGCCAAACCAATTTTCTATTCGATGTAAACGTTTTGCGTTAAATACTCGATTCATCTGTTGTTTTGTTTGGGTTGTAGATTCTCCATATACGCGGCAACTGAATTTTCAGTTCGATGAAAACAGTTTGCGTTGTATACTTCATCCATTTGATGTTTTATTTGGGTTGTATATTATTCGTAAGTTACGCGCCAAATCAATTTCCAGTTCAATTTCCAATTCGATTAAAAAAAAAAAAAAACATTTTGCGTTGTATACTTCATTCATATTTTATTTGGGTTGTATATTATTCCTATAAGTTAAGCGCCAAATCAATTGTTGATTCGGTAAATGTATCTTGCGTCATAGTTCTGATTTGTTTGTTGTTTCATTTGGTCTGTAAATTCTTTGTAATTTATGCGCCAAACCAATGTAATATTCGACATAAACGTTTTGTATTGAATACTTGATTCATTTTTTGTTTTATTTGGTTTGTAGATTCACTATAAATTACGCACCAACTTATATTTTTCATTTGGATAAAAACATTTTGCGTTGTATACTTCATTTATTTCATATTTTATTTGGGTTGTATATTATTCCTAAGTTAAGCGCCAAATCAATTTTCGATTCGATAAATATATTTTGCGTCTTAGTTCTAATTTATTTGTTGTTTCGCTTGGTCTGTAGATTCTTTGTAATTTATGCGCCGAACCAATTTTCTATTCGATAAAATTTTTTTGCGGTGTATACTTCATTCATTTCATATTTTATTTGGGTTGTTTCATTAGGGTTGAACATTATCCGTAAGTTCCGCCCCAAATCAATTTTCGAGTGTTTGTCAGCCCCGGCGCTGTACATAGCAGACGACAACGCGATAATGCGATCGCGATAATTCCACTATCGCGTCTTGGCGTTCGCCGAACGTGCACGCATAAAAAAACGCACACGCATAGAAAACTGCTCGCGCGGAACTCAACTGGAGTTGAGTTCCGCGCGTCGTTCGTTCACGCTGTCCTTTATTCTCTTCAAACTCCTTAACCGCTAACCTGTAGAATGCCGGGTAAAGTTATTTGGGGTTAATTTTATACATTCTAACTGTATACAAATTATTTTTTTTGACCTCAGAGACCCTTTAAGATATTATCTTTTTTTTTCAAATTTATATAAATATTTATATATAAATCATGCATATCATAACACCGTAAAATGATAGGTGCATACCTTACCGAAACAAGATATTAAGAATAAAGAGGTCGCTGTGCAACGGAGTATAGTTTAAACATAAAGTTCAGTTCTGGTCATGCGATTTAATACATTGCGAGACAAACTGCCTCAAAGCAATTGGGTAAGTTTGATCATGTCCACATACAAATTAGGTATACTCTGAGGTTTTGGAATCTTCAAAATGAAAAGAAATAGACCCAATCTCACAGAAAAGCACATGCACTGCACACAGAAATTGGTAAATTGGACTGCACACACCATGTGGCCTGAATGTTCAGCCAGAACACTTCACATATTTCTCGTCATATTTGGAATATGAGGGCTTTGAAGAGCAGGGGACATTCCTACTATAATGTTCTTCCAAACGAACATAAAAGAAATGAAAAAGCTCTCAAATTATTTTTCCACCTTTCCCAGAATTCAATCTTCCCCTTAAACAATTTCAGAGTGGCCAGATAATGGATCTGGGTTGGATTTAGCAGAACGTTATTATATAAGGGCCCTGTTTCATAAAGCTTGTCATCAGTGACAATTTGCAATAACTGTTATAAGCTACTGGAATCCTTGCATGTGATTTGGCTCGCAGAAAATTTGTCGGTAAAAATCACTGACAAGACACTTGATGAAACGCCCCCAGGTCATTCAAAACATGCGTTATAATTTGAATACTTTGGAGGAGGCCAGATATTTTAGAGATTTGACCTGGATATAGAAGAAATCCTGACATAAGACAAAAATGGATTTATGTATTATACAATAGCAATTAAGAATGATATCAAGGTAAGTTGACCTACAAAATAATGTCCATAGACATTATAAAATATAAATGACAGATCAATACAAATATTATGAAAAGCATATATATGCCTATATTCTTGATCCTGTGTTGCCATTTTGATACACAGGTCCTTAGAATTAAAAGCATTTACTGACAACTTGTTCTTTCAGTTTTGAAAGCCAGGTATGAAAGGATAATAACACAATATTAGTCGTCATTATGAGAGCAAATCTAATGTTATCAACAGAAATCATTTTGTTGAATGTGCATCGTAAGACATCGGTTTGCAATTATCATATTTGTTCAAATGGTCCAATGTCTTCTAATTGTAATTTCAGTTAAAACGATACATCTTTTTCAGTTTTATTTCCAAATAATTTTCGCGCTTCTCCAATCATTTTTACCATGCTAAAGTCTCGAGTAGTAAAGGGAGGAAGATCGAAATGTCTAACGCGCGAATTGTCTTGTCTGTAATGAACTAACCGAAGCTCATCGTGTGGGTTCAAAGACACAGTTCCTCCGCCGACTTTGATTGCGTGAATTTTGAAATAATGGACATACTTCGGTTGGAGAATGTTTTTATCCCTCCCACAGTTTTGCGGCGATGGATAGCTTGGTCTCCATGTATTTCTTTCTATGATGGAACCATTGTCAGTCACCCCTGACTTATTGAAATGCCGACCGAAAAACCAGTTCTGCAATCTAGCGGCCCCCGTCTTTTCGAAATATTCATTTTCCAGATAGTCTGTGATTTTTCGCTTGCTAGCATTCATCGGTTGCACAAACTCATCAACGTCAATCTTGATCATCCATTTTGTTCGGTACCTATTTCTCCAGAGACAGTCGTTTTCATGTGCAATTTGAACTTCCAAGTACGTCTTCTGACCGAGTGCTATGTGTGTCCAGGGTATGACTGTAACGACGCCCTCTGCGATCTCTCGCCGCACAGTTTGCCTGAGTGTACTCGTTTCCTCGGGCTCATTATCATAGAGGAAGAAATGTTGAACGCCAACGTAGCGATGGAAAGCAATCCATTCAGGAATGTAGTGATCCATGTTCCTTAGCATGGTGCACGCTGATAGAAGATACCGTTGAAATTTCGAGGGGCCAGATTGGCAAATCGTGAGGTTGTCGTATGCGTATCTGCGATACCTCTTGACATTCGACAGTCTCTGAAGCGTCAGCGTAATATTCAGTCTCTTGTGTAGGAACTGTGGAATAGGGCAAGTGAGAAGGATATTGAATTGCGAGATGTATCCCAAACTAAAGTAATCTTCCACAACAGGATCACACAATCTCCTTGTGCCATTTTCAAAATGGGCAACGAATGTTTCTCGTGTCCAGTTGTCTGCAAGAAAGCGCGTGCCCACAAAGACGACGTTGTTTGATATGGGCTCAGCGAACGCCGAATGAAGTTTAGGCATGCCTTCGGCTTCAAGGAAACTTGAAAAGAAACACATGTTGCTTCTTGGGGAGGGATAATGGTAAAAGTTTCTAGTGGCAAAATTGCTGTTGTTCTTTGGCGCCACGTACACCCGTCCATCCCAATCTACCAAATGACCTCTTCTCAGTGATGGAGAGTTTCGGACGAACGTCCTCAACGTGATTGAAAAGATGGAACACAACAAGAAGAATTTTGTCATGGTTATCAACATCCACGTGACATCCATCTTATTTCGTCGCAACAATAGTGACTTGTTGAATCTAGGCATATTATTAGTAGCTTATCACATAAAGCGCCTTAGCCAGTTGTCAGCTCGATTTGCACGAGATTTAATCAAATTATGACTGCGTAGAAAAAGTTCACTTTTTGTCTTTCCGTGTGGTCATCTTGAGTCACTGGCAATGATCTGTTCAAAATGAATATAAATATATGACAAATGAGTCAGTTATAGGTACATCTTTGTTATCATTATTATCATTATCATTTTTATTGTCATTATTTTTTATTATTATTACTATTTATTTTCATTATTTTTATCACTATTATTGATATGATGATGATGATGATGATGATGATGATTAATATTATTCTTGTTATCATCATCATTATAATTATGATTAATTTGATTATTATCATGAGTCTTATTTACCCCTGGTAGCCACACCGATTGCTGATACTGCTCTTCATGAGGGCTCTCCGATTAGCATTACCCCAGCATTAGTATTGCCAGGGTCCCATTTAACACACCTGGATCGGGAGGGATAAATGTAGTCATGATAGTGGGCGAAATACCCAGTCCAAAGATGTAAGCACCCAGCAAGGATCGACCCCACGACATGTCGTATGAGAGTTAAAGATCCTTCACCGATATACCACAACGCTCCCATTTATTATGAATTGACTGATTTGACTGACTGAATTCATTCACCAATAGAAATGAATAAATGTGCAGAAAATATGTCTTTACAATATGTAAGGAGATGTTATACAATCGAAACGTAAAAAAGCTGGTAGATAGGACCAGAAAATAGCACATCTGCTAGTCGCGCCTGGCCCCTCTTATCATGCCTATAGTATCACTATCAACCCCATCTGTCATACAGTCTATAAAAGTAGAATCCATTGCAAATATACTTTCAGTTTTCGAAGGTGAAATCATGATTTCTTGACATCATTTTTGAGAAAAGAGTCTGCATGATGTAAATCTAATTACGTTCATTGGCAAAACAGACAAGATATTCATTCAGGTTCTCTTTGTATAATATTGCAGAATCAGAACGTACTTCTAACAATTTATTATGATTATAAGTTTATCGAAATCAGACATTAGAGATTTAGAAAAAAATAACTTCCAGCTTTAATACGGCAACAGGTTTATTAATTAATCATCTATCAGAAAATGGCAACCGAGTACATTACATAAAAAAGTTGATTAAGATTTCATCATTTATGACATAAACAAAAACCTATCAGAACATTTACCCCCCTCCCCCTACACCACAAATAACCTACCTACTTTATCCCATATATAATTCAACCCTTTCAGGACAGGTATTATTCAAGGGCTTAATTGATCACATTTTCTTCTTCAAATTGACAACATTTTTTTTTTCTTTTAGCGCTACATGGTTCTAAGAAAATGTAATGTCTGTGCACAATTTACATAGAAACTTTATCAAAAAGTTGGAAAAATTGCCAATTTTGATTTTAAAGAACAGTGATTTTGAACCTCTCACTGTGTTGCCAATTTAAGGATTTTGAAGCTTATCCTCTTTGAGATCTATGAATCAAAAGTTATATTGAGCCAATCCACAAAATGTGGTCAATTGTCTCGAAAGGGTTAAGTAATGCCTTGATTACTATACTTTTAAGAACAAAACTGCAAGTATATGGTGTGAAATCAAATAATTTGAATTGGATAATGAATTTTTTACAAAAAAGATCGCAAAGAGTTGTTATTAACGGTAAATTCTCTTCATCGATTGATGTTAAATCTGGTGTTGCTCAAGGCACAATTTTGGGTCCGGCGTTATTTCTATGTTTTATTAATGATATATCTAATAACATCGCCTCTACCATTAGATTATATGCTGATGATTGCATTTTATATCGTCGCATTTCCACTTTAGACGATTGTAAAATTTTACAAAATGATCTGGAAGTTTTAAATCAGTGGTCTAAGACATGGATGCTCGATTTTAATTTATCTAAATGTAAGATCATGACGATGTCTCGGAAGCTTCACGATATAGGATACACATATACTATTGATGGTCAGGAGTTACAAAATACAATGTCAGAGAAATATTTAGGTCTTATGATAAACAATACTTTAAATTGGAATGATCATTGTTCTGAATTACATGTGAAGTGCAATAGACTTGTTGGTATTATTCGGAGGAACTTTGTTGACTGTCCACAATCTGTTTTAAAAAATCTTTATGAATCTTTAGTACGCTCACGTTTGGATTATTGTTGTATAGCATGGGATCCATATAGAAATTCACAAAAACAATTAGTCGAACGAATTCAAAAACGTTATTTAAGAATGATGTGCAAAGACTGAAGTACTAGTTATAATACGTTATTACAAAAGTTAAGTATGAATAACACTAGAGAATAGACGAAAGTACCTCCGACTTGTGTTTTATTATAAGCTTGTTAATGGTTTAATAGATACAGGACATAAAAACAGGTGCCCACCTGCGAACAGAATTGGAAGAAACGATCATAACTTAAAGATGCACGTACCCTCCGCAAGAACAGATTATTATATGAACTCATTTTATCCTAAAACCATAAATGATTGGAACAAACTTCCGAAGTATGTAGTCAATATGAAAACTCTTAGCATGTTTAAAAAAGCGTTAAATAACCATCTCAACCCACATAGTTAATTTCACAGATGCTTTACCTCAACTGAGTAAGTTTGTACTCTGCAATCCTACATTGTTTTTACTTGTAATCATCGCTATTTTCTTCGTTTATATTTTCAAAAATAATACCTTGTGCAATATGTTTATGATATTGAATCTACTTGTTGTTTCTATCCGGGAAACAGACTTGTATGGGTTGGTCAAACCTTTTTTGTTTACCCGAGAC
Organism: Heliocidaris tuberculata; assembly: GCA_025618425.1. Lineage (NCBI taxonomy): Eukaryota > Metazoa > Echinodermata > Echinoidea > Camarodonta > Echinometridae > Heliocidaris > Heliocidaris tuberculata. Next base: position 18,933,847 of record CM046833.1, read on the forward strand.
ATGTTTTTATAATGTCTGAATAAATTCAAATCAAATCAAATATGGTAAATAAGAATAATGTAATCATTACACCGATCATGATCACATTTTCTAGGGGTCTTAAGTATAAAGCTCACCCGTATAGAGGAGCCGATTCCAAAACATGACAAGTGGAAGTATATGGGGGGGAAAAAAACATAAACGAGAAACTTTATGTCTTACCAATTTCTGATACTGCTACCACATTTGATGCACGTTCAAAACGAATCATGTTCTCTTCTGTATACATATATAACTTGAATGGCAAAGCTGGATATTGTGTTTTTCTTTGCTAAGTAAATACAGCGGAGACACAGGACACCAATGTTCCGAGATGCGCTACAAATTAAATAACCTCATGAAGCTACCGCGTACACTGATCATTTAGACGTGATCATGGTTGTGTACACACACATACAACGTTGTGGACCTACTTATTTCTCTTTACTGTGCAGACTCAAGATTTTGGAGGTGATCCATACATTGATCGATTGGTTCGCCATTGTACTGTTCTCAAGGAGCGACAATTGCGTAATTTCCCTTGAATGCTCTAGTGCACATCGGGATCCCTACCCTTTCTCAAACTCTGGGGTGCGTTTCATCAAGCGTTTTGTCAGTGATTTTTACCGACAACTGTTATAAGCTACTGAAATCCTTGCATCTGATTGGCTGAGAGCAAATTTGTCAGTAAAAATCACTGACCAAACGCTTGATGAAACGCTCCCCAGAATTACTACTTCACCTGTTCACTGTTATCCTTCTTACAAGGACTAAGCTCTGTACATGGAACAGTTAGTGTAAGAAATAAAGAAACCATGGCTTTTCTGACAACATATTAACGAGCGCATGCTCTTTCAAGGGGAAGTCTACACTGATGTAAAGTTGGTTTTAAAAGAAGGAGAAGTGGAAAATTAAAGAAACAGATCGATGAAAGATCGAGCAAAGATTCATAGCTTTCTTATTTCTTCTCGGATTTCTGCTTGTAATTAATCAAACACAAATTGGCGACTCCGTGATGTATCTTGCGGGGTCCTCTCTCATTTTCCCTGTAGGCCTACCCCCCCCCCCCCCCCCCCCCAAAAAAAATCCGAAAATGTCCAATTTTTCTAAAGAAAATATTTAATCACAAATGCAACCTAGATAATGATAATCATGATTGCACATATGTTTTTACGCAAAACATGATTGAAACAAATGTATTCCTTCATCAGGAAAGATAAATTAAAATTTTCAAAAATGGGAGAGGAGCTCGTAAGATACGTTACAGAACCAACAAGTAACAACTTACTCCATACTCGATACGAATATAAATCATCTTGTAAACAAAGAGTACTAAATGATACAGGAGCAGCGGCATAGCTACATGGAAGTACAGGGATATGTCCCCCCCCCCCCCTCCCATGACGCAAGTGTCCCCTGAATGGAAGGACTGCTTTGCCACCGTAGGTATATAGTCTTGTTCTGGATGGTTTTGTCCGTCAATTCCCCATGCGTCTAACCTGCGTAGATGGCTCTAAATTCATTGATTCACCCTACCTGATGAGAACAAAAAAAAAAAATAATAAAAAAAAAATAATTAAATAAATTCGGATGAATTTTCGGGGAGAGTGAATCAACAAAGAGATTCGATCATACACTGTAGTGTGAGTGTTCATATGGTCGTGACTGTTAATATTAACTCCACCCTGATTACAAGTTGGTTTTAAAAGAAGCAAAAAAAAAAAAAAAAAAATAAATAAATAAAAAAATAAAGAAACAGATCAGTGAAGGTTTGAGCAAAATACGATAATAATTTTTTTTTTTTAATCATGAAATATTAGTTGTAATCAATCAAACACAAAGTTTAATGTGCAACTCCTTGACGTATCTTGCGAGCTCCTCTCCCATTTGCCCTATACCGAAAAAAAATCATTAATTTCCATTTTCTCTACAGAAACTTTCAATCATACTTGCACCTTAGATTTAATCATTGTTCATATGTTTTTACACAATACCGGTATGAAACAAATTTCTTCCTTCATCAAAAACTAAGAAAACGGAAATTTATGAAATTTTCTGTTCTGATCAAATGGGAGAGGAGCTCGCAAGATACGTTATGACGTTGCCAATTTGTGTTTGATTAATTACAGTTTTCGTATTTCTTATCGAAGTTTGCTGAAACTTTTATTTATCTGTTTCTCTCATTTTTCTTCTTTTATTCAAATAAACTATATACCAGGGTGGACTTTCCCTTTAATAGTAAGGCAGCTCTAGGATGTACCTTTAATAAATAATATCGTTATGGTTATCGTGATCGGTCAAAATGTGTCCCAGGCTTTAAATCTTCTTCGTGTTTCAACTTCAGTATTATCAGTATTATCAGTATTATCAAACACAAAGTGGCATGCAGTAAATTACTAGCGGATCCAAGGGGGGGGGGGGTAGGTTGCTCTGCTTGTCAGAGAATCATGGAGCAAAACGTCTGATCCCCCCCCCCCCCCCAACTGAGCGACTTTTTGAGGGCTGGAGAGAAAAAAAATTGTCGCCCTCAATGGCTTGACTAAGCTAATGGTGTCGTATCTTCATTGATGGTTATTGCTTATAGATTTAACATTTTAAAACAAAATCGATAAAAATGAAACAAACTTTGTTTATGTCTTCCAATTCAAAAATATCTAGGAAAATATAACTTTACAGATTTATCCATTGAGGGAGTTGTATACAATCAAGAGGGAGAGAGAGATAGATAGATAGAGAGAGAGAAAGAGAGAGAGAGAGAGAGAGAGAGAGAGAGAGAGAGAGAGAATGATATACCAGTGTAATCTACAAATGGAGAGAGACGTCAGATTGATTTAGAGAGATTTCAGAAAAGGATCGAAAAAGGAAGAAAAAAGAGGAATCATGTGTGCATGTATATAAGACAGGAAGAGAAAAGGGGAAAAATAATGTCAGATGGTAATTAAGCAAGAGAAAGAGGAAGAGAGAGAGAGAGAGAGAGAGAGAGAGAGAGAGAGAAAGAGAGATGGGATCATTCTGACGATTTCAAATAAATGGAGAAAATCAATAAATAGCCTGTGATAAACCAGCTCTCCTGGGGGAAATATTAAATATTAACAGCAAGAGACATATAGAAAATTATATAACAGATGGAAAAAGGTGGAAGCGATTGTATAATTATGAGAGAGAGAGAGAGAGAGAGAGAGAGAGATTCTGGGAGTTACATACAAGGAGTCAAGGGGGGCATCTTTGTTACCAGTGACTACTTATTACAAGCAATTAGCAACAAGAGCAATTTAGGTCCTACTCCGCTTTAACGACCGGCTCAGTCTCTTGTCAGTATCTCTACCAATTCTACGTCTTCTGTTTTAATAAGTGGTCAATTAGTCACCCACATTATCAACAACGCCCTATTCCAGTTTAATTTGTAAAGTCATCGAAGAAACATACCTAGGCGTAACCGTGGTATCCCTTGCCCACCTCTCGAGCTCTGCAAACAAATTTTATTGGATCAGCGTCGCTTCAGTCACACCAACGAGACGGACCCCAGACCGACAACAGACGAAACAAACAATGATATTACCCCCGAATGGCAAATATTTTCGGTATAATCGGTAGATTTAGTGTCGGTTTGGAGTGTGACAGGGGTTTAAGGCCGTTCTGTTAGCTCTTTTTCTAGTGGTCCTGTGTTAAAGTGCAAAGTGCTATTTCATTATCTTATCAACATTCGTGTTCTGTTTCCAGTGACTTAGGCTATCCAGAGTGTTCACGCCAGTGCTAGAAGGTGGAACTTCCACTGCTTCGCCGTCCACGCGCATTATCTTGGAACTACTTTTCGTTTTCCGATTTTATATAAATAGGAACTAATATATTGAGTGACGTGAACCATCTGCCTCGGTCCGTGTAAGTGCATTTTGATTATTACTGTATACTTGTAAAATTATTATTCTTGGTATTCTTTTTTTGCTGAGACGTATGTGAATAAAATGAGAAGAATGTTGGTATGTGAAATGGGGGCTAATTTGTGAAGCTGCTGATGATTCTTAAATAATTAAAAACAATTTGGCAATGAATGAATGAATGAATATTAAACTGTTTTATGTGGCTTATGAGGATTCGAGTATTAGTCTATCGGTACTTGTAGCCTCGTCATGTTAAGAAAAAGAAGAAGAAAAAAGGCCTTGATCGTACTTAAACTCGAATTCAGACCAAGCTTAAGAATAGCGTCGGTTTTGCATCTAAGTAGAATACCGACAACAGTCTATATCGTATATATCGTTTTAGTTATAGTTATAAGTTATCAGGTTATGGTAGAATTGAAAGTTCAGCTTTATTGCATGGATACTAAAGGAAACACCGCCATAACACCGTATATTATTTGTTACAATACATCACAACATTCCCGTTTATCGTGTTTATGAAAAGAGGGCCCTTTTATTACAATTTATTGTTATCTAATTCAAACACTGCAAGGCGCCGAACCACCATCATTCGCCCGTATTCTGAGCTCTAGTTTAACTTAAAGGTCATGTAGAGTTTTGGTAAGCCCTCAAAAACTGTTCATCAGATTTCTTCAATTTTTGTTGATGAATAGCAAGATACTAGCAATACTAAGACACTGTGAAGATTTCGCCTCCTAAAGTTTAATATTGAACAAATAAGAGGCAAAAACTAATTTATGTACCGGGATAGGCACGTAAAAATCCCAACAAATGCAGCATGTGCTATACACTGTACACATATTGTAGCATAATGACAGTGATCGAGCATCCCTTTCAGATATTTACACTGAAATTCACCAGAAATCATAGATAGAATACCAAATGATCTCTTACAACCATTTTTTGATACAAGGAGAACAACATGAGACTATATTTAACATGTTTCTTTCCAATTTCCTTTTTGCTACCAATACTGTACATGAGCTTTAAACCGCGATCTAAGTGTAGTTTAAACCCAGTCTAAACCTGCCCTTTAAACCGGAGTTTTAGAAAATCACATTCTGAACTCCTAAACTTGAACTGCTGTCTAAGTTTAACTTTGTAAAGAAATGAAGACTGTATACTTGCGGTCTAAGTCAGTTTGAATTAAATTCTGGTTAAACTTAACCTGGAATTTAATTTCTTTTCTCGAACCAATTTCTACATCTATATGTTTTTATCATTGCAGATATTACAGGGAAAACGTCACCTCAATTCTCCTTCATACATGTTGAGTGCGGTCTTCTTAATGCCGTCAACCCATTTCCTGGAAATTTAAGGATATTACAAGGATGTCGTCCACCGTTATGGAGAATAAACAGACTCCGCCCACCAAATACAGCAGAATGAGAACTCAGTCTGAGCACTCGGATACGGAATGGGCCCATAGACGACATTACATGACCTCCGAAGTCGCTCGGGAAATGATACCCTTCGCGGTAATCCTGATTATCGTCATCGCTTTATTTATCGCCACAACTATCGTCTACCTTCACACGACCTCCGCACCGGCTCTGCGCGCATCCGCTGAAAAATATGAAGCGCGTGAGCTACGCAGGAGGTCGGAACAGTTCGAACAGGGTACCTCCACAGGTTATTCGCAGTCGATTATTTATTCGTCGCCCCGCTCCGATATGTGCTTCCTGAGGTCAAAGTTGACGCGGACGGGTATGCCAACCATACACTCTATTTTCGCTGATCCCGTCTCTAATAATGTTGTTATTGTTGGTGTGCGTCTGCAGTATTCGGACTGGCGAGGTGATGATTTTGTGTGTGAATATGAGAAAAGCCAGCGAGTAGCCTGCGACGCAGTAGTAAACGATGATAGAAGTTTTGGATACAAGCCGCAGTATGTTATCGTAATAACATGCCCAATACCGGCAAGCCTTCACGAGAGTACAAACTTTTCTGTCTCTCTCTATCGCAGGGTAGATGGTTCATATTCAAGAACGAATTCCTACGAAAACATCACTGTTTGCTCCTCTGGCGCAGCAAAACGGCAACGTCGTATGTTGAGCGTCTGTACAATGTTGAAAGACTCGGACGAATTCGTGCCAGATTGGGTGGCATTCCATCGACATGTCGGGGCTGATCATATTTTTATTTACGACAACCAGGTGGAAGAACTAAGCAAGCTTCGCGAAACTGTCGCTAGCGGAATCGAGAGCGGCTTTGTCACCGTAATACCCTGGTCCCACGAATCGACAGGATGTAAAAATTACCTCGAAGTCCAGATCGCGCATGAGAACGACTGTCTATGGAGAAATCGGCACACGTCGAAGTGGATGGTGAAAATCGACGTAGATGAATACGTTCAGCCGATGAATCCGGACAAACCGCGAATCACGGATTACCTAACTGATCCGCTGTATGACCGAATCGGAGCAGCCCGGTTACAGAACTGGTTCTTTGGTCGACCGAATAAAACCGAGCCTCTTGGCGGGCTGTCACTCATACAGAGGAATCAATGGAGGGCCGAGGAACCAACAGAACCGAATGCATCGCATGACAAAAACATCCTGCGACCAATAAACGTCCATTATTTCAAGATACACGCCATGAAACTCGGAGGTCCTGCGGTCACCCTAGACCCGTGGAGGGAACTTCGTCTGGTCCACTATCGGGGTGACAACCCGAGGAAACTCAACTTTAAACTGCCCGAGTTCAGTGTTCAAGATACAAGCATGTCGGATATTATGGATTTCATAGCTAAAACAAAACCGATAACTTAATGTGACGATGTGGTTGCACTCATGCGGATAGGTGTTTGGTATATCATCATTCCATAAATTACCTCAGTGCAGTAGATTATTTGATTGCACTGGTACCTTTTAAATTTTCTTTCATCTCATAAAAGCATATGCTCATGTGTCTTTCTCCAAAGGAAATTCTAAAAAGAGTTATGTATTCACTCCTCGTTCATCTCTCTCTCATTCTTACTCTCTCTCTCTCTCTCTCTCTCGTTCTCCCTCCCCATGCAGTTTTTGATCCCTCCCACTTTCCTCTGCCTTTGTTGCACAATTTAATAACATTTCTTGCAGGATATTTCCTTGGAAATCCTGTCGCTGTTTGTAATTTTAACCACTAGTTTTTGCCCTAGCTGGCAAATCTGGTACAACACTCGACTCTTGTCTATAGGCCTATTTCCCCAATTTCGACAAGAAGGGGGGGGGGGGGGGTGTCTCCTCGATATAAACTTTCAAAGTTCCAAATTTAAAACAAATATGTTTAGATTGCGTAATATGTTATTGCAATGTCCACACCTTTTTTCAGTAGGTGATGGACACGGCTGTTGCAGGGGCGGCGCTACAGGGGGGGGGGGGGCAGAGGGGGCGACCGCCCCCCCTATGATTTTTCAAGTAGTGAAAAAAAAAGAAGAAAAAAGAAGAAAAGGAGGAAGAAAAGGGAAGAAAAGGGAAGAAAGAAGAAAGAGGAGTATTAAAAAGAGAGGTCTTAAACATATAACTCTATATTACCCCTGTTATTTAATGGAGAAAGAATATGACGTCATCTTTATGTCGTCTTGCCCCTCCTATCAAAATATCCTGGCGCCGCCCCTGGGCTGTTGAAATTGTCTTTGGTTGATTTTTTCGAAGTCTTTGCGATCGTGTTATATTTTATGAACCCGTAATATCTAAAATGCTCTTGGGACGCTCCTCGAGTACTCTTGCTCATGATAGCCTATTATCTGCTCTAGATATTGTTCTATATATAGAACAAAACTGATAACTTATGTGACGATGTGGTTGGACTTATGCGGATAGCTATTTGGTATATCATCATTCCATAAGTTATAGAGCCCCCCCCCCCCCCCCTCTCTCTCTCTCTCTCTCTCTCTCTCTTTCTCCAAACCATCCGCCTTTTGGTGATGCATCATGTTTCGCGATTCTTTAAACAGATTATTGTTTGTGTGATAAATCATTTCTTAATTTGAGGGTAAAACAAAGAGTGTTGTCCATTTCCCCATGCTTGCCACGTTTGCACTTATCTCTTGGCCTACGTGAGCAAGCATGTAATGATGATGATAATTCGAAATCATTGCAGGGATAATAAAACTGTCTTCTTCAGTTACATAAATTTGAACGATTCAATTGATTTCTCGTTTTCGTTCTTGTGTAGGCAACTCATGATTTTTTTTTTCTCGAACGTACCAAAGGTTGGTTTTTTGTATTATGTCTACATTTTTACTAATCACGTAATATTATGTTCATGAGACAGTATAAAGACAACAATATTGAAACTTTGGAAGTAGTTGGCGTCAACCCTGCTGAGTGGGTATTTCTCTTGTGGTATCCAAAATAACCGTGAGTTTTCTTTTAGGAAAGGTGAATCATGAAGACAAAATAAAATTGTATGAAAATGAAGCCATCATCAGACTAAGATACTGATTAAAAAAGAATAGAATTTATTTATACCAGCAAAACTAATTTTCTGTATCAAATTATGTTTACACAATAACGACTGATAAATTAGTCAAATTAATATTTGAGACATTTACCAGCACAGACAATTCTACATTCTTGAAAAAAGTATGTTGTTTTAGAAATCAATATATTGTATTTCCTTGATATAAATAATTGCCACATAACTATAAAAAGTAGCAATTTTACATCAATTTACATTAATGTCCTCTCTTACCTCACACATGCCTCAGCTGCACAAAATCTATTTAATGAACATGAAAGGGAGGAACTGATATATTTTAACTGTCTATAGTTAACTGTCTATTTATCTATTTATTGCTCGTCAGAGGCTTTAGAAATGTAAATGATTATCATAAATGCATTTGAAAAGTGTGAGATATTTTCTTTCTCTTTTAAAAACATTTTTAGGGGTTTGCTTGTCAGGCATCTTTGAGATCTATGCCCCCCCCCCCCCCCCGGTCATAAAACTTCGATCCGCCGCTGAAAATATCAGCAGAATTTAACAATGCATTCAGTTGTAAATATAAAATAAAATAAAAAATAAAAAGATATCACAGTCAATGGCTCCTTTGTAATTCACACATGGTACGTATATGATTATTTAGGCCGACATTTCAAGCCCTTTTCTACGCTACAGTAATATAAACTGTAATTGATTTAATACTCGATAGATTTTCATTCCTAGGTTTATTCACTGCGCGTCAATCAAAGGCAAACTGTCTACATTTTAAATTATTGTTTTTTCCATCCTTATGGGATGGGTCACGACGTCATAATTTATTTAAAGATAAATTTCGGCTGACTTGATTTATCACAATCTACTTTTTAAGCAAAACCAATCCACCAATTTGTTATGAAAATAAATGCACTGAAAACAGAGGTTGACACGATTTCTGTAAGCATATGAAAAGATGTGTATCACCTCAGTCACCTAGAAACACCAGGTCTCCGTTTGATGAAACTCTTTATCAATAACAAGTGCCCTATTTCTGCAACAAATTTGCTCACAACCAATGAAGTGCAGCGATTTCAGTAGCTTATAACTTTTTTGGTAAATGGTAATTGATAACAAGTTTTAAAATATGGAATCCAGACCGACTACAGACCAAACAAAATATTAGAATGGAGCCGGCTTGGAGTGGTTTGTTGGTGTGGCAGACACAAAGCCGAACATGATATCAAATGCCATCTTAAGCCCACCGCACACAATACGATCGCTTGATCCGATTTTGGAAATAAGTTGCAATAGCATTAAATATGGACATTTAAAAAATAAAATCTACCTGATTCAGGTTCTGAACAATAACATAATATGAATGCCAAACATATTATTTTGATGCGCTATCAGCCTTATGCCCGGAATATGGGCCAAATCAGTTTAAAAAATCGTAGACAATCGTGGGACTGTTGTGACGTCACTACGACTCGTCGCCGATTTGGCTTTTCCTCCGACTAGAAAGTTCGCAACTTGCCCTTTTTTTCGATTTCGCTACATATATATATATATATATATATATATATATATATATAACCTCAATCAAAACTGTGTTACGTATTTAATTGTTTAAATCAAATGCTCCCAGCACGATCGTATAGTGTGCGGTGGGCTTAACGTACATGCAAACTAATGTTTATGAGTGATTGATTTTGTTGTCATGGTGTATACGGCGCTCATCTCTGTATATATGGAAGAAGCTCCCTACGATGATTTTAGATTCTCCTCAAGCAACGCACCCGATTTCAGCAAGTGGTGAAGGGCACTGAATGCTATCAAAGGAAAGGGAAGGAACGATCAAATTAATATTATTTTAATACTATGTGCATGCATGGTATGAGGTGGATTTAGATTACAAATCAAGATATCCTGGGTATTCGATCCGAGTAGACCTAAGTGACTTTTAGAAATATTCGGTAAAGCTTTGATATGGTACTGATGGGCAAACCGAAATTAAGAATTGCTTTGCCCGACTTAAATTAGTGATCATATCATGCTGCGCTTAATGATATCTAATCAAAGTTGATAAGATCCATAACTACCCTCTTTTTACCAAGTATTTTTTTTTTTCGAACACTGCATTGCCACACTCTTATTATCACAATACTGATGGGGAATGATAGCATTCAGGCGTATCAAGTGCATTGTATAGGGAAATGAGTGAGAAGTGACTAAGACTGAGAGTGAATGTGTGTGCGTGTGCGTGTGCGTGTGTGTGTGTGTGTGTATATATATATATATATATATATATATATATATATATATATATATTGTGTGTGTGTGTGTGTGTGTAAGAGAGAGAGAGAAGAGAAAGAGAGGAAGAGGGAAAGTGAGTGAGAGAGAGAGCGAAATAGAGGGATAGAAGGGTGATATATTAAATAAATACAGAGAGAGAGAGGGGGGGGGGGAGGGGAGAATAAGGCCAAGACTATTGACATTTTCAAAAGTCGTAATGTTTAATTGGTGTAAATATTAGTCGGCGACCAACGGGCAAACAAGACAAATGGTCATGACAGATCTAAACTTTACAAAGTAGAAAAGTTACGTTAACCCTTCACGGTAAACACACAGTCAATGAACTATTTGAGTGCATTCATAAGTATTTACTATTTCGTAGAATCGTTGTGTACAGAATCTATTGAATTTCGTCAACGATTAAATGTCAGAATTTTGTTTTTATTTGTTTAAAAAGCAATATTTGCAAAAGGCTCTTTCATTTTCAAAAATATGCAAACAATATCAAAAGTTGCTAACCAAACTAAATATTCAAGTAATCATTTTTTGAGTCAAACGATCTCGGAGATCTTGAAAAACGACAAAAATGAAAGAAAATGTCATTTGGTCTTAAATCAATTAGAATGCTAAGCCAACCGCACACTATACGATGGACTGCGATCCGATTTTAGAAATAAATCGCAATAGCTTTAAATATAAGTATCTTAACCCTTTCAAGACAATTGACCACATTTTGTGGTTTGGCTCAATAACATTTGATTCAGAGCTCTAAAAAATATACCAGATGCATGAGTAGAAAGAGCAAAAATTTCTGCACAACCTATGTCCACTTTTGTTGCATGACCAAATTGCGTTTGATGCCAGGAATTTTAAAAACAAGAATAAGCTTTAAAATCCTTAAATTGGCAACACATTGAGAGGTTCAAAATCATTGTTATTTGTCAAAATTGGCAACTTTTTCAACTTTTCGATAATGGTTTTAAGAATGTATGTTGTTTTCAAAGGCATTACATTTTATTAGAACCATGTAGCACTACGAGAAAAATATTATTGTTGCCAATTTGAAGAACAAAATGTGATCAATTTTGCCCTTAAATAATTCCTGTCCTGAAAGGGTTAAGAAGTGAAAGCTACCTGATTTAGGTCCTGAATGAATTCTCAACATGGGAATTTGGTGCGATGGCAGCCTTAAATTCTGAATAAGGGCCAATTCAGTTTCAAATCGTAGACAATCGCAGGACTGCTCTGACGTCATTACGATTCGGAGCCGATTTGGCCTTTCCTCCGACTAGAAGACTCGTAAATACGTAACTATTCAGAACCTCAATCAAACATATTGTATGTATTAACTGTTTATGTCTAATGCTACAACATTTTCTTTGAAAATCGGATCGTAGACCGATCGTATAGTGTGCGGTGGGCTTTTACTGTTCAACGTTGCCAGAGTTAGCAGAATTCTGCTTTCTGGCAGAATTTTGACCGCTTTAGCGTCTAGCATTATGCTTAGCATAATTTGACAAAATTTAGCAGAATTTTAGCATAATTCTGGTGTTTTTTTTTTGTTTTGTTTGTTTTGTTTTTTTTGCTTGTCAGAGAATTTTTGAGTAAAAATACACCCCCAAAATGCTGATAACCTTTTTATTTTTATTTTATTTTTTTGCTTGTCAGAGAATTTTGCAGTAAAAATACACCCCCCCCCCAAAAAAAAAAAAACCTTGAAAACCTTCTCTTTTTTTTTTTTTTTTTTTTTTTTTGGGGGGGGGGGGTTATTTAGCAGAATTTTGCGCTGCTCCCTAGCATAATTCCATTTTTAACGCTTGTCACACTGTTACTGTTCGTACTTATCATCTACTGAGTGTCCTACTAATGTTATGTTAGTACTCTTATGTTAGGTAGCCGTATAATATTGAGAAGGCACATCAAAAAATATGTTTGCTCTACAAAATATATGGATATCATGGGCCGCGGAACCGGGGAGGGGGCTTCCCCTCCCCCCTACTTTTTTTAGTGGACACATTTCATAAAATCTCAGAAAATAAATTCAAAATTGTCATTATTCAAGCGAAATCAAATCAGCCCACTCCCCCGCTTTCAAAAACGCTCCGCGGTCCCTGGATATTACACCAAAACTTTATGAACAGGACTCCTTGCATAATATTCTTTTTTCTGTATACCAAACAACAGCACATAGCAATTGGCTAATATGTGATGATTGTCAATGCAGGCGTGTAGCCATGGGGAGGGCGGTGGGAGCGCCCCCCCCCCCCAAAGAAACCAAGAGAGCAAAAAAGCGGGGGGAAGTGAGAGAAAAAAGCCTAAGAAGGTGCTACGAGCCGTTATCTCTCTCTCAAAATTTGCTAAAACGTCAAAGCTTTCGCGCTTCGCGCGGGAAGGGGTAAACTCTGCCCTCACTGCGCCCACATACCCTGTTACATCTACATACAGTGCAGTGTTGAGTCAAATTAGTGAAAAGCAGTCAGGGTGTTGAACTAACTTTCCACCTAAAAAAGGTGCTAGGAGCAGTAAAATATTTCTCTTAAATTTGCTAAAACGTCAAAGCTTTCGCGAAAACGTCAAAGCTTTCGCGCTTCGCGCGGGAAGGGGTGAAAATCTTAAAGCTTATCAGTTGTCATTATTACCTCTTTGACCGTTTGGCACCCTTTTCCTTTCCCTTCTTGGACTGAGATCATCGCAACTGAATCGTCGTCTTATATCACCACCCTGTCGTGGACTTGGAATTTCCTTGACAACTGGTGACAGAAACAGTATTGGACATTGATAATACACACACACACACGCATGATGAAATGAAAATATGAAAGAAAGAAATTCAAAGTTGATGATGATAACGGTAATGATGATGGTGATGACGACGATGGTGATTCACTGCATTTAAATGGCCCCATATTTCTGTTAAATGCATTCATTCAACTAAAAAAAAACCAATCTGGGCCCAGTTGCATAAAACTTACCATTAACGGTAACTTTGCCATCAACGGTAACTCCCATGGAAACCACGATTTTGATTGGCTGTTGAGTGATGTTACCATGGTAGTTACCATTGATAGCAGAGTTACCATTAACGGTTTTATGCAACGGGGCCCAGGTCTTTGTACCACCTAACAGGTGATCACTAAAGCATGTGATTGTAGGCCTACTATGAATTAGAGCATGAAAATAGATTTACTTGTGCAGAGAAGTTCATGGTGCAGTATAACATCGCGTCTATGGACCTGCTCCTTCCAGCTACTGTTATCATTGATTGGTATAGAGTGGACGAACGACACACAGAGACGACTTGGATTTGTACAGCTGTACCGGAGCAAGAATGTACCCGGAAGACGCCCTCTCAGTAGGGCCTCCGCGTCGTCTCTGGGGATATCCCCGTGGAAGAACCTTGATCCAAGCAACAAGAAACAGATAAGAATCAATGTAAAAGAATTCAACAACAATAAATGTAAACAAAAATAATATATGATAATTACAACAATAGGCCCTATATTTAAATATATTAATATAATATTAGGGCAAGTCAAAGGTATGACCCATACGTTACAAAGTATTGATGGAATTTTACCATGGAATTGTGAACATAACTTGACTTATACTTTATAATGTTGTCTGATCCAAGCTCTAGTAGGGCTATCAACTTGATATACTAAAATCTTAGATGTGGTCGGTAGCATAATAGTAATGAACTTGCCAACTATTAACAATGTACACAAATATTCTTTTGTCAAAAGAAATCTCTGAGAGGCAGAACAGTTCCTTCGGGAGCATCATAGACATCAAGGTGGATTGGTTGAAGGATGGATCGTGCAAGAGGAACAGACATACCGTTTAAAAGTTCCAGTATGCGTAACATTTCGGTGCGATTCCGTCCTTTAAGTAATTAATGCCCTGGTTATGTATAATGCAATAAATTGAACAAACTGTTTTGTTTTTAACCCCTTTTCCCACTATGCTCTGTATAAAAATTGTTTATTCCTAAATTAGTTCAGAATTTCAGTGAATATGAATTTATAATAATCAGTTTCCCTAATTAGGCTTATGCTCTTCACATCATTTAAATGATTCTATATTAAAGAAAAAGGGGGGGGGGAATTGTAAACAGTCCAAATTAGTTCCATTCAATAAATAAATAAATATGAAAGACGAAACTCATCTAAATAGCCAGTAACAGCCCCCCCCCCTCCCCTCCCCTCCCCTCCCCAAGTGAAATTAGAAAGAAAAGAAAAAAGACTTCTCACCTGTAGAGCCGGTCAACCTAAAAGGGAAAGAGATAAACAAAGACAGAGAGACCAAAATTAAGAATGGTGTTAAACTGTTAACTAGGCCTAGACCTCTATCAAGTTTTCACATTGATAATTACCCTCAAATTCGACCTTATTGCAAAACCTTCGTAACGATTGCGAAAAAGGGAAAACCAAACAAGCTGAACGAGTTGGATAATGACGGCCACGTTTGGGATTGTTTAGTTACGATGAAATCCAGAAGAAAACAAACAAACATCTGTACACTTACTTCTCGAAACCAGTTTTCCACCTTGATTTTCAACCATGCTGAATTGGAAATACTTGACTGGTTGCTGAGTCTTGATGTCATGCTTTCGTCACTGTTCTCACTGCGTGGGGACAGCGCGAGGCGGGGCGATGTCAGGGAATCATTGCTCGACGTCTGCGTCCTTGAGTCGAGCGCCCTGATTGGTTGGTTTGAATCCCCCTGAGGTATTGCGTCACGTAGGTGACCAATCCTGATCTGACTCTTAAGGAACTGGGATACATTGGTGGCAGAGCCTGTAAGCAGCTTGTCGTGAGCTGTTTGCACGTTATTTGCGTCGAGGATTTTGACGAACCGATCGAAATTCAGGGGGTCGATATATTCACCTTAAATAGATACAGATAAAAGAACTTCAAAATGAAAGAACGAATAAACAGACCTCGGCTATTAATTGATAAATATAAAACTTAGAAAATCAGAACAAAAGGCTAATCCTCATTTCACTGCAAGCTTTAAAATGTTAAGAAGAAAAAAATGTCAGTCACAAAGAAATCATTTAAGTTTGCAATATTAACGAAAAAAAAAAAACAATCAAACGAAATCTTTCGAGGTGGAAGATAAAAAAAAAAAAAAATCAATGTCTATTAAAGAATACAAACAGACATTACATACAAAAACAAAACAAAAACTAACAAAATAGAATAAAAGTTGTCGAAATTGACCGGCAGGTGTGATGAGAGGCAAGTCCCCGACCTGCCCACGGGAGTAAATCTGTTTCTATAGGAATGTTGGCATATGTGCAAAAAAGATATGACATTGGACATAAATCTCTAACGAACAAGTTTATCCTTGTCCTTGGACTAGACATTAAGAAAGAAGTGCATAGACCATGCATCTATCCCGACATCACCATTCATCATAATGTTTTACCTACAGGTAAAGAAAGATGCGAGTCTATCCAGAGGACATCGTGGTTCTCTGCCAATGATGGCGCTTATCGTCTCGTAGAATTCACCTAGTTCAACCTGTGATTGTGATTCGAAGATAAAGGTATTATTTCACTAAATCAGTTTGTACTCCAAAATAATTCCCCCCCCCAAAAAAAAAAAAAAGAAGAAGAAGAAGAAGAAGAAGAAGAAGAAGAAGAAGAAGAAGAAGAAGAAGAAGAAGAAGAAGAAAATATGTTTGTAAGATGAAAGGTTTCTAACCGCGTACTTTAAAACAACATTATAAAAATGTGATGGAGGGTTGTACCACACATGCTCCAGGGGTAAGTATTCAACGGCCAATTTCCCACACTCGCCGAATTCCTCTGTAAGTATTACAGGGGTTGCCCCCCCCCCCACCCCCAAATGAGAAAAAAAAAAAACGATTTGTTATGTAAATAGTGATTTAACGCTTTGATTTGCCTGTGTGATCTAAAAAGCTCGGAAAAAGCCGTTCCAACCCGCAAAATTTCCTACCTCGCAAAATAATAAGCATAATTTACTGAGGGATCCGCCAGAATGCGCTTTTTAAATGGCAAATTGTAAAATAATTATTTTTTTTCTTTTGTTTTCATTGTTTCCTTGTTACTCCTTTTTTTTGGGGGGTGGGGGCGGGTGCGGGTAACCGTCACAGACAACACCCCCCCCCCCCGCCCCCCCACCGTAGCTAGTCTCGTTTCCCGGCAGTGACAAGAAATCACCCCCCCCCCCCCCGCCCGGCCTGGATTAAATGCCATATCGAAACTTAAACCTAACCTTATAGACCTAACCTCGTCCCCAACCGCAAACTTAACCCGAACCCTATACCTCTGATGAAAGGAAGCTCGAAGAAATTGCATCTGGGGCCCGTTGCACAAAACTTGCGTTTGAACGCAACTTTATTTTCAGCCAATCAGAAATGCGCATTTAGGACTTGCGTTTGATTTTTAAGGCCCTGTCACACCTTTCCGGGCAAGCCTTGCGTGTGACTTGCGGGGGAACAATTTTTGCTACCCGGAGGTCTCCGCAGATGGCCCGCACCTGACAGTACCTAGCACGTATCTCGCCCGTAGTTGCCCGGAGGTGCGCACGCAAGTCCGATTTACCCGCAGCCAAGTTTTGAGCATGCCCAAAACTTGTTCCGGGTGAGTCGCGGGGGATTGCCCGCAGAGGTCCACGCAGAACACCAGTAGGAGGCCCGTAGCGGCCGCAAGTCACAGGCAGTTAACCCGCTTGAAGTACGTAGGTTGCCCGTGGATCTGTGGCTATGCGCCGGAAACGCGTGTCATCTGCGGGCATTCTACGAGCATAATACTGGTGTTTTACTGGTAAGGAACGGTGTCGATACTGCTAACATCCGTGTAGCTGGTCAGTTCTGCGGGCGTGGAGCGAGCTATACGAGCAAATTGCGTGCATGTCGAGGGTCACTTACTGCCTTTCTGCTGGTTAGTTGAGGGTCGCCTGCGGCCAAGATAATGACGTTCTGCCGACGGGGCATCTTTATTCCAACTGAAGAAAATGAGAAATAATGGTTTCTCCATCCACTCGACCAGTATTACCCAGGCTCGCACCTCGCAGGCAACTTCCACGCAGGTAACACGCAGTTGTGACGCAGGTACCTCGCAGTGCCCGTATGTCGCCCGTAACTAACACGGATCAGTTTCGAAGCTCTCACGCACCACCCACGCGCCTGACACGCAGGTCACACGGAATACACGCAAGTAGAACGTAAGTAGCACGCGTCCAGCAGGTAAGACGCACGCGAAATTCGCCAAAATCCTTGTCCGCCCGCAGAAATTATTCTGCGTGCTGGAAAATCCATACACACAACAAGCCCGCGTAGCTTGCCCGGAAAGGTGTGACAGGGCCTTAAGGAGTTGCGATTAAACGCAAGTTTTGTGCAACGGGCCCCTGGACCAAATGTCGGATCATTCTATCTTTCTGTTATATACACAGAATCGCTGATATAATTTTACAGTTACCATTCTTCGGGAAAATTATATTTTAAGGAAAGTAAGTTTATTTAGGAATAAAGGACATCTAAACTGATCTTCAAATCCTTCGGGAATATATATCATTTTCGTAACTGACCTCTTCTTTGTCGTCGAAAATCATCTCCCAGAAGTTTTTCACTGAAAAGGAAAATAAGAGAAAGGAGCAAATAATTTACAAAATGAAGAAATGAAGAAATGAAGATTCCTGACTGAATGCCTGTATACCGTAGCGGTTATAAACACTAACAGTGAAACGAAAAATGCCCCGATTAGGAATTCGGAATTTCCAAACCTTTATTTGAATTGCATCTTGAAATATGTATTCAAAATATTTATAAATACATGTTTCGGCTGACTAAAATACACACTGTAGAAATCACAACTTTTTTTTTACATTACTTATAATGTTCTTTTAAAGAATATTGGAATTAATGTGAAGAAGACGTTTCTCATTCCAGCAATATTTAACTATATGTATCTGCTTACCATACTCCAGTTTTTGCAACGAAAACTGAAATAATTTATCAAGAATCATCTTCCGCCCCAAAATAGATAATTTAGCAGGAAAATAGGCAAGAAGAAAGCAACAAAAAAAAAAAAAAAAAAAAAAAAGAACATTAATATGATTTTTTTTTTACCTTCTATAACGCATTATATCCTACCTTCTTCCGTTTGTATGTGTGATAGTCTTGTGCTTGTTCTACGTCTGTCGTCTGTTGAAAGCTCAGCTGATAATCCCTAGATTAACAAAAGTAAGACGGTCTTCAACTATAGTCATTATATACATATACCCCAATCACACCAAAGAGACCGACGTCAGACCGACAACAGATCGAACAGAAAGTACGTTATCCCACATGGTCAACAATCGATCGGTGTGGAGTCGGTCTTGTGGTGTGACTGAAGTATAATACCACAGTCACACCAACAAGACCGACATCAGACCGAACAAATTTACACATTACCCCCCATGGACAAGAATCGATAGGTTTCAGGAGTCGGTGTGTAGTCGGTTTGACGGTGTGACTCAGGTGATATAGCGATTCGCTCATTCACTTAAATCTGTAACATTTCGAACTATCGTCAAAATATAGATTGGTGTCCAAATGTCAGTCAAATTTCGATTTCTTCTAAAGATCCAAGATTTATTTCATGTTAGAGAAGTTTTTTGGGGGAAAAAATTCATGTAAATTGAAATTCATGAGGTAAATAAATAATAGTAAAATTAATCAACAGCAAAAGAACTCTTTCAAGTGATGTTAAGCTTTTGGGTTTGGTTGTTTGTTCATTTGTACCATTTTTATAGATTATTTTTATTTATTTTGTTTCAAAGGTTCTCATTTCACTGGAATATCATCCTCAAATCTCTACAATGCCTATATCTTCAAAAAATAATTATGTTGCGTCTCGAGCATTTGAAGCAGAGTGCAATGTACTATACGAACTTTATACTGAGTAGATGGTTAAGCCAGGGTTCTTTGATGTGGAAACTGAATGAAGTACCCCATGGATTCATTACCTTTACGACATGGTTTAGTTCCCCCAGCCTCGTTTTCACCCGGATGGACAAGGTGTTATCCGGAAGTAAAAAGCTCTCCAGGCTGGCATCACTCGTTGCCATGGTGAAGGTATGTCTGCCGATGTCACATAAGATTGGTGAGAGTTGTTCCAGCATCTGCAGTGAGGCTGAGCAATAAGGGCAAAAGAAGATATTTCGTTCTGCTTTTCTGTAAATCGAACACCTGGCATGCCACTGACGTATATTATCACAATAACAACAAATCAGAGAGAAGCCTGAGACAATTTATTCAAACATAATAAGGGATAATAAATATTCGATTCTATAAATAGTGCAAAAGTCAATAATCAGATAATCAATACCTATCGCATAAGATAGTAATGGGCGAGAGTTGATCCAACTAGTGGCGTATCTAGGGGGGGGGGGGGCACGTGCCCCAGGCGGCACTTGGAGGGAGCGCAAAAAACGACAAAAGGGGGAAATGAAGAAAAATCATACTCCTTACGGATTATGCGCCCCGAAATCCGCAGGGTAAATTATGCACAGGAAATCTATTTTCACAGTGAGGGTTTGAAATGCGAAAATTTTCCAAACCTCTGTCGCGTTGTTCCCTCGCATATTTTTTTTTTTCTTTCAGGATCTCGTAATTTCGGGCTCCCAGTATATACATGTATTTCGTAAATAGCTGAAATGGTTAAAAATTTGAAATATAAGGTAGGATAAGGTAACGATTACGGGGCCCTCTCGCGGCGTAAAAGCGTCCACAATCTGCAGTTGAGTATCCCTTTAATATAATAAGAATGATAATGTTTATGACAATAATGATAATATTATGATAATAATAATGATATTAATAAAAATAATAGCAATAATAATAATGATTAATAATCATCGTCACATTTACCAAGGGTAACCTCGTTAGTCTTAAACAAAGCCAATTATAGTACAGAAGAGAGGCCCACGAGATAAATAACCCACGAGACCGACAGCCCATGAGACCAACAGCCCATAAGATCGTCAAAACAAAGAAATACATTAGGGCAGATAGAATAAAATGTTTGTCTCGTGGGCTGTAACCCCCCCCCCCCCCCCCCCCAGGGGCGGATCTAGCTTTTTTCCAAGGGAGGGGTTTGAGGGGCTGAGCTGGGTATTGCGAGGGAGCGTAGAGACCGAGCCCGAGCGAGCGAAGCGAGCGAGGGGGGGGGGGTGTGGGAGGGGGTTATCCCCCCTCCCACAGTAGGGAGATTTTTCATTTTTAGGGTTGCTAGCTTGCGATTTTAAGCATACTTGCATGCTCTATTTTTTCTCTTTTTTGCCCAAATAAATGTTTACTTGGAAGGGAGCGAGGGGGGAGGGGGGTATCCCCCCTCCCACAGTAGGGAGATTTTTCATTTTTAGGGTTGCTAGCTTGCGATTTTAAGCATACTTGCATGCTCTATTTTTTCTCTTTTTTGCCCAAATAAATGTTTACTTGGAAGCGAGCGAAGCGAGCGAGGGGGGAGGGTGTGGGAGGGGGATACCCCCCTCCCACAGTAGGGAGATTTTACATTTTTAGGGTTGCTAGCTTGCGATTTTAAGCATACTTGCATGCTCTATTTTTTTCTCTTTTTTGCCCAAATAAATGTTTACTTGGCAGCCCAAGGGGGGGGGGGGGGTTAAACCCCCTAAACCCCCCCCCCCGTAGATCCGCCACTGCCCCCCCCCCCCCCTCCCCCATTCCCACCCGCCCACCTACTCTTTGATCATATTCAAACCTTGTGACAAGCCTTTCCCTTCTCCAACGTTCCTCTGCCCATCCGCAAGACTCTGGCCTAGGGTCTGAAGACTGGCCTCCAGTGAGGTGGCGAACTCGGGCAGAGCGGTCTGCAGCTCTCTGTATAACGACCGTGCCGAGTCGACCAGTCCTTGTGCTGCCCGCAGTGCCCCGTCGTTGCTCTGCATCATGCTATGAGTGGCTGTCTCACGCAGGTGATGCGCCATGGCAAATATCTTCAATATAATCGGCGAAAATAGGAGAATAATAATAAATTGCTTTACAAAAGATTTCAATCAATAATAAACACGGTAGCACGAGCCATCCAAAACTCGATTAGAGGCGATTGGTGCAAAATTATTTATTAGTTAATATTAAAAACAAAATTGAAAAAGTGGAATTGGTGTATTACTGAATTAAGTTAGTGCAGGCTTATGTCAACAAATGCTTCATCATAAGCTAACAAAATTGTGTGTTTGGGGCCTTCTCTCCCTGTGATTGTGTTTACCGAGAAACGTCTTTACATAGCAGCACACTGGCTAAACATAGTGACGCTCTTAAAGAATGTAAGACACAATGGCCTCTGGTATACTGTAGGAGTACAGGGGACACCCTCACTAAAATGATGTTGGTAAATCCACTGTGGTGGAGGAATGAGGGCAGGGGCATCCCCCCCCCAATAATAAAGAAAGCTGACTAACCACGGTGAAGAGGATATATCAGTGATTTAGATTTATGACAGCCCCCCTCCAACTCTGAGGGCGGATCATGGTATAAATCATACAGTAACTGACAGCCAACTGTGCATGAGCACCTATACATTAAAGTCTTGTAAATATATTGCTGAATATTCGCATAATCAGAAAATGAATATCCGTTTTAGGTCCATGCACTGGCGTAGCCGACTTGTCCAACGGTGGGGGGGGGGGGGGGGTACAGAGTGATGAATAAAATCACCGAGTCATATAGTTACACACACGCGAGGATCCTTTCTTTTTTAATTTTATTTTATTGGATGAAGGGGGAGCATGGCCCCCTTGTGCCCCCTCCACCGGGGCCCCGGCTACGCCTCATAATTATGGATCCATGCTCAGTTCCTTGTTACCATGACAATGATACAAAGCTGCACGTTTTTATGTTGAAAACCCTGCGTGGGTCTACGACGGCTGCTGGTAATGTTAATGACAATACAGCCGGATGAATGGCTATGAAAATGATAAATCACATTATACAAAAGGTAAAGTCGGCGAGCGGGAGATTATAGACAGAGATTGATCTCACGTGCTAATTTTTTTTATTTTTTTTTTAGAAAAAAAGCAAGATGTACAAATGGTAATTCAAGTAGATGGAAAATCACACCATCCAGCTTCACAATGCTATGTTTAGTAGGCCCATTGGATATCAGATGTAAAATCTACAAAGCTAGGGTAATAATATCGAAACCTCTTCGGAAGCACATATAGGGACGTCATATCATACTGTGATATTATAGTAAACGCTATACAAGAACAATTTATTACTGTTACTGATTATTATTATCTATAAAGAATAGGCCTGTTGTGGTTATGATCATGGAATATGTATGTGTGTTGTGTCCTTTACAAGCATGAAAATATTGAAAATGAAAAAAGAAGTAAAGATATTATTCGAATTTTAGATATAAGAATAGATGACTGTTATTAGGATAATGTATCAGAGTAGAACACTTTATAAGTATGATCAACTAACATTTCCCGATAATTCTTGGATATTTTCATATTAAACTTTATCATCCTGTTCTTGCTTTTTGTATCATATATACTTACAATCAGTCGCACTTTATGTAAATACAGAATCATATATGGACTCTATATAAGTCATATTATAGCTTTATTTTGCAATCATGTTTCGGCCAATTCTCTCCTTTCAAATATCACAGATCTGACATATCTTTGGGACCCATTATCTCACACTCTACCGACTACAAAATGTATGCAAATCAATTCCCATATGAAACAATAGCTGGCCCGTTCATCAGCTCCAAAACCATATATTAGATATTAATGTGCCTAGTTCCTAATCAGAAATATGTAGACTTTGATCCGTTTATGCTTATGGCAAACGCGGAATCAAGGGCAGATCAGTTCACAGCATTCATTTATTAATTGTTTAATATCTGAAGTACTGCCGGTCTGCCGTAGCCATAGTAATCACACACCGCTATAAGCAATGACAGGCACACACTTTGATACATTCAAAATGAAGTATGAATTATGATGTACACAGAAGAAGGAACTCTTAGTGAAGTGACTCTTAATGAAAGCCCGTCGCCCCCCCCCCCCAAAAAAAAAAAGAAGGGGGGGGGGGAGAGAACGGTAGATGAAGCTGGAGACTATTTGTTATAAAGGTAAAAAAATCTCAATGACATGTATGAGGCACAATACCTTTCATGAGATGCATGCATAGGAATGATTATTTATAAATATCTTCCTAACTTACTTTTCAAAGCGAACTGTATATGATTTTTATTAAGGTAATCAAGACCCCCCCCCCCCCCTTCGCTCCATGTATATTCGAAGTGTGTGTCAGTAATTGCTTATAATGTTCCTTTCTCCCGTGGACGATCAGTTAATTTATGTCTATACGACCTTCGTTGCAGTCGATATTTATTTGTAGCTTACATGCCTAATCAGAAAAAAAAAAAATATTACCTCACTTACCTTTATCAAACAGTTACTGATCCGACTGAGCAGTTGTCAATTAGAATGTTTCTATCAATCATATGAAAAACTTCACATTCGTTTAAACATGTTAAAAGTTATAGTCCAAACAAAGACGATTCAGGACCGGTAAATTCAATTTCTGCTTCTATTCGGAGATAATTCGCTTATCTTCCGTAGCTTTACCAAAAAGTAATATCTGCTCGAGGAATTTTAATTATTACGCTCCTCTCTGTCTGTGAGATATTTCATGCCATCATCATTATAATTACTGGTTGAGAAACATTCGCAAGTACGAAACAGCCTCATTCAAGTCTGACTAAATTTCAGAAAACCGATTCCTCCTCTCGAATCAACCTCGTTCTCCATGTACTTTACCTCCGATATAAACATTAATTCTTGAAGTCATATACCCAGGATAACCATATGCTAAAGACAATTTTCAAAGTGTAGTTTTGCCATTTGTAATTATTACGATCTGGCTTAATGACACGTTTGAAAACCTTAAAAGAGGAGGATCTTGAGTAAGGCAACAACCACGTCAAGTGACAGAAATGCACACAGAAATTGACAATACCGCGGTACCACTGTCAACAATACTTTATTGTCTGCAGAATTGATTGTTGTTCGCACTGTAGATATGCACAGAATCGATTTGATAAAGGAGACCAAGGAACAGACCTGTCCCATCCATTGTCAAAGCACAGAAGACTTCAAAAGGAGTTAAGATGGATTGAAGAGTTGCCTTTGCGATACTTATCGACCGACCCCTCCTACGATTTGAAGGAAAGAACTGTTTGTTGTATTCTGGGAAACAAGATGAGATAGGGAAAGAGTTATAAGAGAGAATTCCTGCAAAAAGCAGTTTTAGAATAAAATAATAACTACAGGAGTTCACCATAGCCAGTACGCTACGAATTATTCATGGGGGAATTGCACGACACATCCTCCTCCGACAGCTGCTTCATCGGGTAATATCCTAGCTACAAAAACCAATTCCTTCAACTTCAATACTCAGTCCAAACACTATCCTAACCTTACACCAACCCTAAACCTAACGTAAAATTTAAAAGTAAATGCCACCTCAACCCGAACCTTAAAACTTTGACGAAATCAATACCCGAGCAACTGTCATCGGAACATGTCGGAGCTAGCTCCTAACATGTGTTGGTGGTGGTGTTTGTGGTGGTGTTGGTGGGGGGGGGGGGAGGGGGGGGGGTAGTCGCCCTAAAGAGGCCAGACGTGACGATGAAAAAGATAGACATGTACATGAAGAAATATAATGGTACCGCGGAGAAATGGAAAAAAAAATGTGGAGATCATAAGAGACGATCAAAGATAGCAGAATGATGATAACGATAATGATTACGACGATAATGACGATAATAAAAATGATGCCAATGACGATGATGGTGGTGATGACAATGATAATGATGAAGGTGATGATAAGGAGGAGGATGTTGATAGTAGTGATCATTATATTGGTGATGATGATGATAGCGATGACGACGATTATAATGATGACAGTAACGATAATGAAGATAATGATGGTGATGATAATAGGTGCTGGTAATGATTATGATAATGATTTTGGTGATGATGATATTGATGATGATAATGACGATGATAGTGATGAGGATAAAGGAAGGTGTGGCGGCGGCGGTGGTGGTGGTGAAGGAGGAGGTGGGGGGAGGAGAAGAGGAGGAGGAGGAGGAAAAGAAGGTGGAGGGGAAGGGGGAGGGGAAGGTAGAGGAGGAAGAGCAAGCGGAGTAGGATGAGCAGGAGGAATAGGAGGTGGAGGCACACTGATTATGAGCCTGATGGAAATATGGAAGAATATAAATGCAATGAGGTGCGACGGTAACATGGAAAGACCAGTTGAGGAAAACAATTTGAAAAGAGAGTTGCTTTTATGTTCAATCCAAAACATTTCGCTGGGGTATGGGTCAGGGCATCACTACCCCCCCCCCCCCCCCCCCTCTCTCTCTCTCCTTTTCGTGATCAAACTCTTTTCTCATGTATTTCTCTTCCTCTCTATCCCTCAGTTGCATATATTATTTTGCCCTTCATTTCATCACGTCACTTTGATTAAATGCCTCTGTATTCATGGTATTGTTCATTAATCTCTTATCCCTCTCTGCCTGCCTCTTCCCAGTTCCTTCTCTCTCTCTCTCGCACACACCCTCACACTATCTTTCCCTCTTCTTTCACTTGTCCTTTCTTTTTATCTCTCCCTCTCTCTCTCTATACCCTGTCTATCTCCTCAGTCCCTCCCATCTTTCCTTCATCTTTCTCTTTCTTTCCCCCTCTGTTTATCCCCTCTCTCCCTTTCTCTCTCTCTATCTCATCACCTCCCTGCTAAAATACGGATAAACAATGATCAAACAAGGCTGTCTAGAATCATAGCTTTCTTTTCTACACACATTTATTTAAAATTACATCAACAAGAAAACTGTGCTGAAAACAAATTCCAAATGACAGGTGATTTTCTTTTTTTTCTTTTTTTCTTTTTTTTCAGGGAGGACTAAAAACAAAGTGGAGTAAGTTGATTAGAAATCATTATTGAACGTATCCTGTAAAAACGTACTCAATTTGAAATACATGTACATGTAATTCAGTTTACTCATAAAAAATGTTAAACATATATAACACATATTTACATCAAACTGCCATATACTGTTCAGAGCCAAGAGGTTTAATGTGTATTATTGTACACTATGTCACAGCCTAAAACTTATATACTTGCATATTGATATTTCACCAAAGTAACAAGCCCATCTTGTAAGACATGAGGACATTGCACAGTCGACAATGCAAATATTTTCAGATTATCATAACATAAAAATAATGCACTGTATATCCTACATCTGGGGCCTGTAACATAACGAGATACAACCAATCTTACAATCCATTGTAACTCTTCAGTACATGGTTTGCAATAGACTTACGATGTAAGACTGATTTATATCTTTATGTTACAGGCCCCTGATATGATGCAAGGGGGGGGGGGGGGGATACAGATATGAAGTCTAGGGCACTCTGCCACCAGAACTGTCCAAAAAGCCTGCAAAGAAAGAACATTTTTTTGAAATCCAGTTCTTTTTACTGGTTGAATTACATGATGTCTTTCATCACAAAATCCTGATTTATCAATACCCTGCAAATATGATGTGAATTTTCACACCTACGCGGGAATTCTCGAGAGGCATCGATACAAAATATCCTTGGAGTACCTTCATGAGATTATATTCCATTGTCCTTTAAGACATTCAGAAGCTTGGCAGATGGTTGTCTCCAAATAAAAAGAGTATCACTTTATCATCCATTAACTGACATTACGCTTATCCTTATCCATGCAGAAAGGGGACCGGGAGATTCCAATAAAAAATAAAAAAATAAAAAAAATGAACTTTAACAAATGTAATGACTCCACATTACAACATGTCTCAAAGCTCTAAAGGTCATATGTGTGCACTTTTTTTAAAACTTTTTTGTTGTTGTTGTAACAACTGTAACAGTCAATTGCTAGTACAGCATATCTTCAATTCATAGAAGTATTTTGAACAAAATACATGTAGAAGAAATCTCCCACAACAAGAATGTATCAGTTGACTGCATCATATACATTTGGAGGTACACGTGTAATTGAAGATTTCTTTAACAATGAATTTCAATCTTGACTCTTGTGCCTTCGTTACACAACAAAGAAAGAATACTGCACATGAAATTGGAGGGAACACAAAATATATATATTCACCTATTACAAATAACAGATATTATGGAAGTAAATAAGCAAATACTACTCAGATTAATTATACTCTTTCTATAGAATGTGATTTCCTTCGAGAACAAACATTTCATATTATTCTGCAGAGGGGGGGGGGGGTGCTCAAAATTAATAACCATACTTGGCATGAATATGTGAGAAAATTAATTATCAACTTTGGGAACAAATCTGGGCCCTCTGGCATAAGAAGTTGCGATTAAACGCAAATCAAAAAATTAAACGCAACTTGACTTTCAACCAATCAGGATTGCGTATTTGAGACTTGCGCTCAATTTTTCAAGTTGCGATTAAACTCAACTTTTTATGCAAGACGGCCCTGTATTTGACATTAAAAAGGTGTCCATTCTAACAATCAATTGCTAGTGCTACAGGGCATATACAACTAAGGGGAGTATTTTGAACAAAATAGAAGAAATCTCCAACATGAAGAATGTATCACTTGTGAAATATCACATTCTTGTCTGAGCTTGAAAAGTCACCATTTTGGAAAAAAATACAATGATTACTACATGTACCTCAAACAGATTTCCGACCAATACTCTAATCATTACAGAATAAAGTACATGTAGCTTCAGACTTGAAAGAATATTTCCTTCAACATAACTCATGAAATCCTTTAAGGATATCATTTGCTGAGATGCACAAGGGCGTTCCCTCTATGCAAATCATATAACGTCGGGTGGCTAGCAGAAGGGCGTAAGCACGCGCGCATGCCATAATGCAAATTTCTGGGAATGCGTTTCTTAGATTTTGATTGCTTTATACATGGAGGTTGTATTATAACATTTTTTCAAACATGACAGGGATTTCTCTCTTCATCAACTACACGTAATAAAGAGTGAAAATGGATGGTAATTGGGAACTACATGTCTGTATAAGCTAATATTTTCGCGTACAGATATTTACGCGAATGAGAGACTCCAAGACATATTTGTGCGTCGTTGCTTTTGTGAGTGGCTGGCCTAGGCCCAAGCCTGCGATCTGTCACTCTATCTAGCGATAAACGATACACACCGGCACCACCATTCTAGTCAGTCACACAGCACGGCATGCGAACTGTACTTCACACTGCTACTGTACCAGTAAATCAAACACATCAATGTTGATGTAGCATTATATTCGCGTGGTGTTAAATTCACGAGCGGCAGGTTGCCCCGAGTTACTTGCGAAATTCGCGAAAATAAAACCCTGGCGAAAATTTCAGCTTATACAGTATCTAATTCTAGTAGTTTCAAATCAAACAAGTGAATGAGTAAATTACGCAATGCGTAATAAATGTCCCCGCCGGAAGTGCAGATCTGTGGAAATTAACTAGCCTGAGCCTTAAAACTTCAGTGAAAAACTTTAGTGAATAAAATAATAATGTTACTGCATGCAAAAGAAGAGAATACCAACAATGCATGTATACAACTGAAATATAAAACATGAAAACATTATGAACCTTCAGCCATTTTGAATAAATTTGCATAAATTTGCATGAATAATGAATTTCAAAATTCTGTGTAGAAGTTTGGAAGCCCCCACCCAGCCCTATCAGATAAAACAATCGGAATCAAAATCCGATGTGAAATAGAGGAGAAGTAGCATTTTTCGTCAATTTTGAATAAATTTGCATAAATTTGCATAATTAATGAATTTCAAAATTCTGTGTAGAAGTTTGGAAGCCCCCACCCAGCCCTATCAGATAAAACAATCGGAATCAAAATCCGATGTGAAATAGAGAAGTAGCATTTTTCGTCAATTTTGAATAAATTTGCATAAATTTGCATAATAAATGAATTTAAAAATTCTGTGTAGAAGTTTGGAAGCCCCCACCCAGCCCTATCAGATAAAACAATCGGAATCAAAATCCGATGTGAAACAGAGGAGAAGTAGCATATTACGTCAATTTTGAATAAATTTGCATAAATTTGCATAATTAATGAATTTCAAAATTCTGTGTAGAAGTTTGGAAGCCCCCACCCAGCCCTATCAGATAAAACAATCAGAATCAAAATCCGATGTGAAATAGAGGAGAAGTAGCATTTTTCGTCGATTTTGAATAAATTTGCATAAATTTGCATAATTAATGAATTTCAAAATTCTGTGTAGAAGTTTGGAAGCCCCCACCCAGCCCTATCAGATAAAACAATCGGAATCAAAATCGGCCAAGAAATGACGGAGAAGTAGCATTTTCTAACATTTGAGCACACACGGACAGACGGACGGACGGACGGACACACACACACACACACCCATACATGTGCGCGCATAAGAACCGATGACATCTTTTTCAACCTAGAATTTGACCGCATAACCGATGACCTGTGTGTGTAGAATTCAACCGCATAACCGATGACCCGTCTGAAATGTTTCTATACAACCGACGACTTGTTCGCGTAATACTAACTGATGACCTACCCCTATATGCAAAAGCATGTAATTTGGGTCTCACTGCGCAGGTCTGCCAACCGATGACGTCATCGGTTCGCTGTGTGTCATCGGTCCGAATGTACAGTTCATGCCTATGTCATCGCTTTAAATGAGCGCACACACACACACACACACGCACACACGAACGGAGCCCGTTTCATAGTCCCCTCGCGAACTTCGTTCGGCGGGGACAATAAGCACATATTTTTGAAATAATGGGTATTTTGATGCTAACGACCTTCTGCGTAATGCAACAGTGTGCGTCTGTGTTTAGCAGAATGGTGCAACGCGCTTATGACCTTCTTCTACCAGCCGCATGATGATTACTGTCTTTCTGGCTCTCAGCAGATAATATACAACCATCAAAGGAAAATCTAAAGATACAAGCAAATCTCTTAAGTACATACACTCAGGCGTTTCCATACATTCCGTCACATTTTGCTTAAAGATAAAGTTGAGTTCTGGTCAAGCGAATACATTGTGAAAGAAGTTGTCTCAAAGCGATTGATCGGACTTGGTTTATATTGTGAGGTTTTGGAAGCACTGAAATTGATAGGTAATTGACCTAATATCGCTGCAAAGCACATGCACTGTACACAGAAATGGGTATATCACTATATGGGACTTCATACAATTGTGGCGTGAATGTTAGGGCCGAACAGTTCAGCTATTTCTTGTCATATTTTGAATATGAGGGCATTTGAAGAGCAATCCTTTATAATGTACATGTAGGGGACATTTCTCCTATGATATTCTCCCAAACCAATAAAGAAAGAATGAGAAAGCTCACAAATTATTTTTCCCTTTTTTTTACCAGAACTCAACCGTCTCTTAAAATTGGACTTGGCGAAATTACCAAGTCATATTTTAACAAAGCCTGGAAGCAAGCGCAGTCATGGCCCACTGCATCTTTCACTGAGTCAAACCATTTTTTGACAGGGTGAAAAGAAAAAAAAATCTGAACAATTTTGCACACAAATACAATATTCCCTATATCCAAGATACATGTATATAACACAAGCATAAAATAACTAGATATGCCAGGACCCACTTTCATAATGTTACAACAAGTTATGTACCAAGTCCTGAAGCTCTAGCTTATTGCTGACTTCAGTGGGTACACAGTTGAAACTTGTTATAAAGACACTTATGATATAACAAGGTAATTTTGCTATTATGGTAATACAGGTATATACATGTACCTACCTGTAATTACCAGAAAAAGGACACATTTCCTTCCTACCTTGTCTGACTGAAGTTTTAGTAGTACTATAAACCGATGTAATCATTATGTACATTGAAATCTTTGAAGCAATTTGTAACAATGACACAAAATGGCTTGAACTCATCCCTTACTTATAGCAAAAGGGTACAGCTCAGTACCCCTTTGATATTTTGAGCAACGCATCGTTGCCAGTGAGGAAGGCATGACATGCCTTATCGCCTAATCGTAATCCTGCACTAACGAAAACTCCACAATCAAGCGGTGAGTTTGTTTCAAGAGTTGAAGTGCAATTCACAGAGTATCAGACCTGTAAATAACCATAAATTTCATGTTTTCTAACATGTTGCCTCTTGAAATGGTGAAAATCAGCATTTTAGTAACTATTTTTACACATTCTTACGAAATAATCATGATTGCTGGTATTCTAAAATACATACTTGATACAAAAAAATCCATGCAAGTATTTATGATCGATTCAGCTCTCTTGGGGGAACTCAGCCGTTCAGTTCGAGTTGTCCCTAGAGCAGAGTTGAGGGCTGGTCAGACTTGTCCGATAACAATAACAAGATTTTTTATTAAAGGTACATCCTAGAGCTGCTCTACTATTAACAGACACGAGCATACTCACGCATACATACATGCAATACAGTGTGTATGTAGTAGGGTGTACCTTAACCCTTTCAGGACAGGAATCATTTAAGGGCTAAATTGATCACAATCTATTCTTCGAATTGGCAACAAAAATATTTTTCTTTTAATGCTACATGGTTCGAATAAAATCTAATGTCTCTGAAAACAACATACATGGTTAGGAACTTTGTCGAAAAGTTGAAAAAATTGCCAATTTTGACAAAAAACAATGATTCTGAACCTCTCAATGTGTTGCCAATTCAAGGATTTTAAAGCTTATTCTCCTTTTTTAAAATTCCTGGCATCAAATACAGTATTTTCATGCAACAAAAATGGACACAGTGTGTGCAGAATTTTTTGTTCTTTCTACTAATTCATCTGGTATATTCATTAGGGCTCTGAATCAAAAGTTATTGAGCGGAATCAAAAGTTAGTGAGCCAAACCACAAAATGTGGTCAATTGTCTCGAAAGGGTTAAATTGAAAATCTTGTTATCTTTATCAGACAAATCAATGTGACCAGACCTTTAGCAAGCATCCTTGATTTCTGGGCCCTATTTCATAAAACTTGTCATCAATGACAAGTTACAATAACTGTTATAAGCTACTGAAATCCTTGCGTCTGATTGGCTGGGAGCAAATTTATCAGTAAAAATCACTGACAAGACTCTTGATGGAAAGCTCCCCTGTACATACATTCTGTTGTAACATGGTGAAAGTGGGTGGGTGGCTGGCGGGCGTTGATCTACTACGACTACGTGTCTTTAGATACTAAAACCCCCGCCGAGCCCGATGAGTCAGCCTTGACTGCGGGGGCCTGATCCGTGGGCTGCTCCCCTCGTACCCTCAGATTGTGCTTCTCCCTGTACTCGTTGATGTCGCGACCTTTGGACTCCATCTGTTTGGTTAGGGTCTTGGTGAGCTGTTCAATCTGGGAGAAGAGAAACCAGTAAAGTAAGGTATTAGTCAATATCTACTTTCATTCTCTCATATATTCTCTTTCTTCCTTTCCTGCATTCTTCTTTTACCCTCTCCCAAGTTCTCTTTATTAATCACTCCCCCTCAATCTATCCCCGTTATCCATTCTCCCTTTTAATATCTTCTTTTTCCTTATAACAAAATTCAACAACTGGAACCAGATTGATTTAATTATTTGATGTTTTTATTACATAATATGTTTATGTTCAACAATACTTCATAAATAACTATGTATAATCCAAGTCTCATTTCATATTTGTATTTAATTCAGTTATCACATCTGTGAATATTTTTCAATATGCAAAGCAGTATTCTCGACAGTGCATCAGTGCTACTACCAAGCGGGAGGGATCTTGGAACAAAAAAACGAGAACAAGTGTGGATTCTCTGCAACAAGTAGTACTGACAAGGGTATTAAATATGTCAATGCCTACTTTCAACCTCTACAATTGTTTGGATCCTCCCAAATTTTTACCTATCTGATATGACACAAGGCCATATTTCACTCAATGTGGACCAACAAGTTTGTCAATAATTACTTGCAACCAGTCAAATTTCTTTGATCCTCTTGAATCACTCCCTCCCTGTGAGATTCCGGAAAGCCATGTACCTTTAGATCAATGTGAATATCGTGTAAACAATTTTCTAAGGAGAAGGCTGAAGCAGGGCACTCAGTGACAGCATTTTGTTTAATACCTTGCATGTAAGATTCTTTACTCTTACATGTTGTACATTTTACCACAAATTATTTACCACATGTATGCAACTTACTGTTTATGTCTGAATTTACAGGGAAAAGGCAGTAAGAAATGTTATAACTGAGTGTAAAGTGGAATACTGAATTGGAATAACACAGTTTCTTCTTTTTACCAACTTTGTTTTTTCTCCATTTTCAAATATTTGTGAGATCTGTTTACATTTTCATGCTTCACCTCAAAGCAAGTGGACATGTTCAGTTACATGTCCACACAGACGTTGTATTCTTTATCATTTTCTTCTTTTTTTATTAATATATTTTTTTTTTTTTTTTAAAAAAATATAAATGCATCACTTTAAAGAAAATACTTTAATAGTGCATATAATGGATTTGTCTACAAGCAAATATTTTCTGAAGCTTGACCAAGCTTTCAGACTTGAAAGACTTGAGCACCTTGAGCATACTGATCCCCCCCCCCCCAAAAAAAAATGGAAAGCCTATCCTTTGGTAATAAGCTTGTAATTACAATTTGCATATACTGTATGTGCAGATAAAGGTCATTTGACTGAGTAAAAGTGACCTTGTCATTTTGTACACACTATGATGTGCATCATGGGTACTTGTTAACAAGCTGCGTGTACACCAAAACAAATCCGTGTGTGTGCGTACATGTGCAAATGGGGGTCATTTCCGGGTCATTTGTACCATGCACTGGGTACACAGTTGGCTTATTCCGAAAGGACGACAGAGGACAGAACAAGATGGCAGAAAGTGATCAAAACGTTGTCAGTGAGGCCCCCCAAGGGTACTCAGACATTTGCTCCTGTGAAAATTTCCTCTGGGCGTTATTTCGTCAAAGATATTACAGCAGAGCTCGACACTAACTGAAAATTTGGGTGGTCCAGTTGGTCTACCAAATTTGACTTATTTTCATTTTTGTTGGACCACACTTAATTTTGGAGGTCCACATTAAATAATAAAATAAATAAGATTTTTTTTCAAACGTTTAGAATTATTTGTTTGCGATATTGTTTTCAATTTCATGACATGCGCTTGACCTTTCACTTTCACGTACTGTATGGAAAAGCCGTAATTTTCGCGTATTTTGCGAGTTGATGTTGGGATGCAAATTTCACAGCTCGCGAAAATATTTCCAGTTGATTAATTGTGCCGCAAAAAAGTGAAGCCTGAGAAACCAGGCCTCAGATCGCTATGATCAGGGAGGTGTCGATGATATGATTGAAGCTTAAATTTTCATCTTAATCTGCTCTTATAAAATGCTAGCACTTAATGTACATAAATTCTGCTACATAAAAGTTGGTTAGACACTTTTTTTTATTGAATTCCTGTTGCAATAATTCAGATTCGGTGTCAAATTATTGAATTTCTTCAATTATTCTTCATTCTGAAGTACATGTATAGTCACATGACTAATGTTCGTGATCGCGATCGCAAAACTCTGCTATCGCGATCGTAAAATCTGCTATCGTGATCGCGAATGTGAGTCACGTGACTTATACGTGTTTGAGAAGGAAGGATATTCAGAGAAATTCAATATTTTGACACCAAAACCAACTTTTTGAAACAGGAATCTAACAAAAAATCAAATTAAATAAAATAAATACAAATGTCTTTTACTAGAGATCGAATTGTGGCATGAGGTTTCAGCTCTGAGCTACATGTATAATTAAAGTGAAATTTAAGCCATTTTTTTTTAAAATGTCTAACCAACTTTTACATGGCAGAGTTTATGTTCAAATTAAATGCAAGACTTCAAAACAACAATTTAAACAATCATGTTACACAATACATGCGCATCACAAGCACTCGCTGTTTATCCTCAACACGCAAAAGTTTTGTGAAAATGTGTGACG
Source organism: Heliocidaris tuberculata (assembly GCA_025618425.1). Taxonomy (NCBI): domain Eukaryota; kingdom Metazoa; phylum Echinodermata; class Echinoidea; order Camarodonta; family Echinometridae; genus Heliocidaris; species Heliocidaris tuberculata. The sequence continues at coordinate 18,969,507 of CM046833.1, forward strand.
CATTTGAGCATCACGTTGAGCTCTTTCCTTGATTTGGGAGGGGATCTACGATTTAAAATTTTTGATGGTCACCATGGGACCTCCATTTCAAATTTTCAATTCCTTGTTTTTTTCAAATTTGGTGGTCCAACACATCACTTTGGGGGACTTTGACCTCCGGACCTCTGCTAGTGTCGAGCCCTGATACAGGGTAAGCGTTACATGTAGGGTTGCAACTGGGTTTAGCTTAGATTTAGGGTTAGGGTTACGGTTAGGTAAAGAGTTTGGTCCAAGGTTGAAGCTACATGTAAGAATTAGGTTAGTGTAGGAAACTGACGAAGGAGCAATTTGAGGGATTGACAATAAATAAAACTATTTAGCCGCTAGAGGGTGTCAACAGTTATTTATCACATGGGTAATTCCATGAAAATGTCAACTTTCGGTGAAAAAAAACAAACGGTAATTTTAAAATTTTCCTTCTATGTCACTTGAATATGCATGATTCAAACTGTACATGTATGGAACAATATTCAATTTTTTAAGTTTTAAAAATATTTTGACCCAAAATAGCCATTTTGTAACCCATAAATGAATTTACACATTTCTATGGTAAAATATGGTTAATTACATACTGAGTCATTTGTACAGATTTCATCTGTTATCATAAGAAAGTTGATCAAATCTGGTTAGGACTAAGGGGAATGTTATGTCTATATATATACAAAAAGTAAAAAAATATTAATATTCTTCTGATTTAAAGGAGGTCAAAGGTCAAATGGATTTTTGTCCCATCTCACATTTTTTAAGGCACTTTTTGCATTTACAATAAATTTGATCGTTGTTTTGGGAAAAAAAATTGTAGTCTTGCTCTTTAGTAGGGGAAAATTCATTTCTACTGCTAACTTGGCAGAATTCGATATGATGAAGATAATTATCAATCATAAAGTAATGTCCCGTCTGTCACGTTTGGCATCTACAGCAAAAATATATATGGAATGGACTACATGAAAATTTTCCGATGGATGAAAATTAAAATCCTTTTACTATTATGTTTCATGATATTAAAGATGACCCTTTAACCAACCCCTTTAGAACATGAGAATAAGGTACATGTACATGTATTTAATCCTGGAAATTTGGTTTACAAAATTGTATCTTGTGTACAATCTCAATGTGTCCTGTCTGTCACGTTTTTATTGCCCCGTCTGTGACGCTCACTTTTTGGCATTTTCTCCCAAAAGCAAAAAACATTTGTTTCGGACGTTACAACTGTTAACGGAAAATTGGTTTTACTGATAAAGTGACAATGTAATAAGCTCCTCCATTATTTTTTGCTTTGATGGGTAGCTGCCTTAAGATGTTTATAAAATGTTGTAAAAGATAGGTCCTCCAAGTCATATATTTTTTACTACTTCAAAATGAAAATTGTTTCGGACGTTACAAAACTGTTTACGGAAAATTGGACATCTTTTTCATTTGATGAGGATATTTTTACCATCAGCACTACGACAATATATTGCTATTTTATTTTAACCTATTTATTTGGAGTATCTAATAAGTGTATTCTAATATGGATATGAGGTAATTAAGTTCTTGTTCTAGTGGGTTAAATGAGGGTCTAAAATGTTTACGGAAGATGTAACGTCCGAAACACCATTTTCAATTGCACCGTTCCATCAAAATATGAGAGATTGTTCAGATGACATTTCCATTTTTTAAAGATCCATCCATGCTCATTAATCATGAATAGAAAAGAAATATATTGTGTATGGCTTTATATATTTTTCAGCTCCAAACAAAATGGTACATGTATGTCAATTGGGTTACAAAATTCCATAAACAATTTGCTGTTCAGGGATACCTCAGGCACATAAATCAAAGTTGAAAATTTTTCATTAAGCTATGGGAGATCAACCTAGGTCCATGCTAAAATAAAAAGTTAAAACTGATTTCAAATTCTTTATCTTTAAAAATTTGGGGGCCCTCAGAGGTCCTCAGCTGTGCCGATTTGCTGCCGAACAGACTGGTGGTCATGGGGGATTTTAACTTCCATATGGACTGTCCTAGTAAGCCGGAGGTGAGAAATATGAACTCGTTGCTGACCTCGCTTGGCTACAAGCAGCTTGTTCAAGGGCCTACACATCGTCTTGGACATACCCTTGACCTCATCATCGTTAAGGACAGTGACACTCTCATTACGACATGCTTCGTAGATCAGATTCTGCACTCTGATCACTCCATGATAAAGTTTGATCTTGATCTGAAGAAATCAGCTCCTTCTAGTGACATTCGTGTTCTCCGAAGTTTAAGTCAATAGATCACGAGCAGTTCTCTCAGGATCTATCCAACAGAATGAACTCAATTATGGATTGTGACAGTAGTAACATCGATGATCTTGTGCTTCGGTACAACGAAGCTTGTCGTGAAGTTCTTGACGCTCACGCCCCCGCAACTACAAGGACACTGTCAGTTCGAGTAAAACCTAGCTGGTACACCGATAAAGTGATGGAAGCTCGACGTGCCCGACGGCGTGCAGAGAGACGCTGGCGCAAGACAAAGTCAAATACTGATCGCAGACTGTATATTGAAGCTCAGCGGACTGTATGTGATGTGGTTGTCTCTGCCAAGAAAGACTATTATCATGAGAGACTTTCTTCATGTAATACCAAGGACATGTATAAGACTGTCAATGAATTGCTTAATGTCAGTAGTAATGTTCTTCCTGTATGTACAAACTCTTCTGATCTTGCTGAAGATTTTTCAAATTACTTTGTCAGTAAGGTATCTAAAATTAGGGACGATATAGAGAGCACTGTTCCAACAAAACGTAATGTCCCTACTGTATCCTCAAACACATGTGAACCTGACTCAACTTTTTCTCAGTTTGATTTTGTGAGTGAAAATGTCTTGCAGTGTATGATTTCTAAATGTCCTTCCAAATCTTGTACTTTGGATCCCATGCCAACATGGCTGGTTAAGAAACATTTGCCAGTTCTACTTCCAGTACTGTTACGTATCGTGAATCTATCACTGTCTACCGGTGTTTTCCCAGAGAGACTTAGATCGTCTATCATTACACCAGTATTGAAGAAGTCCTCTCTGGACAAAAATGATTTAGGTAGTTACAGACCTGTTTCCAACATACCATTTTTAGGCAAATTAATCGAAAAGGCTGTTTCTAAACAGGTGTGCGACTTTGTCAACCGTAATGATTTGCTTGATCCTATGCAGTCTGCATATCGCGTGGCACATAGTACTGAGACTGCACTCATTCGACTGCAGAATGACGTACTTTGTGCAATCGACAACAGGCAAGCTGTTTTCTTATTAATGCTGGACCTCTCATCCGCCTTTGATACGGTGGACCACACAATTCTTTCTCATAGGCTGGCCGATGACTTCGGTCTACGAGATAATGTCCTTTCCTGGTTCAAATCGTATCTTAGCAACAGGTCTTGTAGAGTCCATGTCAATGGATCATTCTCCAGTGACAAAAGGTTGGAATTTGGGATACCGCAAGGGTCAATTGTTGGGCCACAGTTATTTACATATTACATTAGGTGTATTGGTAACATCATCAGCCAGCATTCAGTTCAATACCATGTGTATGCTGATGACATCCAGATGTTTACCATTTTTGATCCTACCAAGCCTGGAGATGCAGCTTGCGCATACTACCGTATCTAGAAGTGCTTAGAAGACATACAATCATGGCTTGTCAGTAATAAATTGAAGTTGAATTCCGGTAAAACTGAGTTCTTCATTGCTGCATCATCCACCGACTTGAATCGGTCCAATGACCTTTCATTTTCTATTGATGATCTAGACATCCCAATGTCTTCAACAATCAAGGATCTGGGTGTTGTCTTTGATAAGGAAATGAAAATGTCTGACCATGTAACAAACTTGTGTCGTACCCTCAATTGGCAAATTTACAACCTCAATCGCATCAGGGGGTACTTAAATAAAGACACCTGTCATAATGTTGTTAGAGCACTTGTGCTATCCAGGCTTGACTATGGTGGATGTTTGCTTGGGGTCATCAGTAAACAGGACCTGGGCAGACTTCAACGTCTTCAGAATAAGTGTGCTCGTCTAATATGTCAAAAACCAAAATGGTCCCACGTCACTCCATTACTCAATGAACTTCACTGGCTTCCCGTTTCTAAGAGAATACAATACCGTATACTGGTTCAGACTTACAAATCACTGTCAACCACACTTCCTCAATACATCTCCTCACTCTTTCAGCAACAGAGAACATCATATTCTCTTCGTTCTACCTCTGCTCCTTCCTATGTCATTCCAAAATCCCGAAAACAGGCTGGCTTCAAGTCCTTTCAGTCACTTGCTCCACAACTTTGGAACAGACTCCCCGCATCTCTCCGTAATAGCACATCACTTGACATCTTCAAGAAACATCTAAAAACTTACTTATACAATTCTTAATTTACTTGAATAGACTTTAGGTGACAGCGCCTTGTATCCTTTGGAAAAGGCGCTATATAAATCCAATTATTATTATTATTTTTTGGTCATAGTTAAAAAAACCAGAGCCATACAGTCCTACTCTTATTTTCCTCCAACAAGCAACCACAAGCACATGGTTGCTTTGCAATGGAACCTCATACCCACAAAAACACTTTGGTACGATTTAAGTCAATGTTAAAGTCTCTTTTCAATAGCATTTTAGACCAGTTAATGACTAAAACACATTGCTTATCAATAGGAAAACCCCAAACTCACGCCTGTACCGGAAGTGGGTGTCACAACAAAAGTAATACAGTGCCGCCATTTTACAGCTATTGTCAATCCCTCAAATTGTTGTACAGCCCCCCCCCCCCCCACCCCCAGGCCAGGATATTATGAGACATGATGATGATGATGATTATAATGATTTCCCAGGAATGGAAGCTATCAGGATCAACAAACCTGTTCTTTATTGTGTGTTAATGCTGGCAGGACATCCTTCACCGTCCTCTCCACCAGGACGCCACCCACCAGCCGAAAGCACTTCCTATCGCCATCCACCTCCTGAAGGGTCTCTATTACCAACCTAGAAACAAAAACATGAAAAATATGACAAGAAACAGCGGAAATGTTTGGACCAAACATTCATGCCATGTTTGTGTGTAGTCCTAATGATATACATGTAAACATTTCTGTGTGCAGTGCATGTGACTTTCAACAAGATCAATTGAGTCAATTTCTTAATATTTTAGTGATTTGAAAAACCTCACTGTATGCACCCAATTTTTGTGTAATGCATAATCAACCTTAACAAATTACATGTACTTCCATGCACAGTTTCTTTCACATTGTAATTCGCATGGCCAGAACTCAGTTTTGTGGATGATCAGGAGGAGCAAAATCAAAATGTGATTCAGAGGAGTTGTATTCACTTCTAGTGCTCTTTGAGGGCTAATTCAAATTAGACAACTTCTAGAGTAATATTATCAACTTTGCCTCTATTTTCAAATCATTCATCCTTGTAATTTGGGGAATAATTAGTTCTTATCATATACATGTACCTTACTTAAAGAATCTTTCCTAATCCTGTCATCTGATTGGTTGAAAGTGAAGTTGTGTTTTTAACGATGCCCGCAAAAATGAACTATGCCCACGGGCATAGTCAAATTTTGCAGCGATTCCCATTGGTTTACGTGTAAAAAATTACTTTGTGTGAGCACAAATAAAAAAAAAAACGCAGTGCGATTTGGTTGCTGAATTTATCTTACTTGCGCAGAAAACCGGCGATCTTATCTCAATATGTCTGCGATTTTTGAGTTTATCAACAATTTGATGATGATTTTTAAATGTGAGTACCCCACGATTGGTAAGCCACACTTGTCTTCTTTGACTCTTACCTGGCTTTGTTCGGTATATAAAAGATATATTGACTGCTTCAATATTCGAGGCACAGTTGTTTCTATAAGCTCTCAGGGACTTTACATCCTGCTATGACCCCTCGGCGAGCCTCTGGGTCATAGCAGGATGTAAGGTCCCCTTGAGCATAGATGCCTCTCACAGCAGTCAATATATTTATACTAATTAACCCAGTTGTCAGGTTGGCACTTGAGTTTACATCTTCATTAACCCTCATGGGTGTCATTTAGGTAAAGTTCTTAACTTGCTAACAACTAAGTGTCATGAAGAAAACTTTTATCCAATTCAACTTCAGGAATTGTCTGGAAATAAAGACATTCTATCATCCTAAAAATCACACCAAGTAATAGTGGTCATACTGACCACTGACCGGGACGAATGCAAAAATACTAGTCATTTTCTATCGCATGTACTTAAGGTATGGGGCGGGGGGGAAATAAGATAAATATTTCAAATACTTCCTTTCAAATTCAGCTCTTTAAAATCTCACTCCTACCTTAAATTAGGAAGAATTTCTGATATTTCCAGCAAAATCCAAAGTCAAAATCATGTCCGAAACCTAAGAAATCCCCACCGCTTTTTTTGTGATCGCATGTTGTTTTCACTGCGCCGATGTTTAAGACTAAACTCGGCCAATAAAATTTGGTCCACAAAAAACTTGGTTTCGCGCGCGCACATCGATCTCTAGGGATCTACCATGTCTACGATTGCGCACACGGAAAATCTGGACTTTTTGCGCAATAGGGACCAAATTTTTAATGACCAAATTTTTGGGGGGTGAGATGTCAGCGCTCGCAGCAATCAGGAAATGTACACATTCAATGAATTGCGATACCCCGTTTCGCCAGAACTGACAGTAAATTACAGATTTCATTTTTGGAATTATCTTTCTTCTTTTCCAACATCGGTAAGTTGAATTTGTTGTATTTCATGGATATGTTGGTGTCGGTTTTTGTTAATGAAATGCTGATTTTGCGTGAATGTTGGTGACTTTTGTGCAGTGGTGTTTTGAACGTGCTGAGGTGTATGACTGCCTAACGTTTTTTTAGAGTCTACACACGAAATAGGACTAGACCCACTCACACTTACGCGAGGTTATTGGAGATAACGGACTAGGCCTAAAGTATATAGTAAAGTCACTAGTACAGTAGAGGTGCACGGCCGATATCGGAGACTCTCTCCCATTTGGGAGATTGTCTCTGTTATCAGAGACTTTTATAATATTTTTGGTAGCCAATGTGGGAGACAGTCTCCCATTTGGGAGATCAATTTTCTTTTTTTACATTTGCGGCAAAGGGATTACCTCGGCGCAAAATGAAAATGTGATAAGCAGATTCCTCATGAAAATTTACCTCTTTTGACTGTCTAGTTCAAAGATTCACCGTCTGGGTCTACTTTTGTTTTCATAACATTTTTTGTTATTACCCACACACAAAACAAATGGGTTTCTGACCTCAGTCAGGCAAAAATTTGGCTGGGATAAACTGCCTTGTTGTTGGTGTTGTAAGCTAAGTCTCCAATATGAGACTTGACTGAGAGACACTCTCCTATTTGGGAGACAGTCTCCCAAATGGGAGATTCAGAGAGTCTCCGATATCGCTATCGAGTATCGGCCGTGCGCCTCTACCAGTACCAGTACCATGTCTACTGCAGTATGAGTGCTAAAAATGTATAAATCTAAAGGAAGGTCTGTTTCCCATAAAGTGCTGATGGTTCTGGCGCTTTTATCTCGTCAAATTAGTTCAAACACAAGGCACACTAGATCTATACGGCGCTAATGCACTTTCGTATCCATGCGCATTGGGTACCCTACCCCTACCCCTAACCCTAGGCTAGGGTTAGGGGTAGGGGTAGGGGTAGGGTACATATGGAAGTCTAGCCGCGCCCAGTATACAACGCGGATATGATTTTGAGTATGAGCACTCAAAGTCACGAGCGGAGAAGGGCGGCAACCCACCCGGCTCGCTTCGGGAGGAAGACAATGCAACAGAAGGGTCAAGACTCATTCTGCGTGCTCCTCAGGCGATGCATGAAGGTTTCGACATCCATATAGCACGATCCATACTTAATTACCTGTGTTCATTTTGATCGGAATCTAGCTCTGAAATCTTGGAAACAAGTGCCCTCTGTTCCTGCCTCAGCTGATTGAAGCCAGACACAATTTGTTCTTGAGACATTTTGGCATTGCCCGTTTTTCCTTTCTTGTCTGCCATTTTAGCACGATGACTGACATTACCGGAAATTCAACGTAGAGGGCGCTTGATAAAGCGCGCAGATATCTCAAAAGTTGAATGCACAAAACTTTTTGTAGTAGAATCTACGTAAATGCTCATCTTGTCCGCTAAGCATGCTAAGTGTTTGACTCAGTCACCCACGTGGGGGTACACTGTGAGCTTACAACATGAACAATGATACAATTTATATTTAAAGGGGCACTTAATTATCAGAAGGGGAAAGTGCACTTTTTCAGAAATATAAAGGGCACTTTTTTGGGACACGCCCCCCCCCCCCCCCCCCGCGGGGAGCCCCGCCTCTCTTGGTCAGTGGGTCAATAACAATGTAACTGTACTGTCTATGTATGAAGAGTTCGTTTGTGAAAACTGACAAAAGCCATCCTTGAAAATGTTTAATGTAAGTAGGCATCATACAAAAAAAAAAGAAAACAAAAAAAGAAAAAACAAAAACAAAAACAAAAACAAAAAACGGCCTTGAAAATGACACCCCATCCAAAATATATCACTTTATATGATTTTTTTTAAAAAGAAAGGAAGAAAATATCCCATATCTTACTATTTTCTTTATATGTCTGAAATTTCAATTGCTAATCTCAATTTTACAAAGACTATCTATCGGCCCTTCCAGTATAAAATGGGCGAGTTATGATTCAAACACTAAACATCCCCCCCCCTCCCAGCACACACACACACACACACACACACATACTTGACAGAATAAAATACTCCATTGTTACAGGCGCAATTGTGGCTAGTAGGAAATTAATGAAAGACCTCCCGTAGAAATTGAGATACAGTAAGTGTCAACGAGCGCTTGTACACAATAATCATGCGACTTACCCGACCTTTTACCAAAAGCCACTGCCCCTAACTTTTGTAACCTAAAATTTGTCGGACTTTAATACGGGTCGGCAGAACAATACTGTATGAAGATGTATCCACAATGTATGAGACCTATATTCCTGAATATACACTATTTATATAAAGGACATGAATGAACTCATATAATTATTTGCAACTTCCTTTCTTTTTATTTTCATTTTCTGTTTATACACATATCTTTCTTTCAACGAGTACATCAAATTTTGCAGACATCCTCAGTTGTATATCATCTTTATCAATGTACTTTACTACCAGCAATTTATTTTGTTATAATATCTTCCTTATTATCAGCAAGATTTAAATAACAAAAGGGTGTAATGAATAAATCACAAATATCTCTAAGACAGAAAGAAAATGGAAAACTGACAAATTGGAAATGGCAAATGATTTTTTTTAAACAAGAAATAGAGAAAAAATATGAAATGGAAATTTAAAAAAAAATAAGAATAAAAAAAGAGAAAGAAAAAATGAAGACATTTTCTTCACTCTCAGAAAGTTGGAAAGTTGTCTCACAGGAGATACCATCCTATTGCATTATCCACAATTTCTCATATTTTCATGCCTATCTGGATATAAATAAATTCAATAATTCAATTATGTTTGGTCCTCTTTCACTACTAGAAAATCAATCACAACAGTTCTTCCAACATGATACCCACTTGGTAATTCTTTGACATTTCAATATCTAAAAATAACATTTAAACAACAAAAAAACAAAACAAAAAAAAACTTCACTTAGCATCGCCACATACAGTATAATTATTTCCCAAAGCGAAATTGACTGAGCTTTGGGCAGTAGGCCTCATGAATCTAAAATGTTAATAGCCGAATAACATGATGATCCCCCCAAAAAGACAAAATCAAAAAATCAAAAGAGAGAAGAGAGAAAACATATAGATGTAAACGTGTGAAAAGAGCATTCACTCAACATATAATGCTGAAATTACAGGATATGAAAAAGAATTTTGAAGGATGAACAAAAAAAAAAAGAAAAAAAAGCAGCATCAAATATGCGTATTACCAGAGTCTAGAGAGAGAGAGAGAGAAAAAAAAAAAAATCCAGACAATACCAGATATATGGAAATATTGTTTTGATCCTGACATTGGCTGTTCCCCCCCCCCCCCCCCCCACCCTCCTCCAATTTTTTTGGTTTAAATCCAGGAACAGACTGTTCACAAAACAAATTAAAAGAAACATGGAAACAGCTTGCAATGGTCATAAACAGTCACATGTTACAAGTACATGTACTAAAATTGTGCAATGTTTCTCCCCCCCCCCCCACCTCCCAAAAAACAAAACAAAACAAAACAAAAACAAACAAAAAAACAAAACAAAACAAAACAAAAAACAACAAAAAACAACAAAAAACAAACAAAACAACAACAAAGAAAAAAATGAACAAACAAATAAATCAATGAAAAGAAATGGAAAAAAGGTTTTTAAAAGATTCATGAAAAACACCCAGGAATTTTCAAAATAAATCCACAATAAAGTAAAGATATTTGAACATACTATAAATACATACATGTAATTTCCATGCTTTAATTAGTTTACAAGCATTTCTTTCTTCCTCACATCTCCAATAAAAATATATAATCTGCTCCAACACTATACTTTAATTTAATGAATGTAATACATTTTAATATTGCATCTCCACAGTGGCATATTCAAGTAACTTTCCTTTTAATTTCCCTGCAATCCATGGCCAAATACAATGTAAATTTGATTTGATTCATATTAGTTTGTAGGTGACATGACATAAACATACCATTTCTTAACCCTTTCAAGACAGGAATTGTTTAAGGGCAAAATTAATCACATTTTCTTCTTAAAATTGGCAACAATATTTTTCTTTCAGTGCTTATGGTTCAAATAAGACGTAATGTCTTCGAAAACATTACAAATATTAAGGATTTTGTCGAAAATTTTTAAAAATGGCCAATTTTGATGAAAAAATAATGATTATGAACCCCTCAATGTGATGCCAATTTAAGGATTTTAAAGCTTTTTCTCGTTTTAAAAATTCCTGGCATCAAATGCAATAGGATCATGCAAAAAAATGGACATAGTTTGTGTAGAAATTTTGCTCTTTCTACTCGTGCATCTGGTATATTTTTTAGAGCTCTGAATCAAAAGTCATTGAGCCAAACCACAACATGTGGTCAAATGTCTTGAAAGGGTTTATGATAGTAAAAACATGAGATGAAAAACCAAAGTGTTTGCTTATGATTAAAGTGATTGATTGATTAACTTTGTGAAAAATTGTAAAATCAGCTCAAATGCCAGTGAATTGTGTGCAGTCCTCTAACTACATATATAATTAAGGATATGTGAAAGTATGAGAGAATATGGAACCCGTTTACTATCCTAAAAAAGAGAAAATCACGATCAATCGCTAGCGCAAGTCGCTCGGCAACTTCGCTGCGCTGCAGTCACAAAAACCAAGCACGAGCGCTTGGCGATTTCAGAGCGGGTTTCCAGCCCGTACGGTATTCTGTGATAGAGCGAGGTATGCCAACCGTAAGAGTTCTTTAGGGTTCGGTGGTACTCTATCCCGACATCAATGTTCAATCGTAAATATCTTGATATATAAACGACCGATCAGCTTATAAAACTCAGGCGATTCCTGTCTGAGCTAAAGGTTTGCAATTATGATTACAGCATTAGGTGGAACAGTGATTTTTTTTTTTCAATCCTGGGCAAAGTTAATCAATGCCTTTAAAGAGAAGGTTAAGTTCTGGGAAAGGTGAAGAATGATTTGATAGCTTTCTCCAATTCTCATTCATTTTATGCCAGTTTGGAAGAACATCACAGCTGAAAAGATTGCTCTTCAAATGCCCTCATATTCAAAATATGACATGAGATAGCTGAAAATGTATGGGCCCAACATTTACGCCACACGTGTGTGCAGTCCCATGTACCCATTTCTGTGTGCAGTGCATGTGCTTTTCAGCGAGATTGCGTCAATTTCTTGTCGTTTTGAGGATTCTAAAACCTCACACTTTACACTGACGTAGACATGATCAACCTTTCCCCAATTGCTTTGAGACAGTTTCTTTCTAAATGTAATCACATGACCAGAACTCAACTTTATCTTTAAATGTAGTCATTAGCAAGAAAAATTCTAAATTCATAAGTTAATCCACTGCTTACGGGAACAGGGTGGTTCCTGTTTCAAGCCTATGGGAACTAGAGAATTCAGTAGTCATTGGTTGATGATTATTGTATGCAATAACATGCAATAACATATATTGAAATGCCATTCTGTTAACACAGATAATAAATCTTCAAATTTGAAATGATTTTGGTATAACTTAATATTCACGTATTGGCCATGGAAAACAGGAAATTCATTGTCTTTCTAAAGACACACAAATGAAGACGTTTAAGTTTAGAAACTCACAAAAAAAAGTTCAAAGTCCATCGAAATGCAGAAGTTGTCATTACCCATGAAAAGCCTTCATGGGTCAAAGAATACATGCAAATATTGCAGTACTATAATTATGTTGCTTGTGTGTATGAGGTAAGCTGAGCACATCAGCATATTCTGTAAATATCACTTATTTTATATCATTATATTGTAGTGGTTAATTGACGTAAGGAGATTTCCCAGATTTTTAAACAGTGTCTAGAAGTTGACCATTTTCACTGGATGTCCAGCCTAGGCCTTGAGGAGAGCATTCACCACAGCCTGGACGTTGAGGTTGCGGAGGTCGCGGTAGGTCTGTCCAGTCCCGACAAAGACAATGGGCTGACCGGTGGTATAGGTCATGGAGATGGCAGCTCCAACCTAATGAATGGACAAGAACATGGTAGTGGTCAATATAGAAGTGCACCCATTGGAGACAGATTCCTTTAGGGTTTGTAACATTTGAGTTTTAGTGTTGTCATTACATGTACATGTAATTCCAAAGACTGGGGATAACAGCACAGGGGATTGGAGGCCCTGCCGCATCACTAACATCTTTTAGCAAAACAGTGGTCTACATTTGCCACACTCGACCCAGGTGTAGTAAATGGGTACCTTGTAGGATTATAACATAGAGATAGACCACTGGAGACAGACTTGTATCTTGGAAGAATCTTGATGTACCAACTCATTTGATTTTAATAGTAATTCATAGCTTTAAGAACAATTAATTTCATTGTAAACGCCTATCACATCATAGTGCATGCCTATTACATCATAGTACATGCCTATCACATCATAGTGCATGCCTATCACATCATAGTGCATGCCTATTACATCATAGTGCATGCCTATCACATCATAGTGCATGCCTATTACATCATAGTACATGCCTATTTCAATATATTATACTGGGTTACATTAATTCAATTTTAACTTCAGCAATTTTTCTTCTCAGGGCAGCTCTTTTAATAAAACTTTCTTCTTCCCATCTGTCCTCATTCACATGATTATCATTTTGCTATATGTATTTCCATGTTTGTTTGTGTTTTATTATTATCTTCGTTATTTGTATTGTCCAGTGTAAAGAATTAGTATGACCTTTTTTTACTGTGTTCCAAATAAATTGAATTGAATTAAATTCTCCTTCTATGAAGAAAAAAACAAAAAAAGTTGAATAAAATATACAATACCTACGTAATGAGAACTGAAAATATGAAAATAAATCTACTCTGCAGTTGTCACAACACATGTGCATAATGCATGGTGTCCAAATGTAAGCTGTGCTTTTCAGTGAATGCTATTACCAACAAGTTTTCATTGCTTTATTCATATTCTGCTAGTCTTAACAAAACACACACATGTTGAACAATTCACGGTTCCTTTGAGCCAGTTTCTCTTGAAAAGGAATTGCATTAAAGAACCCAGAGATTAGCTTCAAGCAATTACACATGAATCACCCCTTACAGATATTAGAATGACCCTGTACGAACCTTGTCATCAATGGTGTCGAACTTGGTGAGGACTATTCCATCGATGAGGCGGGGATCGTCCGAGTCAGAGAAATCAGCCAGGGCACGGTTGAACTTAGTGAGTTGATCCACGGCCTCATTTCCTACCAGAGCCTCTCCAACAAAGAGCACAAGGTCAGGTCGATTCACCTTGATCAACTAGATAAGAGAATAGGAAACCATCTAACATCAACAGCAAAGTCATGACTTACTAACTTTATCCTCTGACGGAATGCGATGGAAAATACTTATTTCAAATCTAGGCAGCAGAGAGGATTTGAACTTTGAACTAGGGACATCTGAATGGAAGTACAAACCACTAGCATAAGATCTGGGTGATTCAGCTTGAGCACTATGACAGAAGAGAGGAAAAAACAAAACTGTTTATGCAGGGTTCCTGCACTTTCATAGAAAAACAAATTCTGTTACTTTTCCATGACGTTTTAAGGATAAAAATTTTAAAAGAGGAAAAAAGAGGGGCGGTGGGAGATGACCCATTATCTTAGCAAAGTCATATAGAGGTGTCGTAGCCGAGTGGTTGAAGACACCCAACTGGAAACGTGAGGATCGTGCATTCATCCCCGCTACCACACTTATGCCCCTGAGCAAGGCATTTTATCTTTGTTGCTCTTTTATCGTACACTGAATAAATTGTGTTTGGCATATTACTACGTGTGTGAGTCATATGAATTCTGTCTAGAAATAGTCCAATCACCAACACTCCTACAATTTTTTTTTTTCTCAATGAAATTGCCAAGTACGAGAACCAAGTGGTCCCTGTATTAAAGCTCATGTACAGTTTTGGTAGGAAAAAGGAAATTGGAAAGAAACGTGTTAAATATAGTCTCATGTTATTTTCCATGTATCAAAAGATGTTCGTAGGAAATCATTTGTTATTCCATCAATGATTTCCAGTGAATTTTACCGTAAATACATGTATATGTAATGAACGCTAGATCACAGCAATATACTGCCCTTAGGGGTGGGAGTTTCGGGTATTTTTTCAATTCAGGAACCCGACTATTTTTCGGGCGGGTTCCCGGTTACCCGAAAATGATATAACACGAATTACAAGCCAATATTTACCCCTAAGAAGCTACAAACACTGTGGGAAAACTCCTTTGTGTTTGGCAACTGAAATAAACCATTCGAGGAAAAAACAAAAACAAAAACAAAAACAACAACAACAAAACAGGCGGAGGAAATCGCGTGGGCGCAAGACAGGATAGGCATAAGCCGCCTAAATCTAATCTGTAGAAATTGTCTACCGTCATGCCAGCGCGCCAGCGCCTTAGGTAGTCACGCGCGGTCAACAGTCCCTCGCACATGTTTATCCAAAATACATGAATGTACATGTACATGTACTTATAAAAAAGAAAGGGGAATACAAAGAAATCTTATGAAGAAAAACTCGTTTGAGACGATGATCATGATGATTCTTAATAATTTTGTACGGGCAGCTCTTGGGAATTTTGACATCGTGATCGTAGAGATCGAGTCACTTACTCACTTTGTACACAAACTTCACTGTTCACACGGAGTATTGATTTGCCTGGCGAAAATGGCGAGCTTTCTGTAGTATCTACACTCCTCATACTCTAATTATACACATTGCGAGTCCTCACGCACGCGGTCATCGTCTCACCGACAGTTTCATTCTCAACGTGTGATCAACCCGCCAATTATTGAAATTCACACACACGTACCACTACTAGTACACATAAAATCATCAATACATGCCGGGTCCTCTCTCTTCGCCAGTAGCACCATTGATATCATCATCGATCATCATAATCATCAAAGACATCATCATCATATCATTATCAAGATAATAACAAAACAATTATCTTCATCAGACATCAAATATCATCATTCATCAAACTCATCATTCATCAAACTCATCATCATCAAAAAAAATCATTAAGCCAACATTTTCTTCTCTGTCCGACTGCAACTTCATCCTTTAACACACATATGCGGTTCCCTTTTGAAATTCGATCTGTTTATACAAAGCGCCTTTCCGCCCAATGCCGCCGCGGTATATGAAAGGAAAAAAGAAAAAAGAAAAAAAAAAAGGCGCATACCTTCATTGGCTGGCTGGCATATGACTTGTCATGACTTGTTATTAACGGACCGCTCATGAAATGACGTCACAAGCCCAATTTATGAATGAAAATGTTAATCGCGCGCACTGTAGACATCCTTTGCTTCTCACAGCCTTGCTTTTCACTTTCGCATGAACAATGAAGGATATTATTTTGGATATATCGTTCATGTACTCTTAATCTGATTTCAGTAATTGGTAACTTCTTTGCTAAAGTTTCAGGATATTGTGACAGTGTCAGATCGTGATCGTCGATGTTAAAAATACCTGTTTAATAGTGTACGAGTTGTGAGATGCCACGTGCGAGTGTGGAGCGATTGTTGAATATGCATGAGTTTGTAAACTTTACGCCCGTTAATCGCTCATAGACTTATCGTTCACTGCAAAGAAGGGGGAAGGGCACTAAATGCAAATTATGTCATGGGTTCAATGAACCAATGAGCAGTCTCCGAATAGCGGCAGTGAGCTTTGCTCTCTGTGTATACGAATGTGTAAGGTTATGTTTCACAGTGAGTTGAACGAATTAAAAGCGCATCACTGCAATGGTGCGCTAGAGCGCTACATGGATTTTTTTTACATGTAAATAGTAAATGGCTGTTCGACGTTCATCTACCGCCTTGTCGTGTACATACATAGGTGATAATTAAATACTCATTTTCGGGTATCGGTTATCTAATATTTTGACCCGGGTCCCGAGGCTCTCGGGCGGGACTCGGGTACCCGGTTTTTAGTCCCAGCCCTAACTGCCCTATGCTAGGACCTTTCCACCCCCATGGCTCCCCGCACAATGATCTTGAGGTTTTGCACAGAGATAGCATGCCTGTCAGTGCATGTAGGTTTGAACACATATATGGTGTACAGTGCACGCTGAAGTTCTTGCGAGTTTATATCCCTGACCCAGTACCTAAATTATTGTTTGCCCCTCATTTGTTTAATATGCCACTTTAGGAAGTGATATCTTCACAGTGTCTTTGTATTGCTAGTACATTGTATCTTGCTATTTATCAACAAAAATCCAATAAATCTGATGAAAAATTTGTGAGGGCTTACCAAAACTAAACATTACCTTTAAGCTTTATGGGAATGAGATACTTCTGTAACTAACAGGTTAAAAAGCTTACCTTGGAGAGCGCCCTCATAAGAGGCTCATTGTCCTGCATACGACCAGCTGTGTCTATCAGCACCACATCAAAGCGATAGTCTCGGGCTACAGTAAAGAATTGAACGGTAGAAGGGTTAAGATAAAGTTTAGTTCTGGTCATGCGATTACATCGCAGGAAATATCATGAACTGTAAATTGCCATCTACATTCTCAAGGGGTGAAGGGCAATGAGATATTTGTCTCAACGCGTTATGAAAGAATATATCAAGCCTTTTCACACAAGACAACACATGTTTCTGAAAGCCTTCGATTGTGAATACTCACTCACTCACCGTGGAAACCCACAGAGAACATCTAATCTACATGTACTTGCACATCTACTCACCAAACTTGATGGCTTCCATAGCGATGCCTGCTGCATCCTTTCCATACCCCTTTTCATAGAGCTGAACTGGGGCTTGACCACCGTGCTTCTCAGGGGGGTGAAGGGCATTCAGATGGCGCATGTGGGTGCGGAGCTGCTCCACGGCGCCAGCCCGGAAGGTGTCGCAGGCGGCGATCAGGACACGGAAACCATTCTCAATCAGCCAGAAACAGATCTATCCCAAATAAAAGAACATGAGGTAAATAATCCATTGGATAAGACATCATTTCATTTTTTTATAACAAACATATTCCATATACTCAAGTCACAGTTCTTTCAGGCTAATAATAATAATAATACAACAATGCTTTTATAGCGCATATCACTGCCATTGCGTCTCTATGCGCTTTAAGAAAGGGAAGAACAAGAATAGAGACAGATGCTATAAAATTCACAATATAGCTCATTCAAAATGCTTTTTGAACAGATACTTTTTCAAGACGGTTTTAAACTGAGATATTGTGGATGAATCCTTCAAATGGGATGGAATAGTATTCCAAAGTATAGGGGAAGCGTGAGCAAATGATCGCTCACCATAAAACTTGGTCTGAAAAAACTTGGTCAGGCTAAGTATATATTCAATACGTTAATCCTAATATATTTTTGGCAGATTTGCCAAAACGTTCTCAAACTTGACAAGATTATATATACAGCACTGTATAATGAAGAAGTTACATTATCCGCATTCTATCTCAAAGGTTTATGAACAACTAAGTTACATATTATTCATAATTTTATAAATGGTGGCATAGTACCATACCTTGGCCAAGTTAGTTGACTTGCCGACACCATTCACCCCACAGAACGTGATTGAGAAGGGCTTGTTACGGGCTTTGGCCTCCAGGGCATCACGGAGGATGTCAACGCGTCGTCTTGGTGAGAGGATCTGGACCAGGGACTCCTGGAGGGCTTCCTTCACTACAGATGTGACTCCTGACAAAACAAACAAATAAAATACCAAAAGAGCAATACCATGAGTGAGTAGCAGAATGTTTTCAATTCATCACATCAACATTACTACTACTACTACTACTACATAAACATGAACATAAACATAATAATAATAATATTAATCATAATAATAATAAACATAATAAACATAATAATAATAATAATAATAATAATAATAATAATAATAATAATAATAATAATAATAATAATAATAATAATAATAATAATAATAATAATCATCATCATCATCATCATCATCATAATCATCATCATCATCATCATCATCATACTTCAGCCTGAATTATCACAGGCTCAGTGTTCAACGTGTTAAAGTAGGTTTTCATCGTGTGAACTGGGAAAGTCATAACGTCTAACGAATGTTGAGAAAGTTCAGTAACATTTCATTTAATTTCATTAATGGTTTCATGGTTTACTTTAAAAAAAATCATGATTTGCTGCAAAGGAAAATAGAAAGAAATATAACTGAATTGTACATGATTCATATAAAAAATATGCATTACATAAACAGATTATAAACAGGCATGTGAGTGAGGTAAGAAAAAAAAAAGAGGAAAATAAATTAGTGACATTGCGAGGGAGCGGAGCGACCGAGCGAGGGGAAGGTGTGGGAGGGGGGACACCCCCCTCCCACGGTAGGGAGCTTTGCAGTTTTTGAACTTGAAATTGTGCAATCTGGTGCATACCAAGAGAGGAAATTCAGGCTTAGGATTAACTGTATCTGGGTAGGTGTGTTATGATTTGATAGATAATTAATTATAATAATTATATTTTTCTTGAAAAACACAAATAATTGACACACTAATAAATTTGCACGCTAACACAAATACACACACACATATTATTGTATTAAGTATCAAACATTCACACTCACAGTTCAAAATCACTTCAGTTTTTAATATGGTATTCACAGACTATATGCTTTTCCTACTTTTCTTGTTTACTAATACTAATCTCTTTAACGAGAGGGTCTTTCTTGTCAATTGATGCCTTATCATCACGCGAGCCCCGCTCCACATAATTTTGATCCTTGGAAGTAGAAGCCATGATTTAAGTTCCTCTTGTGAAGTTCACATCAGTAAATAAACAATTCAAAACAAGTACCAAGATGGTGCATAACTGTGTTGGAAACGCGGAAGAAATTTATCCAAACGAACTCGAAGTCCCGCTCGAAGTACCACTCGAAGACACAGCTAGCAGCTAAAGCAACTTGACCAACGCCGCGCGATACATGCGAGACCGGCTATCGCCCCCAGAGCTTCCCTGTGCCACTCGATTGCTAGCCCGGCGCGGCTGCTTAGCAGTGCACTGCTAGGCCGCCAAGCACTGCAGCGTGAAACCAGAATACCGGATTGGATAGTCTCTATTACCAGGCGTTTTTAGACATGAATAATAATTGCTCGTAAAGAGCAGCTCAAAATACGTTTATATTTTGACAAAAAGCATGGTACGAGACTAGACTGTGTTTTTCATAACCCAGAGAGTAAAAAACGCGGAAAGTGAAAAAAAGACGTGAGAAAATGATTTTAAAAAAGCGGAAATTCGCGTAAACGCGGAAATTTCACATGCCTGTTATAAATAAATAAATAACATTTGAATAATTAGATGAAACATATATTACATTAAGAAATTGGAATGAAATGTTGGTAGAAGAAGAAAAAAAAGGAAAAAAGAAAGAAATTTAACTGCTATTAAATTAGATGAAACACAAAGTGGGAGTTCTTGTATAGGACAGCAGAAATATGACCTTTGTATCAAAGGTGCAGAACACAAAACTGTATAGTATTCAGGCGATATAAATACATTCTCCATGCATGCCCAGAATAATGAACAGAAAAGGGTAGATGTGATTTCAGTGGAATATAAAGTGGAATGGATAATAAAACATGTAGGTTCACTTACTTTCAAATGTTCCCAGGACTTTGCCTTCTAGCTTGGTGGCCACAGACTCGCACAGCTTCTCAGCGATGTCCCTTGCAACATTCTTGGCTGTAAACACAAACAATATACGGAAAAGAAGATCCATTAAATCTGAATTTTCTTTTCATTTTATAGATCTTGAACTGTAATTGTTAGGGGGTTACTAAATATATATACTATCTTTGAACTAATCAACATGCTTCTGTATTCCAGTCTAAAAGCCACAGCACAACTAATGCCCTGACTATGACTAGGTTTCTAAACCTGTTGGACATGCTCTGATTTTGGTATATAGCACACACTTTCCATAAACTCCTGCCACAGTTATCTTGGGCTTAGTTCTCAATGAAAGAAATCACTTACAATTAGATTTGGATTTTCAAAGTGGTAAAATTTTCCCAACTGAAGTTATGGATTGTTGCATCTAAGGCAAGCATTGGCCTTAGAGCCTGATCGGTTAAGAGTGAGCACTGGGGTGAAAATTTAATTTTCAGATTTTTATGATGAAATCACTTTCAGGTTTTTCATTAATATCTAAAGTTACTAAAATTCACGTTTGTTTGATTGACAAGGTCGGGAAAGTCATTGGATTGGCCCATTTTTCAACAGGGGTAATGAACACTAATGTCACGGACGGACATTTTCTAGAAAGACTGAGTTGGTCCTAGTTTAATACTCTCTAAACTTTCTTAAGTTTTGTTAGCAAATAATTATAGATCAAACACCATTCCATTGAAAACAAAAAAATATTTGAAAATATTTGTACAGAAATGGTCGTGCTGCATGGTCATTCACATCTTGATGCAAATTTGTCCGTCCGTGACAGAAAAAAATTGTTAAAGTTCTTTTTTCCATTGGTGGGGCAAAAGTGAAAACAAAAACCATGCTGAGCTATCTCACTAGCTAGAGACCTATACCATGTATAAATAAAACCTTGATCAATTAAATATACATATACTAAAAATGAATTTGAAAACTGTCACGGACGGACACTAATTTTGTCACGGACGGACAATGCAATATACTGAAATGGGAAATGCTGTGAGATTTCAAATTCAGTGAATTGTTTTATTGTTTATTGGTTCATGGAACATATTTCATCCAAAATATCACGTACAGTGAAACCTTTCTATAAAGACTGCTCAAGACAGACAAGAAAACCGTCTTTACGAGCAGGTGGTCTTTAAGTACAGGTTCCTTTAATACATGTTTCAATGAGAAACAGTTTTAAAGGGAAACAAAAATTGTGGTCTTTATAGACAGGTAGTCTTTCTATACAGGTGGTCGCTAAAACAGGTTGGACTGTATATGGTATTGTGATCCCAATATGAATGCAAAAATTACCCCCCACCCCACGCCAATTTTTTTTTTTCAAGCTAATAAATGTCATAAAAACCTAACGATTTTTGCTGTGGCTCTAATGGCAGCCAGCCTGCATTGTCAGTCTGTAAAAGACATCCATTACAGGTGTTTACAGAAGATGAATACTTACAAAACAATGTATTTTCTTACTTATTTATTTATTAATATTATTATTGCTATTATTGTAGCTGATATTTTGGGTCATCAGCAACGTTTAAAAGTTTTAGATTCAACATTAATACCGAAGCTTGATCAATATTCAAATTAAATTACAAGTTGTGCTTGAAAATTATAAACATTGGAGGTCAGATGTGGTATCAGACTGCAAGAACCATGTTTGGACTCTATTTTGTAAGAATGCTTTGAATTAGTTGTAACATTTGAGACAGATAGAGATTTTTTGTAGTTCAGGATCATACACAGCCAATAATTTTTTAAAAATTATGTAATCACATAACATAAGAAGAAACCTTTTTAGACACTATATGATATTAAATGCTCATAATTGAATTGGTTGCATCAACCCTGAAACAGTTTTTTTATGGGGAAGGGGGTCAGAAAGTTATAATATATGACTTAAACTAGTTGTGTTGGGCAATCCCTCAACTAACAGGACATAATTAGGCTCTATGGGCTTTATACACTCTGTTGCCATTAGGGCCTTTGTCCAGAAAGCCAACATTGTTCTTAAAGTGATAGACACATTACTGAAAAAGTAAACTATGGTATGAGAAAGATTTAGAGTTAGACAATGATCTGCATTTTACTTCCTATAATATTATAATGATCAATCACACATAATCCTATTTCTATATTACCTCTATGTCTGAAACAACATATATGACTTTGAGCTGTAAAGTAAATTAAAATACTAAATATTGATGTTTGATTTCAGTCCACCTACATGACTGTCATGTAAAGGGTTATATTTTGAAAGCTTACATCACATTCTTCTCAACATGTTCACTTTTGTCTGTAGCATATACATGTATTGTACATGTACAGTTGCACACTACATGAGTACATGCACTTGTACATTGTGTATACACTACAATACAGGCATCCACTTTTGACATAGATTCCACTTAAAAACTAAGTTTTTCATGCTAAGTTTTGCTTAATAGTGGAATAAAATTAATTTCAAACAAAAAGTAGAAAGCAAGAAGTACATATGCGCAATTTTAGATAGGAACACATGCAGTTTTTAAGTTAATGTCCGTCCGTGACGCTCAAAATGTCCGTCCGTGACGCCCAAATGTCCGTCCGTGACAAAAAGTTTTCGGACCTCTAGCAAAAGTTATAGCTTGCTTTAAAATTCTGTGTATGTGACAGGGAAGTCAATTAACTTGACTAACATTTGCAGTCAAAAAAATTTGTCAGTGACAGTTTGTTTAGATAGAAAAGACAAAAGATTACCGATAAGTCAAGAAACCCATTTCTATCTTGTCCGTCCGTGACAATGCATATATAATGGATTCTATTTTTAGTAGGTAACCATGGCAACCAAATTTTATCATCATTTAGCACTTTCAGCGGTACCCTTCACAATGAAACATAAAACAGCTCAACACATCTCATAACTTATTTTTTACAGGCCTTCAAACTTTCAAAATTTGTCAAATGTCCGTCCGTGACTAACCGATCAGGCTCCTCACTTAAAGGTAATGTTTAGTTCTGGTAAGCTCTCAAAAAGTTTTTGTCAGATTTATTGGATTTTTGTTGACAAATAGCAAGACACTACCAATACAAAGATGCTGCGAAGCTTTCACATCCTGAAGTAGCATATTAAACAAATGAGAGGCAAACAATAGTTTAGGTGCCGGGTCAGGGATATAAAGTCCCAATAAGTTCAGCATGCACAATACACCATACAAGTGTTCAAAACCCACACAGTGACACACGTGCCATCTCCGTGCGAAGCCTCGAGATTGTAGTGTGGGGAGCCATCGGGGTGGAAAGATCCTAGCGTAGGGCAGTATATTGCCATGATCTAGCGTTCCTCACATATATTTATGGTAAAATTCACCTGAAAATCATTGATGGAATACCAAGTGATAACGTATAAACATCTTTTGATACATGTACATGGAAAACATCATGAGACTATATTTAACATGTTTCTTTCCAAATTCCTTTCTGCTACCAAAACTGTACGAGCTTTAAAATGTGTTTACATCACTCTGCTACCACAGAAACAAAAATATTATTGAAAAAAAAAATATACAGAAATGTTCTCGTAAGCAATATTCAGACAGGAAACAAACAGTACACAGCTCTTTGAAAAATCTGCTGCAGCAAAAAAAAAAAAAAAACAAGATGGTCACAATGTCACACAGATGTGATTTGTATATCATAACAGAGAGACCAGTGACTATGTGTGTCTTTGCAGCACAAATTTTTTTCTACCCCTACTTGCTATTCATTTACATGTAAAATGGTTTCTATTTCAATCTGCACATTTTCTTTTTTTGTTTTTGACTGTTCACGATGTCATGTCTGAATGGGGCCATACCTGTCAGGTGATCTCTCATTTTATCCAGAACAGGAGCCATAGTATCCTTGTCCAGGGTTTTGGAGCCAACCAGACCACGGAACATGTTGAACATGCCAAAGCGACTGCTGCTTTTAGCCTGGGCTCTGGACACAAATAGATGATAAAGTGTTATAATGCCAGATGCCTGCCATGTGTATGCATGTACATGCAGAGCTATCATTTTTCTGTGGAATGCATAATTACATTTATGTACTCAGTAAGACCACAACCTGCCCTATCCCCCATGGGTTTCGGAGCCAACCAGGTTGAACATGTGGAACATGCAAAAGCGACTGCTTCTTTTAGCAACACAAAGATGTGTCACATGCCTGCTGCATACATGTACATATGTACATGTATGAACACATGCCATGCCATCAATCTTTCTGTTCGAATACAAAAGACAGCTTATCTCCAGAACCCCCCCCCCCCTTTACATAAAAACACTCCTGAAGACCATTAACTAACACCATAACCTGCCCCTTCCCCCCCCCCCCCCCCCCCCCCCCCCCCCCCCCCCCCCCCCCCTCCAATGGGTTTTGGAGCCAACCAGAGATTATAAAAGATGTTGGACATGCCAGAAGGACTGCTTTTTGGCCTGGGCATGTAGTAAAAAGCTTTGTAAGATGCCTTTCAAATGAATACATTCTGTGTGATTACTTTGTCTGATGGATATACAAAATTAATTCTCAAACAACTGTATTAAGAACTATGTGCAACTCCAGCAATATCTCCCAGCTCTTTGGTACAAGTACTCTGTACGACCGTTAGCTGAAATGAAACATTTTACCTCCAGCTTCATTTGGCTTCAAAATATTACTGAATAAGAATTGAACAAATAAACAGGACATATGAGAGTTAACAGAGAAATAGAGAACTACAATATATCTTGCAAAGAGGGGAACATGTTGGAAGGCAGAATTTGTTCACTGCATGTCTCGTTGTTGCCATTTACCTTTGACAGTGACTGTCCAAGAAAAAAAAAAGATAGCACTGATAAGAAGGACTTACTTTGGCTTGCTTGCTGTCTTCTGAACCTCCTCCTCCTCTTCTTCTTCCTCTTCCCCCTCTTCTCCTTCGTTCGGTCCATCGATATTTGGGAGCTCACCTTTCATTGTACCAACCCAGGCAGACTACAGATGGTAGCAGTAGAAAACAAGAATTGTTGTTACAGTAATAATTAAAATCAACACACATGGGCATCAAAAGTGAGTATTCTGAATATGATTTCATCTTGTAACAACAGTTGCAAAGCACTCAGAAAATGTTGTACAGACAAGCTACCCCCTCAAATGATAGTTTACAAATCTTTGTTGAAACACGTGCATGCATTAAAAATTACAAAAGCTATAAACAAGTCATGTCAAGATAATGGATAATGGATCACTTATTCAATCAATCAATCTCTCTCTCCCCCTTCTCTTTCCGTCTCTTCCTCCTATTCTCTCTCATCTCTGTCTCTCCGTCTCTCCCTCCCTCTCCCTCCCGCTTCACAATCCCTTTCCCTCACCCTCTCTCTCTCTCTCTCTCTCTCTCTCACTCTCTTTCCCTACCTCGTCCTCCAGATCAAACTCCTTATCTCCGTTCTGTTTATCGGTGGTCCCGTTGGTAGCAGGTGGTTTCTCACTCCAGTCAAGCGAGTCCATATCCTTGGCATTCCCTCCCATACCCCAGGTGGTGGCTTGCTTCGTCTTCTTTGTTGGCTTCGAAATCACTTTCCTGGAAATCCAAATCCAACATTAAATAGTGTGTGGGACTGAAGGGAAATCGAATGAGTGCATTAGACCTCTCCGCAAAAACAAAACTGAAAAACCCTGATTGTTATTGCTCAAATCTATCAAAAACACTTCAGGAATTAATAAACTGAACATGAACATAAATTATGTCTATAATGTAATCAATTATGATTATTAGGAAGATTTATATAAAACAATAAACACAAATAAGCAAATTACGAAACTAATGGAAAGTAACAAAAACTAATTAATAAGTCATTATTATTAAGTATTAAGGAATTAATAAATAAATAAAAATGAACAAATAGGTAATCTAACAAATAAATAAATTAATAAATCTAAAAATGAACGTTCTTTTCCCAGTTCTTCACAGTTGTTTGTTGCGTTCTTTTTATCCCTGACTCAATCTGAACAAAGGGATTTTTACTGCACACATGCTACTTTAGGATTAATAGAATATATTCTAATTTGATTCTCTCTTCATTTATTAACTTACGGTGATTTTTCTACTTTCTTGGGCTTGTTCCTGTTGAACAGCTTCTCTCTGTTACGTCTGATAGTCTCCTCATCCAGACTGCCATTGTCGTTAGTTTCAGGTTGTTTTGCTGGCTTCTTGGATGGTTGGGGACTGGATTCTGTCTTATCTGAGACGAAAAGATGACAGAAAAACTGGGTAAGGAAAGAAATATATTCTTAAAAGAATAAAGCACTGTAAAAAAGACAGATCTGCTAAACTATTTCTGAAGGACATATATATGTCCGTGTATTATAGGACAGTAATGAGAAAAATATGATGGGGAAAATTGGGCTAGTTGTATTCACACACACATATAAAATGCGATCTTACGAGTCGCTCCTTTCAGAGTACATGTGTGTGATTTCAAACAAGCTTTGTTTGGTTTGCTTAATGTATTTTGCTGGTCTAAAAACACACACTGCATAACACACAATTCAGAATTACTTTAAGCCCACTTTTCTTCTGAGAAATGGAATGACCTTACATCTTGTCTGGGGACATTGGCGCCTTAGATTAGCCTTAAACATATTGGTATGCGTTCTATTAAGTATGTTAAACCCAATGCTAGATCTAAGTCATGCTTTCACGAAAGGAAAACTTAGACCTCGGTCTACATGTAACTTCCTTTGTTAAAGGGATTGATTAACTTTGTGAAAAATTTTGAAATCAGCTCAAATGCCAGTGAATTGTGTGCAATCCTCTCACTACATATATAATTAAGGATATGTGAAGGTATGAGAGAAAATGGAACCCGTTTACTATTCTAAAAAAGAGAAAAAAGCTAGCTGGGCGAAAGGTATCGCGATCGATCGCTATAGCGCAAGTCGCTCGGCTTCTTCGCTACCCTGCAGTCACAAAAACCAAGCACCAGCGCTTGGCGATTTCATAGCGGGTTTCCAGCCCGTGAAGAAATAGGGATTCGTTCATTGTGCGGTATTCTGTGATAGAGGTATGCCAACCAAGAGCTAGTTCTTTAGGGTTCGGTGGTACTCTATCCCGACATCAATGTTCAATCGTAAATATCTTGATATTATAAATGACCGATCAGCTTATAAAACTCAGGCGATTCCTGTCTGACCCAAAGGTTTGTAAAATGATTACAGCATTAGCTGGAACAGTGATATTTTTTTTCAATCCTAGGCAAAGTTAATCAATCCCTTTAAACAAGACTTCAAAACGGGCTTAAAATCCAGCATGGTGATAACATTTCAGTAGAATACAGGCCTTTATGCATATATATGTACTCACTTCCTTTCTTGGCTTTGTTGCTGACATTCTTCTCTTCTTTGCTTGGGTCTATGATCATAGATGCTACAGTCTTCTTGGATTTGTGAGATTCTTCAAAACTCTTCATCTACAGCAGGAAGCAATCATAAATTACACGTGATAATCAGATGCAAACTAGTGTAAATAGGTTTGGAGAAAAAGACCCCAGTTGAGAACTTTTCAAAAAGGCCTTACTATAAGATTATATACAACATAATTTTTTGATAAATGTACATGTACCAGTGGACACCTAATTTGACTTTGACTTAAACCTCACCATTTTCACAGATCATAGTATTAATAATGTGGACCGAGCCAAAACAAATGTGGTGGTCTAGAAGGGGTCTTTTCTAACAGGTTACTTGTTGAAATTATTTGATAAGCCTTTGCAGCCTACTCAAGAATGTGCAACTTGGTGCTTATTGAAAAAAAAAATTTAGGCTGCTCCCTTTACCTGCTTGCCTTTCTTGGCAACTATGCTACTCTTCTCCGCCTCTTTCAAGACCCGCTGAAAATCATCGCCGAAGTCAAATTGGCCAAATATCCTTCCGCTCTTCAGTTCATCCTTGTACTTGTCTCGGAACTCTCGATGAATATCATCAACGAACTTGTCAATGTACGACAGAGACAATATATTTTGGTATGCGACCTGTTCACAAAGATAAATAGATTGTTTAACTTCAGTGAAACGATCGTTTAAGTCATATTGGCCAGCCAAATATCCTTCCAATCTTAGGTTTATCTTTGTGTACATGTACTTGTCTCTAACTCCTGATGATTATCATCAATGCACTTGTCAATGTACGAAAGAGAGAATACAGATGTATAAATGTACACATTAACAGTTTACTAAATTCCGAGAAGTGAAGTGAACTTACCACAAATATGAGTTCAAACTCATTGTCTAATTTGTATTTGAGAGTCAGGGTCCCATGGCTGAAGGAGTTACTTCCTCCACGCTCCTACAACGAGAGAGAGAGAGAGACAGAGAGAGAGAGAGAGAGAGAAGAAAAGAAAATGTTATAAATGTGATATTAAAGGTAATAAACAGTAGTGGTAGCAAAATGAAAGTTGGCATGAAACTGCTCAAATATAGTCTCATATTGTTCGGCTTCAATAAAAAGATACATGAGTGAGATAATCCGGTATTCTATTCATGATTTCCGGTGATTTTCAGTAAAATAATTCAAATGATTGAATATCAACGGTTACCTTAATATACCCTCGCTAAGGACCACCTACCCCGACGCTCCCGGCTCAACGGCGCATAGCGGTTCGCACACACTTGTTACACACACTGTTTTCACATCAAATTACAAGCGCGGTATCGCGCTTGTAATTCGATGTTTATTTTTTGGACATTTTAGCCATTTCTAAACCATTTTTCTTCAAACAAACGTCACCTATGTTCTAAATTAATCATTTCACAACAGTATATGTAATAATTTCTATTCCAGCTGACAAAGTAGTTAAATATCCAAAGCGCCACCTTTCCCACTACTGTACGATACCTTTTAAACAAAGGACTTGTCATTGTCAAGGAAACTTTCCAGAAGCAATAGGAATGGTTGATTACGTTGTGAATATGATGAAGTCTTTTCACACTCACACACGTGCAAGGTTATTTAGATACCTTGCTCACGGTACATGTACGTCTGTATAGTGTTGTCGATTTTGTGTGTGAGTTCCAAAGGAGCAAGATCTCTGGCCAAAAGCAATTTCCCTTGATCGAGGTGATAAAGATCCAGTTAAAGGAATTAAAGTGAGGTATTTTTAACAAATGTTCTACAGTGTAAAAAGCAACATTTTCCCAGAATTTGCCGATTATTCTGGTTCCGATTTGCTGTGGTACAAACATGACAAAGTAACAGTATGGAGGTGCGAGGTTATTCATACAGTGCATATTTTTTTTAAATGTTACTTTTGGAAAATCTGTCAAAATTACATTTAAGAATATTCAGAAGATTTTTTTCATGTCAATAGATGCCCAGTAGTCTCATCTATCAAGTGCCACCAACAAAACAACTTTTCGTTCACGCTTGGACGAACACTTACTGATTTTGTTCTGAGTGTGAAAAATGACTTGCCACCAAACTGAAAGAAGAGGGAAAATTAAACCAGCAGTCTGAATAACTACTCCCATTCAAACAAATTGCTTTTTTGCATAAATTTATGATTATGTTATGATAGTCTAGGAATTTGGTGTCAATTTTCCATCATAATTTTAATAATTTCATTGCTTTACATGTACATGTATGCATGGGTGAGAATAAATAGCATGTAATTGCTTCAAGATCCTTTAAGCACAGTATTCACAATTCACAGACAATGTCATATCCAATTGTCGGTCATTCAGTCAAGAAGAAAAGTACCTAATAAATACATCTTCAGATCATTCAATCAATGGATCAAAATATCATTTCTGAAGTGAGAAGCAAAGACCTACCAAGTCCCACGCATTAGGGCTCTTACTCACAGCCTATTTCCCGTTTCGGGGAGAGCATTTTAGACTTAATTGACAAAGGACACTGCAATCTAGATAACACTGGACTGTACAGTACTTGGACATATCATCGCAGCGCAGCAGCTTCATGAAATGGGACGGATCATTAGCTGAAAGTAAGTAAAAATTCTAAATTTGTGAGAGTAAAAACCTTGTACATTATTAGATAGGACTTGAGTACTTTCCCCGGTGAGCGGAAATACCCG
This sequence comes from Heliocidaris tuberculata, assembly GCA_025618425.1. NCBI lineage: Eukaryota > Metazoa > Echinodermata > Echinoidea > Camarodonta > Echinometridae > Heliocidaris > Heliocidaris tuberculata. Next base: position 19,000,051 of record CM046833.1, read on the forward strand.
GTGTGTGGCCAGCGGTAAAGATCAAAGAGAAAAAAATTATGCAAAATATTTGTATGTGATTGACAACCACCCTGGAGTCCCAGGTAAGTTTTGCTTCAAATGCCAAATGCCATAGCATTTACTTACCGTACAGGTGCTAACTGGTAAGTTAAGAGACTTAGACATAACTAGATAAATAGCTCTCCATTTTTCCGATTTGAGGTGAAATTTTATGTTGATGTGGGAGTAGAGACACCAACCCGATTTTCGAATTCACATGTCAGGACTGATAATAGCTAAATAGTAGGAAAATACGACAGGAAAAAACTTCCAAATCAAAGGCATACCAATAGCTCGATCTGACCTCCTTTGCCAAAAGTGTAATTTTCCATTAAATACGCGCGGTTCAGCTACAATTTTGACCGTTTTGTGACTTCACCTTGGCATCGAATTTTCAACATTTAAAAAAAAATACATTCTCGTGATTATCTTTTACAAAAATATAATCACAGTAAAAGAATATTACCAATAATCACAATTCCTATCTAGACTTACTTGCTTGAAGCACAATTCTTTCGAAATTGGCGAATTTCGATTGAAAGATCGAGGCAGCAGCCGCTAGAATTCATAGGAATAACAAGCTTCGAAAATTCCAGAGGGCGTGAGATTTTGGTCGCTAAAATTCTTTCTATTTGGCAACGGGTACATGTGAAAAATCTGTCGACTATGTTCATCCATAGACATTTTGATAGAGATTGTTTTATTAGGTGTCAGTCATGTGTACTTTTTTTGAAAAAAAAATATTGACGTCATTTCTCCTCGTGGCTCATGAATATATAATAGGACGCGAGCGTCACCACCGTGCAGCTAGAGGTGTCGCGCAGTCGTTTTTACAAAGTTTTGCACACAGCTGCGGACACACACTATGCACCCACATGTTATGCATTGAGATTCATACATTCGAACCTTTTGGAAGATTATTTAGTAAAAACGACTAGGGTATATTCTAGAGGTAGAATTTTCTCAACGAATCAGAAGTTAGATGTCTCTCTTCTGTCACGAATCGATCACATGTACAAAACATGCATGATCATGAGATCGAGAGTTAGAGAGAGAGTGCAAGAAAGAGAAATGAATACACTGTGTGTACATTGGACGTGGTCATGACTACAACTATATTATGAATGGACTTTTGTGAGTGTGAGGAGAGAGTGAAAGAGATTTAGGGGTTGTTGAAGCTCCTTGTTTTTATGAACACATGTGCTTTCGGTGACATGGTCGCGTGTGTGTTGATATGATGGAGAGAGGGAGAGAGAGATTGCTTTGCGTTAACGTTCCATCGTTTGTTCTGTGTGTACCGTACCTGTGTACAAGTCTAGGAAAGCGCATTGCGCAATCGATCGCGCGATTTTCAAACTCATTGCCTACATAAATCCGAACGTAAATTTTTGGTTCAAGCCGAGCTCGGCCGAGCGAGAATGAGTGGCAAAAAGCGTAGCCAGCACTCTGCGACGTCTTGGTGTCTCTAGTGGGAGTATGATGGCTGTGGTCTTCCCCCTGTCGCAGAAATTTTGATTACGCCGCTGCAGAGAAAGTTGCAGGGGGTAGCCGTTTACTGATAACAAAATAAGGGCCATATCCTGCGTGCGGCCGGGGGTCGGCAGTGTTAACCCGGTGCACAATTGATGACGGAGGGGGGGGTGTACATCAATTACGCACTGCCGGCGGCCAGCTGCGTATATGCATGGCCGCCCACTGAGGAACTCGCACCATTTTGAAAAGTGGACATGTCTACAGTACTGACCACTCATAGCGACTTTACTATATTTCGTGTGTAGACTCTAGGCAGTCATCCACCTCGACACTTTCAAAACACCACTGCCCAAAAGTCACCAACATTCACTCATAATCGGCATTTAATTTACAAAAAACGACACCAACATATTCATGAAATACAATAAATTCAACTCACCAATGGTGGAAAAGATAATTCCAAAAATGAAATCCATAATTTACTGTCACTTCTGGCGAAACGGGGTATCGCAAGTCATCGTGTACATTTCCTGATCGCCGCGAGCGCTGACATCTCCCGCTAAAAAATTCGGTCGTTAAAAGTTCGGTTCCTATCGCGCACACGTTAGTCCCGATTTTCCGTGTGTGTGATCGTAGAGATCGATGTGCACGCGATACCGAGTTTTGTTGTGGACAAAATTTTATTGGCCGATTTAGTCTAAAATCATCGGCAGCAGGAAAACAACATGCGATCGCGAAAAAAATTCGCGGGGATTTCTTAGGTTTTGGACATGATTTTGACTTTGGATTTTGCTGGAAATATCAGAAGTTCTTCCTAACGGCCATTTAAGGTAGGAAAGAAATTTTATTTAATTTTTAAAGCGCCAAATTTGAAAGGAAGTATTTTAAACATTTATCTTAATTTTTCCCCCATACCTTAAGTACATGCGATAGAAAATGACTAGAATTTTTGCATTCATCCCGCGTAGTGGTCAATATGACCACTAGATCTATAGTATTATAATTACGTGGTGTGGTACTGACCACACCACGTATAGTGGTCATACTGACCACTACGCGGGACGAATGCAAAAATACTAGTCATTTTCTATCGCATGTACTTAAGGTATGGGAGGAAAAGTAAGATAAATATTTAAAATACTTCCTTTCAAATTCAGCGCTTTTAAATCTCTTTCCTACCTTAAATGGCCGTTAGGAAAAACTTCTGATATTTCCAGCAAAATCCAAAGTCAAAATCATGTCCAAAACCTAAGAAATCCCCGCCAATTTCTTTTGCGATCGCATGTTGTTTTCATGGTGCCGATGTTTTTAGACTAAATCGGCCAATAAAATTTTGTCCACAACGAAACTCGGTATCGCGTGCACATTGATCTCTACGATCGCACACACGGAAAATCGGGACTTACGTGTGCGCGATAGGAACCGAACTTTTAACGACCAAATTTTTTAGCGGGAGATGTCAGCGCTCGCGGCGATCAGGAAATGTACATCATGACTTGCGATACCCCGTTTCGCCAGAAGTGACAGTAAATTACAGATTTCATTTTCGGAATTATCTTTTCAAACATCGGTGAGTTGAATTTATTGTATTTCATGAATATGTTGGTGTCGTTTCTTGTAAATTAAATGCCGATTATGAGTGAATGTTGGTGACTTTTGTGCAGTGGTGTTTTGAAAGTGTCGAGGTGGATGACTGCCTAGAGTCTACACACGAAGTATAGTAATGTCGCTATGAGTGGTACTGACCACGTTGTCATGGTCGTGGGTCAGTAATGTTATTTGTGCCTTCTATTTAATAAGTACTGTAACTACTAGGGTCTAGTGACTAATATTGCAATAATATGGACTCTCCGGCCATCGATCATGTCGATGGTATTCCGTAAGTATTTGCATAAAAAATAACATCGGTAGTCATGGTAGTTCCGCTTAACAGCCGCACACTGCACCGGAATATATAGTACATGTAGATCCACTCACGTGCCGTCTTGCACTTCCCACACACTGACACAGTCAGTCAATCAAGCTAAGGATTTTCGCCACATAGACTCTAGACTAGGCCTACCCAAACAAACACGCAAATATTATAAATGCACAAAACCGTGCCCGTGGCCGTGCACTGTACTAGGTAACTCCAGGGAGCTCGAACGCGTAGCGTTCGAGCTCCAGGTACAAATAACCGACGTCTGCATCGCCATGAGTTTGGTTAAATTCATTTGTTAGTTTTTGAAGGTAAGATGAAAATTTGTACTTACATGTCAGGATAATTACTTTATATATGCAGTAGGCTTTCAGATTTCACGATTTGACGATCATTTCGATGAAAAAAAGATAAATTTCCTCTCCGAGCCGATCTTTCCCCGTGTTGTATCGTCGATGCAAATGACTCGCATTCGCAATGCGCATGCGCTGAATTGCATGCGCACCGTGAATACGAGTCATTTGCATCGACGATACAACACGGGGAAAGATCGGCTCGGAGAGGAAATTTATCTTTTTTTCATCGAAATGATCGTCAAATCGTGAAATCTGAAAGCCTACTGCATATATAAAGTAATTATCCTGACATGTAAGTACAAATTTTCATCTTACCTTCAAAAACTAACAAATGAATTTAACCAAACTCATGGCGATGCAGACGTCGGTTATTTGTACCTGGAGCTCGAACGCTACGCGTTCGAGCTCCCTGGAGTTATGTATGGTCAGGGGTCCTAAAGCTACGCAGGTCCTAAAGCTACGCACCCCGCAAATACGCGCAATGCGACGCGTTCAATGCGCCAAACTTTTGGTGTGACTGAGCAACGAGATTATCATTTACGTTCGCCAAAAAGAATGAGTAATTTTCCTTTGTTTTTGGTGATATTATCACTATTTGCAAATCAGGATGAAATTCACGTCAGTCGGCTTAAAAATCAAGATTTGCATTCATTTATTACGTGTGCGTAGCTTTAGGACCCTTTCATTTTTTCCACCAAATTCGACATGGGTATCGACATCGACTTGAAAATTAATGTTATTGATATTTTTCCGTCATAATTTTCTCAGGAATTTAATTTAAGAATATTTAGAACCAAGATACATAAAAGAATTTCGCATAAATCATTGAAAAGGTGACTTTTTAGCCACTGGAAACAAAGTGCGTAGCTTTAGGTCCCCCCATCATACTACTAGCATGACTAGGCAGCAGTCACAATCAAAAGCGAATAAAATTTAAAAATTGCAAAATAACTACTATTCAATCACCTGGAGAATTACACTTTTTATCAGTGAATTCACGGGTGTTCCAAAGGCCTGGCATGTTCCTTGAAAACACCAAAGGACAATCCCTCCTTTGCTGAAAATCGTGAAAAGGTCCAACATATTGTGACTTCCCGTCTTCTTCTTTTCACCTACTACACGCAATCTAACTCAACATAGCTAATTATTTTCATGTATCAATTCAGATTCTCTGGTGGTATCTTCAAATAGACAAAATATAAGGTAGTGTGAACAAAACTTTTTTCATAGATGTAATTTCGTAAAATTATCAAGAAATGATCTACAGATTACTTCAAACAAGCATTTTTTTCAGTAAGGGTGGGCATGGGGCCATGGGAAGTCACTGCTTTCTTCGTGGGTGGTCAGATCACCGGATTTTTTTTTCTTCATGATGGAGCAATGAACTATGAGTTCATTCTGGGAGCAATTGACCAATTTGAAATGAACAATGCATTTTGTTGTCTTGGAACTTGAAATACCATGCCTTCGATAGCTTATATACTGGTGTTTTATTTTATTTTTTTTCCTATTCCCACTTTCTTTTTCTTTTCTTTCTTTCTTTCTTTTTTTTTGTAAACCCTAACCCCTTCAGTAGCTACGCCCCTGATAAAATCTTATCTGCTGACAGCGTTGAGTAGACAGGCCTGCTTGGTTTTACAACTACAATACTAATTTGCATTTGATTTGATGTTATATTGTTGTTTACTTCGATCTTATTTTGTTCATTGTAAAAAGAGTAAAATGTCAAGTCTCCCTTGATTTGCCATAAGATTATTACATGCATTATTTTCATATAGTACTGTCATCATCATCATACAGATATGAACGAACTAACAAGTTGAAATATATAATGAAGAGTAATGACTATGACGTTTTCTAATAGATTGCCTACCCAATCCAGGGGCCGTGGAGCTTTTTTGAAAGTGGGTGGGGGGGGGGGGCTGATCTGATTTCACTCATTAATGACAATTTTCGAGCCTTTTTTTCCTATATTTTTCTAACGTGTCTACTCAAAAAAGTGGGGAGGGGGCCGGGGGGGGGGGGCTGCAGCTCCCAGCCCTCGGCTCCGTGGCCCATGCAATCGTGTGTACTTCAAGGGAAAGGCCACAGACATAGGGCGGGGGGCAACAAGCCTTTTAAGGGCATAGGCTTTATAGCGGAACCCTCCTTTGGAATTAATTGTATTTTATGAAATAGTTTGGATTGGTTTCGAATTTTATGCGAAGGCCTATATGTATCCCACTTAATAGCCTGTCCTATTATTCCTATTATGCAGTGGCAGATTAGGGAGGGGGGGGGGAGCACTTCCAGCCTGTACCCCCCTTTGCCTGTCAGAGACAAACAGTGTTGGGTACCTCGAGATCGATCTTGATCTCGAGACCAGTCTCGAGATCGGCATCAGTAACTTCGATCTTGTTCTTGATCTCGAAGCTAGGTGTTGGTCTTGATCTTGATCTTGATCCAAGAATTTTCGCTCGAGATCACTCGAGATCAACATTGTTATTACGTAAATTATCAAACGAAAAAGCTTTTAAAATCGTTCACCAATCAGCGAAAACACGACTCAGTGTTGGGTACCTCGAGAATCGATCTCGAGACCAGTCTCGAGATCGGCATCAGTAACCTTAATCTTGATCTTGATCTCAGATGTTCTAATCTTGATCTTGAACTGCGGATCTTGATCTGGATCTGGATCTTGGACTGTCTGATCTTGATCTTGATCTTGATCTCGGACCTTCTGTTCTTGGACCCAACACCGGAGACAAACATACCCCAAAATGTCTGATTATGACCATTAAAAAAAATAAATAATAATTTCATTTGTTAGAGTATAGTTTTGAGGAAAACTGGACTCAAAAAATCTGATCACAATTTTTTGCTTAATTTTGCGAGAGAATTTTCTGAGATTTGTTCCCCTTTTTATAAAATCCTGGATCCCCCCCCCCCCCCACCTCATAATAATGAAATAACTAACGCAGCAGTTTTTCAAGTCCATGGCATTTCCGTAGATCGCCGGCAAAGTTATATGACTAGTGGAGTTGGTTTGATTGATGAAACGACCCCCAGACCTGGGGGTCATCAATATGTGATGTATCTTAACTTACATTTTTCATTTTTCGCAGCCCATAGACTAACTAAAAGCTGGCTGGTGATGGCGTTCTAAAAAAGATATGACGTGACAGGTTTGGAGTAAGTTGTCGCTGATCTTAGCAAATACGGCTTCGTGAAACAGTTAGTGGACTATAGCTAGTTGAGCGACAGCGTCGAGATGTCGCTGATCTTGTCGTTATGACGGTTTGAAACGACCCCCTGCATGTCAGATGAAAACACAACTGTAGCCAGGACGAGGGCGGTTAAGAGCACGTGAAGCGTGCGAAATTGCTGATGAGCACGCAAAGCATGATCCCGGGGGGGGGGGGGGGGGGGGGGGGGGAGGAGGCCGGATTCCCCCCATTCCCCCCCCCCCCCCCTCCCGAAAGCTTTTCAGTGACGTTTGGGCAAATTTGAAGAGAAAGAGAACGGCTCATAGCACCTTTTTTAGGCGGAAAGTTAGCCTAGCTTCGACGCCCGATCTGCTTTTAAACTATTTTGACGCAATACTGCACTGTATGTAACAGCCTGGGTATGCGCAGGGAGGGGGGGGGGGGGGTCTCCTTTCCGCGCAGAGCATAACAACTTTGACGTTTTAGCAAATTTTGAGAGAAAGATAACGGCTCGCAGCACCCTTTTTAGGCGGAAAGTTAGCCTTCGACGCCCGATCGATCTGCTTTTAAACTATTTTGACGCAATACTGCACTGTATGTAACAGCCTGGGTAGGCGCAGTGAGGGGGGGGGGGGTTCCATTTTCCGCGCAATAACAACTTTGACGTTATAGCATATTTTGAGAGAAAGATAACGGCTCGTTGCACCCTTTTAGGCTTTTTTCACTCACTTCCCCCCGCTTAATTTTTTACCAAAAAAAAATAGTTGGCGTTTTTTTTTTTTTGGGGGGGGGAAGGAGGAGGCGACCGCCCCCGACGCCCCCCCCCCCCCATGACTACACACCTGCACTGAAACCAGTAGGTACACAAACTGGCATGAATAATGAATTTATCAAACTACAGTCAGCATTATGCAATTATGATTTTAAAAAAAAATACTCCAGTTGGGATAATTTACAGGGAGTATGATCGCAACGAACAAATTTTCGTAGAATGAAATGCTTCCTTACTCTTTACTTGTTTTTTAATCCAAATAAGTCTGCACATGACTGCAATGTACATGCATACTAAAAGAAAAACGTGGGTTTGTGCTTTGCTTTTGAAGCTACATCCATGAGTATCCATGCCTTGTTTTTACAGATACCGTAGTAATAAGTCTTGAAATTGTAATATAATCGTATACTCTAGGTTCAGCTAGTTGTTGCTCCGTTCTCCTTCCTTTTACTTGTCCTACGAATGTCATGCCTAGGTGAGGTAATTATTCACATATCATAACTACTTTATTAATAAAAATTATGTGTAATGTTAGTGGAATGAATTTGAATAAGCGTGAGTTTATGACGGAGAAATAGAGAGAATCAGAGAGTCTTGTGAAGTTGTGTGAGCGAGTTGTTGTGTCATCCCCATGTATTGAAATTTGTGCTGGGATTTCTGGGGTGGGGGGTTGAAAGGGGAATAAGTTAGGGGTCGGGCTAACACGGCACAAGGGCGAACTCGGCTAGCCTGGAAGGCTCTTTTGAAGAGTAAAAAAAAAAAAAAAAAAAAAAAATAGCTGACGCTACTCTTCACAGTCACAGAGCCTGGGGGTCGTTTCATCAAACCGTCATAACGACAAGATCAGCGACATCTCGACGCTGTCGCTCAACTTGTCCGCTAACCGTTTCACAAAGCCGTATTTGCGAAGATCAGCGACAACTTCCCTGACAAGTGACTTGTCGGTACTCCAAACCTGTCATATCTTTTTAGAACGCCATCACAAGCCAGCTTTTAGTTAGTCTATGGGCTGCGAAAAAATGAAAAATGTAAGTTAAAAGAAAATTATTTCCTGATCTCCAAGCACATTTCTTTATCATTCTTTTTATCAAATAGTTTTTACTAATGTTTTTATTATAATATTTTACAGACGGACAATATGTTTTTATGACTTCTTGACCCCCAACAAGTATGTGAGATTAATATTAAAAATACCCACATCGGTCTACCATAGAAAAAGCGTCTAAAACGGAACAGTCTGTATATACAGACCAATTTAAACGACGACAATTTATCATGCATGTATTTTACCTTTATTTTTCCCTTTTTACGCAATACTTTGATATAAACAATATTAAATGTATTTTTTATAACTGAATATTAAGAATTGGGTCATAAAATATCTTTATTTAATCATTTTCTGTAAAGTGTACACGATTTGGGTCTTCTTTCCATAATTAGTCAATTACGGTATCCTCTTATTTACAAATCTAGATTCGTACATCGCAAATGCATCCTCAAGTTTTCTCAATTTTGTAAATTCTAAGATGCCATAAGTAACACATCTTTTCATGTAAACGGGATGTTTGTATCACCAGTATTAATTTTCGATGCCTTTTTTGACATTGTGGAACAGTTTGGAGAAAACTGAGCCTCAAAGTCTGTTTGGGTAATTGACGATAAATCCAATGGACTGTGATATAGACTATGTTTTTTAGCCGATGAGTATCGATATCACTGAGTTGTCGTTTATCATGTCTTCGTGAAACAGTTTGTCAAGTCCATGACATTTCCGTAGATCGCCGACAAAGTTATGACTGTCATGGAGTTGATTTGATGAAACGACCCCCTGGTTTTTTAATCTCGCTCTGCAAGTTATAGCAGCCGTTTTTATTTTTAGAGTCTAAAGAACCTCCTGAAAATCACCTTTACTGCGTGAGCCAGCTTCTCTCAATCTCCTCTTCACCGCATTCATAGCGACTTTACTATACTTCGTGTGTAGACTCTAGGGCTAGGCAGTCATACACCTCAACACTTTCAAAACACCACAGCACAAAAGTCACCAACATACACTCAAAATCCATGAAATCTGCATTTTTAATTTACAAAAACCAACACCAACATATCCATGAAATACAATAAATTCAGCTCACCAGAGCTCCCTGCGTGCGATACGGCCGCACACTGGTGCAGCGATATCTGACACTGACATTGCCATTCACACAGAACTTTTGCCGCGGCGCGCCGGTGTGTCACACACACATTTATCGACGACTACAACTAGCGATCGGACACTTTTGTGAAAAATCCCGATCTAAAATTGAAAATTTCATGAAATTAAGCTTATTTTTCAAAACCCTATCTCCTTTAAACAACATGCTTAAGAAAGTCATATTTTCAAAATTTTCAATTTTTCGTAGTGGGAACGCCAATTGTATCGCTAAAAATGTGGTATTTATGGATACTTTTTCATGGCCACTGCTGTTTTTCTTTAACTTTGGTAATGTACCCTTTGTGTGTGATATGTGATATATATGATGATTTTATGTATATTATGTATTTTAAAGTGATTTTGCAATGCAAACGATAGACTGGCCGCACACCGGCTACCGGCCGCACTTAGGAGCATTTACTCTAGAGCAATTTTGTTGTCTGTTTTTGACTACTGCAACAGTGAATGTTTGACACAGTCCCACATAGGCAAGGGCCTATGAGTGCACTCCACACAGACCACAGTAGTCTATCGACTATCGGTTTATTTCGTGCAACGCTGTGGTGACATCATTCCACCTAGGCTGGAAGAGTAAAAACAAAAACAAGCTGATGCTACTCTTCATAGAGCCTGGTACTTAATCTAGCTCTGCAATATAGCAGCCATTTTTAATAGAATCTAAAGAACCTCTTGAAAATCACTTTAGACTTAGAGTTCACTGGATCAGCCTATAGCAATTTTTTTCTCCCAGTTCATCTACCGCACGCACTGACTGTGTATGTGGCGTCGACCTACTACATGATATCCACATGACATGCAGTGTACAGGCAAGCGCAGCGGCAGTGTACAAATGAGATCGAGAGTACACAGGGCATTTCATCAAGTGTCTTGTCAGAGGTCTACTAACTTTCACGACAATCCTGCAATTTTCTTGAGCTAATATCATATTAAAGTGACATTTTAGGCAGTTTAATCACATCTCGCAATCGCTATGTGTAGCATGCACTGTTTGGTACCATACGGTATTCAGACTCGTTTCTGGATGGAGACACATTTTTGCAAAACTGGAAATTACTGCAAAACTTCTCACAGTCAGTAAAAAGTTTTATTCATGATTCAGTGAAGGAATAACAAGCAAATGAAGGAGGATCTCTCCGAAACTTTGAGTAAATTCAACTTATTTCTCACTTTAAGTAGAATCTAAAGATGACACTACATTTGTCAAATTGACGATGTAGTAAAGGGCCGGTATGGGCCCATGAGTAGTCATGTTTATGAAAAAGAATCTATGTTTATGAAAAGAAAATTCTCAAAATCAAATGACTCCATTTTTATCTCATTCACACTGAATTTTTTCTTTCCTAGAGTCTATAGTATACATGTATTAAACATGTATACATGTATGCTACAATGTAATTACATAAACCATTAATGTTAGATATATGTTAACGATGTGAAAGCTAAAATGTTTTCCTGTCATTTTCTACATGTAGGTCTTAATTCTGCCACCATGGAGTACCCTTATGAAGCCAGTGATGAGGCCAGTGAATCTGAACTCCTGGATAAGAGTCTATCTATGTGGAAGGGATGGAGTGCCCTCGATAGCGAGTGTGCGTTTGAGCCCATCCCGCTAGACTTGCACACAGCCGCTTCCATTGGGCAGTATGACTGTGTGCACAATTACATTACAAGGTAAGATTTAATATGATTCCTTGTTTCATTCTTATTGTGAACAATCTGATGAAATAATTAAAATCTAGACAGTCAAACATGCAGTAAGAAAAGTAACAAGTTTGGATTAAGAAGCTCTTGACTTTTCTTCCAGAAACAGAAATGCTGAGCTCTGTTGTGCAGTTTATATCCTAGGAAAATTATTTTTTTCTAGGATATTCATCAATGTAGCAAAGCCTTTTATGTCAAACTTTTACTCTTGAAAGTTCATGAAGGGGTTTTTAACCTTTAATCTGCACCCATGTACCAACCCCAGTGCTAATCCCTATTGTGCGCCACTAATCCCCCTTGTGCCAGGTTTAGTTTTGGGGCACTCAAGCGTGAACAAACAATGCGACTAAACGTGTACTACGGAGGCTACTCTACAAGGTTGTGGCACGCGAGCGCAGGCTAGCGTACATGTACGTGGCACTGCTACGCAGATCAGTACACAAGGTTGTGGCATCGTATGGGTTAATAATCTGACTTAAATTCAAACAAACCTTATTTACAATTTGAATGTTAGGGAAAACTATCAAAATGATACATACATGTATTCCCCCTCTTGCATGGTTAATTTCTATGAGGTTTTCTCTAATACCGCAGTGGAGATGTCGATATCAACAAGAAGAACAGGGGAAGCTGGACCGCCCTCATGTATGCCTGCTACATCGGACATGACACCATCGTCAACCTCCTCCTGGATGCTAAGGCAAAGGTCGATTTGAGGTCAGATAAAGGGTCAACTGCCCTGATGATGGCAGCCAGCTGTGGGAATGAAAGCGTGGCTTACTTTCTCTTACAGGTATGATTATTATGTTGTGGAAAGGTGTACATGTACATTTAAGAACGATTGTGATTTGTGTTTAATATGATCCTATTAGATTTGGTGTAGATCAGCTGGTGTGTGTTCAGAAAGCGCCATACAGTTTAAGCTTTGAATCCAGCTTTAAAAACTAAGTTATTGCACTCATTATTTAATGTCAGATTTGTAAAGTTACATTTCCACATAGGCCTACATGTACGAGGTGGTAAACTGCTGCAGTTTTCCACAGGCATTTTTTAAAGTGTAATGTGCTTCACATTTTTGCATCTTATAAAAAACAGATAACTTGGTAAATGAGTGCACGCGTAGGAAATTTTTTGTGTGCAGCTATTTTTTTATCGTTTACGTGTAAAAAAAAAATACTTTAAAAAAATCACCTTGGTTCCATGCGTTGTGTGTGTACTAAGTATGAACTCATGTCTTCATTGCTCTATAGATCAAATTGCTCATTGTTTTCTATTGTTTTTCATTATTTATATGAACATGTATGTAACATTTTAGTGGTTTTGATTTCCATTTACATGATAATTCTTTTCATAGAATTTCCTGTAGGAATCATTTCATTCAATATATTTATTTTTGTTTGTTTTTTCTTATTTTGCTTGCATTGTTGCTTTATCATATGTTGTTGTCTCTGTGTCACTGTATTCAGAGCTCTCTTTCTACTATGCATGGGATATTATAGTGCTCTATTTTTCTTTCACTTTGCATTTTGTTCTGTTGCACTAGCTTCACTTTTATCACTCCCCCACCTCTCTATCTGACCCTCTCTTGGCCCCCTTTCTTTTTTCCTCATCTTCCCTTTCTTTTCTCCTTTTGACTTTGGTCTGTCTTTCTCTCACTCGCTGCCTTCCAACTATTTCACTCACTGTCATTGCAGGCCATATCTCTGTTGTTAATTCTCCAAGACTGATTCCTTCTCTTGCTCACTCTCTTTTATAGCCCCCCCCCCCATCTCTCTCGATCTCTTTCTCTCTTATCACTTCTGCCTTCTATCCTCTCTCTTTCCCCCTCTCTCCCTCTCTCTCTCCCCTCTCCTCCCCTCTCTCTCTCCCTCTCCCCCCTCTCTCTCACACTAGTGCTTAATTTTTGTTTTTATCTCTTCATATCTCTTCTGCCTTCTATCCTCTCTCTTCCCCCCTCTCTCTCCCTCCCCCCCCCCCCCCCCCCCTCTCTCTCTCTCTCTCACACACACACACACAGGCTCTTAATTCCTTTTGTTTTTATCTCTTCTTATCTCCTCTGCCTTACAACTATCCTCTCTCTTTCCCCCTCTCTCCCTCTCCCCCTCCCCCCTCTCTCTCTCTCTCTCTCTCTCACTGGCTCTTAATTTGTTTTGTTTTGGTGGCACTTGTTCTCATTCCATTTCACACGGTACAGGAAGGGGCAGAGCTCGAGTTAGTTGATCAGCGAGGCTGGACCGCCCTCTTTTATGCCACCTACAATGGCCACCAAAGCATGGTTCAGTTTCTGCTTGAAAATGGTGCACAGCCTAATGTTAGGTGTGTTTTTATTTATCAGTCATACAGCTGGTTAGATGCTGAAAGTACAGTGCTGTGTGAATAGTATTTGTCATACATTAAATGCAGTGTACCTACATGTACATAAAACAATTTGATATACCCCTGTAATTTATGCAGTTGTATGTATTTGTGCAATATTTGCATGGATACTTGTCATACTAGATTGCCAAGAGAAGCTTTCCTCACTGAACACCGTCTTATATTGCAATATACAATTGCATTTTGAGATACGGTATCCTACATGTACATATTATGACAAGTACTGAAATACCAGGAATGTTCGCGATACGAAACTTTCACAAATTGTAAACAACAGCCATTTTCACAGCAAAGATTTTTGCAAATTGCGCAAAATTCAATGTTGTGTCAGTTCTGATTCAGTTTATTCGCTGCATGAAACGTTTGCGAGTCTGAGCCACTTGTGAAATACTGGAACATTAGATATATGCGCTTTGGTTTTACAGTACTACATGTATATTACACTGTGTAGGTTTACATAGGTTTGCATCGATAACTTTCCAATCAAGGCAATTGCTAATGGGAAACTATTTGCAGTACTAAGTAACATTAGGGAATGTATGAAGATCACCTGCACAACGAATATTTACCAAAAACTGGCTGGGTTCTCTTTTAACCAGCAAAATATAAACAAATTATTGAAAACTGGCTGCCAATCTGTCACATTCACTGAAACACACAGCTCACATTGCAAATGCGTGGCATGGGTTATGAACCACTAGCTTACTTTCCTTATCTTTTCTCTACTCATTGCTCTGATGTTATTCATTTGCGAGCCCAAACCCTTTGTCCGGTGTCATTTATTTACATGTATAGTGATAAACTTTTTTGTGTGAGTGTAGTTTTGATATTTTTTTGTTGTTGTATCATATGAGGTCATGATTCAACCATCTTAATTTCTAAGGAAAGCAACATTACTACATGTATATATTCAGGAAGTTCAAATCGTTTATAGTACTGCAGTTGTTAAATATACACTATTCTTAATTCACAATCTAACTGTATTTAAGTTTCAAGGAAAACAAAAGTCTTTAAAATTGGGAGCTTGAAATCGTTTATGGTGCTAAGAATTTTGAATTGATAATATTCACATATACATGTAGGCCTGAATTCACATAATAAGAGGTTTATCTTAACCCATGGTTTAAACCTCCATAAGCGTAGTATGCGCATGTCCTCATGTCCAATGGTCTTATTTGCACTTAATTTATTCCTTGGTGGAGGTTTAAGCCGTCATTTAGACCATGGTTTACGATAAACATTTTGTTGAATTCGGACCGAAGATCCTATCCTGTGCATGAAATTATATATCCATAAATGTTGTGATGAGCATTGTCTGTCATTATCCGCTTTGTTCTCAGGGTGCCGTCACTCGGGATCACACCTCTAATGATGGCTGCTGCCGAGGGCCATGAAATCATTGTCAATATATTACTCGGAACAGTAAGTACACCAAATTAGAGAAATTGCTCAGTAATTATCATTTTATACAAGTCAATAATTTGTATGATAATTTGTCTTTTATGCATAGCTCGACACTTACAGGTGCCTGGCATGCATGGAACCCCAAATTCAATTCTAAATCTGGGCCCCATTTCATAAAACTTTTTTCAGTAATAACTGCCTCATTTCCATGAGAAATTCACTCTCTATGAGAGAAAATCTAGAAATTACATTTTTCAAAGTTAAGAAAAATATTTGATCAAGTTTTCTGAATTTACATTAACATCTTGTGCATATCTAAATGACTTCATGCATTGGTAAATATACAGTTAACTCTGCATAAGTCGACCTTCCATAAGTCGAATAATCGCCTTAGTCGAAGCAATTTTTCAGAACAGAATGAGCAAAACGTGTTTTTTTAACCTCTTCTAAGTCAAATTTTGCTTAAGTCGAACAGATTTCTGTGGTCCCAAGAGATTCGACTTAGGCAGAGTTACCTGTACTTTAAAAACTAAAAAAAAAAAATAGTTGAATCAATGGAGCTGATCAATGTAGAATTACCCATGTATCTAGATGTTTAAGTAATCAATTCAAATATACTCATGCAATATAGAAGTGTGAACATGTATTAACGTTAAGAAACCCATCCAGGTAGATTAAGGATTGTTAACCAAAAAAAAAATAATAAGAAGAAGAAAATACACGTGCTGTAACTTTATGTGCACTTTGATGGTTGGTTTTACCTACATGTACATGTAGTTAAAGATTTGGAAATATTTGTTCTGTATCATTAATTTTTTTTTTTTTTTTTTTATTGAATGCAGACCGGAGTAGATATTGATTTGAAGAACCAGAGGGGTGACACGGCTCGATCTCTTGCACTCATGAACGGCCATATGAAGATTGTGAGTTTGATAGACAACAGGTGTATGTCGCCCTCAAGCCTGCGATCAGCTCCCGGTAAGTGTGGATTGCTAGAAGAGATCCCTATTTCACTCACATTTTCGTATAGTTATGAAACCTTTGATTGTTGATGAAAAAAAGAGCAAAACTTTGGCTCTACAATATAACGCAAAGTATATGTAATTCAAAGTAAAGGACTTGTAGCTATTAGATTTTTTTTTGACAATGTGTCCGTGCAATATAGTGCTTACCCTCATGAAAAATGAGTTTCGTGAACATGCGCTAACATGATCCTGACCCAACAACATTCTTCACTCTCAAAATAATTAATATATTGAAATTCAGACTGTAATTTGATCAAACGATAGGCTCAACTTATCTTCCGTTGGCCTGCTTTGTGATATTACTATTTTAATAATGCATTGAAATAGCATGCTTTTGAGTTAACAACTATTGCACTGACCCCCCCCATTTATTTAAATAACGTATCCTTTGGCCATCACACTTTTGTCAGTTGTCATGAATAAACTTATAGGAGTGCAATTTGTACTTAACATTGCTTTGTTTTAATGATAATTTGGTCATAAAATATCTTCCATGGATAAGAAAGTTAACAATATCAATTGTTCAAACAGTCAAAGATATTGTTTAACAAATTCGTAGGTTGGATTTGCAACCCATAGCGTGAAAAAGGTTGAGATATATATCTGATTATTATTTGTATGAAGGGTTCTCACCCAACCAGAAAATTCAGTGTATCTCATATTTTGCGCATAAGTACCTGGATTTTAAAACAATATCTCATGGTTTGTCAAAAAGTAATGATAATATGGAATGGCTTTTCTTTCATGGGACACAAGGGAATATCGCATTCGCTTTGAAAATATTTCACTCGTCGTGCTCATCAGCTCGTGCAATATACCCCTGTATCCCACTCAAGGCCATTCAATATTATACATGTATATACATGTAAGTTCTTTACAAGTATGAAAATTATCACGAAACACATGATTATTTAGAATTCTTTATATGGCAGGGCTTGGTGACGACATAGATCTAAGCTCATCTGATGAGAACTTTCAGATGCGACCTTCTAGACCTTCCCATCCCCATCACCACCATCACCATTGGAAAGGTCGAAGTTCAAAGGTCAAAGGTCCCAGCATTCTCGATGGACCGGAAGCTTTTGCAAAGATGCTTGGTGAGAAGAAGGCAAAACCACCTGACCTTCATATCACAGACAATGGTGAGTTGACTCCTAAAGCCTCATTCCGTATGGCACTGTAAACTGCCTAAAAAAACCCACCATTGCTGCGCCCTCACCTGGCCCTTTTAGGGTTACGTGCTGTGCAATAGATTAGGTTGTACATGTACATGTTGCAGTCTGAACACGATGGGATAATTTAATGTCATTAATAGAATTCCCTCTGTCAAAAAAATGGATATGGGATCAATCATGACAGATACTGTACCAAATAGATGAGATTGAAGAATTCTTTTTTTCCCCCAAAACAAAGCATGGAGCTCTTCCATCACTTTGGGAGGAACACAGTAGTACCATCTTTGGTTATTCAGGGGTCACTCCAAAATGTGGCAATTACGAGCTGTTCTATTGATGTCTTTCATTTTGCATGTACAGCCGACCCGACGGGAGATGCAGGAGAGGGTGAAGACTCTGCCTTCTGTGTGTCTGGCGCCCTCACGATACGCAGCAGCAACTCCAGCTGCAGTAGCAGTTCAGCCGGTGGCCTTGCAGGGGCACTTGGTGTCAGCTGCGATGCCAGTCTCTCCAGTAACGAAGACAGCAGCCTGGACCGGAGCGACTTAGCGCATGAGAGAGACGTTCGGCAGCACCACCAAGGTGTAGATCCAAACGACCTTGTTGCTGGCATCAGCAAGATTGGACTGTCCCAAGCACAGGGTAGGACTGAAGATTATGTGAATCACCTACAACAGCATGAGCCTCAGCAGCAGCTGCATGTCGGATGGAACCTTGGAGCTAATCTTCAGATTTACCCCAGCGACCATGCCCCGAATCAGCCTACCCCTGCACCACTCCACCAACCATCACCAGCCATTGGCTACACCTCTACAGTCCATCCCCTGCAGGGAGGCGACCCTGACCCCAAAGGTCAGGGGGTCACGGTAGATCAGGAAAAGATCAGTCATCCATTTAGTGACCTCCGAGAACTTCTGGAAAGTCTGAGTCTCACCAAGTATCTTCATATCTTCGAAGAGCAGGAGATAGATCTGAGAGTGTTTTTGACGCTGACGGATAGTGATCTCAAAGAAGTAGGAATCAAGTAAGCAAAATATTACTCTTGAATGATTTTATACTGGTTGCATTCAGGAACTTGATAGGTCCCTTTTTAAGCCTAGGAGAGTGAGAGAATACAGTAGTTATCAGGTGTTACCAGAGATTCGATAACTTTGAATGTAAAATGGAATATGAAACTGTCTCTCAAAGGTTATCTTTTATAGACACATTAATATTCAAATTTGGACAATAATATTGACAGCTTACAGTTCTTTCGGATAATCTTTGAAGGTAGAGGTTTGCATGTTATTTGTTGTGGAACAATTATACAAGTTAGATCTCACAGGATCTTTCTATCCCAAATAGTAATGAATTTTTGGTATTCTGTCTTAACTATCCATATATATCTATATATCATCATGCAGTGTTAACAAAGAATGGCTCCCAGCCATCCTAGAAATCAGGGAAAAAATGGAAAAAGAGTTTCTCTTTTTCTAGTCAAGGAAAAATCTGAGAATTAAAGAAAAATAAATCACTTACGTGTAAATCAGAACACAATATGCAAATTTTGTTTCCATAAAATGTTTGGAACTCAACAAAGATTTCACCCAGGTACATGGAACACCACCTCCCAAATGTGGGAGAAAGTGTGAGGTGGTGGTTGGGGCTGGGGGGGGGGGGGAGAGATTTTTTTCCCCCCTGCCTGATCTAACATATATATATTACATTATTGCATTATATTATACTGCCTTGCATTACTGATGTTTACCTAATAGATAAATAATTTTCATCTCTTCTTTCATCTTACAATTGTAGTTTAAGGTTCTACAAACCTTAGCTTAAACTACAATAATTACCTTCAACTGATGAAAGTTTTCTGTACTTCTTTCATCTGTTTTTATTTCAAGGTTGATGGGACCTAGGCGTAAGCTGACCAATGCCATAGCCAGGTGGCACAGCCAAGCCAAACCTTTCAGCAACAAACTAGAACAGGTGTATGCAGACAGGGTGGAAACAGCCATGCAAGAAATGGCCATACAGCTCTCAGAGGTAACACGTTTTTAGGGTTTGGCTCTAAAATGGCACCATGGCATGTGGCATGATTTTGTTTTTATGCGTACAGCCACTTTCTACATGTACATGTGTATGGTATGGGGCAATCATCATCATCCTCAGATCATTATTCCAATCTTCTAGGCCTACAGGTATAACACTGGGTCACATTTAATCACATTAGCAAATGTACACTATTTATAGACCTATAAATGATAGACATGCTCCATAATTGGTTAACAGCGTGCATATGAAATTAATGTAGGAACAGTGCCATTTCCCATTTCATTGCTTACATTTTTAATCCTGACTGTTTTGGGCTATTGTGAGCTCCTCCCTTACTTGGGGGGGGGGGGGGGGAGGGGGGGAGAGGTGGCTCTGAGGCTAGTTTATAGCCAGTTTTTCTTCATTTTTTAAATATTTGGCTAATCAGAATGACTAATCTACTGCATATTGAACGGTTCAAAGTCATTTTATGCCAGTTTTACATGAAAAAAATTTTATTGCCAGAAATCGATGCAGGCTTTTTGAAGCGTAAGTTTTATTGGATTCTTTAAAACGTTTTTAAAACTCTTTAAAAAGAAAGAGCAGTTTGAATCACAGGTTCTAGAGCAGGAAGAAGTAAGGAGAAAGGTTGAGGGATGCCTGATTTGAATGCACAATTCTTTCTTTTGACAGGCATGTGCTTCACTGACCGAACTAACTCATCTCCTCCTTTCAACTGTGTATTGTCCAGAATTTCTTCTCTTTTATCATTACAGGATAGTATGAAGAAGGAGCAGCTGGAAGCACAGGTTCTGCAGGAGAGAGAGCTTAGGAGCGTTGTTGAGGGATGCCTGATGGAAGATAAGAAGATCTACCAGCAGATGGTTTCCATGATAACGGATACCAGCAAGCTCTGTCATCGCATGAGGCAGCTCTATGATAATATGAGGTAATGATCTGTTTTGGGCATTCCCCGATGGTTCTGGGGGGAAAGGAAGGGTGGTAAAGTGGTTTAGGGACTAAATGTTTAAGATAATTTATAAAATCAACACCAGGTCAAATAAATAAAGATGACACGTGTAGGCAATAGGCCTGTTTACTAATGTATTCGAATGAGTACGCAAATCCCCCGCACGTGCCGTACACAACGAGACTCTGGCAAGCTCAGCAGCCTGCTGTGTGTGTTTACATGTAATGTCTATGCAGAGATGCCAACTAGTACAATTTTATCGTATTTAGTACAATAAAAACAGTAAAATAGGACAATAGGATATTGCCTGTAAAAAATATGATTTCCCAATCTTTTTTCCCCCTTCTTCTTTTCTTTTCTTTCTTTAAAAAATTAAATAAATAAAACCTCCGTTCGGGAGTTTATTGCACTTCTCTCACCGGGGGAGCCCCTTTAAGAAAGCAATTATGACAGGGGAATGTACACTAATTATCGCTTATGCAGTAGAAGTCCTTGGTATTTGTCTTACATTATTTTGTGATAAGTAACCTACCCCGTATCAGTACTAGGAGTGGCACTTACCGTACTGTGATGCATTTGTATGTGCTCAATGTACCGATCAATGATGCATCACTTGCGGTTTTTTACCGAGCTCTCCCCTAAACTCCAAGGTTGATTTTGGTCGACAGTGACATTTTTAGAACAAAAAAATGTCAGAAACTGTATTTTTGGACTTTGTTTGTCCCTATTTTCTCTGTACTGATGAAATGATGAAATTATTCTCCATTTCCCTAGTAGTCCATCATGACGGCGCTGGTATTCTGGGCTGTTTTCAACAGCCTTGGCTGCCTGAACTTCGGGGGAGGAGTCCGGCAGTAAATGCCACATTTAGCTGTTTGTTTAAAGAAATTTCAATTTTGGAAACACTTTACTTATCATCATTTATTTGAATACTACATATTTGATTATGAATTCATCATTATATATTTGAGTAGATGACTGACACATTCTTACCAAATTTAGACTCCCCCAAAATGAAACGTAAATTATAAGTACTTTTGCGTTTGCAAAACACTTCTTATATTTTTAAGGTATGAGAAAAACTACTGGGGTGTGATACAGTGATAGTGTTGGGTCCAAGACTGGAGGGTCGGAGATCAAGATCAAGATCAAACAGTCCGAGATCCAGATCCAGATCAAGATCGAGATTAGAACATCTGAGATCAAGATCAGATATGTCCAAGATCAAGATCAAGATCGAGGTTACTGATGCCGATCTCGAGACTGGTCTCGAGATCAAGATCGATCTCGAGGTACCCACCACTGAGTCGTGTTTTCGCCGAATGGTGAATGATTTTAAAAGCTTTTTCGTTTGATAATTTACGTAATAACAATGTTGATCTTGAGCGATCTCGAGCGGAAGGTCCGAGAACAGAAGCTCCGAGATCAAGATCAAGAACAAGATCGAGGTTACTGATGCCGATCTTGAGACTAGTCTCGAGATCAAGATTGATCTCGAGGTACCCAACATGGGTGATAGTGTATTGTTTGTGAATGGTATCAAAAGCAAATTTAGTCTTCTTAATTAAACACATGTGCACATCCAAGCCTTCATCCAACCTTACACTCACATTCACACACACCCACACCCACAATAATCCTAAACATGAAAGAGCCACTTCACCCCCTTTTTTCTATTTTGTTTTTTTTATTATTTTTTTTTACTTTGTAGATTGAACATCAGTGACACATTTCAGATAACAATTAGGCCCATTAAAAGGACCAATAGCAGACTCCTGTGAGAATATGCTGTTCCTTTTATCTTTCTTATTTGCTTTTCCTTTTTTTCCCTGGATCCCCAAAATTTCAAAAATATTCAAATTTTTTGGGTTGGGCAGGTCCCGGCTTGGAAAAAGAGCTTGTGTGGAGCCCTTTAATAGCCTTGATTTTTTTTTTTTTTTTTTTTTTTCACATTTGATTTTTGAAATGTTTCTTTTTTAGATACTTATGTTTTTCTTATGATTCAGCATTTTTCATTAGATGTCTGTGAACACTTGGGGAGTCCTTATTTTCATGATAGACTGTGCTAATAATGCATGTCACATTATTTTTGTGAAAATCTTATTTTTGTGTGGAAAATCTGAATTTTTAAGGTAGCCAGTCTGGTTTTTTGTGTTAAGAGGTTGGCATCTCTGTCTATGGGGAAAGTCTGAATCTCCGAGCTTTTCTGGTTTATATCTTTGTTTATCCATCTTTATTTGGAACACAAGTGAGGACAACATCAGATTATATCAGTTATTTAATAACAAAGTGAAATGTAAGGGTTAAAATGCCAAATTATCCCGTAAAGAGAGTAGAATTTGAGATGATGATTATTGTGTGTGTTAGTGAGGCAAGCCATTACTGTTGCTACGGAGACAGCTCGGGCGTATAAGCACTCTAGCGATACCGTAGACACTCTCGCCACCAGGCTATGCGCGGCCGATTTTTCACTGATTGAATGGACAATTTTTACATCTTAAAATCCTTCTTAAGGGCCAATATCATTCTTTCACGTGCTTATACTATTCTCTTGTAGTTCCCTGGGTTTGATTTTTGGTTGTGAGAAGTGGATATAGACCAAGTTCTATTCTCCCTGATCACCTGTTTCTTCATAGTTGAATCTCTACACAAACACTGGCCTTGCACATACACTTTCAATGGACCATATGCCTGAAAAGTGCCATTGAATCTCTCTTTTTGGTTCAATTTCAGTTTTCTTTTCTGAATTATACAGTTTATCTAATAGTTGATATTACTCAGAATATCCTTTTGACTTTTCTCTACTTGTGGTGGATTAGAATATGAATAAATGAACAATGAAACAACCAAAGTCTCAGCATATCCCACAGTTACGTGATTCGCCCATTCACTTTGTACAGCAATTCTGTGTGTAGCAGACGAAGTGGATCAGAGTTTGCCGGAGTATGCTTGTGGGCGTAACTGTGAATACATTAGTAAATAGGCCAGTTTAGAACTACCTAACCTGTTAGGTAATGCACTCTGGAAATAAACAAACAATACACACATGAAAAATAAAGTGTGTGAATCTCACTTTTAACCCACCAAAAGATAATCTTTATGCCTATAGCTTTTAGTATGCTTTTGAGCATTTTATGATGAACAATTATTTATCCAGAAAGGGGTAAAATGTACCTTTAAATGACCCAAAACAGCCCCTAGATTATGATGTACAAACATTCTGGAAGTGACAATAATGTAAAAATGAAATAGTCTAACATGGGTTATATATATGTTGCAAGCTTCAGTATTAGGGAACTGTTTAGAATGTTGTATCTTAAGATCATGCCTAATTTGATGATGAACAATATATACATGTATATATTCACATTTGTAGTATTTACTACTCTCCTCTTTTCCTCTCAGATGTTACCAAGTTGAGCTAGTGAGACGTGTCCAGTCCATGCCCCTGCTATCAAGAAGAGAAAGCGATTCAGGGATGAGCTCGGATGGGCGTGGTGGATCATCATCTGACATTGTTCGCTCGATCATGAGCAGTCCTGTTCTAAGAGGGACAGCGGTCGGATCCAGTCATTCAAACGAGCCAATGAGCTTCTCCGTACGAGACAGTCTTCAGCATTCATCAGTAGAACAAGCTCAGTCTTTGGACAATGAGAATGGTGAACTCCGCAAACTACCAATGGTAGACCTTGTTGAATTGCTTGGTCAACTATCCCATAAGCTGGGTAGAATCGTTGCCATGGTGACAAATAACATTGATAAAATTGTCGATGGACAGAGCGCATTCTCACCAAATTCAAGCGGTAATTCACTGCCCTGAGATATATTTGACTGCCAGTATTTTTGTGGTACTGCCAAAATAATTATATTAGGTTGATGGCAACTGCTGATTATGTGGTACTTTCTTTCAGGTTTTGAATGAACTAACATGCAATAAGATGAAAAAGGCTTTCAAACATATATGAAGTGTTCGGTTCCAAAACATGCTACATCCAAATCGGTCTTGTTCCAGAACATGCTCTATCCATAAAACAAATGAGCTGCTCCGGGAACTGACCAATCACAGAGCAACATGACGCACATGAATGATCATGGACTGACCTTCAGTTTCCCACACAGTAGAAGGTGGTTTACTGCTATTTGCGCATTGTGTGTACCGTAGCCTTTAATCACGGGGGCATTCTAGCTTTGCTTTGCTGCTCTACTACTATAACTCTACCTCTGTCGATCCTCAAAACGCAAGGAAATAGGCCTCTGCTTATGAGAAATCAACTCACATATGCAGCCTGCTGCCCGCCGCCTTAATGCATCCATCAAATGTTATTCATATATTCAAGATAACCAAGAGGTTAAGAATCATTCAACAACCTTGCCAAATAAGGCAGTCTCAACTTGTTACGTTTAATCACTGAACTGTACAGTTCAGTGCATTTAGCCAGTCAAATAAGTGAAAGGCAATTGAAAAGATTGAGCTTGTATGTTATTCGCTAGGGATCAAAAAAGAATTTACAAATGGTTCTCATTTTTCAGAATTAAATGAATAATCATCAGCAGTCATATTATTGTTATTTGATTGTGTGGAAATTATGTTATCTTATTTGTGATAACAAATAACTACGTGTGATTCCCCCATCTTTAGAAACGGCTTAATAGTGTTTTCATGCAGTGTCACAAAAGCTTTTGATTGGTTCATTTTCTCTTCCAGGAACTGAATTATTTATGAAAAATTTTCGTAAGATTTTGATGAAATATTTCAAAGTTAAAATTAAGAAAACAAGTAATGGTCAGTGCTGTAGTCGAGTCCATCCCATCCGAGTCCGAGTACGAGTCCGAGTCCCTGGAGTCCGAGTCCGAGTCCGAGTCCGAGTCCAAGTCCAAGTCTAAGTCCGAGTCCTGGCATCCGAGTCCCAAGTCCTGGACATCCGAGTCCGAGTCCGAGTCCGAGTCCCGATGGGAACATCTTATATTGCAAATTTTTTTTACGTCACATTATTTTCATTATGATAAATGCCTTACTGTGAACTCTCAATAACATAAATAGTTTCTGGTTCATTGAAAACTTCCATTGTCAGAGAATTTAATTTATTGTAACTTTTCTTAGTACGAATGCGGACAACTATAAAGGCTTGCTCACAAAGAGTGATTTGTCGCCGTGACATGTCGCTTGGTGCTTAAGAAGATTAAGTTCAGTAAGATTTCCAGCTATTAACACTAAAAATTCTGACAGAAGGTAAGAAAACTGAATTGGAAATGTTGAGATAAATGTCTATGGTTAGATTTTCGGTGATGCTTTCGTGTATTGGTGGAATTTCAGAAGTTTTAATGACCAAAATACTAAACAAGTGTGAACAAATGGCTCATATGTGAACAAGCCTTATCAGGCCAAGTATTTTGCTTGTATCCACAGTAATTATGGAGAGTTGACTCTATTATTGTTTCTGTGATACCTCAATGAAGAAAAGATACATAAATTAATATTTGTTCATTTCAAAGGCCTATAATTTTATCTTTTATCAATTATAAGTCAACAGAACAAAAAGATAACAAAAGAAAGTTTCCAACTGAAATGGAAAAAGTATTCTGTTTGAGACTGCCCAAGATATCCCAGGCTGGGGTCTATGGAGAAAAGTGTGTTATAGATTAATCCATCTCCAAATGCTTAATATCAATTTCAATACTTGTCTGTGTCATACGTGTGTACGAGTGTATACAAGCATTAAACGACTAATCTTAACGTCTATCATCTGTTTGGGCACATTCTCGTACCGTTACGGCGATTGATGTTTTAAAGTTCATGTTCAAAATACCGCTCAATCGAGCAAGGTCACGCGCGAAAATAGCAGGGGGGGTTTTGGCGTGCCCTGGGGTAATTTTTGGAGCTAAAATTAAAAGCGGAAAATGGAAAAATTGCCGGTCTCGTTGCCGGTCTCGGCCCGATTTTCGCCCGAGTCACGAGTCACCATTGGTCGAGTCCGAGTCCGAGACCGAGCCCTTGTGGCTCGAGTCCGAGTCCTGAGAAATAGGGACTCGAGACCGGTCTCGAGTCCGAGTCCGGACTCGAGTCCTACAGCACTGGTAACGATGATGAGTTCTTAAAAAAGCTGCACGTATGTGTTGACTTCTCAAAATCAGAAGACAGGATCAACAATAATTTGTTTAAAAAAATAAATAAATGAAAGGAAAAATGATTAAAAAATACTAAGATACCTGGATTTTTGAAAAAAAGTAATGTTATTATCCCCACATACAGTAGTGCAATAAAGCCAACAGTCAAACTGCAGGTCCCACAAAAGTGCTTTTTTTAAAATTTCCTACTCTGTAAGGAGGTACTTGTACCTCCTTGCTTCATACAATTTTCCACAATATAGATAACCATATTTTCTCACAGCCAGGACCATGTTTGCACAAGAGGTCAACGGTTCACCTAACAGGTGGTATGTGGTTTCAAATAGCGTGCCTTGTCTTTCCGGGTGGCTTAGCCAGCCAATCACAGTGCTAGGATTCTGTGTCTTGACAGTTTCAAGGATATAATTATTGTGTACTTTGTTTAAATATTGCTGGATCATGACTGTTAGCATAAATGTATGGATGTTTTGAATATGATAATGTAAAATATGAAACTCCAGTGCTTTCATACATATATATGCATTTTTAGTCGTGGTTCATATACATTTTATAAGTCTTTTAACCACATGGAATCTGTATAAAGAAAAGTGTTTTGTTGATAATAATAATAATATACCATATTTACATAGTGCATATCACAATATGCCCCTATGCGCTGTAAGAAAGAAGAAGGAAAAGTGAATAGAGAAGCTTGAGAATAGTGAGGTATGCTCAACATACATGTACTTCCTCTAGTTACCAGTTAACGCTGGAGGTTATTTCTAAAAAATGTTTTAAGACGTGCCTTAAATTTGTCAACGGTATCACCATTTTTTATATTTTCTGGCAATCCGTTCTAAAGTTCTGCTGATTTAACCTGAAAAGAGCGTGACCCAAATTTATTTGTTGAACTGTGAGAAGGGATTTTTAGGAAGATCTGAGGTTTCTATTTGGTACGTATTGGATAAGTAATTAAGTCAAATAAGTAGGAGCCTTAAAGGGGCACTTAAAGGTTAAGACAAGGATCTTAAACTCTATTCTAGCATGAACAGATAACCAGTATAGTTTCTTCAAAATAAGAGAGATAGATTCACTTGAACGGGACCTTGTTAACATGCCGTGCAGCAGAATTTTGGATTCTTTGGATTCGGTTCAGTTGAGTTTCAGGTAGATTGTAGAGAAGATAATTACAAATATGAATATGACACATTACGTGGCTATGAACTCGTCTTTCTGTCAGCTTCTCATCTAAGTAACGACTGATTTGTCCTATTTCATATAAGGAGAAGGAGGCTGCACGGCAAATTTTACTTAACTTGATCAGTCATTAATAGATGTTTGTCACATACACTTAGAATTCGAACAATTTCTAATGGTTGTAAAACATGGCCTTCAAGGAATATCGGAGGACAATCAGTTTGACGAAACCGGGAGGATACATGAATAACTTGTGTTTTCTTTTCATTCAAGAGCAAGAAGTTATCGTAAGACCACGTTTTAATGTCATGAAGACATCTTTGCACAGATGATAGGAAGGATTCAATACATGAATGTTTAAACAAGCAATAAATCTGCATATCGTCTGCATAAATCATTGTAGCGAAGCTTTGAGAATTAATTGCCCTTTCCAGTGGTAGAGTGTACATTGAGAATGCTAATGGCCCAAACATGGAACCTTGTGGGATGCCCTCACTCAAAAAGGTTGTTTTTATCACTTATTTTCAGTCATTTATTCTTTGATTATAATGTAAACAAGGTACATGTATGCCTGTGTTGGTAAATTATCCATTTATCTTTGTAGAAAATTTGCTTAGCATAGCATTAATATTTCTTGAGTTATGTAACTTTGAAGATGATCATGCAATACAGCCCACTGGTTGCAGGGAGAGTGTGACATTTCAGGCACTGGAAATGAAAATTGCTCATTTGCGTGCAAGCTGCGTTTCGGCTACCAAGTTTCCTTTCAAATTGATAATGCCAAATATAATTAAAAATCCTTTTTTTCTTTCCCAGAATTTAGTGTCATGGATTTAGCATGTTTTGGAACTGAACACTTCATATTTTGTTGGTAAAGGCTCAAAAGATGATTCAGATATTCAACTACAAGTTCACGTCATCTCCACACATCACATGTCCTTCATGATGTTTACTTTCTTTACTTTTAATACTTGAAAATGGGCTTTGATCCCAATATTCCATGCCAGGGCCTTTATTAGCCCAGTTGGCAATTGATTCCTTGCTTCTTATGAAGATTTTCACAAAGGGGGGGGGGGGGGGGGGGGGGGGGGAGGTCCTTATTATTTTTGTTTTTTGATTTTTTTTTGGTACAGGCAAATGCTTTGGGGTCACTTCCAACAACAAGTACAAAGAGTAAAATTTCTCTTTACTTCATTTTAATTTCACTTCTATTTAGCTCTATCATATTGTAAGTGCATTCTATGAAAAAAATAATTGTCTCTAAGTGTACACTAAGATATTGATGATGGCATTAAAAAAAACTTTATACATAGCCTGATATTGCTGCGATACGAGGTGCTTCAGGAGAGATCCGTTCATTATTCTTAATATATTTTGAAGATAAGTATATTGTAAACATTGAAAAGTACTGTAGTTTATGATCAGAGAGGAATATGAATATCATGTTGTAAATAAAAATTTACACGTACAGAAAAGTGCATACAGGTACATTATGTAACTATGTAATAGATCCAAGCAGTATTAAGTGTATTCATGTTACGTGTATTATGGAAATTGTGAACATAGCCAATGAAAAACAGTACATGCAGTTACAGGAACATTTTTTTTCCCCCATGTGTACCAATATGTATTTTTATATATTTCCTTTGGTAATTAGATCTTTAAAGATAAAGTTGCGTTCTGGTCATGGGATTACATTGTGGTAGAAACTGTCTCAAAGCAGTGGGGAAAAGTTGATCATGTCTACAAAAGAATTGGTGTATACTCTCAAGGTTTTGGAATCGTCAAAATGAGAAGATATTGACCCAATCTCGCTGAAAAGCAGCATGAACTGCACACAGAAATCATGGGAATATGGAACTGCATACACATGTGGCATGAATGTTCGTCCCGAACATTTCAATTATTTCTTGTCATATTTTGAATATTAGGGTATTTAAGGAGCAATTCTTTTCAGGTGACGTTTCTTCTATGATGTTCTTCCAAACTCACATCAGAGGAATGAGAATGTTCACAAATTATATTACACCCTAATTCTTAGAACTCAACCTTCCTTCCCTTTAAGTACATGAGCCCAACACCCTTTTTTTTTTCTCTACAGTTATACATATCATTTCAATATATAATTTCAGTCAATATAATGACACATTTTTTAAAACTTTAAAATTGTGCCAAAAGTGCCAAAGAAGATTACAAACGTTAGATGACATTGTCTTTGCTGTATGCATACCCAGCAGTAATGTACATATATTTTAAATCTGTGCAAATATACCACCGATGCTGGACCCCATTCTGGACCCCTTACTGCTTTTGTAACTGCACAAGCATGGATAGGATTGAAAAGGGGAAAGGGGGTGGGGTGGGGGAATGCTAGGATTATTTTATTTAAAAAAACAACAACAAACAAACAGCAATACATGAATGAATTAATTCATGAATGAATGAATGAAAAAATAAATAAATAAATAAATAAATGGATAAATCAATGAATTGATTAATTTTTAACGTCTGAAAGAAAAAAAATCTGTCTTTGTAAACAAGAAGTTCTCCAGTTATTATTTTGCTGTGATATGACGAATGGGATAGCATGGAAATACGGAATACTAGGTGATCGATATGCATTATTGGAATACTATACCATAATTGCCTATGAACTACGTGTATTTCTCTTCAGATTTCTAAAAAGCCATCAAATAATGTTTGACAAACATTACTTAGAAAGACAATGCTTGTAATGACAAAAAAATTATATGTCTTTTATACTGTATATGTATGTGTGCGTGTGCGTGTGTGTATGTTATGTGTGTATTGGTTATGTTTGCATTATATACTCAGTGTCATGTGGCAGTATATATATATATATATATATATATATATATATATATATATATATATATGACTTGCCTCGTTGATGTCCTTTGGAACCATCATCACGAGGCTGTTATCTTGAATAGTGAAAAATTGACTAGCATGAATATTGATTTCATTGACTAAAGTAGCTTGTACCTGTTACTTAAGCGGGAAATGTTACAAAATGCCGCCGGTCCTCCTAGGACTATTTTGGTTGGGAAGGGGGAGTGAAGAGAGAGGGGAAGAGAAGGGGAATGTTTCGTTTGTTTTTTATATAAAATAAAGACACCCTTCTACTATCCATGATATTCCAATGGTCATGATGGTCCTATCAAAACTTCGGGATAGAACATAATTTCTTGCCGTCCATACTACCATGTGATATTTGTGGAACACTTAATTTCCATTTCCCGTAAATTCTGTTTTCGGAAAGCAAAGCAGCGAAAGACCCTTTTGGGGTAAAAATGAACTATAATATATCAAGTAGTTATTCAGTGAGGTTATTAACCATAGCGTATGTCTTAGAAACTCATTATCCAACTATATGTTTAACCAGGGTAGTCCTACCTACGCCGGCTTCTTTTTGAATAATGAGAAAGGTGATTTTGGCATGATTTGTAGAGGCATTGATGTTTTTCCTAGTTTAAACAAATCTTCATTAGTATGATGGATGTTCACGTGTGGCCGAATATTGTATCCAAATTAAAAAAGGTCTTGTTAAAAATACTTAATGGACCACCGACAGGAAACATACATGAATATCCATGTACAAATCGTAATTCAAAATAGAATAGAACATTACATCATAATGATTGTTGATTGCAAATTGACATTAAGGGGCATTATTCAGTAATTTTGTTTGTTTGTTTTTTTTTGTTTTGTTTTGTTTTTTTTTTTTGTTTAAACCTTACGCTTGAAGATAACCACTATATGAGGCTTATGAGCATGCCTACAAAGGGTATTCGATATCATGAGGCTCAAACCATATCGATATGGGTACACTATTTGATAGGCAGGTACAGGGGCGAAGGGAGGAAGTGGTTGGCTCGAAGTTTTCAACCACTTTTTGGTTGCTGTCAATACCGGATCTACCGTACCTCTGCGATGCCGGTTGTATTGACAAATTTGGAAGCATAACATATTTCAAAATACAATTCCTCAAGCATGGTCACTCATAGTAATTAGCCTGATGTATGTATCAGTACCACTTAATTTGTCCAAATTTTATAACGGCATAAATTATTATTTGTATAATTCTAGTATACTCTGTTCAATATGTAGTACCCAGTGACGTACACAGGATTTTTTTAAAGGTTATCAGAATTTTGGAGGTCTCTTTTTACTAAAAAAATTTCTGACAAGCAAGCAAAAAAAAAAAAAAAAAAAAAAAAAAAAAGGTTATCAGTATTAGGGCGTCATCAATAAGTTTTAGCTTCATTTCTAAAGGGGGCTGTTTTAACATCTAAAGGGGGGGGGGGGCGAGGGAGAGGGGTAACACCAAAAGGGGGTGTTTGAACACCTAGAACACCTTAAACATCACCTTTTGCCAAGGGGGGGGGGGGGTGTTTGAATACCCCAAACACCCCCCCTTCCCTCGGTGGCCCATGATATGTAAATTATATCTAAATATTATGCTTCATTATACAGCAACTTTAAAAAGACATGTACAAGTTCTTGCTGGAAGAGTTGGATGCTTCGTGCTGTTTATGGAGTAAGTCCACGTATATCCTCTTCGTTTTCCATTATGCAGCTGTATTAATTCAAATTAGTTGACACCTCCCTTTTTGTAACTATGGCAATAGTTACAGAACTTAATACTTAATAACAATACTAAAAATTGCTCATATATTGTTCAGGCTCTATGTTCGTGCGACAGTGATTATGGTATCTTTGAAAAAAAAAACATGTTGGATAATTATCCCCCCCCCCCAAATGTCGTATAATATGTCCATGCAGCAAAGGGCTGAGCCCGGAGCCCTACCTCCCCGTCCCTTCTGGTTCTGATTATATCCCCCTCCCGACTGTCTGGGCCAGCTTCTATACCCTCCGCCTCGGCTCCCCGAAAACATGATGTGAGCAAATTTAAGCTTTTGTCTTTTCTTCGTATAATATTCATCTTTCAACAATTAATATAAACACAACAAAAAAGTCCCCCCCCCCTTCTTAATCAAATTGGCGTAACATCTTAACGAAAGGGTTGGGAGCAAAATTGCCAAGACTATTCTTACCCTTATGGACTAACGTACTTCCCTGTAAAATGAGATTGATCTATCGAGTCACGCATGAGTGGGCAAACATTAAAGGCAAAAATGTCACTTTTCGAAAGTCACGAGGGTCATTTTCTATGCTGTATTAGCAGTACATTTTAGCATTTCTTTCGCGATTTTTAAAGTGTGCTCACTCAACCATGACACGATGACAACCTGTTACGTTCACACAACATGTGATGATACATTTTGTAAAAAATATCTGGAGTTATTTTTTTTTTTCAATAAGCTGAATGGATTTTGCAATTTCAAATTCACGAGGGTTGATTTTTTTAAATTGTGCTTACCCAACCATAATAAAACGAGGAAAGTGTCGGGATAGGTGTGAGGGGGTCAAGCGATGGATAACAACACATAAATATACACCAGAAACCGAATTCGCTAAAATCTCGTTTCACAGAATCCCTAAAATGACCTTGTGACTTTTGAGAAGTGACAATATTGCGTTGAATGTTAGCTCACTCATGCATGACTCTATTGATCAATCAACTTTCTTTTTCACAGAAAAGTTAGTCAATAAGTGTAGGAACACTTCTGCCAAGTTATTTTGCTCAAAACCTTTTCGTTAAAAAGTTACGCCATTTTGATTAAGGGGAGGGTACTATTTTTTGTTGTGTTTATATTAAAGCAGGGGAAGTGATGCATGATGTCATTCATTACGCCAAAACAGCTTCGGAATGTTTCATGAGAGCGCACTTTAGGAAAATATTAAAGAGGTTGCATGTTATAGCAGTTGTTAGGTAGCACCATGTTTCCTGAGCGAAAAAAAAAAAACAACAACAACAACAACAAAAAAAAAAACGAGGCGAAACTGACATGACACTTAATTGAATCTTGAACGTAAGATTTACGTGGCTCAGTTTTTAAAAATCATTTCTAAAAGGAGTGGGGGAGGGGGTGGAGAAAGGGGGGAGAAGGGACTATTTATGATTGCAGCTTTTTAAAAAAAATTATTATTGTTAACTTTTTAAATTATAGTCAAAAGTAGGCCTATTACAACGAATTTAATAAGTGCATTTTCCCTTTATAATTGCAGTCCTTTGTTAACATTCCGCATAGAATGGGCCAGAATGATCAATGAGATGACAGGTAAGTAAGATTCTATACTGTCATGTGCTAAGATAGGCGCCATTGGTATAAGCTGCAGACATGAGAAGAAGGCCCTTAAGATAAACGACTTCCCTAAACAATCACACGTTTTCCGTAACGAAACAAAACAAGGAGACCCCCCCCCCCTCAGAAAAAATGAAGAAAATAAGTAAGAAGAATACAAAAATACAGAAGAGGGGGGGGGGGGGAGGATACTAGTACGTTTTGGTATAATTTATTTATTATGTTTTTCTTCCTAGCGTTTAGGATTATCAAACGATACTCAATCCACTTTTTAAAAAAAATAATAAATCTAAAACTTTCTGCCAGCTCATACAAAAAAAGATGAGGACATCATACAAATGCATCTGTGGACCCTGCATTATTCATTTATACACACTTCATGAACGTACATTTGATATCAATTGTGTACGTATATCCCCCGGGGGGGGGGGGGGCACTCGAATTAT
This sequence comes from Heliocidaris tuberculata, assembly GCA_025618425.1. Lineage (NCBI taxonomy): Eukaryota > Metazoa > Echinodermata > Echinoidea > Camarodonta > Echinometridae > Heliocidaris > Heliocidaris tuberculata. Next base: position 19,034,651 of record CM046833.1, read on the forward strand.
ATTTTGACGGGGATGTGCCTCACGAATCCCCGAAAAGGGGGTCTAAGGAACTGACTTCAAGGTGTAAAATACGGGGTCTTGGGGGTCTTGGGAACTATGATCTATTGGGCAGAGTGAAAAACAGGGTCTAGGGAACTACAAAACTAACCGGCAGAGTGAAAATAGGGGGTCTTGAGAACTGCATATATGTAGGGGCCTAAAACTAGCAAGGACCTTGGAACTGATAACACATAAGCGTGTTTTTTCCGTAGTGAACCCCCGAGTGAACCTTCTTAGTTTATCTATATTCTTTGGCTGCAGTCGGGTCGAGTCCCTCGCTTTATCGGCGGTACACCTTCGCTATCGCATGATCTCGGGACGGGCCGCGCCGGGGCCGCACCCGCGCCGTGTAGCGCTAGTAGCTAGCTAGCTGAAGCAGTTTTCAAGGCTCGCGCGACGAAAGGGCCTAGGGCGCGAGACCAGGTCGAGCGACCACTGCCTCCGCCACGCCCCCTCATGCGAACGGATATGTTTCATAACGGGGGTCTTCAGAGCGGGGCTGAGCGGCTCCTGAGCGGAACTGAGTATCTAGAGAACGGAAATCGGGGTCTGAAAAAGGGGGTCATCAAAGCGGCACGTCCCCGTACCACCAATATACGTGAGTGCCCCCCCTCCCCCGGGCGTATATCGTTGTAATATTAACTTGAAGTGTCATATCATTAGCCATTTCGTAAGAGGTCTTTCCTCCTACTATACCTTACTTCTATCACAATGATAACGGGGATCAGCAACATTACTGTCGTTCCCTTAATTATTTCTGAAATAAATGTTTCATTTTCCATTGTCACTTCTGTAATGTTTATAACCTTATTGATGATGCTATATTTCGGACAATGCTAAGTAAAAATGAGATGTCTTTACAATGCGGCCCCTAAATGTAGTTCCCTCTCCATGTCAAGCGAAGGTGCCCAACCGCTTTGAAGCATGCAGTTGCGCCACGAGATTGCCCTGTATTATGTCTGAGCATTCCCCCCCCCCCCCCATTAGATTTCATAATTTCACGGGGCGATATTACCTGTTCCCCACTACCCCCCCCCCCCCCTCTCTCTTTCTCTCTCATTCTGTGGAAATCCCTCTCTTGTAAGTGTACAATACATGGCAAGGGGTGGCAGGAAATCCCCACCGTTCTTTCCTCGTATCCGGACACCTACCCCCCGGAAAACCATCCCCCGGATAACCACCCCTAGGATAACCACCCTCTAGGACAACTACCCCCTAGGGCTACCACCCTCTAGGACGACTACCCCAGGACAATTACCCTCTAGGATGATTACCCCCAGCTAACTACCCCCTAGGGCAACCACCCTCTAGGACAACTACCCCCCGGACAACTACCCCCTAGGACAACCAACCTCTGGGACATCTACCCCCAGAAAACTACCCTCAAGGACAGCTACCCCCGGACTACCACCCCCAACCCAGACAACTACCCCCTAGGACAACCACCCCCTAGGACAACCACCCTATAGGTCAACTACCCCCCGGAGAACTACCCATCTGACAACTACCCCCTACAGTAACCACCCTCAAGGACATCTCCTTGACAACTACTCGTTGTACATACGTTGGACCGTCGTCAGTCAAACACATTATTGTTGGAATCAGGTTGTTTGACTAACGTCTTTCCAATCTAACGCCATTTTGTTGGAGAAAGACGTTGATCCAACATTGGTCCAACGTTGAATCAAACTTCTTTTTGTATTGGAAAAAATGTTTGGAACAACGTTGGATCAACGTTGGTCAAAACTCAAATGTTGGAATCCAGTTGTTGATGCAACGACTTTCCAATAATACGCCATTTTGTTGGAAACAGACGTTAATCCAGCATCGGTCCAACGTTAAATAGAAACTCATTTTTGTATTGGAAACACGTTGGAATCCAATGTTTGGAACAACGTTGGACCAACGTCAATCAAGCAGGTCATTGTTGGAATTAGGTCGTTGGTGCTACGTCTTTCCAATAGTACGCCATTTTGTTAGCATTAGACGTTGATCCAACATTGGTCTAACGTTAAATAAAATTCATTTTGTATCAGAAACTTGTTGGAAAAAAATGTTTGGAACAATGTTGGATCAAAGTTGATCAATACTCTAATGTAAGAATCCAGTTGTTGATGCAAAGTCTTTCCTATAATACTCCATTTTGTTGGAAACAGACATTAATCCAACACTGGTCCAACGTTGAATAAAAATTCCTTTTTGTATTGGAAATACGTAGGAATCCAATGTTCGGAACAACACTGGACCAACGTCAGTAAAGCACGTCATTGTTGGAATTAGGTCGTTACATCTTTCCAATAGTACGCCGTTTTGTTGGAATCAGATTTTGATCCAACATTGGTCCAACGCTGAATAAAAATTCCTTTTTGTATTGGAAACACGTTGGACTCCAGTGTTGGAACAACAACTTGGACCAAACACGTCATTGTTGGAAAAGGGTTGTTTGACTAACGTCCTTCCAATATAACGCCTTTTCGTTGGTAACAGACGTTGATCCAACATTGGATACATGCTGGATGTTTGTTGTAGGTGATGTAAATCTAACGTTGGAGTGATGATGTATGGGCATGCACACACAACGCTTGTCCAATGTTGCTACCCAACACTGGACCAACGTCACGAAAAATAATGGACAACGTTGGATGGATGTTGGATGCATGTTGTAGGTAATCTGAATCAAACGTTGGGCCAACACTGGATACGTGCTGGATGTATGTTGTAGGTGATATAAATCCAACGTAAATTCAACGTTGGATCAACGTTGGATCAACGTTGGGACTTTGTCTTCAGTTTTCATGAATTTTCATGAACGATCATAAATGACTAAGTTTTGTGGACATTTATAGCTAAATTACATTAAAATTTAAAATATTTATGCAATGAATACACTTATTTACATTAAATATTTTGTTGTAGGACTAGATATTCAAACATGTTATTATGAGAAGGTATTTTTAGATCATAATAAGAAATTATTAATCTTTAACCATGTTTAACACGCACTATTATATAATATAGTCCCTATATAAGGAAGTGCATACAGGCTTTCAGTATATGGGAGTAGGATAGGAGTAGGATAGGATTATAGGTGTAGGACATGATAGGATAGGATATAGGCTATTAGATAAAAAATAAATAGTGTGATATAGATAGTGTGATATAATAATAAATTTTTTAAATATGTGAGACGAGTTCGTTAGATTGCGTTGGACCAACGTTGGATACATGTTGGATGTATGTTGTTGGTGATGTGAATCCAACGTTGCTCGCTAACGCTGGACCAACATTGGATACATGCTGGATGTTTGTTGTAGGTGATGTAAATCCAACATTGGAGCGACGATGTATGGGCGTGCACACACAACGTTGGTCCAACGTTGCCAGACAACGTTGGACCAACACTAGATACATGCTGGATGTTTGTTGTAGGTGCTGTAAATCCAACGTTGGGCGTGCAAACACAACGCTGGTCCAACGTGGACAAAAAATGGACAACGTTGGAGCGACGTGTAAGTGCTACCTGTGATGGTTGTCCTAGGGGTAGTTGTCCTAGAGGGTGGTTTTCCTAGGGGGTAGTTGTCTGGGGGGGGGGGGGTAGTTGTCCGGGGGTAAATGTCCTAGAGGATGGTTGCCCTAGGGGATAGTTAGTTGGGGGTAATCATCCTAGAGGGTAATTGTCCCGGGGAGTAGTCGTCCTAGAGGGTGGTTGCCCTAGGGGTAGTTGTCCCAGGGGGTAGTTGTCCTAGAGGGTGGTTATCCTAGGGGTGGTTATCCGGGGGTAGTTTTCCAGGGGGTAGGTGTCCTAGAACCGAATTTTGTTAAACCTATTGTATAGGGGGCCTATTGTATAGGCCCCCATTACATGTATATATAAAGGTTTTTTATGATAAAATTCCTTCCTCATACATACAATCTTAAGACAGCCATTCAACTGCTATGACAAGTTTAAGGTATTAAATGTTACTGTACTCTTGTCTACAAGGAACCATATACTCGAATTCTACTATTAACCCCCCCCCCCCTTTGCAATGTGGTATTCTATTGGAAACCACCATTGTCTGTATAAATTACTGTCCCAACAAACATGGATGTAGAGTACATCACCCCGTGTTGACTTCATGTGATAACTCAAAGCGATCAATCTAATCATGAACATAATAAATCATTATTTTGATTTATCAAAAAAACAAAACAAAACAAAAAAAAACACACACACGTTGGAGCAATTTCATGCCCATAGTCTGTATTATGTACCCTGAATTCATATTATGTTTTGTAGCGCTAAATTCTGTCAATTTTGAGCGGGGAAGAGGGTGTATAGTCAAAGGGGAAATACAATACTAATAAATGCAACACCACATGACCAGTATTGTATAAATCGAACGCATCAAATTTCTGTCTTATGGAGGGCATCTTTCCCTAGATCACAATGTCACTGGTCATCAAAATTATTTTATGATCATGTTATCTTTTCCTGTCACCATGGTCACAGTTGTTAGAGTTTATATTGATGAACACATCAAATTATGTCCACTACCATCATTATCTACTCTCATTTCAGGATCATGGCAATTATTTTATAGACATCATAAAAGCTGTAAATAGATCACCTCGTTTACTTCTTGTTATTTTCCCTCATTTCATCATTACAGAGATGCCAACTAGTACGATTTTATCGTATTTAGTACGATAAAAACAGTAAAATACGACAATACGATATTGCCTATAAAAAATACGATTTCCCGATTTTTTTACCCTTCTTCTTTTCTTTGAAAAATAAAACAATCAAAACCTCATTTTGGGAGTTTATCGCACTTTTCTCACCGGGGAAACCTCTTAGAAAGCGATTGTGACAGGGGTATTTTATCGCCGATACAATTATATAGAAGTCCGTCGTATTTGTCTCACATTATTTTGTCTTAAGTACCCCCATGTCAGTATTAGGAGTGGCACCCACCGTACTGCGATGCATATATATATATGTGCTGCATGTGCACTCAAACTCGCGGTTTCACCGAGCTCATGATCACCCCTAAATTCCAAGGCTGATTTTGGTCGTGCGTGACATTTTTCAGAACAGAAATTGTCAGAAACTGTATTTTTGGACTTTGTTTGTCCCTATTTTCTCTGCATTTAGTTCAAAACTGATGAAATTATTCTCTATTCGCCAGTACTCCGTCATGACGCCGCCGGTACTCTGAGCTGTTCTCAACAGCCTCGGCTGCCTGAACTTCGGGGGAGGAGTCTGGCAGTAAATGCCTCACTTACCTGCTTATTTAAAGAAATTTCATTTTTGGAAACACTTTACTTATCATCATTTATTTGAATACTACATGTAATATTTGATGATAAATTCATCTCACAGTATATTTGAGTAGATGAATGGCACAATCTTACCAAATTTAGACTCCCCCAAAATGAAACGTAAATTATATGTACTTCTGCGTTAAAAAAAAACACTTCTTTTATTTTTAAGGTATGAGAAAAACCACCATGGTGTGATAGTGTACTATATTTGTGAATGGTATAAAAAGCAAATTTAGTCTCTTCAGTTAAACACATGCATATCCAAGCCTTCACCCAACCTTACACTCACATACACACACACCCACACCCACACCCACAATAACAGTAAACATGAAAGAGGCACTTAATTTTTTTTTTTTTTTTTTTTTTTTACTTTGCAGATTGAATGACAAGTGAGACACTTTAACAGTTTTTATGATTCAGTTGTTTTATCAGTAGATGTTCGTGAACACTTTCGGGTCCTTATTTTCATGATTTACCGTGCTAATAATGCATGTCACATTTTTTTCGTGAAAATCTGATTTTTTAAGGTAACCAGTCTGTTTTTTTTGTGTGTGGAGAGGTTGGCATCTCTGTCATTATGATCATCATAATGATCATCAGCTCTCTTTATTTCTCTCTGTTTTTCTGTCGCTTTCTCTATTTCGCTCAATATATTTACAACGATAACTATGCCGATATATTCTACCAATTCAGTAACAATACGAAATAGCACAAACTGACATGAATAAATTCATCAGAGATTCTGCCCATTCGGGGGTGTTAAAGTACAATTTCCAAAAAGAGAACAGGTGATGTACGGGTAGTATAAGTACGCCTTTAAATGTAACGAGGATAAAACTAATATGTCAGGTATGAAGCTTTTTTTTTTCAGGTTTGAATAGGCCGCCATCCCATATCGTCGCCTTATACAATGATGATGTTAGGGTAGACATGGAGATGGCAATGAAACAACTGGAGAAACACGGGATCACTGACTTCTTTGAAATATCTTGGTATAAAGAAACTCTCTCAGATAGCGAACGGACTTTGCGGCTACTTAGTCTTCTACAAGGATGTCTAAAAGAAGGTGACATGGTGTTGGCGAATGATCTGAAGGGCCAATACACGAATACAAGATGTAGACGGATGTATGAGGAAGCTATGGAAGAGGCAAAAGATGCTAAACAGCGGGTGTTAGATGAAATGAGACAACGAGAACAGGAAATGGAGTCACTACAACACAAACATACAGAGTTAGGGAAGAAACTTGAAGAAGTATCAGCAATTCACGAGAGCCTTGTACATGACACTGCAAGTCTTAAAAGGGAGATGATACGTGAAAAGGAAAAGCGAGAGCAAACTGGAACGACTTTGATTGAACATGAGCGAAGAGCAAAACAGGCCAGGCCCGACATGTACAAACAGAGAGAGCTAGAGTTGGAGGATGAGCTCAAAACAAAGAAGATACGCTTTAGCGCGTTGGTCGAAAAATTAGAGGAGACAAAAGAGACGGCAAGACGTGATGATGAGCGACTAAGTACCGAGAAGGAGGAAGGAAGAGCAAATGCTAAGACAGAGAAGCGCTCACTGGCATCAGAAATGAAGAAGGAACTCGAGTCTAAACAAAAATGTGTAGACACTTTGACAAAGATTTTAGAGGAGAAAAACCGAAACGAGACGACTCTAATTCAGCAACTTAAACTACTACGGAATGAAAAGGAAGAAGAAAGAGAAAGACTTGAGGAAGAAAAATGTTCGATGGAAACAAAATTGAAGAAGAAACTTAAATCTAAGGAGCAACGTGTAGAGCAAGTAGAGCGTGAGACTTGGAAACTTAGAACCAAAATTCAACTAGAAAGCGAGATGCGATCAGCAGAGCAGAAGAAGAAAACAGAGACATCTCAATGGATGAATAGTTTCATTCCATGGATGGCTTCAGGAAAGAAGGCACAGGGTGGTAAGAATTTAATTTTCATACGCCATGCTTGACATCTGGTTACATCGTATCTAAAGATGAAAGTTTTGTTTAAACATGTTTTAATTATTCACTATTTTTAAAATCCACCTTTTTAAGGCTTATGAATAAACTCAAAATCAGAGACATAATTATTTACAATGTGAAATCGGCTCTGTGTTAATTTGAACATTAATTGTACAGCAACAACGCCATTTAATCTGGGATATATTATACTTAAAATCTTGACTTCTGTACTGACATTTTATTTTGTTTAAGCATTAAAAAAAAATTTATTTTGTTTAAGCATTAAAAAAAAATTTATTCACTATTTTCAAAATTCATTTTGTGGAAACCTTGAGAAAAAAAAACAGAATCAGAGGCCTATTACAGTTTGAAATCGGCACAGTGTTAATTTGGGCGTTAATTTTGTAACAAAGACGCCATTTGATGTATAATATATCATATTGATAATGGTGACTTCTGTACTGGATACTGTATATAACATTTCGTTGCATGTATTGTGTTTAACTGATTACAAACCAACAAACAAAAACAATTCAGAGAAATGCAGTGAACAACCTTTAAACTTAAAAATCTACAAAGTTAAATCTAATTGTATATACTTCTTTCAATAAAAGTTATTCCCCCTATATTCATTATAGGGACATCTTCATCTGAGGGTGATCTCAGAAGAACATACTTCTCATCAGAAAGGAGTGGGGCATTGCAAGCAGGGTGAGTAGCCATTTGATTTTGTAATCTACATTATTAAAAAAGCATCTGGATTTTGTATGATTTAGATTTAGAGTCCTAGAACGTGTATTCCGTAGCTCGAAGCCAAACAAAATTACCAGCAGGAAAGAAACGTGTTACCCCCTTTCTCCGTCCGTGATCCCTCATATCATTTTCTTCCAACACAGACGTTCATGAAGTTGTTGCTTAAAAAGGAAATGACTAAGGAAACCGTGGCAAGATATAGAAACTTCTTTGTCACCCCTGACGGAGAATAACCCATAGGATCACATTTCTATTTTCTCGGAGGACTTCCACCACGTCATACGTTTTCTGTCTCATTTTAATTTGTTTACGGCATTTTTTTTTTTTTACCAACACAGAGGAGAATATCTGCTGTCTTTTTCCCTCATCATCTGAAATATCTTCCACGCTATAGAGAGGAACCACCGAGTGACGAGTTTGGAGACATTTTAAAGCAGATAGCAGACGAAATTTCTCATGAGGCTAAGATTGATAGCTTGGGTAGTCAGCTGGGAATTCTTCAGGGTTACATAGATAGAGCTATCAAGACCAATATGAGATACGAACAGATCACCAATAGAGGTACTCATCTCATGCTGAAAGAATGGCGAAGAGGTATGTCCAGGGAAGATGAACGGATCGAACTGAGGAGGGCGCTTGTGGCTGCCAAGTTAGTAGACCTCGCTGACCAGTGGCGGATTTAGGGGGGGGGGGGGCAATCCCGGCCCGTGCCCCCCCCCCCCTTTGAGGGAAAACAATGCATTGTGCCCCTCCTATTTGCGATTGTGCCCCCCCCCCCTTTCGACCAGAAAACCTTTTCTTTTCTTTCTTTCTTTCTTTTTTTTTTTTGCTTGTCAGAGAATTATGGAGGGGAACAGGACCCCATAACCCCCCCCCCCCCCCACTGAGCGAATTTTGGAGGGCTGGCGAGAACAAAAAAATATGGGTCTCCCAGCAGTTTCCCAAAGTTGACAATCCTGCATTTGTGTGTGCCCCCCCCCCCCCTTATACGAAATCCTGGATCCGCCCCTGTCGCTGACCATTATGTCCCACAAGGCATGCAAGGTGAGATTATCATGAAGCGATTCCAAGGAACATATAAAATCATTATTTTAACATGAAACAATTTTTTCAGATAATTTAATGTGTTTACGCCATAATTTTTGACCCTCTAGTCTCTATGTGTTCTACGAACAAAAAATATAACATCAGTTTAAAAGAACTTTAGCTTATTTAGCTATAACACATTGTTCTAAAAGTCCCCCCCCCCCCCCGAAAGTGAACCCTTGCATCCATTCTTGTAATTTTTTTTTTGAGGGATATAATAATAGGAGAAATAGTGGCAGATTTAAGGGAGTAAAACCGGCTCATACCCCGCCTTCTTAAAGGGAAAGCTAACCTTAATGGCAAGTTGCTCTGAAAGAAAGAGGAAAAAATCAGAAAAGCAGATAGGTGAACGTTTTAACGAAATCGGACAAGCAATTTTAAAGTTATTACTTTTTGAAAGTTGTAATCACTATACTTATGGGAATTTCATATTTGGCTGAATAGGTTATGTCACAGTGATGTAGTAGTGGACAACTCCCCCATTTGCTCCAACACACAAATGACTAAAATGTCTTTTTTTTTTTTAATGTATTACTCAATATGATCTTTTTCTTTCATGAGGACCTATAACAATATGTTATCACAAATATATTTTGAGTACTGCCCCGGGAGCATAGGCGCTTCGGAGAAAACCCCAAATTAATAATATCTTTTTGTGTATCAAAAAACGGGGAGTTTTCCGCAATTATTTCACAATCGACTCACCAAATTGCCAATTTGAGATGTAGTGATCTCATTTTTAAAATATCCACAACTTTCTTATTCGTTGTCCGATTTCTTTCAAAAATTTCGCCATCCTATTTTTCTTATCCTTCTGCTTTCACTCGAATCATCTTTTTACCAAGGTTGGATTGCCCTTAAATAATCAAATTTCTATACCTTTAAATACACACCACAAACTTTTGCCACCTTCATGGTGTATTAATTTTTTTCTCTATTCCACCTTTGATTCAGCCTGCCATAAAGTTTTTTTGAGTAAATTTGAATATTTGGAATATATTTCCCAACAGTAAATTAAAAGAAATAAAATAATATTCGTATTAAAGAGGTAAATGCGAAATTTTGGTTTGTGATCTATAACACAAGCGCACACATGATAAATATTTTTATATCTCATCATTTCCGAAATCAGCGGGAGCGACTGGAGCAGAACATCTTCAGAAAAAAGCAGAGTCCCAGGACGGACAGACCAAGACAGAGCCAGCTACAACAATTGCTGACAGCTGTCCTGTAGACGACACGTCCTCCAAGAACCAGGGGGAGATATCGAAAGCAGGAATGAGTCAACACACTAAAGAATCGCCAGACTACAGCACAGCTGATGAACAGAACGCAGCCGAACATATGTCTCCTGGTGAGAAGAACTAATAAGCTTATCAGGGGACATTCAAATAGGTAGGTAGGTGTTGTGGTCTAGTGGATAAGTCACCGGACAGTAGATCACATGGTACGGAGTTCGAATCCCACCACGGCACTAATTTTTTTTACCCCTACCCCTGCAGAATATCCCTGAGGACAGTTAGCCTCTAGGATATTATCTTCTGTTGTTCTGAACTTTCTATCCGTCGGGTGCCCTTAGAATTTAATTGTCAATCAGCGATAATTGTCCAAGGTTAATTGTCCTAGGGGGAATAAACCTGGTGGTAATTGTCCGAGGGGGGTAGTTATTGCACACGCTTATTTTTCATTTTGGGGGGGGGGGGGGGTGGGGGGGGGGAGGTATTCATCCACTCATTATTAGTTAGCTGATAGAAATCACTCTGAAAATTCAATTTCTGATATAGGCAACACTTGACATATAGATCTCTAAAAGGAGCTGGTATAAAAAAAAAATTCTAGGGCTGTATCAGATGATTATACGACTCGTCGACATACTACGTTGCTCTAATATGTTTTTTAAAAACGTGTTGATATTAAGCTCAACACATGAATAAGGTTTTAAGCTATATTGCGATCATACTTAGGAGATAATTGTTTCTTTAATCTAAATGGAGGAGGGGGGGGGGGGGATTTGTCTTGAATTGAATACTTGTGATATTTTCTATGTTTACCGGTTTGCGTTGATTTTAATGTTAATGTTTTTATTTTCATCTTGTTAGGGGCAGAAGGGGCGACTGGAGTAGCAGATTCCCAGCGAATAGAAGGTCCACATCAGCTATTCGAGAAAGGCATCTCTCGTTTAGGGTTTGAATCCCTAGAAGGACAGATCGTGTCAGATCAAGCTACAACAATAAATATTATTGACCGCCCTCGTGAAAACTCATGAAAACTTTTTAGATAGGATGTTGAATGGTCTGCAAATAGACGCCTATGACGGGCGAAGAGCGATTTAAATATGCCCAACAATACAACTATACAACTATCGAGTAGATGTATAGTTTTAACTAATCAGAATACAGGAACCTATACAACTATACAACTGTGCAACTGTTAGGAGCTACGCAAGTATAGTTGCATAGTTTATAGTAAGCGGGCCAAAGTGCCATAATTACGTGCAACTATACATCCGTACCGCTGTAGAGTAGATGTATAGTTTTAACTAATCAGAACACAGGAAACTATACAACTATAATCTACTCCCGCAGTCTGGAATAGATGTATAGTTTTAAGCAATCAGATCACAGGAAACTATACAACTATACATCTACTCCCGCAGTCTGGAATAGATGTATGGTTTTATCCAATCAGAACACAGGAAACTATACAACTATACATCTACTCCGACCCGTAATCTCGAATAGATGTATATAGTTTTAACCAATCAGATCACAGGAAACTATACAACTATACATCTACTCCCGCAGTCTGGAATAGATGTATAGTTTTTACCAATCCCATCACAGGAAACTATACAACTATACATCTACTCCCGTAATCTCGAATAGATGTATAGTTTTAACCAATCAGATCACAGGAAACTATACAACTATACATCTACTCCCGCAGTCTGGAATAGATGTATAGTTTTTACCAATCAGATCACAGGAAACTATACAACTATACATCTACTCCCGTAATCTCGAATAGATGTATAGTTTTAACTAGTCGAAGAGAAGAGGATATCAAAAAAGGGAAAACAAAGAAATAGATAGGGAGAGAGAAGAGTATAGATTAAAGGAAAAACAAAGAACTGCATCAGGAAAGAGAAGAGTATAGATTAAGGAAAGACAAAGAAATACATAAGGAAAGAGAAGAGAATATATAAAAAGGAAAAACAGAAAAATACATAAGGAGAGAGAGAGGATAGATTAAAGGAAAGACAAAGAAATACATAAGGAATGAGAAGAGGATAGATTAAAGGAAAAACAAAGAAATAAATAAGGAAAAACAAAGAACAGATGATATATTAAAGGAAAAAAGAAATACATAAGGAAAGAGAAGATGATAGAAAAGGAAAAAGAAAGAAATATATAAGGAAAGAGAAGATGATAGATTAAAGGAAAAAAACAATGATATACATGAGGAAAGAACAGAAGATATAGAAATGAAAACAAAGAAGTACATGAGGAAAGAGGAGAGGCGAGAAGATTAAATGAAAAATAAAGATATACATAAGGAAGAAGAAGAGGACAGATTAAAGGAAAAACAAAGAAATATATAAGCAAAGAGAAGAGGACAGATTAAGGGGAAAACAAAGAAATGCATAAGGATAGAGAAGAGGATAGATTAAAGGAAAAACAAATAAGGACAGAACAGAAGATATAGAAATGAAAACAAAGAAGTACATGAGGAAAGAGAAGCGGATAAGGAAAGAACAGAACAAGAAGAGAAAAGATTAAGGGAAAAACAAAATAATACATGAGGAAAGAGAAGAGGATATAGAAAAGGGAAACCAAAGAAATGCAAAATGAAAGGACATAGATTAAAGGAAACACAAGAATGAGAAGAGGATCCTTTAATATATCCTCTTCTCTTTCCTTATGTATTTCTTTGTTTTTTATCTTTACTCTATCCTCTTCTCTTTCCTTATGTATTTCTTTGTTTTTCCTTTAGTCTATCCTCTTCTCCCTCCTTATGTATTTCTTCGTTTTTCCTCTAATCTATCCTCTTCTCTCTCCTTATGTATTTCTTCGTTTTTTTAATTTTTAGTCTATCCTCTTCTCCCTCCTTATTTATTTCTTTGTTTTTCCTTTAATCTATCCTCTTTGATTGGTTAAAACTATACATCTATTCGAGATTACGGGAGTAGATGTATAGTTGTATAGTTTTCTGTGATCTGCCTTGGTTAAAACTATACATCTATTCGAGATTACGGGAGTAGATGTATAGTTGTGTAGTTTCCTGTGATCTGATTGGTTAAAACTATACATCTATTCCAGACTGCGAGAGTAGATGTATAGTTGTATAGTTTCCTGTGATCTGACTGGATAAAACCATACATCTATTCCAGACTGCGGGAGTAGATGTATAGTCGTATAGTTTCCTGTGTTCTGATTGGTTAAAACTATACATCTACTCTACAGCGGTACGGATGTATAGTTGCTCGTATTTATCGCACTTTGGCCCGCTTACTGTACAACCATGCAACTATGCATGCGTAGCTGCTAAGGGCTGGCGTCCACTAGAGCGCCGACAACATTAGGAAGGGTTGCGGAAGCAAATTTTGTCATTTCGGCATTCGTTCCGCGTCAGACGCGGAAAAATTATGCAAATTATTGTTTCCTGAGACATTATTAAGAATGTCAACACATTGACTGCAGTCAGTCCTAGGAGCGTCCTAGGAATCATTCAGGAATGTCCCGAAATGCCGCGGAAAATGCTGATCGTGGCAGGACAGTGCGGACACATCTAGGATCACACCAGGAGTGGTAAAATTACGGACAAGGATAATCCTGAAACATTCTGCGTGGCTTCCGCTTGCCTTCGCGAAGCTTCCGGCACCGCGGAAGCTTTCAGGAGCGTTTCCGGAGAATGCGGAAGTGTTAAAGAAAGGCAGGATGTCCTGACGATGTCCGGACGACAATGCGGACAAGTTGCCGAAGGTGTCAGGAAGTTCATTTCCGCGTCCAAATTTTGGTCGAGACCAAAATTTGGACACGGAAATTTTGCTCTCTCCTGAAGGTGCGGAAACGCTGGGAAGTATTCAGGAATGGTGAAGACAGTGAACGGAGCCTTTCAAGAATATGCGGAGAGCTTGCTGAATGAATGCGGAATGACTAATCTTGCATTCCGCGTCTTGTCCGCGCCCTAGTGGACGCCTAGTCTAACAGTTGCACAATTGTATAGTTGTATAGTTTCCTGTCTTCTGATTGGTCAAAACTATACATCTACTCGACAGTTGAATAGTTGTATAGTTTGGCATGTTTATGTCGTTTTCCTCCCGTCATAGACGCCTGGCTGGCATACTCCCCAGGAAGTGAAGAAGGTGCATACATTGTGTGCGGGAAAGCACTGAATCCGATGACCGGGGTAATACTATGTTTGTAAAGCGCCTTAGAGATATCTTTTGATTTGATTTTTTATTTTATTTGTTTCCACGATCGGATACATTTGTACATGAGAAAGCAAAATATAAGTATATAAATCAAATGGCATAATACAAAAGGATAATACATATATAATAACAGCTCAGTATAATAAACATCTTCCAGTAGAGGTAATAAACGCATACAGTATTTACACTTGTGGGGGAACCTATTAAAAGCGAGGCTTGTCGAGTTAGGTCCCCATTTAACAAAGAAAAGGAGCTGGAAAGTAGAATTATAAGATTAAGATGAGAAGAAACAAAGACTGGATGGAAATCAGCGGATGGAAACAGAAGAGAACATAAAAGGATTAACTAATTATAGAGAGTGGAAGGGAGAGAGAGAGAGAGAGAAAAGAGAAGAGAGAAAAGAGAAGCGAAGTGCAGATCGAGATCAGCAACAATGCAGCATTTTAGTATATGGTTTTAGCAAAAGAGATTTCAGTTCTTTTTAAAAATGGTGCAGTCTCCCTGTTTCCTTAAGGTTTGGATCGAGACTGTTCCAAAATTTGGGACCTGAAAAGACGAATGTTTTGTACGCTAAGAGCGTTTTTGTGCGGGGAAGATGGAAAAAGTTTGATTGTCTTGTTGGGTAGTTGTGGAGTGTATTGTTAGTTGTGAAAAGGTCTGAGAGAGCATTTGGAAGTTCATTATTGATTAGTTGGAACATAAATTGACCCAGATTATAAGGTATAAGTCAGACACTACATACAAGTTATCAGTATGTGGTTTCCAGGAGAGCTTATCGTCAATTATTATACCTAGGAATTTTGTAATTTTCACTTTTTCAACAGGTATGTTATCAAAAAGAATATTACCAGGCAGGGATTGAAGAGTATTGCTGAAGAGCATGTAATTTGTTTTCTTTATGTTTAGAGACAACTTATTCGCCTTTATCCAGTCCGTAACAAGTTTCAGCTCGGAATTGACTGTTGAAAGTAAAATTGCGGGGTCTCGATGGGAGAAAAAGAGATTGGAATCATCAGCAAACAATATGTAAAATAAAATGGAGGAAGCTTTATAAAAGTCATTGATGTATAAGATAAAAAGCAAGGGACCAAGGAGAGATCCCTGTGGTACTCCACAATTTACTGGTTTAATAGAAGAACTGTGCCCGTTGAGTGATACATATTGGTTTCTATTAGAAAGGTAGTTCCTTAACCACTCCAAGGCCTTTCCTCTGATCCCGTAATGGGATAATTTATATAATAAAATAGTGTGATCAATAGTGTCAAAGGCCTTGGAGAAGTCCAGGAAGATTCCAACCGTGTGTGATGCTTTATCGATAGCGCTGGCTATTGTGTTAATAAGAGTTAAGAATGCTTGGGAAGTGCTGTGTTTTTCTCTGAATCCAAATTGGAAGTTGCAAAAAATATTGTTGTCTTTAAGAAAGGATACCGTACGTTTGTATATAATTTTTTCAAGGATTTTCGATAGTGAAGTTAAGAGTGAGATGGGTCTGTAATTACTTAGGCTGAGTTTATTTCCTTTTTTAAATATAGGGACGACTTTTGCAGTTTTCATTTTGATGGGAACCACTCCTGAGTTTAGAGACTGATTAAAAATGTGCATTAGGGGTTCTGCTATTTGAAATACTATTTGTTTTAGTATACAGTTGTCTAGACTATCGTGGCCGTGGCTTTTTTTATTTGGTAGATCATTTATTATATTACATACTTCATAAACAGTGACGGGAGTGAAAAAGATCGTGTTTGAGACTAGGTTATCCAGACAATTGAAAAATGATTTGTTTATAGGAGGAATGTTTTTTGGCAAGTTCTCTCCAATGTTCAATTTGTGAGATTTGAGCTTTAGTTGAGCCTTTATTCAGTACGTTGTTGATAATTTTCCATGTCCGTTTAATGTCGTTTTTTTATGTTCATTAAATTTGTTTGTAAAATACTTCTTTTTTCTAGACGGAGAATACGAGTAAGAGGATTTCTGTAGGTTTCATACTTTTTCTTTAGTGATGGATTGGTTTTTGATTTATAAAACATGTTATTTTTTCGGTTGTAAAGATTTTGAGAGCCAAGGCGCTCTCGGTACTTTTTTATAGCTGGAGCGATTCTTTTCACGGAGGGGGATGTGTGTATTGAGGTGCGACATGATTGTGTTCATAAAAGCGTTAAACGCTTCGTTAGCGTCGTTCGAGTTGAATACTTCCGTCCAGTCAGCATTCGTTAAACCTTCTTTAAACAAGGACAAATTCTGTTTATTTATAATTCGTACTTTTTCTCTTGTAGAACATTTTGAATGATCACTCAGCATATCCATATGACAAAAACAGGAAAATAATCAGTGAGATCAGATAAAACTATGCCAGATTCGGGGAGAGGTTGAACATTAGTGAGAATATTGTCTATTAGAGTGGCTGATTGCTCCGCCATTCGAGTCTGTTTTACTATTAGAGGGGCAAAGGAATTACTTAATATGATTTTAAGAAAATCTTGTGATACCGAATTAGAATGAGAGTGTAACAGATTAATGTTGAAGTCTCCTAGTATGAAACATTGTTTATCTTTTAGGATCGGAAGCGATAGCATTTCATTGAAATATACTAGTAAAATCGTTTAGATTGGATTGAGGAATGTATTAGGCGCTATATAAATCCAGATTATTATTATTGTTATTATTATATGCATAGAGTGCCACAAGGAACAATATAATTGTAATATACATTCACCGTCAAAATATGGAAACATTTATTGTATTATTCTTGCGATATATGCGGATCTAAAAGCGAAGTTCTCGTACTAGTGTATGAAATTTAATAAATATTACAAAGGAAAGAAAAAAAAATGCAGGCATGTATGAATGTATGTAATTTTAATAGATCCATACATTTTCATTCATATATAAAGGACATCGCTTTAAAAACGTATGTTTTACAGGGAATCTAAGATGTGTGGAATCATATGCTCGCTGCATCTTGCTAAGGAAATGATGTAGAAAATATAACTGTACATTGGATCAGTGTTCAAACATGGGAATGATGATTTATTCTATATAATAATGATCTTGTAATATTTGTGGATCCACGTCTATAACCAGTATAATATAAATACATGTATTTACTGTGCCTTTCGAGGAATACTTTTATGTACATGTATCTAAAAACGGAGTTCTCGTACCAGTGTATATAAAAGAAGAAAAGTATTTGCATGTCAAACTTACATCAGTATATGAAGTGAATCTATCTTTATATGTACAAAAATGTTTGTATGTATGTATGTATGTATGCATGCATAAATGTATGAATGTGTGGACAAAAAGAGTATTTTGCTGCATTTCATTAAGTCATATTTAGTCATAACAAAAATAACTTGCCTATAATATTCTACGCAAGTAATGTGTGGATCCACCTCTATAATCAGTGTATACAAATACATGCATTTACAAACGCAGTTTTCGTACCAGCGCCTACACAAGGAAAAAAATACATGTATAACATTGAATCAATATGTTTACATATCAAGGAAACTGTAATAAAACATATCATGCAAAGTAAATTTATATCATGTATATGAAGACAGATGTTCTTATGTACAAAAATCGTATTTTACTGCATTTATAAAAGTCATATTTAGTCATAACAAACATAATTTGCTTAGAATATTCTACACAAATGTTTCATTGATTTTATTCATTTAACTACATTAAGGATTCTAGCTTCTTGAAGCTCTTTGTTTGCCATTGTATTTAGTTAAAGTATATGGATCATGCAAAATTTTGTTTCTGACATCTAGGATAGGCGTATTATTTAAACGCATGTCAGTTTTATTGTCTTTAATAAAGAAGAAAAAGTAGAAGAAGAGGAAGAAGACGAAGAAGGGGGGGGGGGGGGGGAGGAACACATCAAGAAACGTACAGTTAGTTTGTCAAGTTTGAAATTCAGTTCATGTTGTAAATAATGTATTGCAATATGGTTCCTAATCTTATTATAATTAATTTTGCTTAAAGTGATTTGGTAATTTTGTAGCCGCTTGATAAACTCTGAGCTGCCTGGCCTTACATGCTATCAATGTATGTAATATATTGTAAAGATGAAGTCCAGGAAAAAAAAAGCACTTCAAAAATCATCATGTGCTTCACAAAAGTAAACATATGCAAGTGACCGGAAATGCCAGACTCATTTTTCCCCCATAGACTCAGTGTTAGACTAAAGCGTATGGCCATACGCTTTCGTAAATGGGAGTATCAGTCATAGATATCTTAATAATGGCATTATATATTTGAAAACCTATATATGCCTGGCTATTTATTTATCCTTCTGAACACCATTACACAAGACAGATATCAAAATTCAACAAATTATTAAATCAAGCCTCCACAAAGTTACTGAATCCCTTTAATCATGAATTACGTTCCATAGTACGGTTTTAACCCTTTGTCTAACAGGAGCTTACCGGCTCCCGTAGTCGATGGGTTAAGGTATGCGTAGGTAAAAACATTTCCTATAGATACATTCTTTTGAGCTAGTTTATTAAAATGAAAAGGAAGAAGAAGAAGAAGAAAAAATATAGTTGAAGCATTTGCATAAAGATGGTTTCTTTCAATTAACAAATACTAAGTAGTACAAACCAACTTTGGTGAGAAAATTAGTAAGAAATTAAGTAGCGTATTGTATTGAGATACTTGACAAAGTGAAGGCAAAGGTATGAATTGTTCCATGTACTCTTTTCAGTGATGAGAAGTATGATATTCTGGATGATTTATTATCATTAAAAACTTCAGTTTGTTATGTTGGTATAGTGTTTAGAATTATTCGCTAGCTTTTGATATATGTATTCTGTCTCAAACACATATTAATAATGGATAGTTGCGCAGTTTCAATATGTTTTGATTTCTGTTGTTGTTGTTGTTGTAGTAATTGTTTCCAAGTAATTACGAATAATCAGCCTGGTCTTTCCAAAAAGATAAACGTTGTGGATCTAAATCGAATCGCTAGTTAATTCCGACCATTTCGTCTCTCTAGCTGACCTTCTTGTGAAACATTAACACTCAGTCTTGTAACACTTGAATCAACTTGGAAGTTACCGTTGAATTAATCTTAATCCTCACACTCTCAGAAAAGATTTTAGGTTGTTTAAAATATGCACCTACCAACTGTTGGTAAAAAAAAAAAAAAAAAAAAAAAAAAAATCCCATATGTTTTACATACAATTTTTTTTAAACAAGAGTTGGTAGGTTCATATTTTAAACAACCTAATGGTTTTTAACCAACATTTCTGAGAGTGCATAGTTAGCTTCAAATGTCAAGAGTAACATTCTTTTTTTTTTCTTCTTTTTTTTTTACTACGTCATGAGTAAAAACAGAGAATGATATGATTAATTATATTTCAGTTATTTAAGCACCGTTTGTTTCATTTTAGAGTTATAGAGATGTTTTTAAATTAAGAAATAATGTGCTGAAGAAAAGGAGATTGAAAGAAGGAAGTGAAATAATTATGAACATACGAAAGAGAAACAGAGAGAGAGAGAGAGAACGAAAATCTGAGAGCACTGCCATCCCACCGGGGGGGGGGGGGGGGCATGTCTTTGCCAGTCAGAGAACCTGATAATTAAAAAAAAATGCCATCTTCATCTCAACATTATAGAGAAAATCCTCTGTCAAATACTTGCCCGGCGTGTCAACATATATACAAAATACGCGTGTATTTTTTCCAAGCTCGGAAAAAACAAAATCTGAGGGTAAGGATGACAGTTGATATACTCTCATTATTTTGCCACAGGATGTACGATTATTCAAGAATCCGAAAGGGAATTCAGGACACTGGAAATTAGTAGGCTAGCCAAACATAAAAAAAAGGCTCTAGAAAAAGATTCGACGGCATTTTTGGGTAATGCTCGGCATCCATGCTAAAACTCTTGCAAAAATACTGAGAAATAAGGTACGGGCGGATGCCACGCGCATTTTTGCCTAAAAATGCCATTGTTGTCTCAAAATTTGAAAGAATGTCAAAAATCACGATTTTTAATTTTTTGACCTGATTTGTAATACCTGATTAAGACTTTTCAAGTGATATCAGATTTGTTTTGAGTTTGAAGTTATAAACCTTATTAATATGCAATTGAAAGTTGGATATTACACACACATGTATGGCGTAATGAAACATAAAACTGTGATTTACTCAAAATAATAGATTGTGAAAACTACCAATATTTCAACGTTTTTTTACCCAAATTAGTCCATTTAAACGCTTTTTCTTGATTAAACATATCATGTATATTGTCATGTCACAGACAGAAAAGAAATTATCCGATAAGGTGATAGATAACTCTTTTTATGTTATCCCAAATGGAATGATGTATTTTTACTGCATGCGCATTTTGAATGAAAAACACTATTTGACTGTATAACTAGAGTGTACATAAGGCAATTATCCCATGTGTTATCAGTAAAGTCTATGGGCCACAAACTAAAAAGGCCCCACCCCCTTAAAGATAATCTTAAATGATTTTTTTTCCTGTTAGATGGGACCATTAACTATCAAAGTATGCTTATTTACCCTAAATTAAGAGGTGGGCGTGACCACGAGGGCTATTACCATGGCAACATATCAAGAACAATAGAATTTCAGAAAATGTCATGTATTCGTGATTAAGAAAGTACAAAAACACGTAACATTTTAGAATAATGTATCAAAAGTTTCAAAACTTGATTCAAACCCAAATAAAAGTTATAAAAAGTGTTCATCATGTTTGAAAATGGCTGTTTCCATGGAAACAGTAAGAAAAAACCCTGATATTTGAGCAAAAATCCCTTGATGCTACCGAAAAAAAGAAGTAAATATTAATATTGACCATTATTATTTTCTCTTTTACAGGACACTCACTTATGATAAATTATTTTAGTAAAGGGGTTGTGGATGTGATCACTGCATGTGAGGTTGTTACCATGGTAACAAATATATGTATTGTGTTGTATTTCTAACAAAATACTATGCTTGTTTCCAACATGAAATAATGATAAACATCTAATAATTTTTGCCGCCCGTTTGATTATATTCAAAATCTTAGTCATGTTAGTTGATTGGAGTAGAGCTAAATTTGATTTATAAAAAGCTGTTGCCATGGAAACATAATGTTAATGAAGACGAAATCTTTCAACCAAAGAAAGAAATGTGACCCACCAATACAAAATAAATGTTAAACAAACAGAATTTGAACAATATCAAATTCCCCGTAGCTATCAGAATCAGCTTGTTTGCCTTAAATGCCAAGTCACCCAAATAATGAGTTGAGTTGAATCAACAGAGTAAAAATTAAATAAACAAAACAGTAAAAAAATATCAAAATCGAATAGAAATGAGAAATTTACAGCATTTTGAAGTTTTGCATTGTTTCGTGAAACAGCGATATGCATAACATAGGCTGTATGCCAATTAGTGATCTGATGATGTCAAAAGCTCACTTTTCCTTTTGTATTTTATTATATGAAATTTCAAATATTTCATTTTTTTCATAGATGTGTATAAAGATTCTCTTCATGGTATCACAATAAGTTATGATAATGAGGATCGTACCCACTCTATGAGGAGTCAAACTTTCTTTTACATTCTTGGAAAAGAAAGTTGAAATATTTGAAATTTCATATAATAAAATACAAAAGGAAAAGTGAGCTCATGACATCATCGGCTCAATAATTTGCATACAGCCCATGTTATGCATATCACTGTTTCATGAAACAATGCAAAACATTAAAATGACATAAATGTCTCGTTCTTTATCCGATTTTGATGAATTTTTAACCTTTTTTGGTTTAATTTTACTTTATTGATTCAACTAAATTTTTGCGGTGAACTTGGCCTTTAAAGTTAGTTGTGTATGTGTTGCTCGTTGTAATGGTTAATAATGAGTTACCCATCACGAAACTATTGGAATTTGAAAATTACCACACATTCCTAATTGAACAACATGCAAGCAAATGTCAGATTGTTAATATATATAATTTGAGCTTTCAATTCAAATCTTTCTAGATCTTAGAAAGAAGTGTTTTGACTAAACAGTGTCAATTTTTTTTTTGCTCGCTCAAAAACTTAAAGAAATGTAAAGCTGATTTTTAGCTATACAGACATTAGCGCCCACCCCATCACAATTATGTCTGCATGGCTTTCATCATTTTGTCGACCACTCGGAAGTTGGTCTCGCCAAGGTATTGATAATGTATCAAAATCATATTGAATATGTAAGAAAACTAGCCTACATGTACGTTATAAGATGGATGGGCCGGTCACATAGCAGTTCCCTATAACCGAATTGCAGTCCCAAATCTGCCCCTGGCAGTGTCCAACTATTTTATTGTAGTGAAAACCGGTGAAGTCTGATCGGGCCTTTACTGTTAGAGACACAGAACTTATGGATGATTAAAAACCTTCTCTTTTAACATGTATGCAGGTTGATGCTAATGTGGAGCTTATTATCAGAACAACAAAATACTAACAAAGTACACTAATACATCAAGTTCAAAAAATAAACGAATAAATAATGAACTGAAGTCTACAAATGAAATGATTATACTCATTCTGCAAAATTATTCAAGGATTAATTATCAGTTTTTAACATTATACTTATATTTATTTAAAGAAATGCTGAATCAGATTTACCCCAAAATGAAAGTTACAATTTGCGATATTGCATACTAAATCAGAGGTTAAAAAATTCTTTGATATCTGGGCTCTTCTTTTAATTTGTCTTGCAAAAGCCAAACTTTATTTCATGTTTATGATATAAGTTATGATTAACTATAACTGGAAAAATGAATCATGTTATATGAACATTATAACATTTATATGTATCATTATGGTTACTTATAAATTCACTGTGCGGTCCACAAACATAGAATTTTCCTTTAAAAAAATATAAAGTCATGTGAATGCAATGGGTCAATCTCCGGGAGGTGGAACAGCATATCAGAAAGTGAGAGAAATAAACAGCAATATTCAGTGATGGCTTGTCATGTATCAATACAGAGATAGTGGAATTCTATACTCTTGGGAAGAGCAGACTTAAGTATTGGTTATGTGAAGACAATACTCTGTATGATATTGTGTATTGTATTATGTAAACACAATAACACAAACAGGACTCTAGTGGAGTAATGTACATTTATCCTGACATGCAAGTCAATGAATGTGCAAATCTGTGCATTATTTTTAAAACCATACAGACAGCAGTTTAATATTTGTTGGGGTATGATTTTATGTTTTCAGAAAGAAAGACAGAGATGAATTTTATCTTATAATAGAATCGTATCTATTACAAAATAAATCCTTATTTGTATACATGGAATTTAATTTAAGGTCATTCATTATAACTGTCCTTGGAAACAGGGGTGTCGAACCGTGTTCATGATTGGGGGATAACCGGCGAGGGGAGGGTGTGGGAGGGGCTTATCCCCCCTCCCACATGATGGCCTGGGCTATTTCTCTACGTCAGGGGCAGCGGAGCGTCTTTCAAAGTGGGGGGGGGGGGCACCAGTACCCAAAGTACCCCTTTTAAAGTACCCCTTTTAAACTGGAAAAGTGAACCCTTGTACTTCAGGAAAGTGTCTCCTTTTCTTTCTAAACGGTGCCAGTTCCACGTGTGGGAGGGGGTTATCCCCCTCCCACACCAGGGACTTTTTCAAAATCAGTCTTTAAAACTTGCATTTTAGAGCATCCCGAAATGGTTTTCTGTGTACATAAATGTTGTTAAATAATGAATTTGGATAATTATTAGTTTTAAGTTAATGTATCACAATTCTCCCTTATTTTATCCAAAAATATTGGGGGGGGGGGGGGGGGTGTGATGATACAGGTCATCCCCCACCTCAAATTTCTGGGGGATATAAGCCCCCCCCCCCCCCCCCCCCCCCCCCCCCTCGGGATCGACACCCATATTTGGGAATCTCGATACCAATTACCTATCTCTTCCCTTTGCATGAAAATCTTTGCTAACTGTTCCATGTTCTAACCAATGTTGTACATCTGACAGCCGGAGACATGCAAAAGTGGTACGTCCGGGTGGGGGGGGGGGGGGGGGGGGGGGGGGGTGGGGGGAGGGTGTGAACAGTTTCTCACTTTTAAAATATACCCAAAGTACCCCTTTTAAACTGGAAAAGTGAACCCTTGTACTTCAGGAAAGTGTCTCCTTTTCTTTCTAAACGGTGCCAGTTCCACGTTCTTATTAATGTATCCTTTACCACCTATGATAAAAGCCACCCTTAACTTGGATTACTATCCCTATTCAAATCAAACAGGTCCTATGGGGCAAGATGAATATAGAGCCCTCATCGTTCAGTGCGAGACAGTGTGTACAAAAGACATGGGCAAAATTGTGCAATGTCGACCTGCTGTTGATAATATATTTTTCAAAAATAATGTTGCGGATATATTTATTTCAAACGTTTGTCATTTGAAAGTCATTTCATATGACGAATCATTCAAGGATTTTGAAGATAATTGGCACACAGCTTTATTTTAAAAAATGTATATATCGTTGGCTGGTTGACTTTGCAAGATTTTCCCCATGCCTTTTGTACATACTGCCTCGAAATGAACGATGAGGGCTCTATATTCATACGCCGTTTTCGGAGTATATAACTGTGCTCGGTTTTCCGAAGTTGGGTCTGACTGATATAAATTTATCTAATTATTAGTAAATGTTCTTTTTTCCCGCCCATCTCTTAATTTAGGGTAAAGAAGCATATTTTGATAGTTAATGGTCCCATTTTACAGAAAAAAACAACAACTTCATTTACGATTATTCTTTGAGGGGGGTTGGCCCATAGACTATACTGATAATACATGGGATAATTGCCTTATGTATATGTACACTCTAGTTATACATTCAAATTTCATTCAAAATGCGCATCTGTGTGTGACATGAAAATATTCATAATAATTATGATCAATCAAGAAAAAGCGTTAAATTATTAGTAAATGTGACCCTCCACCACAAAACGACCAATAAGTCGCAATGGGAGTTTTAGAGTAAACATATGAAAAAGGGTGGTTTGGGTGGAAATTTTAATTTTAATTTTTTTTTGTATTTTCTAAAAGTTCATTTATAAATCTATCATCTGAAAAAATTTCAGATTAAAATACCATGTTGAAATTTGTTTTTGCTCTAATTCAAAATGACCATGTTTTCCTGGACATTCAAACTTTGTGTGTCAACTTGCTGGGATTGTACTTCACATCACTTTTCTGGTATAGCTTAAAAACTATGCACTGTCTGGTATTAAAAATCTAAAGAAACAAAGAAATACATCTTTTCTAAAGGTATGGAAAGTTTTAACCCAATCCAATAAGTACTTCACGGTGTATGCTAGGGATATTCGACTCAACCTTTTGGGCGTCAAACAATAGGACACAAATTTGGCGCTCTTAAATGGTCACTCTTCTTTAGAGCCCGTTTTCTCTATTGTTTTGGTCATTAGCCTGTCTGACACGTTGACATTCTCCTTGCAATTTACAAGGGTTTGCTTGGTCCATACAAGACAAGTTATATATCATTTCAAAGCTTAGAATCTAAGCTTTCAAACTCTGTTGAAATTTTTAAAACCCAAATTTCCGACTTAATATTGGTCGTTTTGTGGTGGAGGGTCACAAATGTTCTTTTTTCACGCCCACCTCTTAATTTAGGGTAAAGAGGCATATTTTAATAGTTAATGGTCCCATCTAACAGAAAAAAAAACTTCATTTAAGATTATTTTTTAAGGGGAGTCGGCCCATAGACTATACTGATAATACATGGGATAATTGCCTTATGTATATGTACACTCTAGTTATACATTCAAACAGTGTTTTTTTCATTCAAAATGCGCATCCAGTAAAAATACATCATTCTATTTGGGAGTTATCTATCACCTTATAGGATAATTTCTTTTCTGTGTGTGACATGACAAAATTCATAATAATTATTTTCAATCAAGAAAAAGCGTTTAAATGGAAAAATTTACGTTGGGTAAAAAACGTTGAAATATTGGTAGATCTCACAATCTATTATTTTGAGTAAATCACAGTTTTATGTTTCATTACGCCATACACGTGTGTGTAATATCCAACTTTCAATTGCATATTATATAAGGTTTATAACTTCAAACTCAAAATAAATCTGATATCACTTGAAAAGTCTTAATCAGGTATCACAAATGAGGTCAAAAAATTAAAAATCGTGATTTTTTAATTCTTTAAAATTTTGAGCCAAAAATGGCATTTTTAGGCAAAAATGTGCTTGGCATCCGCCCGTACCTTATTTCTCAGTATTTTTGCAAGAGCTTTAGCATGGATGCCGAGCATTACCCCAAAATGCCGTCCAAAGTAAAAAAAAAAAAAAAAAAAAAAATCATCTTGGCTGGTCTACTAAAATGATGGGCAGTCTCCATTGATGTGGACAATATGTATATGTCGGCAATGAGTGACCTAATTGCAGCAGTCTACAAAATAAATTGCTAAGATTTGAAATTAATTAATTCTTATTATTGGTGTCAAATGGCATACAAAAAGGATATATTTTCTCTTTTTATTTTTTATACCATAGAGATATGGAGATCCACAAATACTATTTTTGTAAATATTGGAAATAATATTGAAATTCATGGTTAAAATGTACTGTTATTCTCAATACCTCATACGGTGACGTGGGATTCATACATTGTCATTGTGATTGTCACATAGTTCAGTTCCACCACAATGACTATGTTGGAGACAATTTTTCAGTGTTCCATAATAACCTTTGAGCGCGCACGTCACAACTGCCTCTCGTCAACTAGCTATGCATGCATGCTTTACATAATGTGAGAGTCATCTATACAAATCTATAAGTGTATATATTTCTCTCATCGATATTTCTCTGCATAAAACCAGAGTCCCTTAATAGACAGGGTTACAACATTGGACGTCTTTTAAAAAAAAATGGAATTCGAATTGTTTCTATTTAGAACACAGGTGCTCATCGGAAATGACTAGAAATGTCGTGTTATTGTGGAAACAAAACTGCAAAACGGCGTTCAAACCGTGGGTTGTCGTAACTCTTCTGTAAAGGGACTCTCGATGCATAAAAATAGGGATGAGGAGTTGGTCTAGCCGTAAAATCTACGGGCAGTTCGTGATATTGCCTACAGAGTGACTCTGATCGGACTCAAGTTCGAATCTCAGTCACGTCTTTCGGATGGTGACGTCAAAGGTCGATCCCAGGCGTAAATGATTATATTTGATTGATACACGTCTGTCAAAACTCAATTACATATACTTCACTGCAACGCCCTCCATGCTTTAAGCTTTGCGATGCAGTAATCTTGCTGTTAGATTTCGTTTTTCTATATGAGTTGCTTTTGTTTTAGTTCCACGTGTCAATGATAAACAATACAAGTATGTGCAAGGAGTTATGGTGTGTGTTTGTCACTCGGCCCCCTTTTTCCGAGTTATAATATTATTTTAGAATCTTATTTCTCGTGGAATTTCATTTTTAATAATGGTATATACAATATATATAAACAGTTTAGGGGTGAAAAGCGGAAAAAAGTCGTTGTACTGAAACCGCCAAGATCATAAAAAACACATGTTATTGTAAGAACATCACTATGCATCTAAATGATATAAGTAAGATTAAAGAATGATAATGGTACGCACTGGAAGATGATTTGATGAAAAGTATATTACAGGGTATAGATTTCTTTTTACATGTGTATCATTTTGAGTATTGAGTATAAGACTCTATGTAGTGTCATTTAAAACACACTCACAAAATACAAATAATAATCGCGGATAACAATGTACTTTACAGTTATCATTTAGGAAGTGAATCCCTTTTAAAAACAAAAGGTATAGCTTCCTCCTTGTTGATCATGGGATTTCCCCGCGTGATCTTGATAAAGTGGACGGTTATTGTTTGGTTTGCCTTTGTCATTGTTACCTGTTAAAGCCCACGTCGGTTCCACACTGCAGTAAACCTAATATGCACGTCTATTAAAAATATATAGTACATCCATCCGTGTGTTTTATTTCTTCACAAAGTAATAAGCGAGGGTTATAAAAAAGACTTTCAAAACCAAAATGTATTACCTGTATTTTGTTGATAACGCACTACATGGAGTGTAAATGAGTCAAAGAGAATCCTTCAAGTCAAGATGATGTTGTTAATCAACAACAACAACCCCCCCCCCCCAAAAAAAAAGGGGGTGGGGAGGGGAATAAAAAGGGGAATAAAAAAAACAACGAGCGATGTTTTCTAAATTTTAAGGTTCTGACTTATTTATTTTAAGATATCATGCTTTATGGGAATGAAAATCAGAATTCAGGGACTTGGCTGACAGTATTCAAACAGCATTCTAATATTTAAAGCACAGTATCAACAAACTAGTGAACGAAGGGCCTGTCGCTAAAGAAAAGTCCATTATATACATTTTGTTAATTCAGTATTGAATCAGCATTATATTGTTTGAGATGAATCGGTCGCACGTACTTCACAATACCAAGAAAGTTGCAGCTCTCATGTTTTGCTCGAAAAGCATAAATTGTCACGAGTTTACTAAGATTTCTTCACGTCTTCTATGTTTTAGAGATTAATTTTGTAGATCTTTGAAGTAAATGATCACAAGGTTAACGTTCATAGTGAGGGCTTAATTAAAAGAACGAATATAGTGCATTATGTAAGAATCAATTTGACACAAATAATGTGCCTACCATTAACGTGTACAGAAATGTTGGAATATGGAATAATATGATACGTGTGAAAGATATAGTAGACTTGTGATTCCAACATTAAACATGAATAATGCAGAAAGTCCAAAGTCTTATTGATCATTGATTGAAATCCCTCATCCATGTAGCATTTATTTTGATACGAGACCTTTGTTCACAATTTCTTACGCCAAGTAGTGAGTATGCGTTAGAAGAGACGACAAAAATATGCGCCATTAGCAGTGTTTTGTATGTGTTCTATAATTTTGAAAGGAAATCCACATCAACATGGCTACGTCAAACACTGTAATTCAGACGAGGATAGCAGGATTACGCAATGAAATCTTGTCCTACAAACCAGGCAAGGCTGTACCTTGTGATGATGAACAAAGAGCGGTGTTTCCTGATAAACTTGTCGTTGGTCTGATTGATCCGTACGATGTGCACAACATAGTCCCTGCCCTGAGACGCGCTCTACATGGAGGCGTAGAGACGAGCGAGGGTGCTTATAAAGGTGGAGCATCTACTAAGGATCAGGAGGAATATCTGACGGATTCTATAACTGTCGTATTGAAATATCCCTTTAGTCATGGTTTGTATATTAACAGTAATTACAATGAAATAAATGTTTCGTTATATAAAACAAAGACACTCTTCCACTATCCATGATATTCCAATGGTCCAATCCAAGCTTCGGGATCACACATATAAATTTCTTGCCGTCCATACCACAATGTGTATGCCTATTTGTGGAACACTGAATTTCCATTTCATCAAATTCTGTCTTCGGAAAATAGACCAGCGAAATACCATTTGGGAATAAAATATATCACATCGTTTACAAAAAAAACCCGCTTTAATCGCAATGCATTGCTTACAATGATGATATTATGCTGATATAATATGAACCAAATATATCACTTAGTTATCAATTTAGGTTATCAACCATAGCTTTATCGTTAGAAACTCATTATCCAATTATATTTAACAAGGGTCATCCTACCTACGTCGGCCTGTTATTGGATAATGAGAAATATAATTTGTGAATATATGTTGTAGATGCATTGGATGATTATATATTTTTCCTGGTTTAACCAATGAAATGGATGCTTCACGAGTGGCCGAATAGTTATCAAATTGGACTTGCTAAAATTACTTCACGGACCGTGGTGGGACATCACATCAAACTCATTTGTCATTGGCTGCAAATTAAAGGACATTATTCACTAACATTTTGGTTTTAAACCGTTCGTTTGAGGATAACCATCGTATGAGACTTATAAACATGCCTCCAAAGGGTATTCGATATCATGAACCTCAAACCATATCTATATGGATACACTGATAGGCAGGTACAGGGGTGAAGGAGGGAGTGGTTGGCTCGAAGTTTTCATCCATTTTTTTGTCAATACCGGTTTTACATGCATTACACATTTCGGAAGCATAACCTATTTCCATATACAATTCCTCAAGCATGAACTCACAGTATGCCTGGTGTATGGATCTGTACCAATTATTCTGTCAAATTTGCATAAGTTATATAGGTTTTCCCGCTCAGTTTAGTAATTTGTTCATTCAATTTAATGTTTAAGAGCATTTAAATTCACGATTGCTGTGAGAAATTGCCACGAGAAATTGTCATTCGAATCCATTCTTGTTCGTTCAAATTCGTTATTCATGCAACAATGGTCATTTACTTTAATTTCTCTCTTTCGAATTTGTTATCCGTGCCAAAATTATTTAAATGAGTCACTTAAGTTTGCAGTCATACAGAGCATGCAGTTTAAGGGATGGGCATTCAAATAATTTTCCCTCTTTCGAATTCATTATTCTTGAAACACAATTTTCAAACTAGTCAATCATACTTAAACCTTGAGCATAGAATCTAAGAAATTGACGTTCAACATCAGATGCCGATGGCCTCGGCTTTTCTTCTGTCATTCAAATTCATGAAAGGGTAATCAAGTTTTAAGTAAGTGCATTAGATTTTAAAACATTAAGAAAACATGCGAAACTGTCTTGTAAAGACCCTCCAGAATGTATATATATATATATAAAAAAGGACACTGATGAAAACAAGCGAAGATATTAACAATCATACTGTCATATTAATAAATCCTGGTTTGGTTTTATAAAAATAATTCTTTTAGTATCATAAAAATGACACATACTAAAAATATAAACATGAAATTATATAACAGTAAAAATATAACATTGGTATTAACATACAGTGCAAAAGAAAGTAAATTAAAGTACACATTCAAAGAAAATCACAAATATGATAAATAATGTATCACTAGAAACTGGCAAGTTAACAGATAGCAATCGTATCAGTTTAAAGTCAACTACATATCAGGTAATTAAACAATAATACAAATAAAACTACCTCCCAGCATCTGCGATATACAAGCGCTTCGCCAAAAAAATAACAATGTTTCAATGACGTCAATAAAGGGAACAATCCTGTCCAAGCAGACGACGTCCCATAAAGAATGAACATAAGTGCAGTGCAGTTATTTCTCAAATTATAAAGAATTTAGTGTATTCAAACGTGCCCATATTTCACACCATTCTAAACTGGGAAGGAAACAGATTCTGATTACTGAAATCTTTTGTTTGTAAATATATAGGATGAGGGTTAATGAACAATCAAAGAAACCACACTTTCAAATTGAAAAGCCCGCTGAATGATTGCAAGGACGGTATTTATCCCTCATTCAACGCCGAACGTCCAGCGGTGTATGCAGCTGTAAATGCAATGGCGTCTATTTTGTTTACAAGCAACTGATTCCTTTATTCTTGTAACGCTTCATTTTCCATCCAAATAAACCCATGCACGGGGTTTAGAGTGAGGCAATATATGGATTAAACATAATAGACTAATGCTAGTGAAGTGAAATAACTGAAGAGAAGATGACAAAACAGGCACTGAAAATATGTGAGATGTTATGGGACATCGTCTGCTTGTGCAATTAACGTCCTCCCTTTGACGTCACACATTTCAGCGGCTTTCGGAGAGCTGTTCAGGTGCTATGTCGGGGCTGTATTTCAGCAATTTGTAATTGATAATAATCATTACTTCGAATGTTTGCAAGCGTCGAATTTTGACAAACATGTCCGGTCTAAGCTTCACCTACGCAATAATGAAACTTAAGTCAGTTTTAAAAATCAATGAATATCTACTTTAAGATCTAGGGATGACCCGCAACAGATTAACTAACATAGCTAACCTGTTATTCCTCGGGGTCCTGTGAATAAATAATTATGATAATAATTACTATACATCAAAATAACCATGACTTTATAGAAAAAAAATATATAAATTGAAATCCACGAGGTTTAGGTGCAAGTTCAGATGTGCCCCTCCCCCGCCCCATCCTGCCTGGTCCCTACATGTTTAATATCATTAGTGAACTATTTTACTATGATTCTACTTATACTATGTATTTCCTTCTTAAACGATGTGAAATTATTTAGTTGTCGAATACAAAGAGGTAAGTCATTGTTCAATTTACCACCACATAAAAGAAATATACATTTGCAATTTTCTGTGTTCGGCTAAGGCAAAATTACCTGGGCAGTATTTCAGAGGCTTAAAAATGAATTTCTCTTCCAAATAATTTGGAGCCATATCGTGGAAAATTTTATGCAAAAGAAGATAAGCATGAATAATTTGACAATGGTGTAAAATCTCCCAGGTTAGAATATCATGAATATCATGTACGGACCTGTGCTCTAAAAGTGTTGTTTACAAAAATATCCTTCCTGCACGATTTTGTAAATTTTGTAACATGTACCATGTATACAGTTTATATTACCCGGACACGGGATTTTGACCTGATTTCTACCTGATTTCGACCTGATTTCGACTTGATTTCTACCTGATTTCTATCTGATTCAGAAGATTTTAGCAAGAATAATATAGCAGACATTTTACCTATTACGGGTGAGATACTACTTTTACATTTCGAACGGAAATATTAAATTTTCCAAGCAAGAACCGTAAGTACGGTCCCATGTGTTGCAAATTATGTAAGTGGAGCATTTGGGATCATGAAGCAGTGGAGGATAGATTGTGTTGCCATGGTGGTGCTGGCCATTGGACATTCAGCTGCATAAAACTGGACTGCAATTTTGCAAACGAAACAAGGTGTCAATAGATCAGATATCATGTTTGAATCAAGTAGCAAGAGGACGAGAAGGAAAGCAAACTGTACGAAGCCAAGTGTCATCAGTGAGTTGTGTGCCCTTTGTTTACTTCTTTTAATAGCTGATTCGTATAGCTTATTTTTAATGAACACTAACAAGTGTATTACTGGAGTATCTTTCAATGCTCGTAGCATCCAACGGAAATTTGCTGATCTAGTAGCATATATTGATTGTAAACAACCAGATATAATCAGTATTACCGAAACATGGCTTGATTCCAGCTGTGAGAATTCTGAGCTTGCCATACCGGATGATTATGTTATTTTCCGGCGGGATCGACTACAGCCAGACAGTCATCGTCATGGTGGTGGGGTACTCCTGTGCCTCAAATCGTCTCTGTGCCCTCGACAGTTATTTAATCTCCAGCACTCCGAGTTGGAGAATGTTGCAGCTGAGATATGTATCAATGGTTCCAAATGGATTATTGCAACCTTATATCGGCCTCCTAACAACCTGGCCGATTTTTGGGACCGCCTGCAGGACAACATTGACCAGATTCAGTCTGTGTCATCGAGTTACCGAGGAATCACACTCAACGGAGACTTCAACATTGATGTCTCTGATAGCAATACTGCTGATGCTACCAAATTGCTGTCTATGCTGGAAGCGGTAGATTTATCGCAGAAGGTTCTTCCTTCACGCGGCCATCCTCTCATGACCCTACATCAGGCTCTATTATTGACCATCTTTATTGCAATCGTCCAGATTTATTAGAATCTGTTTACACTGAGCCAAACCCCGTATGTAGCGACCACTTCGCGGTGTTCTTCAAACTAAGATCACTGAAACCTTACGTATGCAGGAACACCCTACGCGAATTTCTCCTGATTAAGGCAGCTGACTTTGACCATTTCAACCGTCTCCTTGAGCTTGCTCCTTGGGATCTCTTCTTTGATACCAATGACATCAATGCCAGCTGGGAAGGTTTTCTTGATATTTTCCATGCTGCTTCCCGTGACGCCATTCCTCGAAAACCTAGTAAATCCACAAAGTCTAAACCTTGGATCACGAAGGAAATAAAGAAGCTGATCACCAAAAAACATAATTCATTCAAACGTGCAAAGTGTTCAAATAATCCAGAGGATTGGGAAAAGTTCAAAGCTGTTCGCAATAATGCAAAGAATGCTATCAATGCGAGCTACTGGGCGTATGTAAATATGCTTTTCGCTCTCCCGGATAACAGGAAGCGCTTCTTTGCATATGTCAGATCTAGGAAGAAGAGCACATCTCCTCCAATCCTATTAGTAGATGGTGCAGTCATTAACAAGCCTAGTGACATAGCAAAGAGCTTTGGAGTATTCTTCCAGTCAATCTACCCTCCTCCATGTGTGTTGCCTGATGATCCTAGTGCATGCACTCATCCATTGCCCCAACTCTGTTCCATTTCAATTTCAACTCAGGAAATTCACAAGGGTATCATGCAGTTACAGGATAAGAAAAGTCCAGGCCCTGATTTAATCACTCCCACTCTTCTCAAGAAATCAGTGGATGTGATATCTCCTGTCCTCCAACGTCTGTTTGGTATGTCACTCTGCCAACGATCTTTACCAGATGGATGGAAATCTGCAAACATTGTCCCGGTGTTCAAAGCAGGGGATAGATCACTTGTTTCAAACTATCGCCCGGTCGCTTTGACATCCATTGTCACCAAGTTGATGGAATCTTTGATTTCGAAAGCGATCTTTGACCACATGGAATCAAATTGCCTCCTCACTCCATTCCAACATGGCTTTGTTAATCAGAAGTCATGTGTTACCCAGCTACTGACTTTGACCAACTCCTGGCTCCAGGACCTGGACATGCGTAGATCCTCTTCTATTGACGCGATCTTCTTCGATTTTGCTAAGGCGTTTGATCGCATGCCTCATGATGTCCTCCTGAACAAGCTCTCTCTCTATAACATCTCAGGAGATATTTGGTTCTGGATCCGTGCATTCCTATCTGGCAGATTGCAACGTGTCCAGCACAAAGGTCATTACTCTGAGTGGTCAACGCCTACTTCCGGAATTCCGCAAGGGAGCGTCCTAGGACCTTGCCTGTTTAATCTGTTCATTAATGATCTTCCTGAGATTGTTTTGTCTAGATGTGCATTGTTTGCGGATGACACTGTTATTTCGCGACCTATTCATGACCCCTCAGACCAGCAAGCGCTTCAAGGTGATGTCAATGCTCTTGCGGACTGGTGTGATAAAAACAAAATGAGTCGAAATACCTCCAAAACTAAGGTCTTGAGAATATCCTGCAAAAGGCATCCGGGCCACCCGGAGTACCATCTCAGGGATACGCCACTGGAGGAGGTTTCTGAAATTAAGTACTTGGGTGTTATCATCAACAATCGCATGTCTTGGGATAGCCATGTTGAATATGTTGTCTCTCGAGCAAATCGCCTGCTTGGGCTGATAACCAGTCTAGCATCAGGTCTTTCATCGGTGGCTGTGTTCAGCTTGTACAAAAGTCTGGTCATTCCGATTCTGGAGTATGGCCTTCCTGTCTGGACACCGTACAGAATAGGTTCTATCAACAGACTCGAGGCAATTCAGCGCAGGGCAACACGCCTTGCGTTGAAGCAACGACGAGGCCAAATGCCTTATGAGCAACGTCTACAGAGGCTGAATTGGAATTCTCTTAAATCGAGAAGGACGTACTGTACACTGGCCTTCATCTCTAAGTGTCTGTTTAAGTACATCCAGTGCCCTGTTGTGAACTCTCTTGTCGTAGTGAACCCACGCCATTTGGAGGAACTGAAATTCAAGCATCTCCTTGCACGTAAAGATGGACTGCATTTCAGTGCAATACACAATTTCCCCAGACTGTGGGACACTCTACCTCGCGATCTCAGGAACTCACTTCTAACTACGTCTTTTTCCACATGGTGTAGTCACCTAAAATCCCATCTTGCCATGCACCCGTAGACTGATTGATGTTTTAAAGACATTATTATATGTATTTTAGCCAATTTTAATCTTGTGTATCAATTCATTTTAATTCCATTCAATTCCATTCAATTAATTATTTGATTCCACTGGTCTATAGTTAAATTTAATTTTTCCTCTCAGTTAAGTTATTACTTTCAATTATTTAATACTATTCTACCTATATTTACCTACTAGAGCAATATAAGTATCAGTAGAATGTTTTGCAAATATGCTGGGTTGAATGATTTATCATATTAATATTTATTCTAGCTGAATTTTAATCTTCTGTATTAATTTTATTCAGTTACATTCATCTCTATTCAATTAATTATTTTAATGCTATTGGTCTATTATTACATTGAATGTTCCTCTCAGTTAACTTACTACCCTCAATTTTCAAAACAATTTTACCTGTATTTACTTACTAGTGCAATATAAGTACCAGTAGAATGTTTTGCAAATATGCTGGCTTGAACTGTTGAATGATTCATCATATTTATTTTTGCTGAATTTTAATCTTCTGTATTAATTCAATTTAATTTAATTCATTTATTTTGTTAATAATCAATTTTGTGTCAATTCCATTTAACCCGATTCAATTAATTATTTTAAAGCTATTGGTCTATCAATACATTGAATGTTTCTTCTCAGTTGAGCTAATTACTTTCAATTTTTAATACAGCTTTACCTGTTTTTACTCACCTGTGCAATATAACTATAAATAGAAATTTTTTGCAAATACATGTATGCTGACTTGAATGATTTTTCTCACTCTAGAACTCAATTATTCCTCAATTATACCTCAACTGAGTTAGTACACTTAATCTTCATACGTACAATTCTTTTCTCATAATTGCATGTCCATATGCATTTAATTTCAGTTGTGAATGTAACTTTTTGTATGTATGTTTAATTTCTCAGGGTTGATATCACACTCCGGATACATGTATTTTGTTACAATACGTGGGATGTTTTGTAATGTAAGAAAACTTAATGATCATGATTTTATTCTTTATTGTTTGGTTATGCCGTAAATTGTTGTTGATGTGCCTCTCCGATCCTTTCTCACATTCCATTCCACCTTTTCTTTTTAAATTTGAATGTGAGTGTGAGTGAAGTATTTGTTTTGTTGAAGGGCTTGGTGTGTCTTGCATGTATGGAATGGATTGTGGGTGGGGTCGGCGAGGCACGTCCAGGGTCTTCGTTCCTTCTTAACAAGTAATTTCAGTGATTTTTAAAAAAGGTAATCTCATCGAGGACGCCTGGGTGGGGGTGATTATTGTCCATTTGCGATTGAATTCGGAATAGGAAGGGGAGGGGGTGGGGAGGCAGTTGTTTTGTAATCTTGTATTGTGCCGCATTTTATTTTAGCTTGCGCGGTCTCGAGTCTCCGGAGTGTGATTCAACACCTGTGGAATTCTTTTGGTCTAGTGTAATGTAATTTGCGTTTTTATACATGTATAATTTTTTGCGTTTGTGTTTTTATTATGAATGAGATTTTTCTTGTCTTAGTCACACAAACCTACGGCACTGGATGCACCTGGTTGGGATATAGGTAAGGGCGGTCTGCGGACTACAGTTATTTGGTTAACTTTGCCCAAATCCTGGCAGCTCACCCAGGTGCATCCAGTGTCCATGTGCTTTTGTGTGAACTGCAATTATTGTCATTTCTGTGTTGTTATTTCTATATTATTATGTGACTTCTGCCAAATAAAATAATAATAATAATAATAATAACATATTCAGATGAGTTTTATTCGCCGACGGCCATATTATTTCGGCATAATCAAAGTGTGCCAAATGACAGCCTTGTACAGAATATTCAAACTTGACTCATTCAAAAATGAAATGAGTCTGCCAAGAAAACTCATCATCTTACTAACCTTTCTGCATATATTTAGAATATGACCATTCCATTTCAATTCTGAATCAGTTATAACACCAAGGTACTTTACAGATTTGACCTGGTCAATACGATGATTATGAATTTTTAGGTTTAAATTACCGTGCTCCCGAATCATCCGTTTGTTACCTATCAACATGCATACTGTTGTTGAAGAATTTATTTTTAGCCTATTGCACCGCATTCAATTTTGCAAGGAGTTTAATTCATGTTACAAAATACACTTATACAATCTTGGAATATTTATGTAGGAACTCTCGAAAGGTAATTTACGAGATGCTTTCGTCCCTATATTTCAGCGCAACAATGCTGTACATTCCTTTCCAACTAGAAACTAACCAAAGTAACTTTCCAAACTAACCATTTCCACCTCCCCCGAACTCGCACCGTTTTTGCAAACAAAACAATCACCTTTAATACTGGACACAAATTCTGGAACAGCCTGAATAACGAACTTGTTGATTAGCCCCTCCAACAATTCTTTTAAGCGGAAGCTAAGGTGTTACCTTTTAAGTAAGTACATGTATAATATTCATATCATGCTGGGTCGTACAGGTGGTCACAAATACTTTGCTCGTGTAACACTGTTAGGCCAGGAGCCTGTCCCGAAATAGTCACACCATTTTACCAATGATTTTTGACCCCTTAAACTTACTTAGACCATCTAAGTCATTGACAAAAAGGTTGTCAGCCTGAACGTAGCCGCCGGGTTTAGCCCCCAGAGCCCCCAAAAGAGACCCCAAAGTCGGGTCGATTTCACCCCATCTCACCCATGCACCAAACTTTGTCAGTAGGAAGAATAATGACTGGACATTACAAAATACAAAAAACTGACAAAAATTTCCGTCGGGATGGGGTGTCAGACGGCCCCTAAAATTTGGGGTAATTTTTTCCCCTTGAAGCACAGGGACCAAATTTTGTCAGAAGGCAGGGTTATAGATGTACATTCCAAAAATATAAAAACGGACAAAATTGTCCATCAGGAAGGGGGTGTCAGACCCCCCAGAAATGAAAACCCCAAAGTACCCTTTGACAATGCTTTGCCCCCCCCCCCATGCTCTATATGTAAAGAAAAAACATTTTCTTACCTTCTGACTATGATAACTCAGAAGTGTTTTATTCAATTCAATTCAAACTTTTATAACATAATTCTGAGTATAATAATCTTCTTGTGGTGCACTTTGGTGTTAATTGGACTTTTGATTGATAAGTTATTAAGTTGTGAAAAATGTATTGCTTTCTTAAAAGTAGCTAAAAAATATTGTCAGGATTATGTAAACACACCCATTGTCCCTGTTCACCTGTTTGACAAGGCATAATAGAAGAGCTTTTCAGGTATCTGTGGTATGTGACTGCCAGGCTGAAATGTACTATTCATGTGTTAATTACACAGATACCAAGCAAGCTTCTCTATTATGCCTTGTCAGATCGACAATGGGTGTGTTTACATAATCCTGACAGTATT
This sequence comes from Heliocidaris tuberculata, assembly GCA_025618425.1. Lineage (NCBI taxonomy): Eukaryota > Metazoa > Echinodermata > Echinoidea > Camarodonta > Echinometridae > Heliocidaris > Heliocidaris tuberculata. Next base: position 19,074,421 of record CM046833.1, read on the forward strand.
TTTTGGCTACTTTTGAGAAAGCAATACATTTTTCACAATTTAATAATTTATTAATCAAAAGACCAATTAACACCAAATTGCACGGCAAGAAGATTATTATACTCAAAATTATGTTATGAAAGTTTGAATTGAATTGAATAAAACACTTTTCAGTTAACATAGTCAGGAGGTAAGAAAATGTTTTTTCTTTACATACAGAGCATTTCGGGGGCAAAACATTGTCAAATGGCACTTTGGGGATTTAATTTCATTGGGTCTGACACACCCTTCCCGATGGACAATTTTGTCCGTTTTTATATTTTTGGAATGTACATCCATAGTTCTTCCTTCTGACAAAATTTTGTCCCTGGGCTTCAAGGGGAAAAATTTACACGAATTATTAGGGGCCGTCTGACAACCCATCCCGACGAAAATTTTTGTTAGTTTTTTTTTTGTTGATTTGTAATGTCCAGTCATACTGCTCTCTAATGCCTTTTACAATTGTTCTTTTTCTTCTTCTTCTTTTTCTTCTTCTTCTTCTTCTTCTTCTTCTTCTTCTTCTTCTTCTTCTTCTTCTTCTGCTTTCTTCTTCTTCTTTCTTCTTCCTTTTCTTTTTTTTTCTTTCTTCTTCTCTTTGGTCTTTTTCGTTTCTTTACTCCACTTTCTGAGCTTTGCTCTCCTTGTACGTTTAGTAAATCTGATACTTCTTATCCGTCTCGCTTTTGTATTGCATCCTAATCGGAATTACTTACTCTACACTGGAGCCTAGTCATTTACAAGCAATGCTTTTTATTTAGGTTCCACACATTTTACTTTTTTTTTTCTTTTTGCCAGTCATTCATATATCTCTCAAACTTTCTACCTATTTACTGTACATTGTACTTGATTTGAGTTCTTTACCCCTATGTTTTGAAATAGACAAATATGCCTGTAAAATCATTTTTGTAAAAATTGTTTTGATGTAAAAGTGGAACAAATAAACTTTAAAAATAAACTTCAAACAAAATATCTTGAACCAGAATTAGATCTTCATTAGAATAATAAAGTTTCAGTAAAGGGTTTAAAACACTTTTACTTCAAAAGTACAGTTCATCTCGGAGTTAAAGTCAGTCTCTCGCTCTTCTTTTTTTCTAGTGCAGTTCGGTCTTTGTTCTGTCTTGTTTTTCTTGATTTTTGTCTGTCTTTTTTTCTTCTTTCCCCTTTTTTCCCTTTTCTTTCTTTCTTTTTCTTGTTTTGTCCTGTGTTGTCCTGTCCTTGTTTTGTCCTGTTCTGTCTCGTCAGTTTCTTGTTTTTCTTGACTTTTGATTGTCTTTTTTCTTCTTTCTTTCCTTTTTCTTTCTTTCTTTGTCGTGTTTTGTCTTGTGTTGTCCTATCCTGGTTTTACCCTATCGTGTCTTGTCCTGTTCTGTCTTGTACTATCTTGTCAGTTTCTTGTCCTCTGAGTTCTGTCATGTCATTTGTTCTTTAGTGTACAGCATCTTGCTATGAAAATTTTCATCATTATTGATACAGGATTTATGACTATTTTAATTAATTATGTTATTATGAGAGATATGCCTATACATACAAACACACACACACAAACAAGCTATGCTTTCCAGTAGGTTCCTTTTTCATTTCATGATTTTGTACTTTGTAAATCATATTGTTTTGTATTTGGAAAAAATGAAATAAATAAATCTTGCATCAATCAATAATAAACCACAGTGCCATCTGCGTAAAGGTGCAATAAGGATCTATCGAAACAAAGTGGCATATCGTTTATAAAAAGAAGGAATTCAAATTCAAATCAATATTTATTTTCTTCCATTGATTTTACAACATTCAACATCTGTTCAAATAGTACAATTTACATGCATATAAAGTAATATCAGTACAATCAAGAACTTGCAAAGTTACAAGGAAGAAGGCGCAGTCCCAATAAGCCAGATGCTTGTAGCGGGTACGCCTGAATACACAAATACAAATCGGACCCAAAATTGATCCTTACTCCGTGCGAGACGGATAAATTCAGACGACAGTGAACCACCAATCATTGTGACAATATATTTATTACTTAAGTAACTGTGGAACCAATCCAAAGACTTTCCACTTACACCAGCGTAAGACTTTAGTTTGCACAATATAATTTCGTGGCTGACCAAGTCAAATGCTTTTTGTAAATCGACAGAAACAACCCTCGTGCAGTTTCCTTTACCAAGAGACATAAACCAGTCATCCGTTAACTGTATTAACGTTGTACTTGTGGAATAGTTTGCTCTGAAACCAGATTGATGTTAAGTCAGGGTATTGTTTTCATTAAAAAAAATATGACATTTTCGCGTTGAACAACTCTTTCTAATAGTTTGGAAACATCGGACAAAAGCGAAATTGGTCTGTAGTTGTCAGGATTCATTTTATCCCCTTTTTTCAGCAGTGGTATTATCTTACCAATTTTCCACCTTCTTGGCACTATTCCTTCACAGATTGACTTATTTATAATATATGTTAAGTTTTTCATAATATCTGGGCCACATAATTTCAGGATATATGAGCTAATTCCGTCAACACCCAGCGATTTCTTATTTTTCAAGGCAGTTATTTCACGTAGTACATCAATACAAGTTACGGGTGATAACTCAAATTTGCTTTTTAAATATTATAGCATTTTTCAAAACTGGTGTCGACAGTATCATTCTCACCAATACAACGTTTGGCAACATTTGCAAAATGGTAATTAAACCTTTCAGCCATTAATTGAGTTTTGTCAGCCTTACTAACATTGGTCCTTGATTTCTGCGGTAGCAATGACTTTAGAAATTCCCAAGTATTTGTTCTACCTTTGCAATCTTTAATCCTGTCAGAATAATAACTCTTTTTCGCCCTTTTGGTTACATACGTAACTTTTTTTCTCAGTCTTCTTTAATTTTTCCACTCTTCATCTTATTTACTTACTTTAGCTTTCTTCTTCATTTTATCCTGCTCTTTTGTTAAACCAAATATTGATTCATTAAGCCAAGGAGAGTGATTTTTTTCTAACCTTACGAGTTCGCAATGGCATGTGTTTGTTAACTACACCCTTCACCAATTCCTCAAATTTACTAACGGCTGCATCTTAATGTCATTACATTCTTCTAACTCTGACGAGTATGGAAGCCTGATGTCCTCTCTAAAGGTTCTTACATCAAGGCTTTTAGTCTTTCTATATTAAGTCAGCATTACTGTTATTGTTAAGATGTCCCACTTTCAAAGACGCATGGCTCAATGAATGATCACTAAATCCAACATCAATGACAGGCCAGGCAATAATAATATCAAGGTTGTTACATACTATGTGATCCAGTAGAGAGTGTGTACTTATTGTTACGCGAGTACATTGTGTTGCATTGACATGATGCAAGTCGAATATATCATTAATTTGAATATAATTTTTACATTATGCACTTTTTGAGTTATAGAAAATGTTATAATTTGTGTCACGATCAAGAAGATATGTCCCCCAACAGATGACAGCATATTTTCATACAAGCCTAAAATCTCACTACTGATATTGGGGGGCCTATACCAATTAATAATAAAAAAAAAAACGAAAACAAAAAGCAAACAAACAAACAGGGGTTTGTCTTTTTAAAAATCAATCTGGGAGGTTCTAAATGGGTGAAATTTAAACTTTCATAAATGTAAATCGCCACTCATCCACCGTACCTATTGCGATCTTTTCTGATAATACAATAATTGACAATAATTGTCAATATGAATTTCTACCTCTTGAACACTATCATCCAGCCGAGTCTCATTCAAAGCTATAATGTGAATATTGCTTTAAGACAATTGATATCTGATCTCATCGAATTGCCTTAGTAAACTAACAACATTTAAATGAACGCAATTAAGGCCATTATCTTTCAAGTATTTCGAGTCAATTGATATATCTTTTCCTCTACTACCTCTACAAGCTGATTCTTGAGAATTATAATACATTTCCATTTCATTATTTAAAAAAAGGCATATGAGCCATACGGCATTTACGACATTTCCAACCTAGAAAGCTTTCATATGAGTCATTGTATTGTTCGTTTGTGACATCTGAAGATGAAGTACGAATCAATTTATTACAGTTTTACATTTCAGCCCTTTATGTTTTGCCCTTACCGCTTTTCTGCATAATCCACACAGTGATAATTTCTCCATTAAAAAAAAAAAATCAACTACGTAACAAACAAAATGACAAAAATAATAACAAATAGCCTGAGAAGAGTTTATCAGCGGTTTGTTTCGCCAAAAAAAAAAAAAAAAAAAAAAACTTTCTAGAATTCGTGGCATATATATATATATATATATATACATATACGTAATGATCATATCAGATCTTCAGTTTGTCATGCAGCTGAGAGTTGCTTTGCTTCCTCCAGGGATCTAACTATAGCTTTTTAATAGTTTTGCCCTTCGTGGCAGGTAATGCCACAAAGATTTATCCTGTCCAAGTATCTACTCATACACACAAGTAAATGCATTATAGACATGATAGAGACAAAAAATACAGATACGTACACACAACACATACATACGGAAACCATGAAACTTAATGAACGAATTAATAAATTGAATCCCCCAAAATGAAATTGAATGCCAAACTAGGCTCCTCAGGCCTATTGTGTTCATTTGAATGCACGAACCTCGAAATTTGAAATCGTACGTACGTTCACGACTTTGTATGCACGTTAACGATTTTTGTTGCCCTAAAAATAAATCGAATGCGGATATCAAAAATCGTAATGCCCTAAACTTAAAATAATTTTGCCGATGAATTAATTTGGAGGCTCATGAATTAATTCGCGTGTCTCCAAGTGAATTCCATTGGCCGGATTTTTAATTTGAAAAACCGATATCGATCGTAAGACGATAAGGCTTGAATATGAATGCAATTTAATTGATTTGAGTAAAAAACACAACTATAAAATTGGGCGGAAATACCTAAATTATTTATATATGTATTAAGGCATGATCAATCGCATAACTGCTTAACTCATTTTGTAATTCTAGTATACTATGCTGAAAATGTATAACCACACCAACTTGTTTTATTATTATTATTATTACTATTATTATTATTATTATTATTATTCGCTATGAAAAAACCATCTGTTGTGTTCGTAGTAATGCATGGTCCATGGTAACGTAAATTATATCAAAAAATATATACTTCATCATACAGGCGGTTTACAAAAAACTATATCACTTGGAAGATTTGGATGTTTCGTGCTGTTAACGAAGTAAGTATATCCTCTTCGTATTCCATTATACAGCTGTTTTAAATGAAATCAGTCAACACCTCCCTTACAACAGACCGAACAAAAATTACATTAACTCTAATGGGTTGGTTTGGAATCGATGTGGAGTCTGGTTGTGACTGAGGTATTGGTAACTATTGAAAAAAAAAAAAAAAAAATTATCGATAGCTTATAGAAACTGGGGGGTGTTTCACAAAGAGTGAAGTCGCGCTCAAATACCTAGCTGCGTGCGGTATATGACACATCACCGCATTGGTCAGATCATGCTCAGGGGACGCACGCTATTGGGCAATCTACACTCTTAAAATGTTGGGTAAATTTAGTTGGGTAACTGCTGGTTGGTTAAAAATATTCCCAATTCTGGGCTATTATTAACCAACTGGACACTCGAGTGGTGTAACCAATATTGGTCAATACTTTTTACCTAAATATTGGGCATATATTTACCAACAGTATTTGGTAATTATGGTTGGGTACTTGTTGCCCTGTAGTTGTGTAATTTTGTCACATTTCCTTTACCAGTTGGGTAAATTTTGTTGGGTAACTGATGGTTGGTTAGAAATTCGCTTTTGCCCAGCTTGTGGTAAATATTTTTACCCAATATTGGGGAAAACACTTATATGAATATTCATGAATTTTTAGTAGCGTATGGTTTGGGGTGGCCCGATTTACTAACTGTCACCGAATGCATAAAAAAATGTAAGGGGTATATTAGAGCTTGCACTAGTCTGCACTAACTGGATAGGATAGGACTAGGATAGGATAGGTTAAGATATAGGATAGGATAGCTTAAAATAGGATAGGTTAGGATTGATTAGGTAAAGACCCAGAAGGACGTATCAAGCAGATTTCATTTTTTTTACCTAGGTTGGAGGAAAAAGGAAACAATAAATTGGGCAGCTGAATTTGCCCAACCACATGATATTTGTTACCAAACAGCTGAACAAATAGAGGGTTGGGCAATCCTACTGGGTAAGATTGGTTGGGCAATAATTACCCAACTGAGAATATAACCAACAGTTGGGCAATTGTAGAGTTGGGTAAAATCTAATGGGTCACCAACTGATGGGCAATTTAATTTGCCCAACAACATAGTAAATGGATTGCCCAACATCAGTTGGGCAAATTTTAACCAAAAGTTGTGTGGACAGTATGTTGCCCAGTGTTGGTAAAAAATTGGGCATTTTTTTGCCCAACTTTTTTAAGAGTGTACCAATGAGATTATGCGTTTAATACTGTATGGGCATTGGCACTTACGCATGACTTTGTGAAACACCCCCCTGCTCATATATTAGTCATGCTTAATGTTCGTGCGACGATGATTATCCTATCCATGCAACCATGATAACAATCATGTCGTGTAATGTGTCCATGCAGCAATGGGTTTAGCCGGTGCCCTACCTCCCCGTCCCCTCTCCTAGGCCTGATTCTACTCCCTCCTCACTGTCTGGGCAGGATTCTGTACCCTCCCCCCCCCCCCCCCCCCCCCCCACCCTGAAATAATTATATGAGCAGGTTTTATGCTTTTGTCTTTTCTTCGTAATTAAACAGTAGTGCAGGGGAAGTGGTGCATGATATGACTCGACTATCCCGTAAAACAGCTTCGAATGAGAGCATACTTTGAACAAATACGAAATAGCTTGCATGTAATAGCAGTTGTTATCGGGAAGATAGCACCATGTTTCATGAGCGAGAGAAATATAAATAAAAAAAAAAAAAAAACAAAAAACAAACGTCCAATATAGCCACGGTTCGACGAGGCGAAACTGAGTTAGTTGAAACTTGAAAGCAATAATTCCCTGGATCATACAGAAATAAATAAACAAATAAAAGAGTGATTAAGAAGGCTGCAAAGGTTGTCAATGACAGACAGAGAGAAAGATAGAGAGAGGGGAGGGCGGGGGGGGGGGGGTTAAAGAAAAGGGGGTAAAGAAAAGGGGGAGAAGGAGCTATAAATGATTGCAGCTTGTACTTTTTTCTTCTTTTTTGTTGTGTTTTTTTTTTACCTTTTTAATGATCATCAAATCCAGGTCTATATGAATGAATTTTAAATGCTGCATTTGCCCTTTGTAATTGCAGTGTGTCGACGGTTGATTTGTACTCAGAATGGATAAGAATGATCAAGGAAATTACAGGTGAGTTAGTTCCTAATCCGTCATGTGACAAGATAGGCGCCATTGGTATAAGCAGCAGACATGAGAAGAAGGCCCTTCAGATAAAATATTTCCCTATTTATAAACAATCACGTGTTTACCGTATCCGACACAAAAAAGACCCCCCCCCCCCAAAAAAAAGAAACAAACAAACAAACAAAAAAAAAAAACAACAACAAACCAAAAAAAACCCCCAACAAAACAAAACAAAACAACAAACAACCAAACAAACAAAAAAACAACAACAACAACAAACAAACAAGCAACACTCACAACCACCCCTCCCCCCCCCCAAAAAAAGGGGGGGGGGTAGAGAAAGAAAGAAAAAGTAGAGGTTACTAGTGTGTTTGAGAGAGAGATATATATATATATATATATATATATATATATATATATATATATATGTATATTACGTAAAGGATTATCAAACAATTCCCAAGCCAGTTTTTGAAGACTAAACCTGAAACTTTCGGCTCCCGCATATTTTAAAAACATATTAGCCATATTCGCGAAAAAAAAAAAATCCTACAAGTGCTCTGGTAAAAGAATCTAAGTCGTCAGCCAACATTTACCATGACCATGCTTACGAGCCCCAGCAGCATAGGGTTACTTACTCAGAACAGTGTGTGTATGCATGGGCCTACTATAGTAAGGCGGCATATAGCTTGAAAATTATGCACTATTGTCTAAAAGCACCAAATTTGGCACATGTGTTAAGAATTCCATTCTGAACAATATTTGATATGTAAGCACTGTCAAAAACGCAATTTTGAAGGAATATTGGGCTAAATTGTAGTGGAAATCCTGTACAGTTCAACAAACAATAAACCGCCTGCAAAAAACCCCGGACCCTACCAGATGGGAGTCTGTAGGCCTACCACAGCCCCGATCAATTCAATGAGAAATTCAGTACTTTCAGTTTCGGCCGTGAGGTTTTAGTATTTTTAGGACGAATCCACAATGGACGAAAAGTTTCAAAAGATAATGACGAAATGAGCTTATTGATTCGCTGCTAGGCCTACTTTTTTTTTTTTTTTTTTTCGAGTTGACAATCATTTGTAAAAATGTGATCCCGACGTTTGATTCGTTTAAAAAAAAAGCCTTGGCTAGAATTTGGGTTGGAAATGTTGTATAACTAATAAGAACAAAATTAGGATATGGTGCTTGAAACAGTTTTTTTGCAAATTTTAGTCCAGTGTATCTACTGCAGAATTGTGTTATCATCGGAGGGAAAGTTTCCACCTTTAGGCCTACCTAAACCAGAGCCCTTCACAATAGTCAGTAGGTTCAAACGTTATCATGAAATTTCTTTTCAACCTGAATGAAGGCCTGCGCAATCATTCTGTGAAATAATTATGTGAAATATTACTACTGACACGAGCTTAATTCGGGGATGGACTTGGTGACAAGTCCTCCGGAAATTTGGAAAAAATGGGGAAAATATGATTTATTATCATCGTTTTTATAATGATGATTTTTTAAAATATTTTTTATTTATTTATCTATTTTGTCTTCTTTATTTTACTGCCGGGTTTGTCTCTTTAGTTATACGAAACTGCTTTCTAAAGGCGCCCTGCATTTCAACAAATCATTCCACGTGAAAATACAAAATATATAACAATTAGGTAACATGGTAAATTACAAAAATGGAGAGTAAATTAATGGTATCATAAAGTGTACATATTTGAGTGAAGATTTAAAGCTTCGCATAAAAAAGGGATATACACATCTGAGCATTTAATACCAGGGAGTGCATTAAACAAACTGGCTCCAACATATACAGAAGAATTGATCTTATATTCTGTCCCTGGGCGGGCTATTTGGAGGGGGCATTTCAAAGAATAACTTCTTGATTTTTTCCCCTTTTTTTTATCTTTTAGAATTTTTTGTATTTTATAATTGTTGTATAATATGTACCGTAAAGGCAACCCCACCACAAGCCATGTGCTTTCTGGGACCCTCACCTCCTTCCACCATGTTTTTCTTTTTTGTGTGAATGAATATTTCATTTTGTATTTGATTTTGAGAAGGAAATAAAGGTGTTTTGAATCTGAATCTGAATCTGAAAGGAGAGGTTTGGAGTAGAATATCATAGTCCTTATACAACCTAACCCCAACCCTAACCCTTTCTTCTTTTTACTCAACAGTCCTTTTCAGGACTAACCACATGGCGAACCGTAAGCCTTCTCAAGGCAACCTCTTCACGTCTTAAAATGAGGTGCTCTTATAAACATCTGCTATTTACGCGAATCATTCTGAACACCTTTTATAGCCTTTTTGTCTTTCTGTACCCAGACCTAGTACTGCGCATACCCTATGTACAATTCGACCAAAATAGATACGCTCTAGTAAGTCTCATTGTGTAAGCTTAAGGCCACCGCGCACACCTTAAGATCGGTCTGCGATCCGATTTGTGAAATAAATCGCTATGGCATTAAATATTGGCATTTTAACAAGTGAAAACTACCCTTATTCAGTTTTTGAAAAGTAATGTGAATACATAGCGTTTTGGTCAGCTGTCAGCTTTCTACAGGGAATAAGGGCAAAATTAGTTTTAAATCGTAGGCAGTCGTACGATTTTTGTGACGTCACTATACGACTCGGAGCCGATTTGGCCATTCCACCGACTATATAGAAAACTCGGCAAAGGCCGTATTATCGACTTTACTATCTGTATGACTATTCAGACCCTCAATCAAAAAAAAAAATTGTTTGTTTTTAAATGATTTGTCAAATGATATTACATTTTCTTCTGAAATCGGATCGCAGACCGATCGTAAGGTGTGCGGTGGCCTTTATCACTATTGTGCTAACACAGTGATATTCGAAGCTCTAAGGTATAGTGTCCGAATATCTAGGTGATCGAGTTATCTACTTGAGTAGGTTTTGCAATTACAAATTCCTTCAAAATTACCCCATAAATTAATTTTTGGAAGTGCTTGCATATCAAAAATTGTTCAGTATGTATCATTCAACAACTGTACCAGTTTTGGTACTTTTAGACAAAAGTACACAATTCAGCCAAATTTTGGAGCTATGCCGCCCTACTTCTAGGTCGATCGTGTATGTAACTTATGCACTACACATATTGTGCCCGAACATACACCCAGAGCAGATGATCATGCTGATAGAAAGGGGCAACAATGAAAAACAAGGAAAGACAAGAGGAAAGACGGCAGGGAAAACAAATAAAAGAAATACATAAGGAATGTGAAGAGGATAGATGGAAGGAAAAACAAAGAAATACATTTAAAAATGTGAAGAAGATAGATGAAACGGGAAAAAAGAAATACACGAGAAAAGAGAAGAGGATAACTGGAAGGAAAAATAGAGAAATACATAACGAAAGGGGAGAGGATAGATACAAGGGAAAACAAGCATAAGGAAAGAGAAGAGGATATAGGAGATGTAAAACAAAGAAATACATAAGGAAAGGGAAGCAAAGAAATGCATTAGATTGTAATATCCTCTATTCTTTCCTTATACATTTCTCTGTTCGTTCTTTAATCTATCCTCTTTTCATTTAATCCGTATTTATTTTCTTCTTTATTATATCCCCTGTTCTTTCTGTACATATTTTAAATTCTTTTCTTCTTCAATCTATCCCCTGTTCTTTCCTCATGTATTTCTTTGTTGTTGTTGTTTCCTATAATCCACCCTCTTGTCTTTTCTTATATATTTCTTTGTTTTTCCTTTTCTATCATCTCCCCTTACCTGGGGAGCGTTTCATGAAAGGATTTGTCGGATATTTTTTCCGACAAGTGTTATAAGCTACTGAAATCCTTGCATCTGATTGGCTGAGAGCAAATTTGTCAGTAAAAATCTCTGACAAAATGCTTGATGAAACGCTCCCCAGGTTTTACCAAGGAGGTACTAGGCAACCATTGGTTATACTGTTCATGCACATCGCACTTCTTGTCGTCGTGAATGTACTTTGACGACTTAGACTCTTTCACCAAAGCACTTCTGGGATATTTTCGCGAAAATGGCTAAACAATAATTGTATATAAAAAATATGCGCTGCCGGATCATACAAAAGAAGATTAGGACATGATACACACGCATCTGTTAACCAAGCATTACTCATCTATAGATACTTCAGAAAGATGTATTAGATATCAGTTTTGAACTTATGATTGTAAATATAAACTTGATGTATCATTTTATCAGCCATTTCATCAGAATGCCGCCTACGATCATGACGATATTTACTTCTGTCACAAATATAACGTGGATCAGGAAGATTCCTCTCGTTCTCTTATATCTTTTTTGAAATAGTTGTCATTTTCCATTATCATTCCTATTACGTTTATAATCTTATTGATTGAAGATGTTACTTTAAAGATATTGCTAAGTAGACATTAGATGTCTTTACATGCGGCCCCCAAAATGTGGTTCCCCTTCATGTCAAGCGAAGGGCCCGATCGCTTTGAACCATGTAGTTGTGACACGAGATAGCTCTACTTTATGTTTGATATGCAGACAGTGAGTTGCAGAGGAATCATATATTGTCATGAGCAAATGATTTTTGTATTTTTGTATTTTTTGTATTTTTTATTTATTTATTTATTTATTTATTTATTTTTTTTTTTTGGGGGGGGAGGGGATTTCTAATTGTTAACTTTTTTTTGTTGTTTTCTTTTTCTTTACCCCATTCTCTATAGTTTCTCTCATACTTGTATTATAAATGGCGAGGGGTTGCAATGAAATACCCACCCCTCTTCCCTTACTTTGTGCTTAGCACAAACTATATGAAATATTATAATAATTTACATGAGTCCGTTTTTCCATTGATCCCAGGTCTCTTATGAATGTTTTGAATATATATTTTTGTTAAACCTGTTGTGTAGACCTTTATTACATGTATGCAGAACTTGTAGAAGGCCTTTGAAGATACCACATAATCCTCATACATGCAGTCTTTAGACAGCCATTCAACTACCATCGCTACTTTAATTCATTCGATTTTCCACCTTCCTCCTGTACATGTATACAAGGAATCATAATTATACTCCAATGCCATTATTTTTCCCCAAAATATTTTTTAGTGTTATTCCATTTGAAACAAACATTTTGTGTATTATATACTGTCCCAGCAAACATAAATTGTTGACTTAATGCGATCACAAAACCGATAAATCTAACCATGAACGTGATAAATTATCATTTGGTTTATCAAAAAATAACACAAGTTGGATCACCTGCATGCACATAATCTGCATTAAGTACCCTGAAATCATATTCGGTGCTTTATATATATATATATATATATATATAGTGAGAGGATTGATGAGACAGGAGACAGAGGACGTACCTGAACTTCAACTTTATTAGATCAAGCTTTCGGCCTTCCCGGCCTTCTTTAGGTTCTGAAGATGATAATACAAACATATAGCATATACTTCAATATACACACATATCATTGAGTGTTTTTATATTCCATTTAATAACAAAATATACATTTGCATATTGATATTAGCATATACCTTCATGGCTACAGTTTATTACAAATAACTTAATGAATGAATAATAAGAACATATTTTAGAAATATTGTACAGAAATTTAATGTAAAAGACCGCTTACCGAAAGTGGCCATCAAAAATATTTTATGATTATATTTTTTTCCTGTCACTTTTGTTGGAGTTTACATTAATTAACACAGTGCATAATGTCCACTGCCATCATTATCACCTTTCATTTAATGATCATGGCAATACTAATTTTATTGACATAATAAAAAGCTATAAATAGAATGCTTCATTTATTTCTTCTTATTTCCCCTCCTTTCATCATCGTGATCATCATGATCATGGTCATCTTTCTCTTTCTCTCTCTTTCTTTCTGTCACTTTCTCTATTTCGCTACATCTTTTTACAACCATAACTATGTCGATATATCCTACCAATTCGGTAAGAATACGGAATAGCACAAACTGACATGAATAAAGTCATCAGAGATTATGCCCATTTGGGGTGTTAAAGTACAAATTCCAAAAAAGAGAAGATGTGATGTACGGGTTGTACGTGCACGACTTTGAATGTAACAAGGATAGGACTTATGTGTCATGCATGAAACATTTATTTTTTCTGGTTTGAATAGGCCGCCATCCCATCGTCGCCTTATACAATGATGAGAGCAGGACAGACGTCAAGTCGGCACGGAAACAACTGAAGAAATATGGGATCACTGACATCTTTGATATACCTTTGTATAGAAAAACTCTCTCAGGTGATGGACAGTTGCAGCTGCTAAGTCTTCTACAGGTATGTCTGAAAGAAGGTGATAACGTGTTGGCGAATGATCTAAAGGGTCTGTACACGAATGCAAGATGTAGACTGCTCTATGGGGAAGCTAAGCAAGAGGCCAAAGAAGCTAAACAGAGGGCGTTAGATGAGATCAGACAACGAGAACAGGAAAGGGAGTCACTACAACACAAACATACTGAGTTAGGGAAGAAACTTGAAGAATTATCAGCAACTTACGAGAGCCTTGTCCATGACAATGCAAGTCTGAAAAGCGAGATGATACGCGAAAAGGAAAAGCGAGAGCAAACTGAAATGGCGATGAATGACATGACTGAAAAGGGTAAGAGAGTCATGCAGAGACAACTAGAGCTGCAGGATGATCTGAAAACAAAGGAGAAGCGCATTAGCACGTTGATGGAAAACTTGCAGAAGACAGAAGAAACAGCAAGGTGTGAGGTTGAGCGACTAAAGATCGAAAAGGAAGACGAAAGAGCAAGAGCTGAAAAAGAAAAACGCTCATTGGAAGAAGAATGGAAAAAGGAACGAGAGTCTAAACAGCTATATGTAGAATCTCTGAAAGAAATCGTAGAGGAGAAAGAGCGGAATGAGATGACTGCCAGACAACAAGTTGAACAGCTGAAGAGCGATATGGAGAAAGAAAAAGCAAGAGCTGAGACAGAGAAATTCTCATTAGCAGAAGAACTGAAGAAGGAACTCGAGTCTAAACAGCTATATGTAGAATCTCTGAAAGAAATCGTAGAGGAGAAAGAGCGGAATGAGATGACTGCCAGACAACAAGTTGAACAGCTGAAGAGCGATATGGAGAAAGAAAAAGCAAGAGCTGAGACAGAGAAATTCTCATTAGCAGAAGAACTGAAGAAGGAACTCGAGTCTAAACAACTATATGTACAATCTCTGAAAGAAATCGTAGAGGAGAAAGAGCGGAATGAGATGACTGCCAGACAACAAGTTGAACAGCTGAAGAGCGATATGGAGAAAGAAAAAGCAAGAGCTGAGACAGAGAAATTCTCATTAGCAGAAGAACTGAAGAAGGAACTCCAGTCTAAACAGCTATATGTAGAATCTCTGAAAGAAATTGTAGAGGAGAAAGAGTTGAATGAGATGACTGCCAGACAACAAGTTGAACAGCTGAAGAGCGATATGGAGAAAGAAAAAGCAAGAACTGAGACAGAGAAATTCTCATTAGCAGAAGAACTGAAGAAGGAACTCGAGTCTAAACAGCTATATGTAGAATCTCTGAAAGAAATCGTAGAGGAGAAAGAGCGGAATGAGATGACTGCCAGACAACAAGTTGAACAGCTAAAGAGCGATATGGAGAAAGAAAAAGCAAGAGCTGAGACAGAGAAATTCTCATTAGCAGAAGAATTGAAGAAGGAACTCCAGTCTAAACAGCTATATGTAGAATCTCTGAAAGAAATCGAAGAGGAGAAAGAGCGGAATGAGATGACTGCCAGACAACAAGTTGAACAGCTGAAGAGCGATATGGAGAAAGAAAAAGCAAGAGCTGAGACAGAGAAATTCTCATTAGCAGAAGAACTGAAGAAGGAACTCGAGTCTAAAGAGCTATATGTAGAATCTCTGAAAGAAATCGTAGAGGAGAAAGAGCGGAATGAGATGACTGCCAGACAACAAGTTGAACAGCTGAAGAGCGATATGGAGAAAAAAAAAGCAAGAGCTGAGACAGAGAAATTCTCATTAGCAGAAGAACTGAAGAAGGAACTCCAGTCTAAACAGCTATATGAAGAATCTCTGAAAGAAATCGTAGAGGAGAAAGGGCGGAATGAGACGACTCTAAGTCAGCAAGTTGAACAACTGCGAAATGAAAAAGAAGAAGAGAGAGAAAGGCTGGAGGAAGAAAAAAATTTGATGGAAGCAAAATTGAATAAGGAACATAAAGCTAAGGAGCAACGTGTAGAGCAACTAAAGCGTGAGACCTGGAAACTTAGAACCAAAATTCAACTAGAAAGCGAGATACGATCAGCAGAGCAAAAGAGGAAAGACGATACATATCAATGGATGAAGAGTTTCTTTCCATCAATGGCTTCAGAAAAGAAGACAAAGGCTGGTAAGAATTACATCTACATTTCAATGTACTTTTTTTTTAAACATCTCGCTGTAGCCATGAAAGCATCACATTTCGGATTAATTCATTCTTTATTTTTTACCTTTTTTTTTTTTTTTACCTTTTCGAAATAAAATCAGAATCCAAGACAGATCACAATGTCAAATGGTTTCATTGTTAATCCGGACATTTATGCAGCAGAATGCCTTGTGTAATGAATATTGCATGTAGGCTCTAATATGTTGTATATACTGCGTTTGATTAATTACTCCCCCCCAAAAAAAACAAAAACAAAAAACAAACAACAAACAAAACAAAACAAAACAACAAAACAAACAACAACAACAAAAAAATGCTTAAAACAACCTTTAAATAAAAACAAATCTACAAAGTTCAGTCTTATTGTATAATCAATCTATAACAAGTTATTCCTCCTACATTCATGTCAGGGACATTCTCATCTGAGGATGGTATCAGAGGAGAACTCTCATCAGAAAGGAGTGATGAATTGCAATTAAGGTTAGTTGCCATTTAATCTTCGATCTTTTATTAGTCTGAGAGCCTGTCCCGAAATAGTCACCCCGTTTTACCCATACGATTTGACCCCTTGAAGTTGCTGAGACCATCTAAGTCATTGACAAAATGGTTGTCAGCCTGACCATAGCTGTCGGGTTTAGCCCCCAGAGCCCCCAAAATAAGCCCCAAAGTCGGGTCAATTTCACCACATCTCCCACATGCACCACATCTCCTACATGCACCAAAGTTTGTCATTAGGAAGTAGTATGACTGGACATTACAAAATACACACACACAAAAAAATACAGAAACACACACCCATCGTCGATCTGACAAGGCGTAATAGACGAGCTTGCTTGGTATCTGTGTAAATAAACACATGAATAGTACTTTTAAGCCTGGAATTCACATATCACAGATACTTGAAAAGCTCTTCTATTATGCCTTATCAAACAGGTAATCCTGACAATAATTTTTTAGCTACTTTTGAGAAAGCAATACACATGTCAAAATTTGATAACTTATTGATCAAAAAACCAGTTAAGACCAAAATTGTACCGCAAGATGATTATTATACTCAAAATTATGTTATGAAAGTTTGAATTTAATTGAATATAACACTTTTTAGTTATCATATTCAGAAAGTAAGAAAATGTGTTTTTTTTTTACTTACATATAAAGCTTTTGTGGGGGAGGGGGGGGGTGGGTAAAGCATTGTTAAAGGGTACTTTAAGGTTTTCATTTCTGGGGGGTCTGACACTCCCTTCCCGACGGACAATTTTGTCAGTTTTCATATTTTGGGCATGTACATCCATAGCTTTTCCTTCTGACAAAATTTGGTCCCTGGGCTTCAAGGGGAAAAATTTACCCCAATTTTTAGGGACCTTTCTGACATCATCCCGACGGAAATTTTTGTCAGTTTTTTTTTTTGTTTTATTTTGTTTTGTTTTGTAATGTCCAGCCATACTGCTTCCTACTGACAAAGTTTGGTGTAGGGGGAGATGGGGTGAAATCGACCCACCTTTGGGGTCTCTTTGGGGGCTCTGGGGGCTAAACCCGGCGGCTACGTTCTGGTAACTTTAAGGGGTCCAAAATTATGGGTAAAATGCGGTGACTATTTCGGGACAGGCTCCTGGCCTATATGTGAATCGCAAAATCATATGGATCTTTTAAAAACTCACGTTGAAAGACTCGCTCCCTCATACTTTATGATTTACCTTCAGAGTCACTAAACGTCTATGCCGTAGCTCGAAGCTAAACATGATTACAAGCAGAAAAGGAACGCCTTACACCAGTTGTCCGTCCATTTTCCCTCCTATCATTTTCTTCTAACACAAAGGTTCATTATGGTGATGTTATACTTATTCATACACAAAATATTTACACTCTTTAGAAACTTTGTTGGAGGACTTTTATTTTATTATTTTTTTAAATCTTAATTTATGTACAGCATTTTTTCTTTGTTAAGCCAAGAGAAAGGTGAATATCTCTGCCTGGCATTACTGCTTCACAAATGTTATACCATTTTGAATGGATGGTAACAACCTAGTTTGAGTAGTTTCGTATCAAATAAGTGAACATTTTTAAAGATATGGGTATTTTAATGCTAACTTCCTTCTGGTGAACGCAATAGTGCGTGTCCGCATTTAAGCCCCTTTCACACCGAGAGTGCGTAGAGTTGCGTAGTGCGGCGTACCGACTACACCGAGCTTACGCTGCTCTAAGCTGTGCCTACGCTGGCTTGCGTGGCAATACGCCGAGGGACGCAAATGGGTACGCGAGATGGATGCAAACAATAACACATGTTTAATTTTTCGCGTACTTTTGGCGTAGAGCACTGGACGCAGAAAGTACGCAGTTTTACGAAAGTCTACGCAACACTACGCTACTGTACGCCATACCTACGCAATAGTACGCTACCCTACGCAAGACCGACGAAAAATCCTTTGAGGCTGGCGTAGTGTTACGTATGGAAGGGCGTAGTGTTGCGTAGTTTTGCTTAGTTTGGGTTCAGCATAAGCAAACCTGCGTACCCTTTAGGCCAGAAAGGGGCTTTAGCAGCGCACTTACACCCTTCTGTCAGCCGCTCGACGATCTACTGTTTTGTTTTGTTTTGTTTGTTTTCTCTCATCTTCTGATAAAAATGTCTCCCACGCTATAGAGCGGAACCACCCAATGATGAGTTTGCAGACATCTTAAAGCAGATAGCACATGATATTTATGATAATGACAAGATCGATAGCTTGGGTGGTCAGCTAGGAATCCTACAAAGTGATATAGAAAGAGCTCTCATGACCAATAAGATGTACCATCGAATCAACAGTGAAGGAACTCATCACATGTTAAAACAATGGAGAAGAGGTGTGTCCAGGGAAGATGAACGGATCGAATTGAGGAGGGCGCTTATGGCGGCCAAGTTAGTTGACCTTGCTGATCGTTACGTCCCACAAGGTGAGACCTTTATAAAACGAATCTAAGGAACATGTGAAATTGTCATTTTAACATAGAAAAATTGTAATCAAATACTTTAATGTACATTATGCAGGGATTTTACATTCTCTATTCTCCACGTGTTCCCCGAATAAACAATGTAAACTCAGTTTAAAACGACATTTGGCTTTTTCGCCGTAATACATTGGTGTAAAGCCCCCCCCCCCTCCCCCCTCCGGAACTGTACCCTTGCATCCACGCCTGTAATTATCATTTTGAGAGATCCTCTGATGCCTTTAAATGTACAGTATGAGAAATAGGGAATGATTTAAGGAGTGTACAACCGGTATGTGCCCCGCCTTTTTAAACCCAATTGCCATACCTTATATGACACAACACAAACATCTGGCACCTTGAGTGAGTAGTTTAGTTTCTGAATTATGCCCGCTTAACAAAAACATTGATCTGGCCTTGTCAAAAAGTTTATTAGCGCATATCTGAATATTTTGAAAATTATTTTCCAACAGAAATTAAAGTGATTGAAATATATTTTTATATTCGTTATAAATAGATCAGATTATGATTTGTGTTCAGTAACTTCAAGAACACAAATGTTAATTCTATTTCTTATTTCTGAAAATCAGTGGGAGCGACTGAAGCAGAACACCCTCAGAAAATAGAAGAGTCCCAGGAAGGACAGACCAAGACAGAGCAAGCAACTACAACAACTGTTGATCACCCTCCTCTAGACGACACAACCTACAAGGGAGACACGGCGAATAAAGGCATGAACATACATTCAGAAGAATCGTCAAATCAGAGCGTACCTGCTGTTCAGGACACATCCGGGGATACCTCATCTGGTGAGAGGAACTTAACAAGCTTAAAAAGAACATTTGATATTATCATTGGAACATGAATCAATTGTAGTAAGCAAAACTAAAATAAAAGTCATTTTCCTATTCGATTATACATGTATATCTGTCTTTGATGACTTTCACCCGGCATGAAATGATTATATGACATTTCGACTTAATGCATTGTTATGATATGAGTTATAAATACGTTTTGATAGAACTCATCACGTGAATAAGGATTTAAGCCATAGTGCGATCATACATATACGATAATTGTTTATGTAATGTAAATATGGAGGGGGGGGGGTGCAGAATTTGTTATGAATAAAATAGCATTTCCCATGTTTACTGTTTGTGTTTAAAAACACCAATAATGTTATTATTTTCCTCTTCCGAGAAGTAGTAGGAGCCACTGGAGAAGAAAATTCCCAGAAAGCAAAAGTGTCACATCGTCTATCCGGGGATGATATCTTTCCTTTAGCGCAAGGGTCCGTAGAAGGACAAGCTGACACACTGGGAGCTACATCAGCCATTGACCACCGTCCTGTAGACGAAACGTCCTACAACAACCAGGGGGAGATGGTGGAAGTAGATATGAGTGCACATTCTAGAGAA
The DNA here is from genome assembly GCA_025618425.1 of Heliocidaris tuberculata. Taxonomy (NCBI): domain Eukaryota; kingdom Metazoa; phylum Echinodermata; class Echinoidea; order Camarodonta; family Echinometridae; genus Heliocidaris; species Heliocidaris tuberculata. The sequence continues at coordinate 19,094,570 of CM046833.1, forward strand.
CCATCACACCATCCCACAAGTGATGTACAGGACGCATCCGAAGATATGCCTTCCCTTGAGGAGTGTGATAAGGAAAACGGCACATCAGATATAAGGGAAGTAAAAGATATCACATCCAACTATGACGACTTAATCAGTAATCTTTCTTTGTCCGAGACATGTTCGGAGAAATTATTGATTCTTTTTATCCTGAAAGTCATTACTAATGTTCCTCAAAAATCACCTCGCCCTCGGATCTAAACTGCTCCTTACAGCCGTTCTCTTGATTGTATATATTTCATACAAATTTCCATATTCATTCTGTGTAATATGTAACATACAATATATATACTCGACTTTCTAAATATTCTGAAGTAATTCACAGATTGACGAAATCACTCTTTTTTTCTATTTATTTTATTTATTTATTTATTTTTTTTAGATAGGATGCCGTTTATCGAACCCAACATTACACTACTTATTGAACCATGTACTTGCTTAATACAATAAGGAGGAGAAAAAAATGGGGGGGGGGGGGAGGATCCGAGTTAAGATCATAGTTGGCGGATTTATATTGTGTTTTTAAAAGATTTTATGTTATACATTTTTGACGACTGCAAAAATGCAAAGTAACATGCTGATAAATAGGTTAACTTTTTGTAAAACCTGGGAAGTATTTAACAGGTCAGTTAGTATGATTTCACTGGGATAGTAGTCAGTTTAATCATGATAGTTATGATTTACAATGCATTATGCAGTCATTAAGACTGGCTGAAGAAAAGTGAAATTGGGAAAATAATATCTGATTCGAGACCAGACTCGACTGGTTTCTGCTACTTGCCTCACTATGAAATGGCCTTCCTTGGATATTTTGTATACTTACAAATCATTTATCACTCATGCTGAGAGCTCTTTGGCCACAAAAAATATTTGAAATGATACATTGCCAACAGAGTAAGTGTAATATTAGTTTAGCTTTTGTTGTTTTTGCATATTCACATCGTGCCACAGGGGAACAATATAGATTCACCGTTAAAATATGGAAATATCTCTTGTATTATTCTTGCGATAGAAGCGAATCTAAAAATGAAGTTTTCGTACTAGTGTCTGAAATTTAACCCATTGACTACTGAATTCTCTCATCCGTGTAGGTGTAATACGGGGACCACCCGGTTCCCATAGGCAATGGGTTAATAAATGTTGCAAAGGAAAGAAAAAAAAAAGTTGCAAGCATGAATGTATGTATATGTACTTCAAATCCATACATTATCATTTATATATCAAGTACAATGCTTTACAAACGTATTCTGTGTGCAAAGGAATTGATATTATCAGTATGTTCAAAGATGTGTCGAATTGGGAAAATTCATATGTTCGCTGCATCTTGCAAAGGAAATAATGTAACAAATATAATTGTACATTGGATCAGTGTTCAAACATTGGAACGATGATTTATTCTCATATAATTATGATCTTGTAATAATTATTTGTGGACCCACCTCTTTCACCAGTTTAAATATAAATACATATATTTGACTGTGCCTTTGGAGGAATATTTTTATGTGCATATATCTACAAACGGAGTTTTAGTAACAGCGCCTACAAAAAAAAAAAAAAAAAAAAAAAAAAGGTGATTGCATGTCTTTACATCAATATATTTAGATATCAAGTAGATCTGTTTAAAATAGATCATTGAAAGTGAATCTATATTATGTGTATATACGATGATGTAAGTATGTATGCCTGCATGACTGTATTAATGTATGCATGCATTGATGTATATAAATGTATGTACACAGAGTATTTTGCTGCATTTCATTAAGTCATATTGTAGTCATAAGAAACATAATTTGCTTACAATATTCTACACAAGTAATCTAATAGTTATCTCCAATTTTGAGTTTGCTGTCGATGTTTGTGCATATCCATACCGTGTCATAGGGAAACGGCATAATTACGACATTAGTTCAGTGTCCAAATATGGGAATAATGGTTCATTCCGATACATGCTTTTGTGATATGTGTAGATCCACCTTAGTAATCAGTGTATATATTAAATGCATGTACATGTGTATCTACAAAAGGAATTCTCTTACCAGTGCCTACAAAAGAAAAAAAAAAGAGTATTTGCATGTATACAATGGAAAAAAATAGATGTTTAAATATAGGTTTTCCCGGTCAATTTCATAATTTTGTCATTGAAGTTCATATTCCGAGTATTCAGTTTCAAGCATTTCACGCTCGCAGCACTCAATCGGCTTTCAAATTCATATTTCGGTCATTCAGATTCACTATCCAAGCAATCAATTGTTCATTTGCGTCATTCAAATTTAAAATAGGAGCATGTATTTTTATCAATGAGCATTTAAATTCAAGCCGGCGACGGAATCTCGTTGGTCATTCATATTCGTGAAAAGCCAACCATGTTCCAAATAGGTGCACTCAATTTAAAAGAATTATTGCATTTAGTTAGCTTGGGGTCTATGTGGGTCTTTTTTTTTTTTTTTTTTTTTTTACTTAGTTTTGAATAAATTGGGCTTCGTTATCATGCTTTAGTCCAATATCTTAAAGGATAATGCAATAAATGTTTTCGTTGAAACCGATAACATGAACATTATAAACATCTTATTTGTTGTTTATTGATATCTTATTGGCTTCCACTTGTGAGATTGTGAGATCATGTTGTTTATCAGTTGGTCTTTGAATTGACGCATTGTGTGGTTAGTGTTGGGGTGTTGTCTCTTTTATGTGTGGTGTCATCAAGGATTATAAGTTTATAGTAATGTCGTTGTGTTGTTTGCATGCACTGCTGACTGAGCCTTATACCATTAAATTTCTTGAAATGAAAAAAAGTAATGAAGAATACATGGACATATACAAGAACATGATATATTGAGGAATACATGAACATATAAGGACATGATATCATTGTAAGGAGATACTTCAGAACAATATAGAACCTTTAAAAAATTATAAGCATATTACATAGAAGCCTATGAAAATAAGATTTCTGCGTGTGTGTGTGTGTTAGGGAAGGGGTGTGCGGGTGGATTGTGTATGTGTGCTCGTTTTTATCAGAAACAACCAACGCTCGTCCCCCGCTCCCCCTCATAACCCCCTTCTACAAAAATTTATCTTATCTTCTCCACTGAATTGAGTGCACGAAGTAGGAAATTGATCCTCTGAAAATGAAATTGAACGCCCCAAACAGGCTCATCGTGATTATTCCGTGAATTTGAATGCACGAGTAGGAAATGTAATGCTCGCATTTGGAAATTGAACGCACATGAATGATTTTGATTTTACGGAAAGGAAATAAGAGCGCCCATAAATGAAATTGATCGAACGGATTCTGAATTTGAATGCCCGAATATTTTCGCGGCGTACGTTGTGTGAATTAAAATGCACGTTCATGAATTGGAATGGAAAAAGCTTGAAATTGACCGGGAAAACCTATATCATGAAAACACTTAATACAAAACATATCATGCAAAGTGAATTTGTATTGTATGTATAGATAAAGATGTTCTTATATGCAAACATAGTAATAGTCATATTTAGTCATAGCAAACATAATTTGCTTGGAATATCATACACACGTGTTTGATTGGTTTAATTTAATTTTACTAACTACCTAAAGGATTCTAACCTCCTGAACCTCTTTAGAATGTGTTGTTTGGCATTGTATTTAGTTACAGTAATTTAATGGGTGCTGTAATAATGGTCGTGCAAAAATTTGGCTTCTGACATGGGATAGGCCTATTGTTTCAGTTCAGTGTTAGTTTTGATTTATTTCATATTTCATATCATATTATCTAAATGGAACATAAACAATGATCAGTGTATTATTACAGTATTATAAGAATACATCTTGAAAACATTATGTACTTATATTGATATTTTTTGGAAGGAGATGTCTAATCACATTTCTTTTAATGTATTTCATCACTGTAATATTAGGAATACGTGATATCTACGCACTAGCAAACACAGTTTTACACATTTTACACATTTACACGATGGACTAAAATAACTTGCACTGTATACTTGAACTTGAAATCGACACACTATACGAAACAAAATCTTGTCAGATTTTATATTTCTTTTTTTTAATGTATTTCTTCGCATTCATTGAGTTTTATGATTCGCTTTTCCAAATGTATTTAAGATAAATCATGGTACTAAATCTCTGTAATATAAATTTAAACGGTGCATTATGATTTTCATCTGACACACACTCTCTGAATTTTAAGGACTACGCTTTTGTCCAATAGAAAAATAGTGCAAAACTTTTTTTTGGGGGGGGGGGGATATATGGCGGTAGTTCATTGCTTATAATCTTTTTTTTTAATATCAAAACCTATCTTGATGTAATCCATGATTAGGCTATGAACATTTTTGTAAGATTTTTCAAATCAGTCTTCTAGTTTACTAGTTTACTTGGGTAAGTGGGATTTGTAGACTCATGTGATGTTATGTCAAACATTGTAAAAATCTTTTCATTGTTTGTTACATTTAGCAAAAGTTAATTTTAAAACTTTATATATTGAATCCAAAATCCCATTTTATACTACTTCCAAACACCCAGTGATAACCTACGATTACTTGTTTTCACAATGGCAATTTAGTACTCAATATAATGAACTTCACGTGTCATACGTGAGTTTTAGCATGTATTTTAATCAACAGGTGAATTATAATGCTCTTACCTTTTTTCGGAATGATGAAATAAGTTGAGGCTATGGAATTAGATTCAAGCAGCACCAAGAACACACCAATTAATATGATAAAAAGCAACTGGCTCCACCCATATATATTGTAATAACCATCCGTCCAGAATTCGAAGTTCCAAAGAAATGATAAGAAGAGAGAGAAAGGAGGAAAGAAATAATATGTTAAGACTGATTTGAAAAGGCCGAAGTGATTTCTTTCCTGCGTATCAAAATTGGATGTGTTATTGCTTGAATGAGAGCTACAAAGATGTAATGGCGTCGTAGAGTTGCTGAATGCTGCCCCAGTAAATCATCTGCCTATTAGGCAGTTATACCCTACATACTCCGCGCGCAAACCATGCCACATATTGCCGCACACCTGTAATTATTTCCCCTTAGGCTCATGTGTTAAAATGAGAAATTAAAAAGAAAACATGAAAAATAAGTGCTAGCAATGGCACCATTCAAACTTGTGTCTTGACTAGTTCATACAATTTAATTGACTTCCTGAAAATCTGAAGGGATATTTTTCAGCATTTTTTTCTCTCTACAGGGGCTACAACTTAGACTACCCACATTCGATATCATGAAGCTCAAACCATATCGATATGGATAAACACTAAATAGTGATAGGCAGTTACAGGGGGCAAGGGAGGGAGTGGTTGGCTCGAAATTTTCAACCATCTTTTCTTTTTTTTTTTTTTTTTTTTTTTTAAGGTGGGATACCGGATCTACCTCTGCAATGCCCAAAACCCAAAACAAAACAAAACGGAAGCATAACGTGTTTCCAAATACAATGCTCCAAGCATGGTCATATGACCTCATAGTAAGTCTGATGTATATGCCTCTGTACCAGTTAATTTGTCAAATTTGTATTGCGTACAGCTATTATTTGTATATTTTTAAAGGCTTTGTCGCATAACAGTTTAACTCATTTTATAGTTGTGATATACTCTGTTCAATATGTAGAACCACACAGACTTGTTTTACGTTTTGACTCTTCGTTATGAATGTCACCTGTTCTGTTCGTAGTAACTCAGTGGTACATGATATGTAAATCACTGATATGTAAATATTATGCTTCATCATACAGCCGATTTACGAGATGTAAAGTATCATGATGGAAGAGTTGGATGTTTCGTGCTCATTACGCAGTAAGTATCATCTTCGTATTCCATTATACATCTGTATTAATTGATGGCTGTTGACACCTCCCTTTTAGATGGAAAACTGTGATCGATAGCTTAATACTAAATACTGCTCATATATTAGTCATGCTCAATGTTCTTGCGACAATGATTATCGTATCAATGCAGTGACAATGTCGTGTAATGTGTCCATGCAGCAATCACTGCAATGGGTTGAGCCGGCGCCCTACCTTTCCGTTCCAATTCCTCACTCCTGGGCCTGATTCTATGCCCTCCCCATTGTCCGGGTCGGATTCCATACCCTCCCCTCCCTGAAATAATGATATGAGCAGATTTACGCTTTTGTCTTTTTCTTCGTATCATACTATTCTCTTCTTTCAAAAATTAATAGTAATGCATGGGAAGTGATGCTTGATGTTAGTTGACTATTATTCATTACGTCAAACAGCTTCGAAATGTTTCATAAGCGCGCACTTTGGGAGAATAATAAATAGGTTGCATGTTATCTCAGTTATTACCGGAAGGTAGCACAATGTATTCTGAGCAAACAAAATATTACAAATAAAAGGGGGGAAAAAGCTCCAATATAGCCATGGCTCGACGAGGCAAAACTGACATTACACTTAATTGAATCTTGAACGCAAGATTTACGTGGATCAGTTTTTTAAAGACCATTGTTAAAGGAGTGATCAAGATGACTGCAAAGGTTGACAATGACAGATAGAGAGAGAGAGGGGGGGGGGGGGGGGGGAGGAGAGTGAGAGAGAGAGAGAGAGAGAGAGAGAGAGAGAGGGGGGGGGGGGGGGGGGTAGAGAAAAGGGGAAGAAGGGACTATTTACGATTGCATTTTTTAAATATTATTGTTGACCTTTTAAAATATCGTCAAGAGTAGGCCTATATAAACGATTTTCAATTGCTGCATATTCCCTTTATAATTGTAGTCCGTCGTTAGTTTACTTTGAAAACTACATAAGATGGATCAGAATAATCAAGGAGATGACAGGTAAGTAAGATCCTATATCATGTGCCAAGATAGGCGCCATTGGTATAAGCTGCAGACATGAGACGAACGCCCTTAAGATAAGCGATTTCCCTAAACAACCACGCGTTTAAACAACCACGGAAAACGCGTGGTTGTTTAGGGAAACAAAACAAGACCAAAAATACCCCCCCCCCCCCAAGGGAGAAAAAAAACATACAAAAATACAAAAGAAGGGGAACAATGTAGGATACTAGTATGTTTGATGTAATTTATTTATTTGTTTATTTATTTTATTTATTCTTCTTTTTTTGGCGTTAAGGATTATCAAACAATACTCAATAAATTCTTTTAAAAAGAATAAACCTAAAACTTTCTTCCGGCTCATACAAAAGAAGATGAGAACATGATACATATGCATCTGTGGAAACTCCCTATTCATCTATAGACACTTCAGAAACATATGACATTTGATATCAAGTTTGTACGTATCGTTGTAATATAACTTTAATTGTCATATCATTAGCCATTACATAAGAGGTCCTTCGTCCTACGATATTTTACTTTTATCACAGTGATAACAGGGATCAGAAACACTACTCTCGTTGCCTTAATTCTATTTTAAATAATTGTTAAAATTTTCATTGTCACTCCCAAAATGTTTATAACCTTATTGAGGATGCTATATTTACGATAATGCTAAGTAAAAATTAGATGTCTTTACAATGCGGCGGCCTCCTAAACGTAGTTTCCTTTCCATGTCAAGCAAAGGTGCCCAATTGCGTTGAAGCATGCAGTTGACACCCGGGATTGCCGTAAGTGCTGCAGAGGCAGCAGAGCAATTATCTATATCGTTATAAAAAACAGCATTTATTTCAGACTGAGGAAATGCTGTTTCCAGCATAGATTTCATTCTGTTACGGGGTGATATTTCCTGTTCCCTCTATCCCCCCCCCCCCCTCTCTCTCTTACAAGTTAGTGTACAATACATGGCAAGGGGTTGCAGGAAATCCCCACCCTTCTTCCCTGACTATGCATGTGCTTAACACAAACTATATATGAACTGATATATTCATATTATACTTGAGTCTATTTTTCCATGGGTGCTGTATATCTCTTATTAATGTTTTGAATATAAATTGTGTTGAACCTATTGTATAGGCCTCTATCACATGTTTATAGAAGGCCTTTGAAGATAACATTTCTTACTCATACATACAATCTTTAGACAGCCATTTAACTGCTAGGACAAGTTCCGTATTCCATTTTACATTACTCTTTTCCAGAGTTTTTTAGAATGTGTTATTTCATTGGAAACAAACATCGTGTGTATTATATAGGCCTCACCCCGTTTTGACTCCATGTGATAACCCAAAACGATCAATCTAATCCTGAAAACGATAAAGTATTCTTTTGGTTTATTTATGAAGAAAAAAAAATCACGTTGTAGCAATTTCATGCCCATGATCTGTATTATGTACTCTGAATTCATATTCAGTGCTTGATATCCATTTTGTTTTGTAGCGCTAAATCAATTTTGAGCGGGGGAGAGGGGGTAGTCAAAGGGGAAATACAATATTAATACATGCAAGAACCACATGACTCGTATTGTATAAATTGCATCAAATTGCTGTCTTATGAAGGGCATCTTTCCTTTATCACAATGTCACTGGTCATTTGATATCAATTGTCATCAAAATTATTTTCTAATAATGTTATTTTTTCCTTTCACAGTTGTTAGAATTTACATTAATGAATACATTAGATAATGTCCACTATCATCAATATCATCTTTCATTTCAGAACCATGGCAATTATAATTTTTTGACGTCATCAAAGCTAGAAATAGATCACCTCGTTTACTTCTTCTTATTTCCCCTCCTTTCATCATCGTGATCATCATGATTATCATAATCTCTCTCTTTTTCTCTCTTTCTTTCTGTCACTTCTCTATTTCGATCCATCTACTTACAACGATAACTATGCCGATATATTCTACCAGTAATGTCAGTAAGAATACGGGATAGCACAAACTGACATGAATAAAGTCATCAGAGATTCTGCCTATGTACAATTTCAAAAAAAGAGAGAATAGGGGATGTACGGGTAGTATAAGCACGACGTTGAACATAACAAGGATAAGACTGATATGTCAGGTATGAAATTTATCGTTTTTCTGGTGTGAATAGGCCCGGGACGGGTTATAGCAACAGGACGGGGGAGAGTTAACCGACTGTGACGGTTCTCGCAATCTCCCCGTCTTGTTTTTCAATCAAGTTACGAAAAAATGGACGGCGACGCACTGCAGCGTTCGGCTTCCCGTCCCCACTTTAGACCGAACGCTATTTCGCCCGAGAACCGTCCTGAAATCAAACAGGACGGAGAGATACCCCGAGTCGCGCATGCGCACATTGATTTTTCGCTCCACTACCCGTCTCAAAGGCTCCTGTCCTGAAATCGTAAGCTCGCTATTGAAATTGCATCGCAGTACGTGGGTGTTATTCTTATGGTTTACTAATCACAAAGTGTATTATGAAACAATTAAATACATACGTACATACCACGGAGCTCTATTGAGCCTGGGACTCTATGGGACATACCCATACCATAATTATTTTCTTACGGGGGTTCCCCCGGTGAGAGCAAGTTTAGCAAGATGGCTAAGGCGAGTTGTCTAACACGGGTCGCACAATGCAAGTTGATACTCATCGTGAACAATGTTGTTCGTCACTGGCCATGTAGTGCCTGTGATCGGCCATAAGGGAGGTTGCACGACTGACGACACCGCCTTCATGCTATGGATCCACAGAAAGCAGCCGTTCCTTCGGCATACCCGTCCTCCCAAAGCCCCCAAATCACGTTTATGGACGTCGGGGTCGGCTTGGCACGCGGACTACGGGAGACACGTGCCGTGGAATTATGCCACCGATCCCGCGCAACGACGAGGGCGGACACGGCGGAGAAAAATATTTTTTGCGACCACAAAAAACGGCCCCTCGACGGTTTTGAGTATACGTTTTTGCGACCAGAAAAAGGGCCCCCGACGGTTTTGAGCATTAATATATAGCTTATATCGTTTAATATGAATCGGTCTCATGCGTCACATGCGTCCTCAAATCTTAGTAAGATTCATTCACGTCTACTATGTTTTGGAGATTAATTTTATAGATCTTTATAAAGTAAGTTATTGATTAGAACTTTTTAAAAAGAGCCTCATTAATACCGCATGGTTAACTTTGATGGTTAGGGCATAATTAAAAGAACGGATATGGTGCATTATGTAAGAATTAATTTGACACAAATAATACGCTTACGTTTAACGTGTACATAAATGTTGGAATATGGAATAATTTGATACGTGTGGGAGGTATACAGATTTGTGATTCAAACATTAAACATGAATCATTTCATGCAAGAAGTCCAAGGTCTGTTGATCATTGATTGAAATCCCTCATCCATTTCGCCTTTCTTTTGATACGAGACTTTTGTTGACACATTCCTACGCCATGTAATGAGTATGTGTTAAGAAAAGAGAACAAAAATATACGTCATTAGCAGTGTAACGCGTTTGTTCGATAAATTTGAAAGGAAATCCACACCAACATGGCTACCTCAAACTCTGAGATTCAAACGAGGATAGCAAGATTACGCGGAGAAATCCTGTCCTACAAACCAGGCAAGGCTGTACCTTGTGATGATGAAAGAGTGATGTTTCCTGAAAAGCTTGTCATTGGTCTGATTGATCCATACGATGAGTGCAGCATAGTCCCTGCCCTGAGACACGCTCTTCAGGGAGACACAGAGCCGAGCAAGTACGCTGATAAAACATCTACTGAGACTCACCATGCTCACGAGGATTATTTGACGGATTCTATATCAGTAATAAGAACAGATCGCTATGATTACGGTTTGTATATTAAATTGAAATATATGTTTCTCTTGTTATTAATATAAAATAAAGCCACACTTCTACAATCCATGATGTTCCAGCGGTCCTATTAATGCTTCGGTATAAAACCTAATTTCTTGTCGTCTGTATATTACCAATGATTACCGTGTGGTAGGCCTATTTGTGGCAAACTGAATTTCCATTTCCCTCCAATTCTGTCTTCTAAAAAAACCCCAAACAAACAACGAAAGACCTTCTGGGCAGTGTAGTGAAATATTGCGAAACCCTTATATCGCAAACCCGTAATAGTTTCAAAATAAAAACAACAAAGAAAATATAGCATTTTTAGGAATGGTACATGTTTCGGAGTGATGCAAACTCCATCGTCAGCATGAAATTTTACAACAGAATCAACTTTATATATATACTCTCTGATTACAAAGAATATCTAAACCATCATGATTGAATGAATATAGGGTATGTCATGAATTCGGGTAATAGGGTGAAGGACCTGAAGGGTCAGTGACCTGAATCGACAATACATTAATTGAATAGACAACATTATTTGATAATTGTACATCTGTTGGTTGAGTTGTGGTTTCGTCCTGTTGATGTGTAGGCCTTCTTTTATTTTGAGTTGGAAATCTGTGTGGGCAGTATCTAAAATTTTGAAGCATTGTGCATTACATTCTGTAAGACATTGCTTTGAAGACTATAAGTGTTTCCAGATACGGGAATGTTCGTCCTTCCGCAAGTGCTCCTGTACTCTTGTCATGCGCGTACCGAGGAGGGGGTTGGGTGTTAAAACAGCCCCCTTTGACAAAAAGGGGGGTGTTTTAGGTGTTAAAACAACCCCTAGTGTTATTTGAAGTTAAAACACCCCTTTAGAATTCCTGGTAACCCTTTTTCTTTTTCTTTTCTTTTTTTTTGCTTGTCAGATAATTTTTGAGTAAAAAGACCCCCCAAAATACTGATCATTTTAAAATATCTTTATATTTTTTTCTTTTGATTGTCAGAGAATTTTGGAGTAAAAAAAAAACACCCTCCTGGTAACCTTTTTGGGTCATGTGGGTACGTCACTGACTCGTGTTATGTAATTTCTATTTGGTCTGGCCAATATAACGAGCTTTACATCTCGCACAGGTGAATTGGTATATATCCCGAGCACGGAGCTCCTGGGAGAATGGCATCGTTAACAGATAGGAGAGAACTCAGTTTGGATGACCAAAAGGAAAAAATAATGGAAAAATCTTTACAGTATTGTTTGACCATACTTCTCAATTTTTTTTCAAGTTCCCTAGATGGGTTACCGATGTAAGGTAGTTTGAAATCTCTCTTTGTTCTCTCTACTCTTCTAATATCATTTGGATTTTGGGCCTTTTGAAGGTACTGGTTCACTGACCTATCAGTCAACCAACCTGGATACATATTTTTCTTCAAAACCTTACTTAGATTATCAACACTGACATGAAAGAGATTGGAATTATTGCTGATTTTGTAAGCCCTGTCTAATAAGATTCGTTTCACTCCAGTTTTGTATTTGAAACAGGTAAAACTAAGAAAGTTTGTATAAGTCCAGTATAATTCTTTTCGTGATATACTGAAGTAGTATAATTATCTGCATTGTTGCTGATCAATACATCCAAAATGGGCAACTTGCCACTGACCTCCTTCTCAACTGTAAATTTGATATTGGGATGCCTCGTATTCAGATAGTCATGAAAAGTCTGTAGTTCACTTTCATTGTTAAATATACAGAACACAGCATCTATACATTGCGTCCCAGAAAAAAAAGAAACCCTAAAACAAAGGGTTATTGTGACCACACTATGTGTTGTATGACAATAATTATCTATTTTCCATAAACTAGAAGTATTGTGCTTTTAAATGGTACCTTGATGGCATCCATCCACAGGGGCGGATCTAGCTTTTTATAAAGGGGGGGGGGGGGGAGGGTGTGGGAGGGTGTGGGAGGGGGGTGTCCCCCCTCCCACAGTAGGGAGAATTTTTGAAAATCTGTGTGTGAAAATGGCGTTTTCTTGCATCTAAAACACCACTATTTTTGGTATAGAGGTCATTGCCAAATTAACCCCCCCCATGAAAATTTGTAAAATTTAGTTGCATTTTCCTGCAATGTAAGGCCAGTTGACAACACAGATACAAAGAATTGGGGACCTTGGAATAAGCACTGTCAGCCTAATACTTTTATTATGAACAGCTTGTCACTGATACTCACTGGCAAATCTCAGTCGAATATGATGGACTGGCAGAATAATAATAAAAAATAAAATAAATACATAAATAGAATAAAATAAAATTACAAGTTTAAAAAAAAAAAAAAGATTAGAAAAAAAAATGGTTCCCGGATTTTTTTTTTTTTTTTTTTTTTTTTTTGGGGGGGGTTGCAACCCCCCCCCCCCAACCCCCCCTCTAGATCCGCTTCTGATCCATACATGCTTTACCGAGCAGCAGCATTTTGAAAATGACATGTAAAAACTCGGTTGTGCCAGATTTGGGTAAAACCGTGAAAACGTTAGGATCACATGCGAACATGACCCAAATGAAACATGACTTCTAAAACCTATGAGAAGACTGTTTTCATCTGTTTCTTTCAATAATGAGGGTGAGTATAATGCCCTCATCACAAAATAAAGGATGGCCATTGTTTTGTCGATATTGGGGGTTAAGAAAGGGCATGTTTTGTATTGAAATGGTACCTGCAGTCGAAATGAAAAGTAATTTTTTAGATTTTTTTCAGAACTGCAATTTCTTTTAAGAACAAAGTGGACAGAAAGGTGATATTTTCATAAAAGTAATGTTAGTGGCACTTTCCATTGTCATCAGAAGGAAATACAAGGTAGAAAAGGCACATAAGGCAGAAAAAATACCAAGATTATGGCAATATCCGACCTCAGGAAGGGTATTTTTTCCATCACAGGATGGGCAGTTTTTCATTTTTTGAGGGATATTTATTGATTTTGGAAATTTGGGGGCGTACGCCCCTGTCATCACTGGAAATTGATACTGACCCGTGCTTTATGAATTTCTGATTGAATGCATGTCATCACTCGGGGGAATTTCATGTATCATATCTCTTAAAGCTGGTCTTTCCCTTGTGTCATGTTTGCATGTGATACTAACGTTTTCACGGTTTTACCCAAATCTGGCACAACTGAGTTTTTACATGTCATTTTCAAAATGATGCTGCTCAGTAAAGCATGTACAGATGGATGCCATCAAGGTATCATTTAAAAGCATAATACTTCAAGTTTATGGAAAATAGATAATTATTGTCATAGAGCACATAGTGTGATCACAATAACACTTTGTTTTAGGGTTTCGTTTTTTCTGGGACGCAGCATCTATACATATCTACGATAGAATGGAATATTGGGTCCTTCATATTCCGTCAACCACTTCTTCTCATGATGACACATGAATAAATTTGCAAGGATGGGGGCTAGAGGAGAGCCCATGGCTACTCCATCAATCTGATCGTACATATCACCATTAAATAAGAAATGGGTTTGTTTGGTAGCATATTTGAACAATTCACTTAGTTCATATTTACTAAGACATAGATCAGCGTTATTCTGAAGAACGAGATCAAACAGCAAGTTCAATAGTCGCATCTAAAGGAACATTGATAAATATGCTGGTCACATAAAATGAAACAAGAAACTTTCCTTGGATGTTATTGGCTTTAAGCTCCTCTATAAAAGAGAAGGAATCCTGTGTGCAAAATTAATCAGAAAATATATGGTGTAATGAGGGATCCAAGATATTTGGCCAAATTTTAATTGTATTGTATCAGTTTCGGTTACTTGTCGTAGTTTAAAAGAATGACTAACAAAATTGGAAATTGGGATATGAAGGAGCCTAAAGTAAAAGCAGAGCTTTTTGGTTATGTTCCGACAGATGACACAATAGGTCGACAAGGTGGCAGATCATTACTGTTATTGATCTTATGAGTTTTAGATAGACCATATATGCGGGCTGGTTGGGAGCCCCCTGGGTAGATATTACCAATGTTCCCCTTATCATGGTCACATGACTCATAGTAAGCCTGGTTTATGCATCTGTACCAGTTAATTTGTCCAATTTGTATAACAGCAGAAACTATTTATTCGTATAATTTTCAAGGATGATCGCATAACAGTATAACTCATTTTATAATTCTAGTATACTATGTTAGTATATTTTGTTAGTATATTTTGTTAGTATATTATGTTAGTATACTATGTTAGTATACTATGTTAGACTATGTTCAATGATGTTGAACCACACAAACTTGTTTTATGTATTGATTATTCGCTATGAATGCCATCTGTTGGGTTCGTAGTAACTCAGTGGTCCATGATATGCAAATCATATCTAAATATTGTACTTCATCATGCAGACGCCTCAGAGAAACTTGTAAAATATCTTGTTGGAAGAGTTGGATGTTACGTGCTGTTTACGCAGTAAGTATATCCTGCTCGTATTCCATTATGCAGCTGCATTAATTGAAATCAATTGACACTTCCCTTTTAGAAACTATGGACAAAATATAATAGATAGCTTAATACTAAAAACTTTTCATGTATTGGTCATACTCTATGTTTGTGCGACAATGATTATTGTATCAATGCAAACAATGTCGTATTAATGTGTCCATGCAGCAATGGGTTGAGCCGGCGCCCTACCTCCCCGTCCTCCTTTAAGCTTTTGTCTTTTCTTCGTATAATACTATTCTCCTCTTTCAACAACTGAGAAAAGCAGGGGAAATGATGCATGATGTTACTTCACTATTATTCATTACGTCAAACAGCTTCGAAATGTTTCATGAGAGCGCACTTTGGGAAAATACGAAATAGGTTGCACGTAATAGCAGTTTTTATGGGAAGGTAGCACCATGTTTCCTGAGCGAAAAAAACAAAACAAAACAATGTAGCCATGGCTCCACGAGGGAAAACTGACATGATACTGAATGAATCTTGAACCCCAAATTTACCAGGATCAGTTTTTAAAAATCATTGTTAAATGAGTGATCAAGAAGTCTGCAAGCGTTGACAATGACAGATAGACAGAGAGAGAGAGAGAGCGGGGGGGGGGGGGGGGGAGTAGAGAAAAGGGAGAGAAGGGACTATTTACGATTGCAGCTTTTTATTATTGTTGATATTTCAGATAATTGTCAAGAGTAGGTATATATATGAGCGATTTCTAATTGATGCATTTTCCTTTTATAATTGCAGTCCGTCGATAGTTGACTCTGTATACGACTTAGAATGGGTTAGAATGATCAAGGAGATTACAGGTAAGTTAGATCATAAACCGTCATGTGCCCTGATAGGTGCCACTGGTATAAGCTGCATACTTGAGAAGAAGGTCCTTAAGATTAACGATTTCCCTGAACAATCACACGTTTTCCGTCACGAACAAAAAACAACAACAAAAAACACCCACCCCCCCCCCCGGAAAAAAGAAGAAAATAAATAGATTAAAAAATACATAAATACAAAAGAGGAAAAAAAGAAGAGGAGGATACTAGTACGTTTGGTATAATTAGGTGGTCTGTCGGAATCGACAGATCACCTCTTAATTTCGTACGAATTTTCTTTATTATTTATTTATTCTTTATTTTTATTTTTCTCCCCATTTCTTGTGACCGTGACTTCTCAAAATCAACTGGATCAATTTTCTTCAAATTTTCGTCAGTTATCAGGCCTATCAAGGTCAAGTGCCCCTATCTTTTTCAAGGTCATCAGGTCATCGTGACGTCATCCAGGCGCCATTTTGTGAAATCACATTATCGATCATATCTTCATAACGAGTCATCAAAAATAAACCATATTTGACACACATAAACTTCCGGTCATGGGTCAACATAAAATGTCAACAAAATCCGCACGCGCATCATGACGCGCACGTACGCGCGTGTCAAAATTTAGAAATGCTCAAAATTACTTTTTAATCAAATTAGAGTATGGTTCAGGGCATTTTAAGCATTTCAAAATTTTCCGTCCGTGCGCGTCTACGCGCGCGTTATGCGCGTGCGCAGCGCGTACAGAACGTAAAAACATCGTTTTTTTGCATGGTTTGTATTCCTGACACTATTCTTGACAATTTCAAACTATTTTCAGTCATTCTCGACATTCCATAATGCCACACGCGCGCGTCAAACTTTCAAATTCGCGCGCGCGCTAATGGGCAATATAATGTAAAAAGTGCTAAAAACATGCCTGTCTGGAATCAGCCACAGCTCGTCAGAATGCCTGGATACCCCCATATCTTATAACAACATGCACACCAAATATGGCTCAATTCGCTTTTTTTTTTTTTTTTTTTTTTTTTCTTTTTTTTGTAGACGTCGTTTTCTTGTCCATCTTTTCCTTAATTTCTCGACCATTCCGCCTTCTACAACCAAACCAATGGTGGAAACTTGAAGGAAATGCATGTCCATTTTACTTCCAACTCAAAGATTCGTCAAAAATCTTCCGTTTTTTCACCCATTGCCAGATGAAAAAACGGAAAATCTCATACTAATAACCTGACCACCACCCAACCCCCTTCTTTTTGTGGGGCCCATTAGTTGAAAACGGAACCTTGAATCTTTTTGAAATTTGGCACAGACATGTGGGTTGGTAGGACAATTATGCTGTGAAAATAACAAGGTCATGATGTAATTATAACTTTATCCAGGTGCCATTTTCTGAAAATCAACTTATTGTCATGTATGGTCATGTATGTTCATAACGAAATGTCATTTCTCTTTCATATTTCGGATCGTCAATTTCACTGTCATCACATATATATGACCATCTTATCATTGTCGTCGACCCTATCATGATTACTATCTTGCCCAATCATCATCATAACTTACATAAGAATTCACCAGTTCAAGACAGACCACCTAATTCGTCTTCAGTGACGAATTAAATTTCTAGTTTATTCATTATGTTTTTCTTGTTTGCGTTAACTCTTACTGTGCCAAGGGATTTATCTCTCTTCAAAATTTTACCAAAATATGATCAATGCTTACTTTTCAAAAGTCTGCACTTCATTAACCATCTATTATTTCACAAAATGTTGTGTACACGAGATTGCCCTATACATGTATTATGTCTGATGATCCCCCCCCCCCCGATTAGATTCCATAATTTTACGGGGCGATATTACCTGTTCCCCACTACACACCCCCCCCCTCCTTCTCTCTTTGTGTGGAAATCCCTCTCTCGTAAGTGTACACTAGAAAGCACTACTTTGAATGTAACGAGGATAAGACTATTATGTCAGGTATGAAGCTTATCGTTTTTCTGGTTTGAATAGGCCGCCATCCCATCGTCGCCTTATATAATGATGATAGGGTAGACATGGAGAGGGCAATGAAACACCTGAAGAAACACGGGATCACTGACTTCTCTGAAATATCTTGGTCTAAAGAAACTCTCTCAGATAGGAAACAGACTTTGCGGCTACTTAGTCTTCTACAAGGATGTCTAAAAGAAGGTGACATGGTCTTGGCGAATGATCTGAAAGGCCTATACACGAATGCAAGATGTAGACGGATGTATGAGGAAGCTATGGAAGAGGCAAAAGAAGCTAAACAGCGGGTGATAGATGATATGAGACAACGAGAACAGGAAATGGAATCACTACAACACAAAAATACAGAGTTAGGGAAGAAACTTGAAGAAGTATCAGCAATTCACGGGAGCCTTGTACATGACACTGCAGGTTTTAAAGGCGAGATGATACGTGAAAAGGAAAAACGAGAGAAAATTGAAACGACTTTGATTGAACATGAGCGAAGAGCAAAACAGGCCATGGACATGTACAAACAGAGAGAGCTAGCGTTGGAGGATGAGCTCAAAACAAAGGAGCTACGCATTAACACGTTGGTCGAAAAATTAGAGGAGACAGAAGAGACAGCACGACGTGATGATGAGCGACTAAGCACCGAGAAGGAGGAAGAAAGAGCGAGAGCCGAGACAGAGAAGCGCTCATTGGCTGGAGAAATGAAGAAGGAACTACAGTCTAAACAGCCACATGTGGAATCTGTGACAGAATTCGTAGAGGAGAAAGAGCGGAATGAGATGACTGCTAGACATCAACTTGAACACCTGGAGAGCGAAATGGAGGAAGAAAAAGCAAGAGCTGAGACAGAGAAGCGCTCATTGGCAGCAGAAATGAAGAAGGAACTCGAGTCTAATCAAAAATATGTAGACACTTTGACAAAGATTTTAGAGGAGAAAAACCGAAACGAGACGACTCTAAGTCAGCAACTTGAACTACTACGGAATGAAAAGGAAGAAGAGAGAGAGAGACTTGAGGAAGAAAAATGTTCGATGGAAACAAACTTGAAGAAGAAACTTAAATCTAAGGAGCAACGTGTAGAGCAAGTAGAGCGTGAGACTTGGAAACTTAGAACCAAAATTCAACTAGAAAGCGAGATGCGATCAGCAGAGCAGAAGGAGAAAACAGAGACATCTCAATGGATGAATAGTTTCATTCCATGGATGGCTTCAGGAAAGAAGGCACAGGGTGGTAAGAATTTAATTTTCATACGCCATGTTCGACATCTCGTTATACAGTATCTAAAGATGAACATTTTCTTTAAACATGACTTGTTTCAATTATTCACTTTTGTAAAAAATCCACCTTTAAAAACCTTATGAATAAACTCAAAATCAGAGAGATATTCACAATGTGAAATAGGCTCACTGTAAATTTGAACATTAATGGTGCAGCAACAACGTCATTTAATCTGTGATATATTAATCTTGACTTCTGTACTGATATTTTATTTTGTTTAAGCATTTTAAAAATGTATTTACTATTTTAAGAATCCACCTATATGTAAACACTACGAATAAACTCAGAATCAGAGGCATATTACAGTGTGAAATCTGCTCAGTGTTAATTTGGACGTTAATTAAGTATAGCAAAAACACCGTTTGATGTATAATATATTATAGTGATAATGTTGACTTCTGTATTGGATATTGTATGTAACATTTCGTTGTATGTATCGTGTTTAATTCACACCAATCAAAAAAATAAATAAATAAATAAAAAATCAGAGAAATGCAGTGAACAACCTTTAAACTTAAAAATCTGCAAAGTTAAGTTTAATTCTAAACAATTCATTCAATAAAAGTTATTTCACCTACTTTCATGACAGGGACAAGTTTATCTGAGGATGATCTCAGAGAAGAATTCTTCTCATCAGAAAGGTATGAGGCATTGCAAGCAGGGTGATTTGCCATTGGCATTTGATATTGTAGTCTAAATAACACAAACCATGTGGATTTTGCATGATTTACCTTTATAGTCCTAAAACGTGTATTCCGTAGCTCGAAGCCAAACAAAATTAAAAGCAGAAAAGAAACGTCTTACCCCATTCCTCCGTCCGTAATCCCTCATATCATTTTCTTCCAACACAAATGTTCATGAATGTGTTGCTTAAAAATGAAGTGACTAATGAAGCCAGGATGAAATATACAAACTTCTTTGTTACCACTGTGGGTGAATAAGCCGTACTGGGATCAACTTTCTATTTTCTCAGTGGACTTCCACCACGTCATACGTTTTCTGTCTTATTTCAATTTGTGTACGGTATTTATTTTGTTCAACCAACACAAATGGGAATATCTGCTGCCCCTTTTCTCTCATCTTCTGATATAAATAAACAGAGCGGAACCCCCCATTGATGAATTTGCAGACATCTTAAAACAGATAGCAGATGACCTTTCTGATGAGGCCAAGATCGATAGCTTGGGTGGTCAGCTAGGAATTGTACAGGGCGATATCGAGAGAGCTCTCAAGACCAACATGAGATTCGAACATATCACGAGTAGAGGAACTCTTCACATGCTGAAACAATGGAGAAGAGGTGTGTCCAGGGAAGATGAACGGATCGAACTGAGGAGGGCGCTTGTGGCTGCCAAGTTAGTAGACCTTGCTGACCACTATGTCCCACGAGGTGAGATTATCGTAAAGCGATTCCAAAAAACATTAAAAATATCATCACTGTAATATTTTTTTTCCACATACGTTAATGTTTGTATGCCATAATTACTCACTCTCTAGTCTCTACGTGTTCTACGAACAAAAAATATAAAACCAGTTAAAAAGACCATTGACTAATAATGCTATAATACATTGTTTTAAAAGGACACCCCCCCCCCCCCCGAAATATAACCCTTGCATGTATTCTTGTAATTATCCTTTTGAGGGATTTATAATACGGGAGATAGTGGCTGATTTAAGGGGAGTAAAACCGACCCGTGCTCCGCCTTTTTAATCCTACTTGCAATACCTTGAATGACACAAAACAAACATTTGGCATTGTGATTGTGTTTGTTCTTTTTGCTCCCTTTACAAAAGCATTGATCCACCCTTGTAATCAGAAAGTTTATAAGCGTATATTTGAATATTTTGACATGTCTTTGAAATATACATTTATTTTCCAACATAAATCAAAGGGAATGGAAATGTTCGTTAGAAGTAGATAATTCTTCTTATGGTTTGTGTTCAATAAAACTAGAACACATAAGTTAATTTCATTTCGCATTTCCGAGAATCTGGGGGAACCTCTGGAGTTGAATGTCCTCAGAAAAAAGTAGAGTCCCAGGAAGGACAGACCCAGACAGACCAAGCTACACCAACTACCATGACTACTGACCGACCTTCTGTAAATGACACGTCGAACAAGAACCAGGGGGAGATATCGAAAGCAGGTATGATTCAACACACGAAGAACCGCCAAACCTCGATACAACTCATGTGCATGACACATCCGAAGATATATCTCGTGTTCAGAGGAACTTAATGATCTTATAAGGGGACACTTGATGTGGTACACACGAAATAATTTTCCTATTCAAATCTATATCTGTCTTTGAGGGATGGCTTTTCACCGATATCAAATATGACTCGTCGACATAATACGTTGTTATAATAGGATTAAAAAACAAAACAAAAAAACGTCTTGATAAAGCAAGACAGAGCAAGCTACAACAGTTACTCTTGATCATACTCCTCTAGAAGACATATCCTACAAGAACCAGGGATAAAAGGCGAATGAAGGCATGAACATACATTCTGAAGAATCGTCAAACCAGAGCATACCTGCTGTTCAGGACACACCCGAAAATATGTCATCTAATATTTAATAAGCCTAATCGGACATGTGACATTATCATTTTAACATTAATCAGTTGTAGTAAACAAAACTAATTAAATTGTGTCTTTAATCCAAATCGGGGGAAAAAGAAATTTTGTTATGAATGAAAAAGCATTTTTATGTTTTACGGTTTGTGTTCAGTAACACCAGTCTTAATGTTATTATTTTCTTCTTCCGAGAAGTAGGAGAAGCGACTGGAGAAGAACATCCCCAGAATATGGAAGATTCAAATCAGCTATTCGGGAAAGATAGTACTTTAGCGCATAGATCACAAGAACATGAAGAAGGACAGACCGGGACCAAGGAAGCCACAGCAACCACTGACCACACTCCTCTAGGCGACAAGTTCGCGGAGAACAAGGACAAGATGGTGAATGAAGGTAGCAGTCAACATTCTGGAGAGTCGTCAGATCACAGCACAGCTGATGTGCATGACGCAGCCGAAGATATGTCTTCTGGTGAGGAGTTTGATCAGGGCCCTTCCACATTGGATGAAAGAAAGGTAGAAGATATAACGAATAAGTATGACGCCTTGCTTTCTAATCTCGCTTTGTCCGATACATCTTCGGAGAAACTATTGATTATTTTCTTCGTGAAAGTCATTATCGATGTTCCTCTAAAAGCATTTGATTTATAAACATGTCAGGACAGCCCATATTTCTACTGCTTTTGTATGAGTTCCCATACTCAGTAACTGACAAGTCGATTTATTAGCATCACTCTACTATTAAGATAGGATTCCACTTGTTGAACTCAACATGTACTCGATTAAAACTGCGTAAGAAAAATGAAGTTTAATTTCAAGATCATGCCTGATGGATGTTTGATAGGCCTACTTGTATTGCATGATCTTTTGATAACGTGGATTTAGTGTACATAGTGATTTCAAACCATATCATGCAGTAACTCATGAAGACAGTGCAACCGAAAATGAATTGTAAAAATGGTGACAAGCTAATATTGAAAAAAAAAAACAACGTTACATCTTTAAAAAGTATAAAATAAAATTATCGGAAGTAATTGACATGAGAATTATCATCAGTGTACTATAAGATATGATCCTGTTTCTTGAACCCAACATAACCATGAGTATAGATTCATGTATATACTCATTCGAAAGGGACATATAAAAGTTTTTGGGAAAATATCCGATTCAAAATCAACCACAATGGATTGTTTGAAATCTTATTTTAAACAAAACATTGAAAGGCCTTCCTTGAATTCATTGTATACCTACATATTATTACATCACTTGAGTTGAGGACCCTTTTAACATGTTTAAGAACCCTATGGTTCACAGTTCAACTCTGGGAATAATGGTTTATTCACGCGATCTTGTGATATAGCCTATGCGCAAACAACTAAAAAAAAAAATTACATAAATACTTGTACTTACATTGGATTTGAAGGATACGTTTTGTTTCGTTTTTGTATGTTAAAACAGGGGGCACAGGTCATTAATAACAGTTATCAGCTTTTACAAAAAAAAAACACGTTTAAGTAGAAAGAAAGAATGAACACACCTATGAAGGCATGTACATAAATCCGGGTCCACTCGCTATTCATAAGAACCGCTATTCATAGAAAACCGCTATTCATTTAACACGCGCTATGAATAGCGGTCCTTATGAGTGGTTATTAATAGTGGTTCTTATGAATGGATGTTCTTATGAATAGCAAGGAAATTTGTCTATAGTTAGCTCGCTATTCAGAAGGACCGCTGTTCGTACAAAACCGCTATTCATTTAGTCACGCATTATGGGTAGCGGTCCTTATGAATAAGTGGTCCTTATGAATAGCGGTGCTTATGAATAGGGAGGTTACCCCATAAATCAGTACATTGGCATTTATATGTCAAAACAAATGCCTTAAAAATATCCTGAAATAGGAAATTAAAATCAAATCAATTGTATGTATTTAGATGAATTGAATGCTGAAAATGAATTTTGATAAAATGTGTTGCATTTTTCTACCGTAACATCAAGCAATCATAAGAAACAGAATTTGCCTAGAATATTCTTAATAAACGATTACTGGTTTTCTACCACAGTATTTAAGTAACAACATTAACTGACTCGTCTTAGCAAGAATGAAGCTCTTAAAATATTACTTATTTGTTGTTCGTCATTGTATTTAGTTACCATTGTGGGTCACGCACAACATGGCTAGTGACGTGGGATATCGCTTGAACCCACATCAGTGTTCTCGTTTAGGAAAAGCATACAGCGAACTTGGTAACGCCGGTAAATTGATGTTGTAGATAATGCATGTATATTTGTTTCTATTATCGATATGAAGTTGTCCTTTGAGATATTGGTAAACTTTGCATGATTCTGAATTATGTCATGTAATTTATGCCTACTGGGTAGTAACTGTTTTATTCTATTCAGCTGGTATCTTGAATGAAAGAGAGAGAGAGAGATGTTTATGATGTTTTTTTTTCTAGTTTCTCTTTTCTATGAAGAATAGGTATTAGATCTTGGATTAGTTTACACTTGAGTTCGTCACGTTCCTAAAGTGTTTCGATAACATTCGATGTGTATTTTCAATCAAATGTAATTAATTTGTAGTCGGTTCGAATGATGAATATTTCTTTATAATGTCTATATTATGATGAATTTGTTGTATCTATGTAATTATAGATTAAGTAGTCTTTAAAAAAATAAAGATATTTTGCATCTACATGTAAGTAAAGTTGGTAGTTGACTCCGACCACATTCATCTCTTTAGTTTACGATCAGACTCTTGAAAGTTGTCTCTCATGAACAATTACTCTTGTGATACTACAACAGACTTGGAAGTCCCTAATCTAAAATATAATTTTGGGGATATCTTTATAAACAATCAACCGAGAAAACACATGTACCTTCCCGTTATTGATATTACCTTTAAAAATGAGACAAAACTTTAATTACAGTTTAACCTTACTATGACGATATAAACTGAGTGTTTTGTTTCATTGTATATATGCATATACATGTAGTTTTATGCTTTATGTTTTATGTTTTATGATTCATGTTTGTAATTTTTTATGCACGGATCTTACGAAAAACAGCTTTTGCTGAATAGGCCTTACCTTGTTGAAATAAATAAATCAAATGAAAGATATTATATATATATATATATGCAGTGAGTGATTGTCCACTTACAAGTTACTTGTCTTCCAACTGCATAATGCCAATAATGACAGATCTTAATATGAAATGAAATTAATGAAATACAGCAAGGAATTTTTAACAATGAGAATGTCTTTGGAGACCCCACTTAACCTATCAATAACACGAGAAAGAAAAGTGTCCCCGTTATGTTATTGTGCTCAGATGACTTTGCATGTTAGATACTCCAGCCCCCCCCCCCCCCTTTCCAAGAAATAACAAATAATAGTAATTAAAAAAAAAATAAACACTTTTGTGTTGGCAATGTTCAGATGTCTTTGGAAATTGAGGTTTACTTGGCAAATGGTTATGAATTCAAATCCTCAAACAATTTGTACGAACATCATCAAGTATACGCAAGGCTATGATATAGCTCATTTTGCAACATTTCCTTTTTTACTCTTTCCCTCATTTACGCCGCCTGCGCACGCCCCACTTTAGCAAATCATATCATGTATGTTATAGTTTGATAGGGAATTATCCAAGCTTTAAAATAATACTCAATACGACCTATACTATTCTCATTTTAAAGAAATATAATCGATCAAAGTGGAGCTTCCTTACTTTTTGTGCCGGATAAAAAAGCGTCAGGATTAATGAGACAGGAGATGGGACATAACTAAACTTCAACTTTATTAGATAAAGTTTTTCGCCTTCCCAGCCTTCTTCAGGTTCCGCAGAGAGTAATTACAAACATATAATACATACATAAGTAAATATACACACATATACTTGTGTGTTTTTATATTCCGGTAGACAATATACATTTGCATATTGATATTAACATGTAATTTCATGGCTACCCATTATTACGTATAACTTAAAGCTGCGAAATAGTGTACAAATTAAAACTTATGGTCTTTACTGGCCTACGACCGGCTGTCGATTTCTGACACCCCCCCCCCCCAAAAAAAAAGGGGGGGGGGGAGAAGAAAAAGTTGCGACCATCGACAACCAACCTACAAAATACATCGGTGCGATCATTTAACGATCGGTTTTAGGATAATCGCCGTTCGGTTGCAGGCCAATCGCCGACCACCAAGGACTGATTGGCCACCGCTTGTAGGTCGTCAATTGATCGGCGATTATAATGCCCCTGTCACACATCGCCGGATCCGCCCAACGTACAAGAAACGGATGGTATTTTGATTATCCGTTGTTCAAATCGTCAATCCGGTGGACAAACTGTAAATTTCCATTTTGCAGTAGCGTATATGCACGGTCCAGGGCCCGAATAAAACGCACTAACAACGCACCTGGAGCGGTTGTATACAGAAACGAACATGCACCGCATGCCCACCGGACAAAACGCATGAGGAACGAATGAGTGACGCATGAAACGTACATCGAACGTCAGAGAACCATTCACGTGACGGATGTCGGGTACGCATTTAATGAGGGGGGGGGGGGGCGAGGTCCTATGACGTTTATGTACATGTATATGCCCTTGCCGGTGTCAGTTGCAGGCCGGTACATATTCGTTAAACATCAGTTCCATGTATACTGTGGATGTGCTGTAGATATCCTGTAGATATGATGTAATCATCACTTATGGCCGTCCTGTCCGTTTGTCATCCGAAACTACATGCGTTTCGACCGGTAGTCGTCCTGCAGACATCCTGTAGGCTATGCGATGTGTATGCGATTGATGTGCTGTACATGCCCTTTCCATCCGTCCCATCTCTTGCAGCAACAGACCCTGCAGGATGCCTAGCGGATGGAAACGTGTGGAAAACGGCCAAGTACAGTACACTTACAGGAGAAAACGCACAACCATCGGACAAGGACCGGATATCGCTATCCGTTCCTGGCGAGAAAAATTGCACAAAGCTTTCTGGCCCCTTTGACGGAAATCACCTGACGATGAACGTTCATTCATAAAAAGGACATGAAACGCATTTTAACGGATATCAACGGATACTAAAAAATAAACACCCGTTTCTCATGCGTTTGCCTTATTCGGCAAAGTGTGACAGGCGCACAAACAACTGGTCGTAGACTGATGGCAGATATTCTTACAGCAGTCGGCGATAGACGGGAAGGCTATAAATCACTGGAGAAAAAAAATATCTAAATTATATATTTATGCCAGGTTAGGATGAATAGGTCACCAATTATTTACAATACATGAATACCATGAATAATACATAATTGTATTGGTGAAAATTAAAGCAGGGATGTATACGAGTTTGTCTGGATAAATTACCCAAATTTAACAAGCTCATGAGAAGAAAAAAGCTCAATATGTCTCTCCCGTTTATACCGTCGGCTTGAAAGTGTGTGATCCATGTATTAAATCATCTCTTTTATAAGGAAAACTATTTTTCAATAGGCAATACAACCAAACTTACCCTTGAGTTCATTTCATTTAAGTCTTTGGGATGGATTTGATTAATGTTGGTCGTCGGTGCTCGGTCATGGTTTGGGAATCAATCGGTGACTAGTCGTTTATTATTCGATGCAGCAGTGTACCCCTCCAGCCTACCAAAATGCTCCGACAACCAGTTTCCGACCGCTGACAACCAAATAAAGATTGGCGAAAACCTCTTTGCGATCTCAGACAACCAACTACCGACCAGTGGTTGTCGGAATTCGGCAACCAGTCGTAAGGCCAGTGGGCCCATGGCTTTAGTCGAAGTTTCGGTGACGATGACTAATGTATGTGTGTGGTAAATGGGTGTATGTAAACATGGATATTGTGCAGTCAAGTGTGAATAAATTACTGACCTTTGACATCGTCTAAGGGGAATCTGGGATATCAGGTAAGTGAGGGGGGGGGGGGACAGAGAAGGGTGAGGGGTGTGAAAGTGGTGGGAGGGGGTGTAACTCTTTATTTCTTACGGATAGAAACTCGAGACTGCCACATTGTTAGGAGTATTATGGTACATAATTCACTTTACGTGTGACAAAAGTCGACTGTGGGAGACCAGGGGGGTGATTCACTAACTGGGATCGATATCATTCCTAAAATCAATTTTCGGGATTGATTTCATTCCCAGCTTAAAATTAATTCCACCTTACTGATTCACTAAATCGCTTTTAGGATGGAATCAATTTTATCATGAATATATATGAGCGCAAATGAATATTTACGAGCGCACTCATTCCAACCAATCAACGTACTCAAATTTCAGTCACCGCCCCTCAGTCACCCGACCTAATTCTCTACTTAGCGCGTAGCTAGTGCGCGTTACCTAGCTACTGCATTAATTGCGCGCACGCATCGACTGGACATACACAGGGCTAGGGCCTATGGCTAGGGCATGCAATGAGCGTGCAGGCTAGGCAGGCACAGCGTAGCCGCGCCCAGGTTGGCCTGGGGCGCGGGCGGGCATGCAGTGGAGTGACCATAGAAGTATAATAGATTTACTGGACGGAAAGCAGCACGCGCGGAAATCATTACGCGAATGGAATTAGGCCCCGCCTCTTTCGGATCATTTGAAGAGCCCGATAAGCACCCGATACGTTGCATTATTCATATTTCTTGTGCGTGTCAGTTTATTGTGAAACTTTGATTGGATGCTAGGTCATGAATATGTACATAATTCGACAGTATCGATCAAAATTTATTTGACCTCAACTTTGTCAATTCAAGACCTATTAATTATGCAGATTATATGCAAGACGTCATCCGCACGAAATGAGAAATGTTAGTTCAAAAGGACAAGGTGAGTAGAGCTCAAATTATCATTAAATTTCGTACATTTAGTTTATTAATGAAAATAACTTGTACAATTCTAGGTGATCTACGATAATTTATCTATATTTTAAAAGGATTCACATGAGTTGTGTTGAAAAAGGATTGAAACAATTTTCTCTCGAAATTACAGTTCTAAATTTATCGTCGAGATGTAGTTTGACACGGAGATCGCTGTCCTCACACGCTGCGGCTCATGACAGCTACCCGGGCAGTCACGGGTCAGTTTCAGCCACTGGCGCGATGGCTATTTCGACAGCGTCAAAAATTCAATACATGTAAACAAGTTGGATCTAAGAAGATCTAAACAGATCTAACGTTATTAATTAACTGGAGTCTGATAGACTATGATTTTTTTTTTGCGGGGGGGGGGGGGGGTCGGAGGCAAATGTATTTTGGGCAAAAATTCACTGGTTGTAAAAGCCAGTTTAAGGATCCCTGTTTAAAATTTCAGACACACATCACTAGAAAGTTTTGTTGCTGAGGCTGTTTCTTTTTCTTTCCAAGAAACTTATGTAGCTTGAATGCACCTTAATAAACATAAGATAGCTGATGATTATATTTTGACCTTTGAAAAATAATGGATCGGAATTTATTTGCCTGACAAAAACAATTATTATCAATGTAGCTATGACTGTAACAAGAAAGACCCCCCAAAAATGACAACTCTTGTTTTCATTTTTTTTTTAACAGATCAAAATGGAAAGGAACCCAAGAAATGTTATTCAAACATTGCGCAAACGCAAACTGACCATACATCATGAACCAGAAATCTAGCCTTCCTAAATTACAGGTAAGTTTACAGAACATTTCCTGAGTATCTATATGCTTATACATGTATAGTGTAATTTGAATCATTTTATGATTATCATAAATATTGTAATTTAACAGGAAACAAGGAAATGAACTATAAAAGCAATTAGGGCTTCCAGGGGTCCCTAAATGTGTTAGTTAAAAGCATATTACAGATGCCCTTACTAGTTGCCATTGATTTTTTAATAGCTTGTCCTTAATGCAAACATTTTAAACCATTACCAACAAAGCCCAGCATTGTGTGTAAGCATGGAAAAGAAAGAGAAGATTACACTTCACATTTATTCACAATACATTCTGTGAAAACGGTCTCTTTTGAGCTTTGATCTATGATCTGAATTAGATGTATTTAGATGTTTGAGAAGATAAAAAAAAAAAAAAAAGCCAGAATTAGTGGAGTACAAGTATTTCTGTGAAATATATATTGTGTACCTCTAAATTACTTTCATTTATACATGCACTTATAAATTTATTTATCCTCTTTTTACACAGCATGATTCTTTACAATGGATGGTGAAAGAATATTGAGATACACAATCCAGAGAAATGAACAAAGAGCAGATATACTGACCTGCATGCTCAAGCTTGGAGAGGTAGGCCTTTACTGTGCATAATTAAATTTGGCAATACCCCCCCCCCCACAAAAAAAAAGTTTTCGAAAAATATATCAATGTAAAAAATATATAATAGGCCTATACCATTAGTACACAACTTGAAGAGGAAGCAAGTTATTTGAAACTATTGTAATTTCCTTTCCCTCTCACCTGAAAAAGAATTTTTAGTCAAATATGGGAATTTTATTTAATTTTTATAAGGATTCATCATTTCCATTTTCATGCTTACAAAAGAATTTAATTTTAATGAATGTGGGTAAAATAGCTTTTTATCAAGCAATATTTACTCTGTTTGAGTCATGCATATATACATATCTGGCACATTGCAGTCCTTTCTTATTGTTTACGACCTTAATAGTTTTTAATTTGTTTTATTTTCTCTTTTCATTCAACAGACTTACGGATTACCACTACAGCTCTTCATTCCTGTTAGCTAGATCAGCAGTCTCACGAGTGGATACATGTAATGAATTTCATTCAGAATAAAACAATACAGATATCCCTAACAAGGGTTTCTGATTTGGAGGATTTTTGTTTGAATATTGCATTTGCTGAAATTCTAAAAAATAAGTGCCTTCAGCTGAATGAAATTTAACAAAACCCAGATTTGATTTATGTCAGTGACCATTTCAACAGTATAATAATAGAATGAAACAGTTGATACACAAATTGCTTGAGAACTTGTGAGAAAAACCAAATATTCATTCAATGATATACTAGTGTGATATGAAAATTTGACTTACTACTAGACTTCTGCAAGGAAGTGCAATTTCAAGATTTTTTTTTCTTCTTCAAATTATAAACTTGTTATTTGAATTGATATTTATTGTTATTAAATAGACAACAAAAACAAAGGATTTAGTTCATCTCTTTTATCATGTTAAGGGGATGGAAAATCATCCATCTAGTTACCTTAAACATTTACATATTCTGAGAGCTTTTTAATTCTAACTTGAATTCTCATTTTAGTGATAATGTTCATGTGATATACTTTTACATAGAGTATTTAAAGGGGGGGGGGGGCAGGGGTTCCATAACTAGAAATGTTAAATGAAAAGTTTGTGTGAAAGGTAAGCCAGAGTTAGAATGGAATGAGAAAGATAAAAAAATGAGAGAAAAAGCAGTGGTATCGCTCGAGGGGGTGGGGGTCGAAGGGGGCAGTATCAGATTTAGGGGGCAATTCCGGCCCATGCCCCCCTTGATACAGAGTGACATAACTTCAGTATACAACTTCAAGATTGTACCCCCTCCCCCCGCCTCCTTTGAAATGACCTTTTTCAACTTATCAGAGAATTTTCTGCAATGTGTGCCCCATCTTTTACAAAATCCTGGATGCACAACTGGGATGGCGGGATGGCAGTACACCTTAATATTTGTAATGTTTCAAACTGTCAGTATTTTGGCATGTCAAAAAATATATAAAAATATAAACTTCAGTTTTACTTTTTCATTGTTGGAAATTTGTGGGAATTTTTTTTCTTGGCACAGTTACTATTGCCCCATTCATAATTCTCTAGCGACACCGCTGCCATGCCTGCGTATGTGAAAGGAAGAGTGAAGACAATAAGCTTTGACTGGAATGGTCAATCATAAGTTGATGGAAATGAATAGTATTGTATAAGACTTGTGATTGAGTGGTGACTTACAGGCATGAAAGCTGGAAAGGAATGGCAACAGTGGCGTCTGGACTTTGGCGTTAAGAGGGGTAAAAAAAAAAGGGTTATCAATGGCAACAATTCCCCCCCCCCAGCCCTCCAAAAGTCGCTCGGGGGGGGGGGGGGGGTCGAGAATTTTTTTTCGCCAGCCCTCCCAAAGTCGCTTAGTGGATCGGGGGGGGGGGGGTTATCAGATTTTATGGGGTCCAGTTTTCCTCCATAATTCTCTGACAAAAGAAAAAAAAAAAAAAGGTTATCAGTTCCGAAAATTGTTCGCCAGCCCTCCAAAAGTCGCTCAGTGGGGGGTGTCGAGATTCTTCTTGAGGAACCCGATAACCTTTTTTTTTTTTCAAAACTTGTCAGGGGGCACTCTGCCCCCCCCCCCTTGCCCCCGGCCCCCTTGGGTACGCTAGTGAATGGCAACATATAAATTTTACTCACAAATGCAAAATAAAAGAAAATAATTCTTCCCGATATTTTGATTGTTCCAGTGGCGCTCAGTGAGGGGGGGGGGGGGGGTGAGTTATTACATGTTTTCCTCCATAATTATAATTCTCTGACAAGCAAAAACAAAAAACAAAAAAATGTAAATTCTAAAACTCTGCTTGAAGGGAAACCCGTATTTTTTTCTTCTCGCCAGCTCTCCAAAACTCGCTCAGGGGGGGGGGGGGGGGCAAATTTTTCCCCCAGCCCTCAAAATAGATGCTCAGAGAGGGGGGGGGGGGGCATTATCACATCTTTTCCTCGATAATTCTCTGACAAACAAGAAAAAAAATGGGAGGAAAATTTGTCGGGGGGCACTCTGCCCCCTACCCCTCCCCCCCTCAGCTACGCTAGTGAATTGTTCCTTTTAATAAAATAAAAAATCCCTTTCAAAAAAGAACAAACAAACATATTATTAAAAAAAATTAAAAAATAAAAAAAATCATTTACATCTAGACTCCCCAGCCCTCAAAATAGACGCTTGGTGGGGGGTTATCACATGTTTTCCTCCATAATTCTCTGACAAACAAGAAAAAAAAAAAAGGGAGGAAAAGTTGTCGGGGGGCACTCTGCCCCCTACCCCCCCCCCCCCTCAGATTGTTCCTTTTAATAACATTAAAAATCCCTTCTAACAAAGAACAAACATACACTTTAGAAAAAAAAATCATTTACATCAAGACTAACTAAAAAGTTAAAGAAAAAACTCAATTAACTGAAGGACCCCATTCCCTCACATCCTTTCTGTTATTGAAAACCATCCCTGAAAAAAAATCCTACACTGCAAGAGGGTTTTTTTTTTTTTTTTTCATTATAAATATATGTTTCATTTATTTATTCATTTATTTATCATTATCCTTTATGCATATCAAATGAATATATTCACG
This sequence comes from Heliocidaris tuberculata, assembly GCA_025618425.1. Lineage (NCBI taxonomy): Eukaryota > Metazoa > Echinodermata > Echinoidea > Camarodonta > Echinometridae > Heliocidaris > Heliocidaris tuberculata. The sequence goes on from CM046833.1 coordinate 19,127,745, forward strand.
AGTATTAAGTATATCAACAACAAAAGAGACTTATGCCACTGGCGACGTGTCAAGTACTTTACATTTATTTTTACATGACTGTATCCATGATTTGATTCGGTCTGTCGGTTACATTTTTAGCTTTATTTACTTGTTTACAAATTTGCAAAGCGATATATTTTGATTCGGAGATCGATTACAATTAAAGTGCATTGACCGAGTACCGTCTGCCACAATTAGAAATTACCGACGCTGATTCGCCGAATCTGTACGTTGAAGCGATGAATACATTACCATAAATGCATATATTACTGAATTTGACCTTTCTTACTGCGCATGCTCTAAGCTGATGCGCGTAATGTGTTTCATACCGCGTACAAACTAATGCTACTCTCGGGGAGCATCTTACAAAATGAATCATGCATTTACGTTCATGAATTAGGCAAAGGTGCTTATCGGGCCTTCTAATGGACCCCGACAAGATGGCGGAGCTTTAGGGGCCTGGGAGTGACCGTTTGTGATTGTTAGGAGCGATCCGGATCACTCCCAACCTTAAAATCAATTCAGAGGCTGGAATCAATCCCAAATACCTTAGTGAATCAGTCACTAAAAGCGATATCGCTCTTAGGATGGATATTGTTCCTAAAATTGATTTTTTCTTATTTGGGATTAATTTTAGCTGTTAGTGAATCACCCCCAGGGTTTGTTCCATTAGTCCACCAAAGCTGGAAAAGAGTTAATATATATATATATATATATATATATATATATATATATATATATTATAGTATAACATATCTCTCTCCTCCCTCAGCTTTCTCTACCATGCTTGCGCTAGTATCCATGGTTTTGTACGCCTTTACGCTTCTCCCTTTCTTGTTTTCTTTTGTTTTCTTTTATTTATGACGTTTTATTACGTCATTCTCTCTCTCTCTCTCTCTCTCTCTGTCCTCCCTCAGCTTTCTCTTACCATGGCTGCGCTAGTATCCATGGAGCTTTTTGCATTTTTGCGCTTCAAGCTCTTTTGTTGATACTTAATAAATTTTCATCATTTCCTGATGAAGGCCTATGGCCGAAAATTTGAACACTTTTCAGTCTCACGGAATCTTTTATTTACTTGTCTTCTACACCTGTAAATATGCTAGGAAGCAAAACTTATATTCTTAACCCTTTAAAACGATACTTATACACTATATCCTGTACTAGGATCGCAAAATTACGAGGTCATGTAGAAACCATAATCATGCGAGGGAGCAAAGCTCAAAAGCTTTTAGGATTTTTTTTGGCATTTTAAATCTTTTAAAAACACTATTTTCTATTCACTTTACCCTGGACTGGGGGAGCATTTTAACAATAATGCTCAATTTTTCCTTCCTTTTATCCCCTTTCTCTTTCTCTCTTTCTCTCTTTTATGTTTCTTTTTTCGGCGCCCCCTTCAAGTGCCGCCCGGGGCACGTGCTTCCTCTGTCTCCCCGTAGAAACGCCACTGCTGATACATAGTCACAACAATGAGACCGACACCAAGGATGGTATTCTGACAACTAGCTTAGCGAAATGTAGTGGTGCATAAGCACGGGGATTTTAAACAAAAGAACGCAAGCGGCCAATCAGCGACAGCGTTTCTCGCTTCCGGGATTTTACCCCCTGGGGAACGAAGATTCTGTGTCTGACAAAAGCGATCCCGTTTCCCGGTGCTGAAAAGCCGCGATTTATTTTTGGTCTTCTCTACAGACTCGTTAAAACGCTATATCCCCCTCTACGGCTACATTATTGTGTACTTCTACGTGTTTTTCTCTACGCGGCAAACCACTATTATGACGGGTCAAGTCTGCGGGACACATTCATGATGATCTGTTGTATTAAATTTTCTCAATACGTATCTATCTATTCTAGTATTTATATACTTCGATAAAAACACTTGTAAATAACAATCTAATTGTTTCGTTCTATCTTACTGGGGACTCTGAAACTAGCATTTACTAAGAACAGTGAGTCTATCAGTATCGAAATTCTCTGTCTTTTAAAAATATTTTTAATATATATTTTCATGGTAGGCTAAAATCAGTATGTGGGCTTTATCGTTTAACGAGGGAATTCAAGAGGAACATCGATTTGAATACCGTTTTTGTTTTCCTCATGAAGAGTATTATTGTTTATTCATAAATATTATTTATTTCTTCTTTCATGGTTAAAACAGATATCCGAGAGAGTCTGGATCATTATTACGAGGTTAAAAGTATTGCGTGCCTTTCAAATATATTGCTCTTATTGACTTCAATTATTTCTGCCCATCACCTTTTTCTGTCAATAACCTCTTCCTAATTGAGATCCCAATCTCCATCAGAATTTTGTGCAGTAATATATGCGCCCACAAGTATAAAGGGCATGAAATAGTAGGGGCAAACGGTTCGAAATTCGAAGGAAATCGTAATTTCTGATTGCCTTGCTTCAGTCTTATAATCGCAAATCGAGAGGGACAGGGTAACATGTCCCCCCCCCCCCAACATGATGGTAATTGTCATTATGGTGATGATGATGATGTCGATGATACTAATAATAATAATAATTACATTATCAATAATATTAGTAAGTAGGCAAAAGATTGTTTTCTTGTTATATTGTGATAAGGATGTGCACTGACGAATATTTCGGATTATATTGTAGATATTCTTGTTGTCATGGCAATAAAATTTCAAAGTGATTTAGAAGCTCGAAGGGGGGGGGGACGGGCTGTAAAGGTTGCGCCGTGGCTAATTATTTATATACATCAGCCAATCCTTTTCAGTTGTTTATCCATTCCTGAATAGCCTACTGAAGCAAGGAATGATAACATATAAAACGGAGAGAATGCAGCCCGTTCATTTGTCAGTAGTCGGAAAATTAGTCAACGTAGAGCAGGGGCGGCGCACCCGGGGGCCAGGGGGCACAGTGCCCTCCCACTTTTTCAAGTACCCCAAAAGTGCCCTTTTTACATCTGAAAAATGCCCCCCTTCCTCTCTGATAAGTGCCCTTTTTACTATTAAAAGTGCCCCTTTTCCTTTCTAATAAGTGCCCCTTCCCCTTCTGATAAGTGTTTTTCCCCTCCTGATAAGTGCCCCTTTTCAAAATCTGATAATTGGCTCCTTATCTCTCTAATAAGTGCTTTTTTCTTCTAATGATAAGTACATTTTTACTTCTGATAGGTGCCCCTTTTCCCTTCTAAATAGTGCCAACTTTCCCCTTCTGATAAATGCCATTTTTACATCTCATAAGCTCCCCTTTTCCTATCTAATATGTGCCATTTTCCTCTTCTCATGAGTGCCCATTTTCACTTCTTATAAGTGCCCCATTCCAACTCTGATAAGCGCCCTTTCCTCTTCGGATAAATGCCCCCTTTTACGTATATTTCCCGTTGTTTCTTACAAATAAGGCCATATCTAACTTCAAAGAATCGATGCGGATTTATGTAGTAGCAGGTACACATATTACTACAATGTAAGGCAGTGGAGCTGGAGGCAAGAGGGGCATAATACCTACCCCCCCCCCTCCCCCGCAGCAAAGGAATTCTTATTCCGCTATATATTCGAATATGCCCATAATTTACACCAATTAAGGGCAATATTTTCTGAAAATCTCCCCCAAACTCCCACGCTACGCTCGCTAGCTCTCATGAAAGCAAGCAGATCGCATAAAGTATGTTGATATAGATGTAATCTTTAAGAAAAGCGACAGGGATAATGTATGAATTAAAAGATAATTCGACATTCCCCCAATTAATTTGCTGTTGTCAATTTCATTATATCGCTATAAATGATTCTCAACCAAAGGAATTCAGCATTAGCAAAAAGTCTGAAAATTTTTGCTCGCTCGCTTCGCTCGCTCGCACATGAGTCATTAGACCACCACACACAACTGCTAATTTATTGGGGAAGCTGAAGCAGTGTCCAGAACCACAATAAAAAGGAAGAAGATGATGCCTGATAATGTATTAATCATGTTGACTGGACTGTAGGGTAATACCAATGTCACAAAAATGGTCTCTTTTTTCGTTTTATGTTCACCCCTTGTAGGTGCCCCCTTTTCCCCAAAAGTGCCCTTTTTGGCTGGTGCCCCCCCCCCCCACTTTGAAAGACGCTCCGCTGCCCCTGACGTAGAGAAATAGCCCAGGCCAAACCCGGTTCGAGCTGACAAGCTTTTTGTGAATAACATGGATACTCTAAGTAACTGTAAGGGGGTAAAATCTCATAATTTATGTAAAATGGGGTGACTATTTCGGGAAAGTTCCCAGACTATGTAAGTTCTATGTAAAACAAATTGCATGGGTTAATCAATGTGAACAAGAAAAGAGTAGGTTCTATTTAAGTTTATTATAGGCTAAATTGCAAGTTCAGTGTATGATAACAGAAGGACGATACAGGTAACAAACCAGTATTATGTAACAGGGAACAAAGAAAGACATCCCAACGGAGTGAATAGGCATTGTCTAGTGCAGGTGTCAGGCCACCGGCCGAGGTGCGCTTAATCTTTCCATAATGGAGAGTGTTCTTAGAACACTCCGAGTCATGTGCATCATAACAACTTTCGATTGACTAAAGTTCACAATTTGAACTCTTGGTAATACAATGAATAACCTATGTTTAACACTCCTACAAAATATCAACCCAATCCGACAATTCATTTCATGGCGGTTGCTATGGCCTTTTGATTCACTCTCTATTGATTTTCTTTATTGTTTCTTGCTCCGCACGCTTGAATAGCCCCTCTGTAGAACAGCTGAGCTGCAATGGCACGGCTGAGCAGGGCGATCCTTCCAATATTATTTTCTCATGTTATCATGCATGTTATTATATATATGTTCTTATAATTGGTAAATAAAATAAGAATAGTCTACCCTTAAACATTCGTTCCTGCCCTTCAGCTGAATCTTTCAAAAGAAATCTTAATACTTATTTGTTTTCTCTATGATTGGATTTGGTTGTGTGCACTCGGAGAGCAAAATAATTACTTTGTTTCATTATTTTCTTATTGTAAAGCGCCTTGAGCATGTTTATATGGAAAGGCGCTGTATGTATGTATGTAAATCAATCAAATCAAATATAGGCCTCAACTTTAGAGCTCATTTCCTCCCTAACTGATACCAGCAAACCTATCTTACAAGCTCTTTTCGTTCGCTAAATCAAAAGGGTTGTAAAGTTTCAAGTTTAAAGCTGAGACTTTGTTCTATCCAAATAGAATAAAATCAGATTTGTTTGTTTGTTTGTGTGTTTGTTTGTTGTTGTTTTTTGTTAATGTTTTTTGTTTGTTTGTTTGTTTGTTTTTTTTTCGGGGGGGGGGGACTTTTTGGTGGCTTTGTCGTGCCGGGTCACACATGTTCAAGGACGTTTTTTTTTTTGTTTAAAGGGCCCTGTCCAAGGGTCCCCGCCGCAATACTCGCAATACACGCGAATACACCCCTCCCCTTTCCTTTCAGTCACATAACAGAGAGAAAAAAGAGAAGGTGAAAGAGGGTAAAAAGAAAAGAAAAAAAAAATCATTACGAAAAGTATAAGTATTCGCTGGCTCGCAATTTATTCATTTATTTTCATTTTTAGATTACATGCAAACATGATACTCGGTTGAAAGGCATCAGCCCCTCCCACGAGAAAATATGGCCATACGCCAGGATTTGATCATAAGTGAGCTGTTCTTTTATTTACGGGTGTAAAAAATTCAGGAGTGGGAAGGGGGTGGGTCTTGAAGTTCTTGACAAATTAAAGTCGGTTTATTTTTAAGCTTGTGCATGCAAGCCGGTGAATATAATTTAGTCAAAATTAGAAGTGAAAATTCTAAATAGAAGTCCTGCCCCCTCCCCGAACATGATTAATACATATCAAGCATCATCTTCTTCCTTTTTATTGTGGTTCTAGACATGTTTCAGCTTCCCTAACTGGCAGTGATGTGTGATAGTCTAATGATCCATGTGCGAGCGAAGCGAGGAGCAAAAGTTTTCTGACTTTTTTCTAACGTTGAAGTCCTATGTTTGTGCATTTTTTTACGGCGATATAATGAAAATGACAAGAGAAACTTAATTTGGGGAATGTCGAAAGATATTTTAATTCGTGCTTTAACCCTGTCGTTTTTTTTTAGGATTTCATCGATATCAACATACTTTAGTATGATAAATGCTTGATTTCAATATGTATTATAAGAGTTTGGGGGAAATTTTCGGAAAATATTATCCTTACTTGGTAGTATTATGGAATATTCGAGAGAGCGGAATGACAAATACTGTGTTGGGGGGGGGGGGCATGGCATGCCCCTCTTGCCTCCAGCCCCACTGCTTTACTCGGTAGTTTAATAATGGGTACCTGTTAAGCCGCACCGATAATTTGAAGCTATATAAATATGGCTCTTTTTGTAAGAAACAGTGGGAAATATTGGTAAAAGGGGCATTTATCAGAAGAGGAAAGGGTGCTTATCAGAGGTGGGAAGGGGCAATTAAAAGAGGTGAAAAGAGGCACTTATGAGGAAGAGGGCACATATTACGTAGGGAAAGGGGTAATTATCAGAAGGGGGAAAAGGGCACTTATTAGAAGGGAAAAGGGGCACCCATCAGAAGCATAAGTGCTCTTATCAAATGAGAAAAGGGCACAAATTAGACAGAATTAGGGGCATTTATCAAAAGGAGAAAAGGGCACCTATAAGAGAGAAAGGGAACAGTTTTCAGAAAAAAGGGACACGTTTTGGGTACTTCAGACTATAGAAAAACAGAGGGGGAATCACATCAACTGCACGTGGCCTTTAGTTAAGCACTTGTTTTATAGGGTGCTGCCATCAGTTAGGGTTTGATATATTTCAAGATATGTATCATACACTGAAGCCCCTACTCTGTGCAATGAAAAGCTACTTCAGTGAAAGGCTTGTGTCTCAGATTTTGCATAGAGCTATATAGTTCGAAGAAGAAATAATAATGGGGGATCGGACTTATTGTGTTGAGTTGAATGCATGTAGGACGGAGGAATAATGGGGAGGCGGCTTTGGTTATACGTGCGTTCGAGCAGCGTCAGCGTTTGTTCTTATGATGAAAAGACAGGAAGTCTATTGACTACTGATATAAAGAAGTAATAGGAGAGAGAGAGCCCTACTGCTAATCCCTGTTAAACTGAACTTCCCTCAGTGACATAACAACATGTTATGCATAGGCCGCTATTACAGGACTCAGGCCGACAGCATGGACTGATGATAGTATTGATTTGATTTGGTTTGATGGATTCATGATATATTCTAGAGTAAAAATCCCCTCATTATACCATACTTGCCTCTTAGCTACTTTTTTTGCTGCATATCTAGATTAGCTCAAGCTAGAATGACACGCACTCTAAAAAGAAAATGCTCATGCGGACAAATATTATTGCATGCAAAGGGCTCTTTTTGGTATTTAGTTTTAAATGTAATTTTCAATTCTATGATTTAAAAAGACATTAAAAAAACTGTATTTCTCACTAGCTTATACTAGTTTCACTTTCTGCAGAGACGTCGCTAGAAAATTTTGAATGGGGAGGGGATGACGCCAAAATTTTCCGACAAAGGTCTGACACTCAAATTTGGATACAAAAAATGCCGCACCCTAAGCTGTACCCACAGAATTCAGTGGCTATACCCTAATCCCCCCCCCCCCCAAAAAAAAAAACACACACACACATAGAGAGAGCTTGATCATACCGGCCAGGCGGCCAATATTCTAATCTAAATACAGTAGTTACATAATTATCCTGGCTGCCCAAATATTTGAATATTCTGGCACCTCGCTACCTGAATATGAAGTGTTGCATTGTTGCCCGAATATCGGAACTTAAAAAATCATCAGGGGGAGGGGGGGGGGGCGGGGCGCAGCCCATTATCGAAGGGAGTGCCTTTTGTCCGAATATTAACTTTCCACTATTTTTTTTTGGGGGGGGGGGTAGCGGAAACAAATTTCCCAGATATATTTGTGGCGAGTGTGGAACCGAAAATTTAAGCAGTGGAAAGGAGAAATAATGGCCAACTTTAAATTCTAACTAGGCATATGATATTGGGAATACACCAAAGGCCTTCCCAAGGTTCTCAAGGGGAGGGGGGTTAGGACCAACAACAACCAAAATGATAGCAGATGCAAATCATCTAGAATTGTCAGGAAAAAGAAAACGGTATATATTTTCGCCGACAGCGCTTTGAACTGGAAGTAAGTTTATGGGGAACCGCTGGCCCTCTAGATCTGTAGGGTCTATCGAGGGATGGGAAAGGGGGGGGGGGGGGCAATAAAACGGACCCCCGCAAAAAGTAATAATATGTATATGAAAATTGTATCCCGGAATAAGATTCATAATGTATTTTTTCTCAGTCACACGAGAAAACATTCCATTTCGCGCCCAAAATGAATGGTAAATGAATCGTATTAATGCCGACTTTAAAAATATGACGATAAGAGTTATCGGCAGCAGATGGGGGGGGGGGGGGGGCTTGAGGGATCACACTCCCACTCAAAATTGCTGTCTGCAAATGCGCCACCTCTGTCGGCAAAAAAGGAGGGAGAAAATGGGGAGAGGGAAGAGGAAAGAGAAAAGAAAAAGGAGAAAAGAGAAAGGAAAAGGGAAAGGGGAAGAAAAGGAAAAGGAAAGGAAATTAAACTAAAACAGAAAGAAAAGAGGGAAAGGAAAAGGGAAGCAAAGAAAAAGAAGGAAAACCTTTTTTTTTTTTTTTTTTTTTTTTTTTTTCCTCGCTCTCAAAAAAGTGAATAGATAATATTCGGGCAAAATGCGCCCCCCCCCCTTCGGCAATGGGCTGTACATAGCCCCCTTCCGAGGATTTTCAAAGTTCCGATGTTTGGCCAGCCACCACTTCATATTCGGGTAGAGAGGTGCCAGAATATCCACAAATTTGGGTAGTGAGGTTTCCTGATATGTAACTTCTGTACATTTTTACTAGGAAAAGTTTTTCGTTGTTGTTGTTTTTGTTTTTGCTTTGTTTTGTTTTGTTTTTTAATTTAGAAGTTGAAAAGTTGATATTCGGGTAAAAAGTGTCAGCCTATCCCCTTGCGAAAATGGGCCCGTATGATCATGACTTCTACATCTGCGATTTTCTTGTATCATTGTGTGAGGGGAGATTACGGTGTACCGTGTAGCATTTTTTGGCAAATTTGGGTGTCACACTCTAAAAATCTGTCGGCAAATTTGTGTGTTCCACCCCTCCCCCATTCAAATGTTCTAGCGATGCCCCTGGATATCGGCGTTGATTCAATCTTCATTCCTCTTTCTGTCTGGACTACAAGATCCCTAATCTTTCATAAGCTTTTGTTTTGCCACTTTAATCCCATTTCAAGGGGAAATCTAGGAAAATCTGTACTGTCCCTTTCCTATTTAATGGTTTTTAATCTCCGATTTGTATACTTGAAACACATAGGCGTAGCCAGGGGGGCCCAGGGGGGCACTGGCCCCCCTATTCAGCCCCTAAAAAAAGTGAGAACGAAAAAGCAGGGGAATTGAGACAAAAAAAAAACTAAAAAGGCGCTACCAATCGTTACCTTTCAATCACAACTTGCTAAAACGTCAAAGTTTTCACGCTTCGCGCGGGAAGGGGAAATAACTCCCCCTTCCCTGCCCCCACACCTATTACATACAGTAAAATATTGCATACATATTATTGAAAAGCAGTCCGAGCGTCGAACTATAACTTTCCGCCTAAAAAAATTGTTTGCTACGAGCTCTTATCTTTCTCTCAAATTTGTTAAAACGTCATAGCTTTCGTGCTTGGGGCGGGAGGGGGAAAAGTCCCCCTCCCTGCACCCACCCCTGTTACAGTGCATTATTGCGTCTAAATAATTGAAAAAGCAGTCCGGGCGTCGAACTATCTTTCCGCCTAAAAAAAAGTTGCTGCGAGCCGTTATCTTTCTCTCAACGCCCCCCCCCCTTCCCTTCACGCTTTGCGTGCTAATCACCAATTTCGCACGCTTCGCGTTCTCGATCACAACCCAACCCCCCTAAAATGAAATCCTGGCTACGCGGTTGCATCCAAATTATTGAAAAGCAGTCCGAGCGTTGAACTATAACTTTCCGCCTAAAAAAAATTATTTGCTACGAGCTGTTATCTTTCTCTCAAATTTGTTAAAACGTCATAGCTTTCGTGCTTTGGGCGGCAGGGGGGGGGGGGGGCGAACTCCCTCCTCCCTGCACCCACCTCTGTTACATACAGTGCAGTATTGCGTCCAAATAACTGAAAAGCAGTCCGGGCGTCGAACTAACTTTCCGCCTAAAAATAAAGTTGCTGCGAGCCGTTATCTTTCTCTCAACGCCCCCCCCCCCCCCCTCCCTTCACGCTTTGCGTGCTAATCACCAATTTCGCACGCTTCGCGTTCTCGATCACAACCCAACCCCCCTAAAATGAAATCCTGGCTACGCGGTTGCATCCAAATTATTGAAAAGCAGTCCGAGCGTCGAACTATAACTTTCCGCCTAAAAAAAATTATTTGCTACGAGCTGTTATCTTTCTCTCAAATTTGTTAAAACGTCATAGCTTTCGTGCTTTGGGCGGCAGGGGGGGGGGGGGCGAACTCCCTCCTCCCTGCACCCACCTCTGTTACATACAGTGCAGTATTGCGTCCAAATAACTGAAAAGCAGTCCGGGCGTCGAACTAACTTTCCGCCTAAAAAAAAAGTGGCTGCGAGCCGTTATCTTTCTCTCACCCCCCCCCCCCCCTCCCTTCACGCTTTGCGTGCTAATCACCAATTCCGCACGCTTTGCTTTCTCGATCACAACCGAACCCCCCTAAAATGAAATCCTGGCTACGCGGTTGGATCCTTCACGTCTGCCCCCCCCCATTGAAAAATCCTGGCTACGCCATTGTTGAAATACCACACCATGCTCTACTCATATGGCTCAATAAGTTTCACTTCTTTAATACACTATCCCCGATGTAAAAAATAGCTCCAATACCATTATGACTATGATGATGATGATGATGATGATAATAATAAATAATTATAACAACAACATCAAAACCATGATGGTAATGCTAATCATAATCTTAATCATAATAATCACGATAACAACAATGACAATACTGATAAATAAAAATCATGTCTATATTGACATTTGATGGGTAGCCTCATCAGTATTCAACTGATGACGGAGGCTTGGGGGCAAATCAATTACTAACCCAGCATTGAAAGCTACATGATTAATACTTTTTTTGATAGGGTCCTGCCATTACATCAGTTAGGGTTTGATATATTTCAAGATAATGTATCATACACTGAAGCCCGTAGTCTGTTCATTGAAAGGCTACTTTGAACAGTGAATGGCTTGTCTCAAATTTTCATAGAGCTATAGTTCTTCGGAGAAATAATAATGGGGATCGGACCTATTGTGTTGAGTTGAATGCGTGGGACGGAAGAATAATGGGAGGGGCGGCTTTATACGTGCGTTCGATCCGCGCCAGCGTTTGTTGTTATGATGAAAAGACAGGAAGTCTATTGACTATTGATATAAAGAAGAATCAGGAGAGAGAGAGAGAGAGAGAGAGAGAGAGAGAGAGAGCCCAACTGCAAATCCCCTGTTAAACTTCAATTGTCCTCAATGACAAAGTAAAGTGTTATTATGCATAGGCGGCTATTACAGGTCTCAGGCCGACAGCAAGGACAAATGTTAGTATTGATTTGATTTGAGTTGATGAGTTAATGATATCATAATAAGATATTCTAAAAGTAAAAATCCCCTCATTGTACTATATACTTGTCTCTTCGCTACAATAGTTATTTGCTGCATATCTAGAAAATGATCATGGGGAACAATTTAATATCATTACATATAAAGGGGGGTTTTTTGTCTTTAGTTCTAAATGTAGTTTTCAATTCGAAAATTCAAAAGACATACAAAACTGCATTTCTCATTATCCTATAAAAGTTCATTTCTCTCGTTTTCCTTGCCCTTAAATTATAAGTAGATTTTTCCATCATCATTCACGTCTTTAGTTTCTGATATTGATTTCCACGTCCTATCCACATGCTATCATTTTAGAACATAACATATTTTTTAAAGATAAACATGCGAACTGAGGAAAATAGAACAAGAATCAGAATATTTGGAGAAAACTGAGAAAAAGAGAGTGTGTGAGAGAGAGAGAGAGAGAGAGAGAGAGAGAAAGAGAGCGAGGGAGAGATTGAGAGAAGACGAAGGCAATCATTATTGGGTTTAATGGCTGATATTTCCATTAATTATGTGGTGTTGTGTTGTTGTTTTTTGTTTCCACCAGCGCCGTTCTAGTTCTTTTTTTTTTGGGGGGGGGGGGAGCACACTATGATCGTTGAAATGCAATAGACATATTCTAGTCATACAAGATAAGAAGAATTGGAGAAGGGGAGAAAAAGGAATAAGAGGAGCAATAAAACATAAAGAGCAAACTGTTAGGCAAGCCAATGCCATCGGAAACTCACTCTATTTTTAGAATAAATATATATTCTAGTTATTTTGTTGTTATTGATCCAGTACTACACACTAGCCTTTCATACACATATACTGACAGAAGAGGGCGTACTTCCGGAATCAGTGAATGGTACCAAGAGCTTCTTTCTTTGAATTTATCAAGAAGATTGGCTCGGATCCGGGAAGACTGCATTATAGGCTCCATGCGATCGTTATGTAGAAGGCACGGAGCTCAATGCAGTGTTCACGCACAATAAGAATGCGTCCGTTCCGGATGCGTTCTTATGCACCACGACATTTCGCTAAACTACCTAAGTCCAAAACTATGTTAACAGAGTTTTTGGCAGGAAGATGCTTCTCGCATACGCAGACATTTACGCAATCCTCAAGCACGGACTTAACTAAGTAGGTAACATAGCTTTGGTATTCTGAAACCTCTTTTAACCTAGTGATAACATAGAATTTAACAGAGAACAAAACTTTTTTCTAGGAGTCTTTTTACTATCATACATTGGTATATTTATATGTGAAATGAGGAAGATATTTTCTTTTCTGTGTTTTTTTTTTTCGATTCGGTTTCTGTGAGAACTATTTTATTCTGCGAATCTATACCTTTTGAACTTGAAAGAGACATAGAAAACATTAAAACAAGAAACGAATAAATGAGCTTTTTATGGACACCTTTGCGCAAAAGTTAGTGCGTATGCAACGATGATAAATCAATAAATGCGCACCATAGTCGACATACTTGTAGGCGCGATCAAACGAGTATGATTAGCTAAGAGTACATTTTTTACAGTAATTATAATTGGAGTATCAGTGACAACTGCGCGTTGGGGGAGTAACATAAAAAAAAAAATTAAAAAAATTGCATACCCTTAACATAGTTTTCAGAATACCGATTTAGAGGTATGTAAAGAGTATGTTATCTTTGGGACTTATCATAGAAGTTAAAATAGTTTTCAGAATACGGCCCTGACCGAAAACATACCCAACAAAAAAAATGTCATAACATCCCCCCCCCCTACCTTGTCCAAGAAGCGGTCAGTTTGGAGTCTGCGTTGTGGAGTCGGTGTGGGTGTGTGACTCATGTATAAAGGGAATCAATAATATCCATGTAATTATATTTTAATCCGACATTATTGTTATTTGGTCAAAATTATTACACAGTTCAAAGCAATAGTATTATTTCGTTTTTATATGAAACCTATAAACAAGACGTGTATTAATGATAACTCTATTCTACAACGTGTTACAATGCGTAACCAGTCGGTCAAACGATTCCAAATCAGTTTGTTTGCTTTACGGGAGTTTTAAAAAAAATGCACTATATCTTCTTCTTCTCTTCCACAAAAAGAACAACTCCTATTTAAAATTATTTTTAAACTTTACAACATCGATTCAAATAATAATATCCTTTGTAAAATTGTCTACTGAGAGTACCTTACTGTTGCACGCATTTAGCCAAATACTGTACTTGCTTGCGCTACAGCACGGCGGAGGATGGGGGAGGGGGGGGGGGGGCTGTCATTTTGTTGATAATGTGGCGTACTGCCATGAGATGGGCAGTACCATTGAATTTCTTGATATTAATAAACGCCAATTTATGGTAATAAAAAACATACAATTTGATGATTCATCTGTTCTAAAATTAATATATTTATCTTGAAATATTCTGATTTTGGTGATTATAGAGATTTTCTGAAGCAAGTCGGAGCCCATGAAACGAACCCTCACCCCTTATACGATCTCTCCCCCCCCCCCCTCTATCTCTCTCTCTCTGTATATAAACTCAGGTTGTACCAAAGTCAAACTTTCGATTTGATGTTATTATTTTTTCCTGACTAGTGATTTCAACACTTCCTGTCATATGCACCAAGACCCAAAATTCAGTTTCAGTTTCAGTTTATTATTTGGTATTTAACATTTAGTATGTTTTCACAATATAAGTGGTACAGACAAGATATATGGTATAAACAAATATGAATTTTACTTTCAGAGACTACAGAAGGTGAGTACTTCTTATCTATATGTTTGTATGCAGTATTAATTGAAAAAAGACTGAGCTAAAAAAGAGGGAACTGTGGAAGAGCCGAAGGAAAAAGCTACTATTATAAGTTATACTTTCCAAAGGGTAATAAGATTTATATCGTCTCTAAAAATATTGGGAGCGAGCAGTGCATGATACAGCAAAATTAGTATATAGATGAAATTAATGTAAATCGAAGTGAAAGCATTCGCATTCGATGAAATGGTATTGGATGTTAGCGTCACTAACATAACACCAAAGATATGACGATTCACATTATTTGAATGAATTAGCACCACTTGTGTACGCCGTGGCGATTTCTGATGCATACCGAAGTGCTGACTTGATATAGCATTTTTCTCAATAATTTCTGATGGCTTAGCGCGACGCGCTACATGGAATAGACATAAAAGCAGCAATAATGTATCCACCTTCGTAACGGTATTAGGATGTCATGATGTGACCCAGTAGACCGCTTCGGTAATGTATGCAAATTTTATACATACCTTTCAAACAAAGGTTGTTCTTGACAACCTGAAAGCTTGCCGGACATTGCAACAGATAATGTATGCAAACTGGATTCCAAGCATTGAGGCTCATTTATAAAAAAAAAAAAGTAGGTTAATGGAATAGCTCGTCACTAGGTGCTCAGAGAATTATGTGCATACATTTGTATACATTACAGAAGCGGTCTATTAGATAGCGAGGGTATTATGAAAACTGAATGGGAATAAGGAAAATTGGAGTTATTTTATTATATGATTTCAAATGATTCGACTGTTAAACCTAATTGCAGAATATAAAAGGGAAGAAATGTTGAATAGTAGAGAGAAAAAAATAACAGGAGAGACATACTGTTATTCAATTTACAGGCAATAAAAGAAAGTAGGATATTATAATTCAGTTACAGATTATTACACAACTTTAAATGGCATCAAACTGGCAAAACTTGAACAGCGCCACCTTACAATAACTGCTAAATTGAGATTATAATTTGAAAATTAATTGCATTTTATTTTGAATTTTGACTAACAGCTGTTTGGAAAATAGGCATATTTTATATTTCAAACTATTATTTTTGACGTTGCACATATGGAAAATTGCCTACAGATACATTCTAAGCTTCTACAAACTATAATGGGGCATGATGGGAAAATTAGAGGCACAGACACTTTTCAAATCCTGTTGATAGATGGCGCCATTAGGAGCTTCAACTTACTGTCACTTTAATACCCCATAGGCAAAATTTGTATAATGGGAAATCAAGTAAAAATCCATTGTTAATGAATTACATGACAGTATTCATTTATTTGTCAGCTGTAAACTGCCCTCCTTTTTTATGGGCTGGTCACATTTGTCTGTTAACGATAAGGATAACGAGATTTCCAACAGACCGATTCTGTAATGTATGCAAATTTATGCACACTTCTTCTCTGAGCACGTAGTGACGAGCTATTCCATTAACCTGCTTTTTTATAAATGAGCCTCAATGCTTGGTATCCAGTTTGCATACATTACTTGTTCCTATGTCCGGCAAGTCTTCGGCAAGCTTTTAGGTTGTCAAGAACAATCTTTGTTTGAAAGGTATGTATAAAATTTGCGTACATTACCGTAGAGGTCTATTAGAGGTACACGCTACTGTCATTATGGTGTGTACGTGTGAGTATGCCTGTGTCTGTTAAGGGTCACCTGCAACCCAAATGCAAGTTGATTCCTGTTGATGTGCAGGTATGCATACGACTAATATTTTGTTATTCAAACATCTAAATATGTTTCATATTTAAAAAGAAATATTTTGATATCATTTTCTCAAACATGCTAAGCTCCACCCTAAAAAAAAATGCCCCAGATCCCATTCCTGCAATGACACCATCTGTCGATCATTAGTGAGCTAAGGAGAGACGGTGGTATGTAGATTTGCCAGAGATGACCATCTGTTCTATTAGATCATACAATGCCTACATATGAGTTGCTATGTCAGACATGCTGTAAGATCACCAGGAAAGGAATGGGAATGAGGAGGTATTGTTTGGAGGCATGCAGTTCTATTGTGAACATGTGCTGAGCTGGGGGAAGTTACTTTACACTGTCTATTGAAGAATGTTAGTGTAGCTGATGATTGAATGATGTCATTGCAGGAATGAGATCTGGAGCCCTTTTTTAGGGTCAGTCTGCAAAAGACATCCATTACAGGTGTTTACAGAAGATGAATACTTATTTTCTTATTTATTTATTAATATTATTATTCCTATTATTGTACATGTAGATATTTTTGGTCATCAGCAACGTGTAAAAGTTTTAGATTCAACATTAATACCGAAGCTTGATCAATATTCAAATTAAATTGCAAGTTGTGCTTGAAAATTATAAACATTGAAGGTCAGATGTGGTATCAGACTGCAAGAGCGATGTTTGGACTCTACTTTGTGAGAATGCTTTGAATTAGTTGTAACGTTTGAGACAGATAGAGATTCTTTATAGTGCAGGATCATACACAGCCAACACTTTTTTAAAAATTATGTAATCACATAACATAAGAGGAAACCTTTTTAGACACTGTATATCTTTAAATGCTCATAATTGAATTGGTTGCATCAACCCTGAAACAGTTTTTTATGGGGAAAGGGGTCAAAAAGTTATAATATAAGACTTACACTAGTCGTGTTGGGCAATCCCTCAACTAACAGGACATACAATTAGGCTCTATGGGCTTTATACACTCAACTGTTGACATTAGGGCCTTTGTCCAGAAAGCCAACATTGTTCTTAAAGTGATAGAGACATTACTGAAAAAGTAAACTATGGTATGAGAAAGATTTAGACAATGATCTGCATTTCATGATTTGGTTTTCACCCGCTTAAACAGAACTATTGAAAAATATGGGATGTTATAAAGAGTACTGGTATGTGATGTTGTAAATCAAATGAGAAATTTTACTTCCTATACATATATATGATAATGATCAATCACACATAATCCTATATCTATATTACCTCTATGTTTGAAACAAAATATATGATTTTGAGCTGTACAGTAAATTAAAATCCTAAATATTGATGTTTGATTTCGGTCCACCTACATGACTGTAATGTAAAGTGTTATATTTGAAAGCTTACATCACATTCTTCTCAACATGTTCATTTTGGTCTGTAGCATATATTGTACATGCACTTGTACATTGTGTATACATTGCAATACAGGCATCCACTTTTGACATAGATTACACTTAAAATTAATTTTTTCAGGCTAAGTTTTGCTTAATAGTGGAATAAAATCAATTTCAAACAAAAAGTAGAAAACAAGAAGTATGTATGCGCAATTTTAGATAGGAACACATGCAGTTTTTAAGTTAATGTCCGTCCGTGACGCTCAAAATGTCCGTCCGTGACGCCCAAATGTCCGTCCGTGACAAAAAGTTTTCGGACCTCTAGCAAAAGTTACAGCTTGCTTTAAAATTCTATGTATGTGACAGGGAAGTCAATTTACTTGACTAACATTTGCAGTCAAAAAAATTTGTCAGTGACAGTTTGTTTAGATAGAAAAGACAAAAGATTACCAATAAGTCAAGAAACCCATTTCTATCTTGTCCGTCCGTGACATTGAATATTTAATGGATTCTATTTTTAGTAGGTAACCATGGCAACCAAATTTTATCATCATTTAGCACCTTCAGTGGTACCCTACACAATGAAACATAAAACAGCTCAACACATCTCATAACTTATTTTTTACAGGCCTTCAAACTTTCAAAATTTGTCAAATGTCCGTCCGTGACTAACCGATCAGGCTCTAATGATAAACTGGTGTAAGCTTGAAGGTTGAATTCTAATCTTCAGTTCGATACCATATTATTGCAGTGTCACAAATCTCATGATAAATGAAACTGTGGGTGATTGTGAGAAATCAGTTCTTATTACAGGTGTACTTTTGGAGGACAGGGTATATATCTAAAGGAACTGAATGAACTGACTGTATAATTTCTGGCTGTTATTCCGAAATTTCGGAAAAATAATGTCCTTTGGCAAGGCATTAATCTACATTGCCACTCTCCACCCAGGTGTTAAATGGGTACCCGGTAGGATGCGAATGTCATTGTGACTGGAATAGTATTTGTGCGCCTGTGAAATGGCCGCCAGACTGGAATGCTCCCTAGTGGAGTGGAGAATGTGCACTATAAGTGCAGAATCGTAAATGGATCCAATGACCGGGGTAATAATACACTGTAAAGCGCTTTGATCAGTTACTAACTGGAAAGGCGGCATATAGATGCAGGTATTATTATTATTATTATATTTTATATTAGTGTAAGTAAATTAGTATGTTGATTGTTTTTACAAATCTTAATTTGGACGGGACAGTTGGTAAATATCTGCACCAAGCTTGCTGCGTACGTTCATTGTTAGGAGCGACATTAGTATGTTGATTGTTTTTACAAATCTTAATTTGGACGGGACAGTTGGTAAATATCTGCACCAAGCTTGCTGCGTACGTTCATTGTTAGGAGCGAAATTGCAAACGGCAATAACAAGTATTTTTCCTGTGCAATTTCAATTTGTTTTGACAATTAACATATCTTTCACCACAAAAAAGTTAAATAGAAATTATCATTGACATTATAATCTCTAGAGGAAATCCATTCTATTCAATATTTTATTTAGCTTGGGACTATTGCAGTATAATCGTTGTGAGTTTAAAGTAAGACAAATAATCTGTAGCTTGTACAAATTAGAATAGATGAAACATTTGATTTGGATTCCTCAAGAGAGTCTTAATGCCTGAGAATAATGAACATTATTATCCCTCATCTTTTTCAAGACTAATAACTTGACCAGGTACATCATATGGTGTTTGTCACATTGAAGATATTTTGATGTGGAAGTAATGGATAAGTAACATGTTCTGGATAAAAGAACATGATTTTTTTTTTACATGACGTAAATGATACAATACAGTTCCGTAACACTTCTTTAGTAACCATAGATGCAGTGTACAAAATTGACAGAAATTAATTTTTTTCAAAGAGTGCATACGGTTTTAAAGTTGTAATTTAAGTAGAGAATGGAGTCATAATTACCTGAAAATTCGCATTTGATGAAACTTTATTCTTGGTTTGCAATGACTGGAGATTTTCCAGAGTGCATGACAACAGATAATTCGTTTTGACTTTTTTATAAAATGATACTCAGTGTCTGTAAAATAACAAATTATACAGATAAAGTGAATCACTACACAGAACAAGAAAGTATTTTTGTTCTTACTACAAAACCAAGTATTTCAATAATTGCAGAAAGTTAAAGAAAAATATTTTGCACTGGTTATGTGCAGCAAATAATATATTTTCTTTTGATCATGCAATCATAGCTAATAATGTTGTTATGAATAATACAAATATTTCAAAAATTATTTCTTGAACACAGTAAATTCCTCTCATATTTGGTCATTATTTCATATATATGTAATGGTAATGACATAAAACATAAAGAAAAAAAATATTGAAATGAACAAGAAGTGTGTGTGTCTGTGTGTGTGTTAATGTGTGTGAGAGAGAGAGAGAGTAAGAGAGAGCGAGAGACAGCGAGTGCAGGGGAGAGATAGAGCGCGCGAGGTGAGAGACAAATTCGGGCCACTTAAAATTCTGTTCAAAATAATGTCAAAGGAAAATGGCGGCCGAGTTTAAGAGCTTGACCCAGACGTTCCTCGCATGCAATATGCTTTTTTTTTCCTTCATAAAACGGATGTAGTGTAGTCTTTAAATCCCATTCCTCACACATTAAAGCTTTTTTTTTCTCTCTCTCTCTCTCTCTCTCTCTCACGCCGTGTTCTGTACCATTTGGTACTTTTTTAAAGTGTAAAATTATGTTTAAGTTCAGTCAAAATATAAATGTATAATGCATCCAGTGTTGTTGTGAAAGATTTGTACAATTTGTATTTGATTTGAGAAAAAAATTAGAATAAAAATAAAAAAGAGGTACCTTCCCCTCTCCCTCTCCTGTTCTATTCTCTTTCATATTCACTTATCATCAGTGAATGAAGGAGGGATATGTGCCCCATGTGTCGGTGCAACTCTTCTTCTTCCTTTCATAATTCGCCTTCTACCTTTTCCCCACTTCTTCCCTTTCTTTTCCTTGCCCCTATTTTTCCCGGTTATGAGGCCCCTATTTTTTCTCAGGAACCAGGAACAAGTGCCTGTCCGTGTGGAAGATGTGACATGTGATAGTATATTCCTTTAACGCTTTCTTGTCTAAAAAAAAAAAAAATACTTGCCTTTATAAACAACAAAGATTTACTCGAACCATCTTTAACGCTAATTCTTGCCTTCATCAATCTCTGTACCCACACCCAGTACCTATGCTGAGTCATGTTAGTACCTCACATATCCTAGTACAATTCGACACAAATACAATCGATGTTATTGTATTGGGCCGGGTACCGCCGCCTGTGCTAACAGTGGGAATTTGGGAGGTCCGAATATCTACGTGAATGAGTTATTATCTCGGGGAAAATTATAATTGCAATTTCCTTTAAAGAATTACCCCCATAAAGTCGTTTTTCGAAGTGATTCCATATCCATTATTGTTCAGTATATATCATTAACTGTACCAAATTTGGTGCTTTTAGATGAAAGTGCCCAGTTCTGCCAAAATTCGGAGCTACGCCGCCGTACTTGAAACCGTTGCTATTGAGGCACAGCAACTCGCTGTAGGCGAGTGAAATGGCCCGTCCCCTGCCTCTCAGAGAAAAGGCATTATGATAAAATTTGAATGTGATACGAACATAGGTTACTATTTCACTCAGGAAAGAGTGAAACGCCAGTCCTTTGAAGAATGAAAATTGTATCACTCATGTGGACAGAGTGGAGATAATTCACTCCTTTCTGAGTGAAATCATCAAGCTCGGTCTCAAGAGTATTGAGTATCGACAATCACCAACCGTCAATTACTGCACACCACCACCAGGCCTACCAGCAATCACTTATCCGTCCATGGAAATGGATCAGATCTGAATATTTGCACGTTGCTGCACTCAGATGTGCAGCATCTTTAATTATCATCTCCAAGCAACAGGGGATTGCAGCACCTAATTATTGATGAGCATGAATAGACCATAGGCTGCCGAGTAAATGTCAGATAAATCCTCGGTCATGTCGGTGAGATCCATCAGGTCATGATGGGGACGGATACAGTGCGATGGCTAGTTTGAAGCACACATTGGGGATGTACTACACTATAATATCCATATTACAAATTGATGTAACAGTTAATAAAATAACACTTTCATTAAAACAACATAATCCCTACTGAATTATGAAATGCAACCATTGATTCTCGGGCATGACAACTTTATCAAGAAATAATCTATCAAAATAATTCATTACAAAACCGTATATCATTTAAAAATGCGAATTATGCTATTTTTTCGGCCTGAATCCCGACCAGTACCGATACGTTGTGATCTCCAATGGTTTACACGTTTTAACCGCTGTGCTGTCACTTATAAAATACTTAGCTCTGGTTCGTTAGAATATTAACCACTCTTTTTAGAGAGTAGTGCCTGTAGTTTTGTTCGCAAAATAGCAATGACACTGAATGAATTTTAAGCGGCGTGTCGTCGGTTGCCTTGCATCACTCGTTGCTCACGAGTGAAAATAATTCAGTCTGCATACGATATTGAGCGGAACACAGGCTCGCTCGATCAGTGATTGAGACGGCTGATGAATGAATATCGGCATGCTCACTAAAACGGGAGTGCTTTACCACTCAATTTGGAGTGAAAGTTCCTTCACTCTTAATGTCGAGTGGCAAATTCACTCCTTTACATTTAGAGAGTAAAGCACAAATCTATAAAGAAAACAATATATTTAAGTGTTTTTACAATTCAACCGACATTCCTTTGTAAGACACACAGTTTGTGACCAAGGCTAGGCAGGCAAGCGTCTGTGAAGTTCTGTACTGTGCACTGTTACAGTAAGTACTAATAGACTTACAGATTACATACACTCATGATTGCTAGTTTGCAGGCACAAACCCTGGTCAGTCGTAAAAGAGTGTCTGCACTGTAATACTACCATAGGCCATATACTATAGCTTCCATTGACACGATCAGAAGGTAGCTGAATTAGGCTTCTCTCAAGACACAATGATTTTCTGATAAAGTATCAAATTAGGGTCTGGGCTTGCAGAATCCATGATTGCAGTCAGGTGTAGAATGCCGTGCAGAACGGCAGTCCAAGATTTTGATGAAATATGATTTCGTACAGAAAGTTACTGAGATTTTAATGTTAAAGTCAATATTTTTAGAAGGTATATGGCTGTTTTATCCACTGTAGATACGGCTTTTTTTTCTTTGAGGAAAGTAATTAAAAGTCATTGTTAAAGCAGTGAAACTTTAATTGATTTTTACCTTAATTTTTTTTTTTTTACAATAAATTTCAAAATTTCCTACCTTCATTAAGAACAAAAGAAAAGAAAACAAACAAACAAAATAAAACAACAAATAATGGACTCCCCCCCCCCCCAAATAAAAAAACACACACAAAAAAAAACAATCAAACAAACAAACAAACAACAAAAAGAAAAAAAACAGTGGAAGAAACAAATATTATGAGCAGCATTATTGGTTTAACATAAGGCATGTTTTTCCTATAAAGAAACTACTATCTAGCGCTCTTTATCAAATAGCCTTCCCCCTCCTCTTATTATATATACTAACATAACAAACGTATGACAAATCGTTTTTTTTTTAGTCAATCTACATTTTCATTAACGACTTAAACACAAAAGAAAAATCCAATGTCCCAAGTATTGAGGAAGATAGACAACTACATGTATGTAGATTTTAATCATATAGTGAAGTGATCTCTCCGAAGTTTATTACTTTCCAGCGGCTGGGGTAAAAACACTAAATGATCAATAACTCAGTTTGCGAAAAAATGCAGATACTCTATTTTTCCTCGGTGAGGAAGACAAGGTCATTGACGTGCGCGCATGCAAGCACGTACATTTTTTTTTTAATGTTTATAGATGGCCTGAAGGGCACTCAAAATTGAACATACACCATTTCGTACATTTTGGAATTTTGCACGCACGTAAATTTACTGACGTACGCGCACCCTATTAACTTGCATCATGCGAAATATGGCCATGTTATGACTTTCCATTGCAGAGATCTAGCATATGTCGGATCTTTCTTTCAAAATGGCGCCTACATGACGTCACGATGCATTGACTGTACTAGTATTGAAGAGGTTACTGTGACGAGACAATAGGCATATCTACCATTGTGCCAAATTTTATTGCATTTGGATAAATCAAGAAATTGTGCGAAAATAAAAGTGGGAAGAAATAAGAATAGATATTAGTGAATAAATAAAGAAAGACAATTCTGACGAAAATAAAAGACGGACTGTACTTTAAGTACAGCCCACCTAATAAGGAAATTTAAACATGCAAGTATCACATGAGACCACAACTGAATTGACCAATTCAAAAATTAGGTTCAGCTACCGCCATCTGTAAATTTAATTGAGGAAGAATGGTTGGAGTGGATGTTTACTTGTGAATCCTCAATGAAAAATAGATAGAAACATGATAAAAAAAAGAAAGAAAAAAAAAGAGATAGATCGTTTATTCAGGGAAATGTAACTTAGACTAGTTACATTTCACTGGTTTATTATTGCTAGAAAATCTGCAATCTTTTTTTTTTTTTTTTGTTTTTGTTTTTATATAGGACTACTACAGGTACTTTACCAACTTCCATGGGCATTTCCTTTAAATAATTCACGAGGAGCCAATGGCGTTTATAGTGCGTGGATCAAGAAAGTAACGAATACTACAATCAAGCGTGCAATTCGTCTGAAGATTTAGGAGAGAATTCAGACCAACATGGCTATTTCTAACCCCGAGATAAAGACGAAGATTGCTGAATTACGCGATGAAATCCTGTCACACAAACCGGGCAAAGCTGTATCTTGTGAGGATGAACGAGTAGTGTTTCCTGATAAGCTTGTCATTGGTCTGATTGATTGCACCGGGTGTGCGTCCAACATAGTCCCTGACCTGAGATGCGCTCTTCATGAAGACATAGAGCCAAACAAGCATGCTGGTGTACGTAAATTATCTACCGAGGATCAGGGGGAATTTCTGACTGATTGTGTTTCTGCCATAACTAAGCACTTACCTTATTTAGGTTTGTATATTGGAAATCAAATACTCTTCAGGGGCGGATCTAGCTTTTTTCCAAGGGGGGGGGGTTTGAGGGGCTGAGCTGGGTATTGCGAGGGAGCGTAGCGACCGAGCCCGAGCGAGCGAAGCGAGCGAGGGGAGATTTTTCATTTTTAGGGGAGATTTAAGAGAGATTTTTCATTTTTAGGGTTGCCAGGTTGCGATTTTAAGCATTCTTGCATGCTCTATTTTTTCTTTTTTTGTTTTTGTTTTCCTATGCACATTAAATGTTTACTTGGCAGCCCAAGGGGGGGGGGGGGGTTTAAACCCCCTAAACCCCCCCCGTAGATCCGCCACTGCTCTTTTGTTTTGTATGTTATTAAATCGACGTATGCTCACTTTTACGATCATCAATGATAGACCTAGCTATTGGATGACAATTATTCCCCTGTCTTATAAAAAGTGTTAGGTCTGTTGTTTGTCGATTAATGAATTTTCGTTTAAAAAAAAAACAAAGAAAAAAAAAACAACAACAACAACGAACGCCATTGTGACGTAAAGATAATGCCATCATCGTGTTTACTTTCAACATGAGATTTGTTTTGATAGTCACAAGCAAAGGTTATTCAGCAATGTCACAGCTACTATTAAGATTTAAAATTGTATCAAAATTAGCTGTTTCTCATCAAAACTTTATTTTTACATTTTAGCAGGGTGTACAATTTGAATCAATGTGTTTTCAAATTAACAGGTGATAGTTTTCAATTCAATAGTTCTATTTTATTAGCAAAGTACGAAAATGGTGTTCTAAATCACTAGGTCAGTCTTGTCTGTTTGATAATTTATGGGATATGTGCATTATGATTCAAAACTTCAATGTTGTTGTAAGTTTGATAATGCTGTTATCACATGCATGTCTTGCCACTTTTCACCCCTGCCTCCTTTTCCTTTCATCCTCTTTCTTATCTTTCTCCTCTCCCTTGCTCATCTTTCACAACCTAGTTCTCCTGTTCTATCCTTCTCCTTCTTCTTGTACTCTATGCTTGTCTCTTCTCTTCCTATAGCTACATTTGCCACTTTTTACCCATCACTCTCTTCTTTACAAGTCTGCATCCCCTTTACTCTGCTTCTGTTCCCTTCAATCTTTTCACCTGCTTAAATTTCTTCTGCCTGTAACTGCCCAACATCTGGTTTCCTCTGCCTTATGCCGTCTTCTGCTGTTGTGTTATTTATTTCTCTTGTCATGCACATCTACTGCTATGGCATTTGTGTTCATGTCCTATTGTGTACTACATTTAGTTCTGCTTTTACATGAATTTATAGTTTGTTAGATTTATGGAGGGTTTTTTTATATTTGCAGAAACAGCCGGAAAATTATTTTTATGCCAATATATCTTTATTTTTGTGCATGATCAATAAATTTGAATTGAATTGAAATGAATTGAATTAAATATGCTTTCTCTTATAGTCTTACCAGTTTTAGTCGGACAAGTTGTAAAAAATCTTGCCAGAAAGGTTGGGTGTTTTCTGGTGATAATGAGGTAAGTATACACACACACACACACACACATATATATATATATATATATATATATATATATATATATATATATATATATATATGTATATATATATATATATATATATATATATATATATATATATTCTTTTCTATGAGCATATATATCATTATTTAAATCAACTGATATTTCCACTTCTGTTAACTCCAAAAAAACTGAGTAAAAAACAAAACAAAACAACAACAACAAATCAATGAATGAATGAAGAAATTTAAAAAATGAATTGATAAAATGGGGGGGGGGGGGGGATACAACTGTACAGTGCTTCCCAGAAGAGAGAGAGAAGGAACCCGAAAACAATGGGTTATTTTTAACCAGCTGTGAACTTTATCAATCTAATTGTTTTTCATAAAGTTGAGGTACTATGCTTTCAGATACATTTCAAATACATTGATGTCAATAATCCATGCTTCATGCTTGCTTCATGCTTGCTCCACAAAGCAACATTGCTTTTGAAATGGCACGTAAAACCCATTTGTGCCAATTTTGGTGAAACCGTGAAAACGTATGGATCGGATGAGAACATGAACTGAGTGAATCATTAACTTTAAAACCAATCTTGTTATTTCAATAACGAGTGTAAGTGTAATGCCCTCTTTTTTTTTTAATTTGTTTTATTTATTCATTTATTTATTTATTTATTTATTTATTTATTTATTTATTTGTTGTATTGTTCTCCATTTTCTATGATCTACCCCTTAGTAGACCTATTTGTTATATTGTATCTCCCGTTTTACCTGTTTCCTGCAACTCTTCGTCTCTCTCTCTCTCTCTCTCTCTCTGTTTCTCCCCTCTCTTTCTCTCTCTCCCCCTTTCTCTCTCTCTTTCTCTCTCTCTTTTTCTCTCTATTTATCCTTTTGAAGTCTGCTTGGATATAGTGAATTAAAATCATTTGTTTGCAATTCGCATTCTCTTGGGTGGTTTCATCTGTTTACTTGCCAGTCACCCAATTGAGTGATAAAATGCATTTTATATTTATTATTATAATATGTAAATTTATGTCTTCTGGTGCGATATAATTTCATGAATGTTCTCTTCCTATATGTTTATATTTTAAATATTTCAGTGTATGATGGAACAAATTTTTATTGTAAAAATCCAACTGTGTTAAAATTTTTACGTGGTTGCAATAAATAAATAAATAAAAATAATAAACTTCCAGCTCTATAATTAAGTTGACAATAAGATGGCTTGAAAATGGAGAAAGGATCTCCATTTGTTTTTCCTAGAAAAAACGTTGTTATGAAAAAAAAAAGAAGAATATTCGTCAATTGAAACTTGATAATGGGCAAATTGTCACAGATCCTAAGAGGGGGTTTCAGAAAACTAATTCATTCTTCATGTCTTTGTATAGACCTATTACTAAAAATGTGCTTCGGAACACTTTAAAAACAATGGGTATAGATAAAATCCAGGGTATAGATGGAATTTTTTATGAGTTTAAATGATAGCTTAGACTTATTATTGCATTCATATAACTATTCATATCAGCAAGGGATTTTTGTCACAATCTCAGAAATGGGGAATAATAACTCTTCTTCCAAAAAAGGACAAAGATCGTTTGTCTGAGAATAACTACAGTCCTTTTTCATTGTTGAATGTAGACTATAAATTAATTGCAAAAGTCCTGATCATAAATGGGTTTTACGTGCCATTTCAAAAGCAACCCCCCCCCATTTTATCAATTCATTTTTTAATTTCTTCATTCATTCATTGATTTGTTGTTGTTGTTGTTTTTTTTTTACTCAGTTTTTTTTAGTTAACAGAAGTGGAAATATCAGTTGATTTAAATAATGATATATATGCTCATAGAAAAGAAGATATATATTCAGACCAGCAAGGATTTATAAAAGGCCGTAACATTGGCTGTAACATACGTGCTATATTCAATCAAATATGCTGACTTAGTGAATGAGCCAGGATCTATTGTTCTGTTAGACTTTGAGAAAGCGTTCTTTAGGATAGAACACCTTTTTAAAGTTTTTGATTATTTCATCCTTGGAAATGATTTTATTAATTGAATTAACACATTTTATAATGTTAGAAGCAGTTCAGTATTGAGCAATCGGTTTATTTCTAAGTCAGTTTTAATTAGAAGAGGTATTTTTAAAGGCTGCCCAAAATCCCCTCTCTTGTTTTGTTGGCTGTAGAGGTCATCGTAATCTCAGTGCGCTTCAATCCTGAGATTGATGGTATTGAATTGTTTTTGCCCGTTATAAACGTTTACTGTTGAGACGCTTTTCATATATCATTGTAGAACTTTTGATTATCATCACATGTGTAATATGTTTTAGTCTGTACATTTTGTCCTTTATAACAGCAGTCAGTCGGATGTCACATATGGCACTAAATGGATCAGGGCTATAGAGGATATTACAGGTGAGTTTTCTCTTAAGACATTATGTGCCAATGGAGGTAGCACAATAATATAATTGCAGGCATGAAAAGAAGCCCATTCTAAACTTTTTTTTTTCAATTTGGTTTTGTTTTGTTTTTGTTTTGTTTTGTTTTGTTTTGTTTTTTGTTTTTTGTGTTTTTGTTTTTGTTTTTTGTTTTGTTTTGTTTTTTGTTTTTTGTTTTTTGTTTTTGTTTTTTTGTTTGTTTGTTTTTGTTTTGTTTTGTTGTTGTTGTTGTTTTTTTTTTTTGGGGGGGGGGGGTTGCTAATAAATTAATGTTTGTGTGCTACATTATATTTCTTAACACCTATTTACCAACACCGATAGATTATACTTTATTTCTAAATCTCAAGTATAAAGCTACTACAATGGGATAATAAAAAAAGGAGGGGCGTGTAGCCAGTTCAGACAGGAAATGGGTTACTATGCAAAGCTTTGACAATAACAAAAATAAAATGGAATTATTTTGTTTAATAGTTGGTGTCTTTTGTTCGTGCCATTAGGAACTTGGGATGAGAGCTTGTGAAACAAAAAAAAAAACGATTATTTTATGAACAATTACGGTAGCTTTGTGGAGGCTTGATTTAACAATTTGTTGAATTTTGATATCTGTCTTGTATAATGATGTTCAGAAGGATAAATAAATAGCCAGGCATAGAAAGGTTTTCAAAGATATAATGCTATTATTAAGATATCTATGACTAAATACTCCTATTTACGAAAGCGTATGGCCATACGCTTTATTCTAACACTGAGTCTATGGGGGAAAATGAGTCTGGCATTTCCGGTCACTTGCATATGTTTACTTTTGTGAAGCACATGATGATTTTGAAGTGCTTCCCCCCCCCCCCCCCTCCCCCTGGGCTTCATTTCTACACCATATTACATACACTGATAGCATGTAAGGCCAGGCAGCTCAGATTTTATCAAGCCTCTACAAAGTTACCAAATCACTTTAAGCTGCTTCCACACGTCCAAGGATCACAACGCGGATCAACACGGATCAACACGGATCGTCGCGCTGGAATCCTCCTTATCATTCCGTGTTATTTCCTGTTATTCCGTGAATACGGCGAACAGGCCTCCGGCGTGAGCCTTGGCGCGGCGGCATTGAAACTGAAACACGCGCAATTTTTCGCCCCGTAGTACACGGATGCAAATTATCCGTATTACTCTTAGTAGGCGCCGTGTATCTCAGTGTAGCAAGCGAACACCTTTGAAAGTCTCTGTGTAGCCACCGATAGCCTGGCGTCCTCCGGGAACGACAATTTGGAATGAATACGGACGTACTCGGTCCAATCACGGAGTAACTTAGTAAAAAACAAAACAAAATAAAACACAAAATAACACACACAAAAAAAAAAGCGGTGAAAGGGGGGGGGGGGGGTAACACTTTGAATAGTCGACTTTACATTTTATGAACCTAGGAAAGTTTTTTTCCGTTGAAGTTTTTTTTTTTTCGGGGAATTTGTGATCCCATGGCGGGTTCGAACAGTTTCAGCTTTGTTGTCGAAAAATTAACTTTGGGCATTTCGCATAATTTGCATAAATCCAAATGGCCACGTGTATGGCATGATAAACATCACAAGACAATTATACAATATGCTCGCTGCACCCAACGCTAACAGTGTTGTTAATCTTGTGCATTGCAACATGGGATAAAATAGAATTGCTAGATATAACCTCCATTGTTGCATCACATGTAACATTGAATAAGAATAACAAAACATCGGGTTTTTATATGCAAATTATGAGAATTGCCCAAAGTCGCTTTTTTTGGCAACAAAGAAAAAATTGTTCGGAGACCACATGGGATCACAAATAAAAAAACAAAACAAAACAAAACAGAAAACAACAACAACAAAAAAAAACAGCAACAATTCAACGGAAAGAACTTTTTTTTTTTTTTTTTTTTGTTCACTATTGGCTACATTGGACTGTCAAATGGACTTGCCGGCTTGATATTTTGTGGATCTAGAAAGGTTCTTTCCTTTAATTTCTTGTTGTGGATTTGTGATCCCATGTGGTCTCTGAACAATTTCAGCCAAATGGCGACATGTACAGGCATATTAAACAGCACAAGACAACTTAACGCACAATGTGCGCACTGCATCTGACTAACAGTGTGGTTTATCTTGTGATGCAATACAATTCCTTGATAAAACCTCCGTTTGTTGCATCACAGGTTGCATTGCATATAAACAACACATTGCATTTTGATAACAATGCGCAAATTATGCGAATTGCCCAAAGCTGCTATTTTGGCGACGAAGCTAAATTTGTTCGGGGACCGCACTGGATAACAAATAAAGAAAAAAAAAATACAATAAATAAACAGAAATAACTTTTCTAGGTTCACTATTGGCTACATAGGTCTGTCAAATGGATTGGTGAGGACCGTTAAAATGGCTGGCAGATTCCGTGCTCTTCAGTGACTCAAGTGAGTCCCGGGTTCACTGTGTTGGCTTCTCCGGTGACGCCCGCGTTGCTGCCTTGCTTATCCGTATAGGCATCGTACTTACCCGCACTTGTACCCTATTCGGAACGTAATCACACTGGCACTATGACAAAAATATGGTGTCGGCGACGCAACACCACGGATCAAGAAGATCCTTTATCAAGTGGAGAACAGACTGATTTTATAGAATGAGCAATAACAATATACAACATGGAAACGCGTTAACATGGACGCGCGAAAATGTGTTCAAGTTTTGATGCTTGGTGCTCCAGCAGGCAGCCGTTCATCCATGGATACACGATTACGTAACAAAGGGATGGCATAATAATAGATAGAAAAATATACGAGGATCCATTCTAATATGAGAAATGAAAGACAATACTATAACATACATCCAAAATACGAGTCATTTGATATTTCGAGTAATATAACAGTAGAGTGTAAGTATTGTAACCGGTAAAAAAGTAAATGATAGTTGTATCCAAAATTAGATGAAGGTCCGATATAAGTAAATCTAATGAAGAAAATCCTCACTGGAATTGATTTTCGGTTAAACCTGTAATTTGCTAACTATGGCAAATCTTGGCTCTAATGCCTGTTTTTAATTCTTTTAGATGCCTGTCACTAAACGATTCAAGATCTTTGTACAAGATACAGCACTGTAGATCAGATACAGGGTTATTAAAGTGGTTGGCCACCGGGTGTTGAATTTCCTTTTTGAAAATGATACTCTAGTGATTATTGGATCGTAGCCTTAAGTTCAAGGCTTTAGCAATGTACGGAGCTATGGGACATTTTCTTCAAGAAAGGCTGCACACTACATTAGTGGACTTTGCAGTCAGCCGATGTAGGATGCATATTGAAGCATACTGTCGCACAGAATCAAATGCTTCCAAATTTGGCATCGATTTTTTCCACATTTTTTTTTTTTTTTAAACCAGATGTGGGCCTCTCAATATGAACCCGTTGACGTGTAAGTATTCGTTTCAATTTGTGGGGCTGCCGTTGGGCATGTACGAGAAATTCATGCATGTACGAGAAATGATGGACCATTCTCGTCTGACATTACTCATGAATATTTCAGCGACAGGACGATGATTAGTCACGAAAGCGTTTAGAGGGAGTTAACGTTGAAGTTAACGTGCCTCAACTGTTCTGAGCGGTTCTGGCGTAATGCTTTGTCTCTAGCACTCTGACGGCGTTTAATAGGCTCTGTCACAAACTCATGGTAATCAGACGTGATGCGTCTGTTACGGCGGCTACCAATAATTATAATGTCATTTACATATGTACTCTAAGAATATATGGGTGACACCCCTGCTAGGAGCAGCACCCCTGATTTGCATATTCTGTGGTCAAGCCCAAGGAGTAGGCAGCATACTTGAGAAGAGAGCTCATTGCTTAAACAAAGAAAGTTGGAAACAGATTGCTCTTCAAGAAACTCTTACAAGAAATTCATTAGTTGGGGTATTATAACAGTTGGTGAGTTTAGATTTGTCATTTATTTTATTGTAAAACTTCAAGATTACTTACATCATGTCTTAATTGTTGAGACTTTCTTTAAGAAGATAATAATATTGCAAATTTGTCTGGTAATGTACCAAATCTCCTCATGGAATATATATATATGTTTCTGTGCTGTATGACTGTGTGCATCAGATATATGGCACACTTATTATGCCTTTAATGGTGATTATTGCTAAAGATTAATCTTATCTTTATAGTTTCATATAATTATGTTCAAGAATAGTGAAGAAACAGTTACCAATCGTTTAGATTACGTCATGTATGTTGTATCATTTATATACGAATTATTCTTTCAGTAGTTTCATCGTATGTAATACACTGTATAGTCAAAAGTTAGGGAAATTAAGTTAGAGCGAGAAGGAGTTATGACTCATCACACTGGAGTGTGCTTGCATCTCCACACAAAGGGAATCTGTACTGTACAGTTCCAGGGTGTGTGGGGGACTTGGGTTAACTTTCCGGGTATTGGTGCAGAAAGGGTTTCATAGAATTTTAGTGTGCAGTAGGATCGTTGCTATGGTAACGTGGTCTGCACTGACCAGTCAGTGTGTATACAGTTCAGTGAGAGAGAGAGAGAGTGTGTAATTTACCAGCTACTGGAAAGTTAGAGAGTTTGCTTCGTTTATGTTGCACTTTATTATACAGGTGTTAGTTATATGATATCATGTTTAGTTGTATCTAATGATTATTTATGGATTATCATTTAATCAAAGAAAATTAACTGTAGATTAGGTCATGAATAATAATGAATCCTTTATGAATTATCAATACATTTAATTAGTATGTTTAGTTTGAGTTAGATTAATATGAGCTTATGTGAAGAATACTCTTCTCATTTAGTATTATATCAAGAAATAATGTGCAACGATATACTACAGTTTAAGAATGCTATATAGTGGAATTTAACGAGGTATAAATGACTTAATGTTATTGATGCCGATACTTAAAACAGTATTCATGTTCATAGTGATTAATCAGAGTATTCAGAGATATATTCACAAGACAAGTAATAGTCATATTCGATTGATATTAGGTGAATTAATGTAGTAATTAATCTGTTTACATATCTATTTGTTTCAGCTAACCACACACTTCCACACTTCGGTAACACTAAAGTTACACTTCCACACTTCAGTAACACTAAGGTTACACTCATACACTTCGATTGATAGTCTTCATTTCATACTTTGATTGACACTTGTTTATATCGCTCGCCGTTTAAGAACGCTGGTGAACCAGAATAAATGCACTAAGGCTTTATTGTTTGGAACATATAACAAGTCTACGTCTTCGTGGTGATTTGATTAAAGCATCGAGGTGACTGTGGAGTTTGAGTGCGTTAGAACGTTATAGTTTTCCCTTCATGTAGAATAGTCTAATTACAAGAATTAGACGAAGCTACAGCGTCTGTTACGCATCATTTGGCTGCAGACTGTCGAAGTCTTAGCTTGGTTTGGGTAAAAGCTGTTGTATTTCAATTACATCTGATTGCCCTAGATGGAAGTATGTCGATGACCTAACTGTTGCAGAAACTCGACGCTTCAACTCACCAAGTACACTTGGTTCTACACTGTCGTCACTTGCAGAATGGTGTATCGAATCAAACATGCGCCTCAACCCAGCCAAATGTCAGCTTATGAGGGTGTCCTTCACTCGTCGCCAACTCCCACCTACGGAAGTTGTGATCAACAACGAACAAATCTCGGACAACCAACAGGTGAAACTGCTTGGTGTTGTGCTAAGCAATGATCTTCGGTGGATGAACCATGTCAACTACGTTCCAACCAAAGCAGCGAAAAAACTTTATCTACTTCGTATGCTTAAACGTTTCTCTATGCCCCTACAAGATTTAATCACAGTGTTTATTTCCTACATAAGACCTGTTCTAGAATATTGCTGTGTAGTGTGGCATTCTTCGTTGACTTTAAACCAAGAAGAACAAATGGAATGCGTCCAAAAACGTGTACTACGGAGAATACTTGGAACAAGATATGAATTCTATCAACAGGTCCTCGCATTATGTAACCTGTCATCTCTCAAGGATAGAAGGTAAGAGCTCTGTTGCAATTTTGCCTTGTCACTTTCTCGTAACTTTCGTGGTTGGCTACCTGAAAGTCAGTCGTCACGAAGGAACTTGAGACATAGTAACAGAATACGTGAAATCAAGTGTAAAACCGAACGCTTTAGAAAGAGCGCTTTACCCTATCTGGTCAGACTTTTGAATCGTTTATAATGACACACTTAATGAAAATGTGCAACATAAGTTTAAGTCACATGTAAAATGGTAATGATTAACTATTGGAAGATAAGTCGAATGTTGTATATTTAAAAGTGCAGATGTATGTATGCATTTCTTTTAATTATTATGTTCTTTCCACAAAATATCTAGTTCATATTTTGAATGTTGTCGTACCTTTGGCAAACCTTGATCACTCCTTATTTTCATATTTTTCTTATTTATTCATAAGAACTCAACTTACCATATTCAATGTAGAATATCTCTCATTTTACCTGAAGAATACCCGATGTTTAATCTTTGATAACAATTTCAGCTTGAAGAGATGTCCTACAATTTATATTTTATGAAAAATGTGGTAACATACTCATAATTAATTTCGAGTCTCATTTAAGCATTCATGTTATACCTTTAATAAAATTATATATTTTCGAATGTACAGGTACATATATATCATTATTTTTCTCAATTGCTATTGTTCTTTAGCCCCAGTTGTACTCTCGATTAATGCCAAATTTGTTGTTCTTAAATTTCTTCAATAATTTTATTTAATATGCTATTTTCAAACTTATAGTCTGAATTGAAACTCTCTATTTACAATTCATAATTCTCATTTAAATGAATTTATGATATTCATTATTTTAAATACGATTTCATACACGTAACACCCATTTATCCGATACCGAATCTAATTTTGAAGAAATGCGAATTTTTGTTATCTCAGTGCTTCCATGTTGCTATGAATCTTGATCATGTCATCGGTTATATAATTATTTCAATTATTTCAATATTTCTCTTTGAAATTTTTATACAATTCAGTCAATTTCAATTTATACTTTCAGTAAAAAATCCCATTACAATTAAAACTACATTACAGTTATATTGAGATATATTTGCATTATTAAATCTTATCTGATCATCAACTCGAAATTTTTGATTAAATAGATTATCAGTTAACTATACATCCTCAATGATGATAATAATGTTAAACTATTTCAATTTATTTATTATACTCAGGTAATGCATTTTGATAATTTTTAAGCATGTAAGTTTTCATTGTTTGCATAATCATGTTTTTATAAATGTTGTTAATCATTCGCAATTCAGCCATTGGCTGCGATGAAATGATAATAAAACCTTCATTTCAATTCAACTGACTATCAGTTAGTTTGTGATACACAAATTGTCTTAAAATGTCTTCATGTCTACAAATATTAACATCCAGAAAGTGCACCTGGAATCTAGAGGTCTCAATTGTAAATTTGATGTCAACGTGTACCAAACTGAACCGAGAGTGGAACTTAATGAGTTCGTCCTCTATGTGTGGCCAGTGACGTCAGTATAGAGAAGGAACATGCTTGTTTTGAGAATTTGCTCAACGGTCGATGCGACCCGACGCGACGCGTCGCCATGTTTTGGCTCGCAGAAAAACAACGCTGCAGTACTATTTCAATACAATTTTATGCATTTTTAGAATCAAATAATTCAGCACTGCGAAGTCTTTCCCACGAATTAATTGCAAAATTAGGCAAAACAAGTGTATCCATACAAATTCTAGAGGCGATTTAATGTGACAATTAGTATAATGTCTTTTAAGTAAACAATCAAATAACGTATCTTTTGAAAAGGAGTACACTGGGTTCATACACAGCAGACGATGTCCCACGCTATGTCCCACGCGGTCCTGCGTAGTGCGTTTGAGTGAGGGCTCCTAATTTTGTTGTGCGGGCGCCTCAACTGCTCGCATAGAGCCGTGCGTACTATGCAATATCCACTAAATGGAGATCGATGATACAGGTACGTTTCTCTTTCGCAAAATTATCAAGGCTATAGAGGGCGCTCTTTCATTAAAAGAAAAAAACAAACTTCATTTGATAACTCATTTTCCAGTTAGCTGAATATCATTATATTATTAATATATGCATTATTAAAGTTTAATTTCAAGTAATGACATCAAACATTACAATACATTGCAAATTTTTCATTATTACAAATATTTTCCAGTACGGCGCCCCCCCCCCCCCAGTTTAAGTCACTCTTACGTACCATATGCCTGAGCTTTAAGTTAACACCGTTTTCACATTTTTATATAAAATCATACAGATTGCATTATCAATTTTCTGAAGCATGAAAATCATTGTAATGCGAGAAATATGTTATTTTCCATTGGATTTTGGTAGACAATCAGAAATCGGTAGTTTAATGACGTCATATGTGTTTGAAAATATTTTCATTGGATTTTACGGGTCTGAATACCCATAAAACCATCATCTAAGTTTAAAATTTAAGTAAAAACCAGTGAATATGAATTTTGGCGCACTTTGGAGCCATTCTGGCCCACTGTGTTCCGCTCCAAAATTAGAGGTAAGAAATATATTGCATTACACTTTAATAAGTATTTTTGATAAATATGTGACATATTTTATCGAATTTCATTATTCATACTACGATTTGCATTTGCTTTGCTATTGTGACATTATCATGATTATGTATGCCATTACGATATGTACTTGATTGAACACTGGAATATGATTTATACTACTAATAATGTGCTTTATAGTCATGATTCGCTTTTATGTTTATCTAACATGTTTATATAACACCTGAAGAAGGCCGTTGCCGGCCGAAAGCTTGTGTCAAATAAACAGAATCAATGAATTACAACTACATATCCATTTTCTGCTTTCCGCTTTTCGCTTTCTCGTTTGCGTCTTCACTTCACATATTATATATATATAATTGTGAGAAATGAAAATGAGAGAATAGTGGTTGGGTAGCTTAACTCAAAGTTCCCCAGAGCTGTCCTCCCACGAGAGTTGCCAAAGCCGTTGTATATGTTATTTCCTTGCAATTATACACAAACACACACACACATATATATATATATATACACACACACACACACACACACACACACACACATATATATATATATGTTTTCTTATTGAATTTATCATTGGATTTGCTGTATAACATAGAAGTCGCCAGCATATATATGTGGGTGTAAGTATAACGGGCTAAATAGAGAGATATGGTTATATATAGCCATATCTCTCTATTTAGCCCGTTATACTTACATCAACATATATATATTGTAGCGACTTCTATGTCATACAACAAATCCAATGAAAAATTCAGTGAGAAAACACAAACATTAATGAGGTCATCACATATTCTGTTCATTCTGGGATACATTTTCCAAGAACAAAAATATGTGACGTAAGTGTAGAAAAGGGAACCTGATAAACAAGCATAATTTTGAATACAATTTTGATTTAAAGTGATCAATCAGATATGTTTCCTTTGAATAGGTCGTTTCCCTCTCTGCGCCATATTTCCTCGGGGAAATAAGATCATCGAGTCGATAAGAGAACAACTAAAGCTTTATGGAATCACTGACATCTATCAAGTTCCGTGGCCTGATCACGCTCCGTCAGATGAGGAACAGATGCAGCTGCTTATTCTTCTACATGGATGTCTCCAAGAAAGTGACAGGGTGTTAGCAGCTCATGATTTGAAGAAGCTATGTACAAATACAATGTGTAGACAGATCTATGAGAGAACTAAGAAAGAGGCCAAAGAAGCGCAAAAGAAGCTTGAAGAAACATACTCAAGTCACGAGAGCCTTACCAATTTAAACGCGAGGCTTAAAAGCGAAATAATAAGTGAAAAGGAAAAGCGCCAGCAAATTGAAATGGCAATGACTGAAATTGGTATTAGAGCCATGCAGAGACAACTAGAGTTGGAGGATGAACTGAAACAAAAGGAGCTGCGCCTCCATGAATTGATGGAAAAAGTAGAGAAGACAGAAGAGGCGGCAAGACGTGAGATTAAGCGACTAAAGGCAGAAAGGGAAGAAGAAAGAGCAAGAGCTGAGAAAGAGAAAAGCTCACTTGCAACAGAAGTAAAGAAGGGGTTTGAGTCTAGGCAGCAAAGTCTAGACTCTTCGGCAGAAAACGTGGAAGAAAAAGAAAGAAACGGCATGACTCAAAGACAACAAGAATTAAAGAACAAAATACAGGGAGAAAGAGCGCGATCTGAAGAGGAAAAACAGTCATTAGAATTAAAATTGGAGGAGGAACTGAAATCTAAGGATCAACTTGAGCGTGAGAACTTGAAGCTGAGAATCAAACTTCAATCAGAAAGTGAGAAACGATCAGCAGAGCAGAGGAAGGAAGCAGAGACATCTCAGAGGATGCAAAGTGTCATCCCCCGGATGGCTTCTGGAAAGCAGGATAAGGATGGTATGAATTACCTGTAAAAATGTCCATATACATTTGTCATCTCGTTACACCGGATCTTTATTAAAATAACAATGCAGTCTTGACTAAACATCTTTGATTTATTCATTATTTTCAACCCATTTTCGGAAACCTTTTGCATAAGCTCAGAATCTGAGACCTATCACCATATGAAGTCGGCTCAGCGTTTTATTGAGGACATAATTGTGTTGCAAGAATGCCGTTTTATTTATCATACATGTATATTATACCGATAATGTTGACTTGAGTATTAATGTATATTGTATCATTTGTATGCAATACGTTGATGCATATAATTATTGCCTTTGATTGATTACAAAAAAAGGATAGAGAAGTGCATTAAACAACCCTTAAACTTTAAAGTCTACAGAGTTGAGTTTAATTGTATATAATTTATTCAGTAAAAGTTACTCCCCCTACATTTATGACAGGGACATCTTCATCTGACGATGATCGCAGAGGGGATGCATTGCAAGCAGGGTAAGTTGTTACTTGATCTTGTATTTTAAGTGGTGATCTCTTAAAACTCAAAGCAGACTGGTTCCCTTATTTTAGCTACGCTCGCACAGGCCGTCGTGATTTCAAAACTGTAAGATAGGGAAACTTCGAGGTTACAAACAACGATCCACTAACAACTGTGCAATTTACCCTAAGAATCCTTGAACGTTTCTTTTGTAGCTCGAAGCCAAATGATAATTACAAGCAGCAAAAGGAAGCGACAGTTATTGGTCCGCAACAATTAGTCCGCGACATTTGCTCCGCCGTCCAATGTAACTGCGTCAAGTACTCTGCCACAATTGCTCCGCCTACATTTTCTCCGCCGAAAATTGCTCCGGATATAGCGACAAATGCTCCCCGAACAACAATAACATTGCCCCTGCTGCTTCGTCGACATTTGCTCGGCCGACAATTGCTCAAAACCAAAAGTGACCCGTGGAAGTCAAATGCTCCTACGACAAATCCTCCGCCCAAAATGTGATCATGCAAAAAGGAATGCTTCCTCCCAAAAGTCCTCCGCCAAAAAAAGTGATAAATTGAAGCCTCTTACATTATTACTTCGCCCCTTCCCTCCTCCCCCCCCCCCCCCATTATTGCCCCTGACAACTTCTGACCCCTAAAATCCTCCCCCTTTATAACTGATACCTTTTTTTGTTTCTCAGAGAATTCTGGACCCCATAAAATCTGACCCCCCCCCCTCCACTGAGCGACCTTTTTTCACCAGCCCTCCAAAAGTCGCTCGGGGGGGGGGGGGGGTTATCAGATTTTATGGGGTCCAGAATACTCTGACAAGCACAAAAAAAAAATAATAAAAAGAAATAGATATATAATATATTATTTGAAAATAGACCAACAGTAATCTGCATTTAAGAAGAGATTTGTTTGTAGTATTAGACCAAACGGATATTGGACCAAATTAATAATAGACCTAACGGCCATTAGACAAACGGAGAATCGGACCCAAAGATTACTAGACCAACTGGGCTGTACACGAAATGATCATTAGACTAACTGCTCAATGGACGAAATGTCCTACGCGCTTAAATCTGTGCACTGATGTTATGGGTGAAATGAGTGAGTGAGCGGTCCATGGGCCATGCGTATGCGCAATGCATGAATGGGCTGCCATCATGAATATCGTATTGGCAGATAGTGAATTTGGCATCACTGTGCATATTTTTCTGCCCCAAATCGCTGCAAGATATCGTGTGAAACTTTATATTAATATGGAATATACATCGCCGAATAAGGAAACGAAGTTTCACGAATATTAATGTTATGCAGGGGTAGACTTTTGTCCGGAAAAAAAAATAGACACGTAGTTTTAGGACGATTTAATTTGAAAATGTTGCTATAATTCGACAAAACAGACATCACATTTCATGAAATTTTTCATACAATCATTTATAACTACAAATTAGTTCATGTGGTGAGTTTTACCTCATGAATCCCCGAATTTTCACTTGAAACATGCTATTTTATAGCAAACACAAAATATAGCATTAGTCGTCGGCCTGCGAAATTTTCGCTAGAATAAATGTCTTACAAAGAGCCACTGTCGATGGAGTATTGCCGGAGGAGTAATAATCCGGGAAGTAATTGGTTTATTGCTATTTGGTCCAGTCATCATAATTATGGTCTAACCTCATTCGGTCTAATATCAGTTTGTCCCAAATGCATATGGTCCAATCAACATATTGTCCAATGAACGTTTCTTTCAATAACCAGTAGGGACAATAGCCATTTCGTCTATAACCATTTTGGTCTAATAGCCATTTGGTCTAATCAAATTGTTTTGCCATTTAGTCCAGTTACCGTTTGGTCCATTGCCATTGGTGTGATTATGGTCTAAACTCAATTAGTCCAATACCAATTTGGTCCATATGTTAGTTGGTCAAACTTTACTTGGTCTAATGTCATTTTGTCTACGACCATTTCGTCTTATAACACTGTGACACTCCTCTTACTCCATGCCATTACTCCACCTTGGACAGCTACCACAAAGCTTTTTGGGGGCAATAAATTCAAGATTCAATATCCCAACCCCCTCACTCACAAATGAAATTCAAGCTCTTGCTCAAGAGTATTCTTGACTAATTGCATGTAAACAGATTAGAATGGTCGATGTTTCTCAGAAAGGCTATAGAGCCTATTAGTTGTTGTTGCTTTTTCGAACGAAAAGGATTATTTCTGTAATTCGATATTTAATTTCGTATACTTTTCAATCAATTCGATTGTTGGGCATTTTTAATTTACCCCCAAAAGGGTCATTCATTTTCAAGGTAACGAAACGTGCTTCACATTTTACGCAAGGAAAAAGTCGTGGTTAGTTCATTTATTCGAAAATTCATATATATTCTCTCAACGTACAAAATGTGCATTTAGATCTACACCTCGTCGGATCAATATCGTCGATACTTATGGGGTAGATTTCTAGATTTCTCAAAGGAGCAGTTATCACCAGAGCAACTATAG
Organism: Heliocidaris tuberculata; assembly: GCA_025618425.1. NCBI lineage: Eukaryota > Metazoa > Echinodermata > Echinoidea > Camarodonta > Echinometridae > Heliocidaris > Heliocidaris tuberculata. The sequence goes on from CM046833.1 coordinate 19,169,760, forward strand.
CAGGAACAATTTCTTCTGCATACCATATATATTGGAGCAATTATCGCCTCTATTTGAAAGTTTATTATCACCGGAGCAATAGTCTGTGGTGCAATTTTTGCATCCCGTGGATCAATTTTTTTTAGGGCTGAGCAAGTGTCTTCCATGGATCACTTTCAAGGCAGAGCTATCGTCGGCGGAACAATTGCCTCTGGATCCTTTGTCTTCAATGGATCACTTTTTGGGCGGAGCAAATGTCTCATGAGGAATTATCCCAGGAGCAATTTTTCACAGGAGCGATTTTCAGATTGTAGGCAAGGCCCTTGACGCATGATCATCTAACACAGACGTTCATGAAGCTGAAGTCGTTGCACTGAGACTTGCACAAAATGTCGACACTCTTTAAAAAAATAACTGGCTTAGGAAACTATCATGGTGATGTATATATTTATACACTTTGCTACCATTGTGGAAGAATAACCCAGATAATTAACATCCTAATTTCTCGGAGGACTTCTCGGTTTCTGTCTTATTTTTACTTTGTATACGGCATTTGTTTTTGCTTAAGTTGTTTAAGCCATCATAAAAGAAAATATATGTTGTCCTCTTCTCCAATCTTCTGATATAAATATCTTCCATGCTACAGAGCGGAGCCACCAAATGATGAGTTTGCACACATTTTAAAGCAGATAGCAGACGATCTTTCTGATGAGGCTAAAATCGATAGCTTTGGTAGTCAGCTCGGAATTCTGCAGGGCGACATCCAGAGAGCTCTCAAGATGAACATGAGATACGAACAGATCACGAGTAGAGGAACTCATCTCATGCTGAAACAATGGAGAAGAGGAGTGTCCAGAGAAGATGAACTAATTGAACTGAGGAGGGCGCTTGTTGCTGCCAGGTTGTTAGAACTTGCTGACCGTTATGTCCCAATAGGTAAGGTCATCATCATTCATCAAGTGATTCGAATATATTTAGCGGACTGTGCCGTTTCTTTTATTTAACGTATACTTACTCCTAACAACAACAGCAGTGATAACAGTAAGAACAAACACGAGAGAATGGCACTTGAAAGCAATTATATCATGCATAAACTATATCCCCCCCCCCGATTTTTTTTTTAAATTTTTTTTTCAGAAAATGTAATAATATTAATATTTTGTATTTATATAGCACTTACATCTCCAATAATATACAATAGAGTCTATGGGCGCACTTTGTTTCATATCGAAGAAGTAATACATTATATCAGTCATAATTACATCGAAAGGGTGTTCTCATATTTACCAGTCGTTTTTAAAACATAATGTGAACGAATGTAATAGTCTTACGAAATGGAAACAGGGTTTTTAACTCGAAAATAAAGCATGGTGTTCATGTTGTTTGATTCCTTTTCAATCAACTATTGATATAAATATGAGGTGGTTTCAGTTAAAGATTGTAAACAGAATACTTTACATACAATATTCATTGTTAAAATTCCAGTTAGTTGCTGATAAAAAATATACATTTTGTAACAGCAGCGAAGAGACAATTATTCATATTTTTTGTTACTGTCCACATTCACATGCTATATGGTTAAAATTTGAGCTATGGTTGTTCCGTAAGACCAATATAAATGTCAAACTCACAAATCAGAATAAATTGTTCGGTTTTAATGGATGTTATAACAATGAATTTTTCGGTTAAATTCAAAATCCAGATACCACTGTTTGAAAAAGTTATGTTAGCTGTTAAATCTTATTATGCTCTGGAAAGATACATAGCAAAAACAAATATGAAAGAAAGGAATTTGGTGATTTTTTTTTTTTTTTACATTAATATTTTTTTTCTGAGTGTTTTTTTTTAAATAGAATTGATGTACAAATTATACTTTGCTAAGTTTATTATCTTATGTTTCGCAATGCGGTCGAGATTATTTTGTTATAATAATTCTAATGTTTGAACATTTATATGACAATGTCATGTAATAGTGCATGTATCGATCTTTTGTGGCAATTATTGTTCAGAAATAATAAAGGAACCCTGTGGAAGGGTAAATAGAAGAGAAAACAACAATATCGATGTCTTATAACTCGGTCTTCTGTGGCTGATGTATCCTTAAGAAAAGAAGGATATATTCTCTATGACCGAGAATATGATAATGGCGCAGCAATGAAGGAATACCTTACTGTCCGGAATGTGCAAGATTTCCAACAACCTGATTCTCACCATTACCCCTTTCAGGACAGGAATTATTTAAGGCTTAAATCGGTCACATTTTGTTCTTCAAGTTGGCAACAATAATATTTTCTTTTAGTGGTACATAGTTCGAATAACTTGAAATGTCTTTGAAAAAAAATATACATGGTTAGGAATTTGCCATAAAGTTTTAAAAATTGCCAATTTTGATGAAAAAACAATGATTTTAAACCTCTCAATGTGTTGCCAATTTAAGGATTTCAAAGTTTATTCTCGTTTTTAAAATTCCTGGCATCAAACGCAATATGGTTATGCAATAAAAATGGACATAGTGTGTGTAGAAAATTTTGCTCTTTCTACTCATGCATCTGGTATATTTTTTTAGAGCTCTTAATACAAAATTATTGAGCCAAA